>CM031964.1:13967138-14102138 GCA_018749465.1 Paracanthobrama guichenoti
TTTAATTTTGTGGTGAAATATCACGGCAGGTACAATATTGACTATTTATCATCATCATCATCATCATCATCATATATTTGGATTTTAATTCTGTGGTGAAATATGCGCCATTGATTAATAATAATAATAATAATAATAATAATAATAATGTCATCATTATCATCATCATCATCAATAATAATAATAGTACATATATTATTATTATTATTATTATTATTATTATTATTATTATTATTATTATTATAATGAAACTTTTAAAATCCAATGTGGAGTTGATTTTGTCACAGTGTATAGCTTGATAACAGTCCTTGGAGAAACAGCTAGTCTCAAACTGTGCCCCGTTACTGTCAAAGGTCATTTTGAGTGTTAGTCGTGCTGTAATCATAGTTTGCATCATCTCTGCATCTCTCCCAACACATGTGCACCTTTCCCCAGCTGCTCTGTACCAGGGCTGGAGACCCTCAAATAGGCCATGACAAGCAATTTGCCACATGGAGATGATGAGAAATAGAGCAGAATATGATTACCTCTGCACATGGGGGGCAAACGCAACTCACAAATACAAGGGGAGGTGAATATGTATGGGCGGAACTGCTACTTGCACAGAAGACCTTGAGATCCTGTGAAACAACAGAAGGGCTGTAAGTCAAGCGGAAACACCCTCTGAGAAAGTGGGAATTTGCAAGCGTCTCACAGGAACGGTGGCCATTTATTCTCTGCTATCTCAGAAAAACAATTAATATATAAAAGATCTCATTGCTGATTTATCTTTCTTATAGAAGGACATATGGAAAAGTTTCCATCTGGTCTGCATTTCATCTCATTGCTATTTCATGAGTGGTTTTTATTGAAGACATATCCAAAAGTCTCCATTTGATCTCCATTTTATCTCTTTGCTTCTCAGACAAAGGACTGAGATATACAAAGGTATACAAAGGACTGAGATCTCAGTGGATTCTCATGCTAAGACATGCAAAAGTCTGAATTTAAAAGGGTACTTCAGCGCTGGAAATTATAATTGGGTCATTTATGTAGTAGAAATGTGAAATTATTTTAGAAGTTGGTGCCTTCTAGACTGAGAAAAGCCAGAAAATTTATTTTGGCTCATATGGATGAAAGACAACAACTCCCAGAATGCACTTGCTTTCGCTGCCTTACGAGGCCACTCCCAAAGCCACGCCTACCAGTTACAGCTCTTGCCCACCGTGGCACCACCCCCACCGTCATTTTCATTCTTATAGTAATAAAATAATTTAGTTCAGTTAGAGAACAGACACTACAATTAAAAACTGAACGTGTCTGCTCAATACACCAGGAGTCAGATTTCATTCATCAGAGAGTGAGGAGCTGACAGACCAGATGAACGCGGAAGATTTGGTTTCAAAGCGAAATGTAAAAGTTTTGTTGTTGTGTTTTCATGAACCCACAATTTTCACAATCCTGTGAGTGAGATCCCACCCCCTATAGGCAGGTTGAAAACATGCAGAACTAGCTCCTAGCTGGCTGTAGTCTCTAGCCTCTGGCCAAAAAAAGCCTCAGATGATGCAAAATTACGACATTCAAGCAACCCACCCCGAATTGGCGCTAATTTTAAACCAAAACTAAAATGAGCACGGACGACTGGCATTCATTCACAGCCGCATTGTCATTCATTCACGGCCGCATTGTCAGCCACATTGTCATGCATTCACGGCCGCATTGTCAGCCGCATTGCCATTCATTCACAGCCGCATTGTCATTCATTCACGGCCGCATTGTCATTCATTCACGGTCATTCATTTACGGCTGCATTGTCATTCAGTCCAGTCTGGCGCGTTTTCGGTTCATGCCTATGGAAGCTTAACTTTCATAGGAATTCATTGAGAACACTCACTTTGCTCCAACACCTTTTTTTTTTTTTTTTTTTTTTTTTAAGGAAGACATGCAAAAGTCTCCATTTGATCTCAATTTAATCTCTCTGATATCTCAAAGAAACTTCCCAGACAGCAACATAGTGTCGGCCCAGATCTGTCCCACATCTGGTACACGTTGAATCCACATGTACCAGATGTGGCCAGGATCTGGACCGACACTATGTTGCTGTCTGGGTTTGATTGACAGGCTATTTGACCAATCATAATCCGCCATCTGCCAAATTCGCCATTTTCGTTCCGACAAAGCAGTCAAGAGAGTTCGTGGATTAACGTCAGTGGACTTGAACTTGACAAATGGCGTGTATGGATGTCTTTCCGCGGTTGAAACAACATTCCTTCTGAAGTTCACTCATGTTTATTTGATGCTATAATTAACTAGAAGGAAGAGATGATCAGTTCACGAGCAGCTACAGTGGCCTGTCACGACACATTAAAGAGCCACTAAACGGTATTTATTGTTTACATTTAAAAAAAAAAAAAAAAGACAATTTTAGAGTTGAGACTTTGTTCCATATTAAAAGTAACCTGCTCTATCCTGTCTGTCAGTGCGTTGTCAGTATCCTCTTAGCTCTGCGATGTGTTGCACTGCGTGAGAACGTGTGTGGTGTGACAGCGCGGCTTGTCGGCCATAGCAACAGTAGCTAAAAGGGGCGGGTCTTTGCGAACGGTCAATTGTGATATAAACGAAATCGCAGCAATGATTTTTTTATGGAAAATGATCTCCAGTTATTGCTTTCAGAGAAACAACTGAGATATAAAATAGATCTCAGTGGTTTCTCATGGTGAGACATGCAAAAGTCTAAATTTAACCTTCTTTTAATCTCTATGCAGTCTCAGACAAAATATCTCAGTAGTGATTTTTACAGAAAGGCACGCTCCATTTGATATCCATTTAATCTCTTTGCTATCTTAAAGAAACAATTGTGATATAAAAGAAACATCAGTGATTTTTTTATGCAAAGACGCAGACAAAGCCTCATCTCATCTCAAAGTCATTTAATCTCCTTGCAATCTCAGCGAAACAATCGAGATATAAAAGAGATATGCAAAAGTCTCAATAGGATCTCCATTTTATCTCATTGCTTTCACGGAGAAAAGCAATGCATGTATGTAACAACAACATCACGTTCTACTGTTTAAAAATAGAAAGCAGTACGGCAGCGTTCCTGTCTGAACGTAGCCCACCTCCCTCTCATTTGCTTTTGTTCTTTCCCTCCTTTTTTTGTTGTTTGTTGCTTCTACAGTCTCTCTTCGCCTCCAGACACTCTATCTTTGAGTTTCTCTAGGGAGTATTCGACTGAACCGAAGGGCCTGTTGTTCAACACTCCTCCTCGTCACTAACACATTTACACTTCAGCAGACCTCTGATCATCTCCGACGCTAACAAACACACAAAGCTTCACACAATCCCACTGTACATACAACAGAACACACACAAGGCGCTGCAAACGCTCCCTGTTTTAATAACAAAATGGTGTACAGCGCAACGCCTTCAAAGCTTTGTGTTTCCAAAACCATTTCCCGCGCAAAATCAGCCGTGAAAGGCAATATATTCTGATTTCCCAAGACAGAACGAGCTATTAAAGAAGAATGCAGACAAAGTTTCTGTAATTTCAAGTTTTCCCCAACACATACAGGCTTATCTTAGCTAAAAAATCCCTTTAGTTCGAGCATGTGTGTATTCATGATTTGGTGCGTGTTTACTGGTGTGTGTACTGACAATATTGTTTGTGCCGATCCATGTTAAATGTCTACAAATTTAAATACAACTCACTCTCTTTACTTTCTCCCCAGAGGAAGGGAGAAGCTGTGAAGTTCAAACCGCTAAACCTCTGCAAAGCCCTGATGGGTTGCTTATCAAGAGCCAAGAGAGGAAAGAGTGACTGGCTCTCAGTGTGTGTGTTACCGTCTGCAGATATATTTCGAGGAGAAGCGAGGCCTGGGAGATTTCCAGCATTCACTCACATCTACTCCAAATGATGAACAGAAAGCGCTGCTCTCCAAACGACTCAAAATCTCTTGAAGTCCCAGAACCACTGGCAAAATAAATGAATAACATAAGAAGAAACCCCAATACTTGCTTTATTTTCCCCAATACTTCTTAATGTTCTCATACACAAAAGGATAAAACGTAATATTTCTCATCATAAGTTGAAAAATAGAGCCCTCTGAGTTGAATAAAAAGCTAAATGAATGACAGCTAGGTAATTAAACTTTAGCTTAGCTAAAGCTAAGCTAGGCATATTTCTACTACAGCTTAATGCTAGGTTTAGACTACATTTTTGTCCACCCACCTATATGAGCATTTTAGGATATCATATAAAAAATGCTGGATGGAAACGGCAAGATGCGCATACATTCTAAAAATGTGCTTAAAAAATGTATGCGCATTATCCGATAAGAAAACATGCACACATTTACTGAATAAATTCCTTAATGCGCATCAGAAAAGTCATGTGCGATGGGACTGCATAACCAACCAGCGGATCGATCTCTTTGCATAGAATTTGAAATGCTGTTTTGGTTATTCTGAAACGCCGCAGCAAAGTCTGCCGTCAAAGTGGTTTGTATAATTGCAAGATAACATGACCGTGTTTTTGGGCCCTATCATACACCCAGCGCAATGCGATGCCAGGCCCAACATGCTTTTTGCTAGTTTCAGCCCGATACAGTTATCATTTTCACGTACAGCATTACGTTGTTTAAATAGCAATAGACCCATCTGTTCGCCCATGGGCATGCTGGTCTGAAAACGAGGTGTGTTCAGGCGCATTGTTGGCGTGTTGCTATTTTGAGGAACTGAAAACGACTGTGCCATCGACCAACAAAAACCTGGTTATGAAGTCACCAGTCAATAGCACAGCATTTTTTTGTGTTATTTAAAGTAGTGTTGTCAAAAGTACCAACCACGATACCAAGTCGGAGCTAAAATGTAAAAAATGTGACACTTTGAGCTCTGTTGAGCGGAATCAGAAACACCTCTGACTAGCCATTGCGCTTACGCTCATCAAATATGTCTGTGATTGGCTGCAATGACCAGCGCTTCAAAAAAACATGTTTTTCACAGAGCGCTAACACAGATACACACAGGGCGTTTGAATGCAGGCGCCTATCAGCCTACTGGTCCGCTGGTCGATGCCTGCTTGTGCTTTCAAACGCTCCCGCTCCTGCTTTCAAAACACTTTCAAACAGTTCTGTGTGCTTTCAAATGCTCCCGCATGCGTTGATCATTTATTGCACATTACACCCAAAACACACCCATGACCCATTAAGAGACTAGGTACAACCCTTTTTGGACCATGTGCCTGGCGTGCATACTGTTTTTTTTCCATCGTTAAACTAGCAAAAGTGGATTCGGACACGCCCTAAATGCACCTGCGCCATGCGCTTCACAACATGTGCTCAGATCTTTAAATTAGGGCCCATTGTGTTTCGTCCGCGCACTCTGATCCGCAAATAATTTATTATAGGCTATACAAAAATTATTATATAAAAATCGCTTCTTCTATTGCAGCAATGTCCATTTTTCTTAATGATATTTAGCGGCAGTTTATTAGGAAGTGACAATTTAGTTTTCTTCAACTCACTGGATGGAAACACTGCTTTATTTGCAAATGTTTTATGCGAAATTCCAATTTTACGCATGTTAAATTTGCAACTTTGGATGGAAACATAGCTACTGTGTCAGACTATGCGATTTTTGATTCTAAATTCTTGTCATGTCATGGACAAGACACGTTTCTTCCCGACCAATCATCACTTGCCGTCTTTACCGACGTATGTGATGTCATAGAGAAGGCGGAACTAGCGACTGACTTCTGGAAACAAGAGCGTAAACAAATAGCTACCGAACCGGCGTGTTTGCTTAATGCTAATTCCAGTACTCACCGGGTTACTGAAGCACCTCCTCTATCGTTTGTCAGCATTTATCTTTTTTTCACTCTGTTGTGGTAGCAGGGCCTGAAATTAACTTTTTTTTGTTTGTTTTGCCTCACAGGGCTCGACATTAAGCCTGTTCATGTGTGTTTTTGTGTGTGTGTGTGTGTGTGTGTGTGTGTGTGTTTTCAACAGTGTTCAGTCAGCTTTTACATATTTAATCTACATATCGCTGATATTTTTACATTTTATAAAGGGCTTTTTTTCCCCATAATCTTATTAAATATAGGCTATGCCTCAGCTTTCAGTTTCTTAAATTTGATCTATACATTAAATTAGAATAAGATGCTATAGGACTGTTACCAATCAAATTAAATAATTTACACAGAAAAATTACAACTGCATTAAAAAAATGTTATGAGAATTTTTTTAATATACATATAAGAAATGCTGGAAAGAATGTTTAAATTTAACCACCAGTAGGTGGCGGCAGGTGACCGTCTTAATGAGTGAATCATTGAGTCGATTCGCTGAAACGGCTGATTCATTCAAGAATGAGGCAGTCGTTTACAAATAGGTTATCGAATCTTTGATTCAACCGATTCATTCAAAATGCTGAATCGCTCAGTATACACTGTTGCTGTGAGATGCATTATGGTTCTGATGAGTCTACCGCAGTCTCGTATGTAAACAAATCACACGTGATTGTGTTAATGAACGATTTAATCATGTAGACAGGTCCTGGTAGCTGTTATTTACAGCGTTCAGGAACCGTTAAACAGAACTAAATTAATATTATTATTACTGGTAAAGTTACCGGTACGGACATTTCTCACCGGTTTCCAACTCACAGCACACACACACACACGCACACACACACATCTGTGAAACTTTCATTGTACTGTAACTTACCTCAGCGTTGCATTATCTCATCCCATCTCACCAACAGTTTAACTCACACATCCTAACGTAGTCAGAGAAGGGTCTCATCTTTCAGATCGCATAAACGTTCCGAAACAGCAGTCCCATCCTCTCAAACTGCCTAATGAATCACTCTCAATTCTCATTGGCTACCTGCTAATGCGGTAGGTAGATTGACAGTGTTACCAGCCAATTGCAAAATTCACGCATTTGGCGCGTGGTCGGGTGTTAATTTCAGGCCCTGTGTGGTAGTCAAAGAAACATCATAAAGGCGGGAGTATCATTGCCATAGCTCCGATGTCATCGTCTTGTTTTGCTAAGTTTGAAAGCTGTGCTCCTATTGTCGTTTTACGAATCACCACGACACGTCAAATCGATTGTGCTAAAATCAGCCTGATATCAGGTAGTACTTCTGGTACTTATGAATATGTTGTAAGACATGCTACTACATCTTAAGTATGTGTATATGGTACGGATAGTATGCAAATGGGTCATAAATTAAACAGCATTCACAACTAATTTCCATACTGTACCCATTCGATGAATCTCAAGCCTTTTTCTCTGTGGAATAACATGTGGTACTGAATCATTCACAATACGAGCAGGAAAAGTGTATTTTGAAGGTAGCTAGACTCGATTTTGATTTCCTGTTGATTTTAAATACATTTTACCTTGCTGAAGGGCATTCTGGGATAGGTCTCCTTAAAAATACACTCAGGAGATTCCTGGTGAGGTAAATAGAGAGAGAAAAAACCTTCTCGCCCACTGCTGAAACATCATCAGAAGTTTGCAATTTTCCCACCAAGGCTTTGGCTTCCAGAGGGTACCTACGAAATTGACTGAAAGGGGAAGATAGGCCCTTAGATGGAGTAGAGCTGTCAATCATCCAGCCCAACCAATCAGTTCTCACTGATTAAATCCTGATTACTACTCAGTCACTTTATGTGACTACACATTCCCACTTACTATTTCTGCTTGGCTCCAACCATCTCTCAGAATTCAATGCTGAGAGCTATTTGTGAGTGTGAATCATTTTAATTCTCCATGAATTAAAATTTTTAACACTAATTAGCATAGCAGGAGTTGCCTCTAGGAGTGCATTTTTGTTCCCGTCCTACACCTCTAATTAACATAGCTTCTTTTCTTTTTTTCTTTTTTTTTTTTTGATGAACTAAGCTGTCAGCGGCGACTCCATCAAAGCAAGAGTCAATAAAACTGTTATCCAAATTATGTAAAGATATTCTTGTTCAACAAGATTTTCTTGACGTTGCTCTTCCACTTGATCCATGGTGAACGGAATAAGCTGCAACAATATCATAGCTCAATTCTGAATTATTTGCTCCTTGCTTGGAGAGCAGGTTGGTGGTAGTCACCAACCAAATGATATTCAATCTTGCTAATCAAATTAACACAATCAAATTTTTCCCTTTTATGGCCATCTAGAACAACCTCAGGCTAGTTGTTTTTGTATGATAAGCACTGGAATAAAATAAATTAAAAAAAGAAGAAGAAACTGCTCTGGAGGCGACAAAATTTGATGGAGTGCGGGTAATTTTGTCTTGTGAAAAAAAAAGAACTAGCACCATCTTGCCTTGCTGACTCATTTCCAGTTGGATCCATCAATCAAATTTCACTGTTTTTTTAACATCAAAAGAGGGTTTGCGCTGCCGCAAGCTGTTAGGAAATATCTGATAGTTAGTGGATGGCACTTTTAATTAATTTCCCTGATTAAAAAGTGTCTTTAATATTTTTATTATGCTTTAACAGTTTCATAAAAGCAATAAAACATTTATGGCTGTTCTGTTTTGAGAATGACATGAAAACTGAAGTGGTTACAGAAACTTTGTAGCACAATAGCTAAAAATGTCCTTAGCCAGTGACCACATTCACACAAAAGACCTTATTGCTTAGATATATGGGGGAAAAACAGAGGACCAATCTCTGTGAGCGATTCCATGAACATTTCAGTGCTGAAAAACTACTTAAACTACTTAAAACTACTACTAAAACAAGATTTACTACATGCAGTGAAAAAATTTTGCTGAAAAAGCATGCACAGCTTTATTTTTGCGGCTGACCTTATTGCATCAGTTGCAGAATTTATGGGAGGAGAGTGTTTAAATGAATCTGGTGATTTACTAAGGTTTGCGCTGGTCAGTTTACTGGTGTTTGCGCCATTATTTACATGTCAACCAGATGCTAATTTGCGCTGCTCTTGGTAGATTGCGTTGGTCATTATGGAAATTATCTGTAATGAGTTCTGTAATTTTTGAATCGTCAGTAAATCACGCGCAGAACTTTCCACTCCCATCTGTGCTTTTTTGGAATTGCAAATGCTAATTTACCCTGTTTAGTAAATCTGGCCGATAGGCTCTGTTCCAAAACAGTCTCGCTGTCTACTTTACATAGGCAGTATTCTAACTGAAATGGAACCTTTTAAGTAACTGATTTCAAATATAAATCATAAAGTAGGGCAGGAGAGACAACTCACAGTCAATGTTATTAGAGTACTCTGTTAGCATTTGTTGCTAAGCTAACACAGGGATACCATTATTTTATATATATATATATATATATATATATATATATATAAAATAATAAGTACATTTAAACAAAATTTACAAACTCGATTCCAAAAAAAGTTGGGACAATGTACAAATTGTGAATAAAAAGGAATGCAATGATTTACAAATCTCATAAACTTATATTTTATTCACAACAGAATATAGATAACATATCAAATGTTGAAAGTGAGACATTTTGAAATGTCGTACAAATATTGGCTCATTTTGATTTCATGAGAGCTACACATTTCAAAAAAGTTGGGACAGGTAGCAATAAGAGGCCGGAAAAGTTAAATGTACATATAGGAACAGCTGGAGGACCAATTTGCAACTTATTAGGTCAATTGGCAACATGATTGGGTATAAAAGAGCCTCTCAGAGTGGCAGTGTCTCTCAGAAGTCAAGATGGGCAGAGGATCACCAATTCACCCCCAATGCTGCGGCCAAAAATACTGGAGCAATATCAGAAAGGAGTTTCTCAGAGAAAAATTGCAAAGAGTTTGAAGTTATCATCATCTACCATGCATAATATCATCCAAAGATTCAGAGAATCTGGAACAATCTCTGTGCGTAAGAATCAAGGCCGAAAACCATACTGGATGCCCGTGATCTTCGGGCCTTAGACGGCACTGCATCACATACAGGAATGCTACTGTAATGGAAATCACAACATGGGCTCAGGAATACTTCCAGAAAACATTGTTGGTGAACACAATCCATCGTGCCATTCGCCGTTGCCGGCTAAAACTCTATAGGTCAAAAAGAAGCCATATCTAAACATGATCCAGAAGCACAGGCGTTTTCTGGGCCAAGGCTCATTTAAAATGGACTGTGGCAAAGTGGAAAACTGTTCTGTGGTCAGACCAATCAAAATTTGAAGTTCTTTTTGGAAAACTGGGACGCCATGTCATCTGGACTAAAGAGGACAAGGACAACCCAAGTTGTTCTCAGCGCTCAGTTCAGAAGCCTGCATCTCTGATGGTATGGGGTTGCATGAGTGCGTGTGGCATGGGCAGCTTACACATCTGGAAAGGCACCATCAATGCTGAAAGGTATATCCAAGTTCTAGAACAACATATGCTCCCATCCAGACGTCGTCTCTTTCAGGAAGACCTTGCATTTTCCAACATGACAATGCTAGACCACATACTGCATCAATTACAACATCATGGCTGTGTAGAAGAAGGATCCGGGTACTGAAATGGCCAGCCTGCAGTCCAGATCTTTCACCATAGAAAACATTTGGCGCATCATAAAGAGGAAGATGCGACAAAGAAGACCTAAGACAGTTGAGCAACTAGAAGCCTGTATTAGACAAGAATGGGACAACATTCCTATTCCTAAACTTGTCTCCTCAGTCCCCAGACGTTTGCAGACTGTTATAAAAAGAAGAGGGGATGCCACACAGTGGGAAACATGGCCTTGTCCCAACTTTTTTGAGATGTGTTGATGCCATGAAATTTAAAATCAACTTATTTTCCCCTTAAAATTATACATTTTCTCAGTTTAAACATTTGATATGTCATCTATGTTGCATTCTGAATAAAATATTGAAATTTGAAACTTCCACATCATTGCATTCTGTTTTTATTCACAATTTGTACAGTGTCCCAACCTTTTTTGGAATCAGGTTTGTACTTTGCTACAGTGTGTCCGTCATCTTGGATGCATTTTCCCCCCACTGATCTTGTTTCACTGCATCATGTCCCTGTAAAGGACACATGTAATTCTACCTTAGTTATACATGCATTCTGAGTCAACTCAAAATGTCAATTTAGTATTCTATTAGCATGTCGCTAAGCTAACAAAACAATACTCTAAGCACAAACATAGCATACGCAGATATTGTCTAAATAATCCATTTTAGATTAAAACATTCATCTAAAATTTTTGTTATATTTATAAGTATATTTAAACAAATTTTTTCTTGTTACATGATGTCGGCCATCTTGTTTTTTAATGTTGTGCATTATGGTGCCTTCTCTGTAAAGGATAGGCTCTGCCCTTATAATGAGACCAAAAACTGTAAGTTATATTTACCTTTTTGGAACACATCAGAAATTCAGTTTCTGAAACATAAACTAAGGTTAATTGTTAGCCACAACTGGAACTGTCTAGCTAGAAAAAGAAAAAGAAAAAGAGAGTACTCTAAACTTCTCATGACTCAAACTAATTATCTGATGCATGAAATGGCTTCAGCTGTTTAGCGATCTCCAGTCGAGAATTTTAGTAATGTTGAGTGGACTTCTCGGATGGAGTGGATCCGAGGGTCGATCTTGAAAACACCCTTCAGAAGGACCTGCGGTTCCCCGGGGTCTCTGGTGGCAGCTGGTAATTGCATCGGCCAAGCTGTCTCCTCCTTGACCCGTCTCTCCTCTTCCCTCATTTTTTTCCCTCCTCCGTCTCTCCCACAGCCCGACATGTTGATTTGTTTGCTCGTTATTTTTAGGCAACATATCTGATGGCAGAGACTGCGCCATTCATCAGTGTCTCTGAACTCCATCGTTTTATCATCTGTACCCAGCATCCTTCTCTCCGAGGTTCATCCCTCTCAACTTCCATCCTGATGATTCTTGTGTTGTTTTTCCTCCACAGTTGGGGAAAACTTTCATTTTGTAAAGAGCGGTTTTCTTGGAGGTAACGTAAGGACTTATTCGTTTTCAGACTGTTTAAACCAATATGGACGAGGGCCGCAGATTCTTGCTGTCTGTCTCCCTTCCCTGATGCATATGAAAGGTTAAACCCTGTTAATGACTGCATGGTGCCAATGGGAGAGTGCAGGATTGTGGGTAAAGGTCAGGACTGCATACAAGCTGAGCATAATAAATGCTGGCTCTCTGGAGGTAAATGTTACTTTCTGTAGTGCACACAAGCAAATGCATTCACAGAAACGTATTACAGGCATCACCGCTTTCTGCTTTTGAAACCATCTTGTAATTTAATTGTTTGAAAATGAATAAATAAGTGGCTGTCTGGTAATGTGTGAAGGTTGACGCAAGTGACCTTCTATCCTTGGGTGGGATTTCAACTACACTAGCATTGTCTGATTCCTTAATGATTCATTATATCAAATCTTTTCAATGAATGTAAAACTGGTTTAGAAAACTGGTGTTTGAATGATTTGTTCAAAAAAATCTAACTGAATTGATTTGCATTCCTGGGATTACCTTGTTGAACTAAAAACCGTCTCTTCTAGTCAAGTCCAAAAAGATGGCTTTTCTAAAATGGCAGACGACTTAAGCTTATCGTATTAGATTTCCCGATTCCCTTTGTAAGGTCCATCCGTTAGCCCAAGGACGGAATCTAACGGCCTGGTCGAAGGACTTCTGCGTGTTCGCCTTCTCAGCACTTCTGTTGGATTCACTTAATTTATGACCATCGAATTTTAAATCTGACTCCATGAATAATTTGATCTTACTCCAATTCTTTGTAACTTTGTTACATTTGTTACATTTGTAACTTAACAGCTGATCATAAGTTTAGTTGTGATTTAATTTAGATCTTTGATTTCTCTTAGTATCTCTTAATTTCAAATACTCGTTCCTCCATGGGACCCGGAGTCGCTCAGAGGATAATGCTCGCGATTATAATTACATTACCTCACGGACGCAAATTAGTCAGTTCTGAGATTACAGAGGATTACAGAGTGAACTATTTTACCTTTAAGTGAGTCGCAAATGCTTACTCATAACAGAAAGTGTAATTTTAGCAATAGTCACGAGAGCTGTAACTTGATAATAACAGTGACACCCAGAAATCAGATTGTCCTCATGCTTAGCGCCATGCTCCGGTCATGGGGTCCTCGGTATGAATCTGCCCTGACAGAAAGATTTACGGAAACTCCTACAAAACTCCTCATGCGACACTACTTGAGTAATGATTTATGAAAAATACAGAATAAATCAAGATTAACATTTATTTTGGCCAGACAGAACTTAAAGAACATAATTAAACATGAATCCATGGTACACAACTTTCAGCATAAAATACAATTAAGTAATATGAAAATAGTTTCAAAGAGTCATATCTGGCACAATACATACAGCGTGTGTGAGTGTCTCTTATGACACTGACACAACACTGCATGGGGGCTTCTGTCTACAGAATGTTCCCCAATGGCAGCCCTGCTACCCTTCCTTAAATACCCAGACCAGAACAAAGGGTTGTAACTATTTGCAACACAAACACCTAGTTTGGGGGAGAAGATCAGATATCTTTGGAGAGACCACTCAAAAAGAGAACACAAGTCTCATATGTTTCAATCTTTCTAACCCTATCAGTGACTTCAGTGATGTTGAGACCATTTTACCAATCGCACTATGACCTTTAAAAAGACACCAGACATGAAAGGGATAAAACAATAGATTCACAAGATAAATCATATGTAGTATATCTGCATTCTGGGACTTGAATCAGGAGAAGGGGGAAAGGGAGGTAGAGAGGGGGAGAGGGTTTTGGTCAGGGCGGTGTCCTACAGTTTCTCTGTGAGATCTTCTCTTCAGATTGAGTTTTATTGTTTTAATGCAGGGTGTTGGATCTCAGCTTTTGTCTTAGCAGTAAAACCGGTCCTTACAGACGACCCCTGGCCCCTTGGGACAAATTCATATGAGTTTCCAAGGGGACATATTTGGATATTCCCTGTTTCCATATTTTGGATGTTGTTTCCATAGTGTTCATGGTGCTGATCCTTGTTAACAGCACAAGTCCATGGGTGCAGGAATCAAGTAGTCACCTGAAATAACAACATTAAGACAGACTGAACATGAAGATGAAAACACTGCAAAACACACCTCTGGCACAGTCCCTTTAGATGTAGGCGTACTGCGCTGACTGGATGCTGTCGCAATTGGACAGGATATCTATGATCCTGTTGGTCAGGTTTGCTTCCACCTGCACTTGATTGTGATAGTTTTCAGTCTGTAGAATGACTTGTTGTCCCAAGTCTGTTGTGTCCATTAGCAGAACGTGTCAGTGGAAAGTGTCTTTACACTTTGAGGAAGCATCTGTGTCCTGTCCTCCCCAGGATTCTTAGGTAGCTGACCCTTTGAGAAGTCCTTGGTCACCTTCAAGCAGAAGGTTTGGTTTGCCAGGCAGGTCAGATCTCCACGGGTGAAGGAATGGTTTCACTGATGAAGCTCCATTGTGTGTGAGACACCTGAACAACTTCTGAATAACCATGCAATAATTGAACACTGATGACTTTCTGGTTATTGTGAGATGGGAAAAGAGAGTTGTTGGATAAACACAAGAACATAAGAATAACAACACATGATAAACTCATGTCAGAAGTGCGAGTGGTAAATACGGTCTCATTTCTCAGGGTCAAATATTTAGTGAGGTCTCATTTGATAGCCAGATTCTTCACTACCACTGACATGGAAGTGGAATTTAAACGTGGTCTGGATGAATTACAGGAAGGGTAACAAAACATCAATATAACAAGTATATTTACCAGAAGTATGCATAATCAAAATATATCACATAATTAAACATGGAATTACACAATTTAATAATTGTTATTATAAAAGTGTCTATATCAGTTGGTTTTACTTTCAAATCATTACTGAAAGCTAATATTTCAATCAAATCACTTAGAGAATGAGATTTACAGAAACAGAGATTTAAAATCTCTAGTTTAGCTTTTGCACTCATCTTCTGTGCATTTGATGTACAGGCTAAGACACACTCAATAAGGCAGGTCTGACTGAGAATTGTTTTATTAATTGATAGAAATGCCTGCACTCTGCATCTAACTCTTTTAGATATATTTTCATTGTCATTAGTGATATGTTGGAAACTAGGGGCCCTCCCAGTTTGCAACAATACCAATGACTGGACATAATAAAGATTTTGTCCATCAATTTACTAATCAATTAATTGTCAATCAATTGATGTGTGTTGATAGCCATGCACATGTTTTATGCACCTTACATGGAATACATATAGGAAGTTGACATGGCTGTAAGCCATAAACTTGTTCAACCTAACTGAAAAGGAATTATGAAAATAATTGCCCTTGTCCTATATGTATGAAGGTGAATAATGTATGATAGATTTGCATTATATTAATGATTTTGCCCTGGATAGTCCTATGATCTATTCCAGGTAGAGATGTTGTGTGGTTTTAGAGTTAAAAGTGTGTGTGTGTGTATGTTGTGTATAGGAGATGGGTGGTGTCTATCCTACCATAATCTGTGTTGTATAATTTAGTTCCAGTTTTTACACTGGGAAGCCATGTAGCTATGTGTGCTGTGGGGTGTGAATGGCTTCATGAAGTATCTTCACTCCCATCTCCTATGTTAAGTTGTGTGTGTGTATGTTGGCTTATGCCGGCCAGCCCAGACCCTTGTGGAGTCTGGGTCTGAAGAGTGGCAGCCATCAGCCTGAAAGGAAAACGAACACAGAGAGAGAAACACAGAGAGAAACACAGTCTAATATTGGACCTTTACACAAATTTCACTAAGATAGATGGTGCTATCTTATTTTTTCTTTAATGGCCTTAGCCAGACAGTTGTTGCATATGGCTTTAACCTGTTAAGGTTTTATGCCATTATGAGAGAATTTGTTTTAGTTTACAAAGACATGGATCATCATCATGATTATGTTTCTGTAAAGGAAAAAGGTCATATAAACTGATTTATAATGGTCAGATCTGACTGCTGGTGTGTAAATGCAGTCAGACCCGTTACACCTTAAGCTGTTGTTGCAGTTGTGTTTACACAATCTGCTGTATTGTGATCATTATCACACTCAGGTCCCCTGGGGGGATCTCTTTGAATGATGCTGTTTATACAAGCCAGATCTGGGTTTAGAGCAACAGGTTCTTTGGTATTTATGGTGTCTTTCAAACTCTTGACCATTTGGATCTCTGTGGTGTGTATCCTGTGGAGTCAATGCCTGAGATTAACATACACACAGCTTTCATTACATTCCCGGTAAATAACTTTCCGATCAGATCCCATCCCATCTAACGCTCCCAGTGAGGAGGTTGCTAAAACTTGTACCCCTTTGTTTGTCATTGCATCACAATGGAAAGCTCGCACCTCCTCTCTCTCCCTGGGTTTGAGATTGGAATGTAAATGATTAGGTCTTGAATGAATTCAGCCTATTCAAGTTACAGCAATCAGGTTAATCATTTAACTGGGCATTGTAATTTTTTCTCATTAAAGATTCTTGCACAAATAGAAGGTAAAGAAGTTCTTTCTCTTTAGGTTTTTCACTTCAGTTTTCTTTCTTAACATTAGTTTCTTTAACCATCTATGTTCTCCTTCCCATCATTTCAACACTGATAGTGCTCTTGCCGTCTTGTTCCCTACCTGCACATCCCATCTTTCTACATTCTGATCCTTCTTCTACTCCTTCAACAATCTTTCATCCTCTAAATAATGCTGAATCATCATGAGATCAAAAGCCATTCCTAGCCATTATAATATAATTTACATTATAATCATAATATAAATCATATTATATTAAAATAGTATGAATTAAAAATAATTTTATTTGCTGGTCTCAAGAGGGTCTCTGCTGAGCCATTTGTCCAGAACCATTTGTTATAATCTCACTGATCTTTCAGATTGGCCCTGCAGCTCCTGCTGTGCTGGCGGGATCATTGTGTGACAGCAACAAGACCAAACTGGAAACCAGTCATCAACTTAGATGCTGTGGACGTTCAATAAACTGCAAACGCTGAGCGCATGGGTCAAATCATTGCTCAATTTAAAGATTTTGTGACTACACAATATAGAATTGGGCACAATTTTCTTATTTTTAGATATTATCAATTGCATTCTTTGGAGAATCTATTTGCATATAAAAAGAAAGGTTTGACAAAGACAGGTCTGATGAAGAAAGACAAAGTTCATCTTTGTTCTGTTAATTTTCTCAGTCTCTTTTGAGACACTAATAAGCACACAAAAGTGCAGCGATTCCAATGTCTGAAATAAGACCCTAGTAAAGCGCTATATTTCACAGCACATTTATAATTGTGACATCAGTCCTGACTCAGTTTTGTCCACCTTCACATTTTACACACAAAGGATTGCAGTGAGATATTTTCCAGTAAGATTTTGTTCACATCGTTAACGTGGCCATTTGTTTTTTTCTTTGCTGTGTTGTAGCAGCAAAGCAAATAAACAAATGTAACTGGACCTTTAATTTACAGCCTTCTTTTGAGTACCGAAATAAAATTTCCTCTCTTGCTGCGTATGCAAACAAGGAGAATTTTAAAGCAAGGGATATCATTTCTACTCTACGCTGTTGCTTTCATGTTCCTGATAAGCACTTTGGTTGTCTAATTCTCAAGCCTTCATCGGATTTATACAGTATTCAATATATTCCCAACATTTCTAAAAGCAAAAAATGGACTTACCATCACAGCTGAAGAAAGAGAAGGAAATCACCTCTTGCTTGTTGTAATCCCAATACTTTGCTGAAAAGACACTCGCATCCTGGAGATCACGGAGGTCCGGGTCACCATTTTGTAAGGTCCATCCGTTAGCCCAAGGACGGAATCTAACGGCCTGGTCGAAGGACTTCTGCGTGTTCGCCTTCTCAGCACTTCTGTTGGATTCACTTAATTTATGACCATCGAATTTTAAATCTGACTCCATGAATAATTTGATCTTACTCCAATTCTTTGTAACTTTGTTACATTTGTTACATTTGTAACTTAACAGCTGATCATAAGTTTAGTTGTGATTTAATTTAGATCTTTGATTTCTCTTAGTATCTCTTAATTTCAAATACTCGTTCCTCCATGGGACCCGGAGTCGCTCAGAGGATAATGCTCGCGATTATAATTACATTACCTCACGGACGCAAATTAGTCAGTTCTGAGATTACAGAGGATTACAGAGTGAACTATTTTACCTTTAAGTGAGTCGCAAATGCTTACTCATAACAGAAAGTGTAATTTTAGCAATAGTCACGAGAGCTGTAACTTGATAATAACAGTGACACCCAGAAATCAGATTGTCCCTCATGCTTAGCGCCATGCTCCGGTCATGGGGTCCTCGGTATGAATCTGCCCTGACAGAGAGATTTACGAAACTCCTACAACTCCTCATGCGACACTACTTGAGTAATGATTTATGAAAAATACAGAATAAATCAAGATTAACATTTATTTTGGCCAGACAGAACTTAAAGAACATAATTAAACATGAATCCATGGTACACAACTTTCAGCATAAAATACAATTAAGTAATATGAAAATAGTTTCAAAGAGTCATATCTGGCACAATACATACAGCGTGTGTGAGTGTCTCTTATGACACTGACACAACACTGCATGGGGGCTTCTGTCTACAGAATGTTCCCCAATGGCAGCCCTGCTACCCTTCCTTAAATACCCAGACCAGAACAAAGGGTTGTAACTATTTGCAACACAAACACCTAGTTTGGGGGGAGAAGATCAGATATCTTTGGAGAGACCACTCAAAAAGAGAACACAAGTCTCATATGTTTCAATCTTTCTAACCCTATCAGTGACTTCAGTGATGTTGAGACCATTTTACCAATCGCACTATGACCTTTAAAAAGACACCAGACATGAAAGGGATAAAACAATAGATTCACAAGATAAATCATATGTAGTATATCTGCATTCTGGGACTTGAATCAGGAGAAGAAGGGGAAAGGGAGGTAGAGAGGGGGGAGAGGGTTTGGTCAGGGCGGTGTCCTACAGTTTCTCTGTGAGATCTTCTCTTCAGATTGAGTTTTATTGTTTTAATGCAGGGTGTTGGATCTCAGCTTTTGTCTTAGCAGTAAAACCGGTCCTTACACCTTTCATGCTGTTCAGCTTATATTTAGGCAACAACATTGCTTTACATCAAAATCCTGCTCAGTGTGTGGCCGTAGCATTTGACTATAGTTGAAACACTGCGGAAGAGAAACATGATGAGAAAAAAAAGCACCTGCCAGGTTTCACAGCTGGAGTGGTGCATGCTGGGATTGATAAACTGGGAAACGCAGAGGCCATGCGGTTGATCCGATCTATGAATCATTAACTAATTACTGAATTATTCAAAAACAAAACCACACGTCTACCACACAACGCCTTGGATATGACATGAAGCTCGTTAAAAAAAAATCAATTAGCTTCCTTTAAGTTGAGACGAAATTCTTGATGTGGTGTGACAACTACTGTGAAAGGTGTGGTAATCGTATGCTAACCGGAACAAATGCTAAAGCGCATTATTTACAGCATGACGCGATGGACTCGATGGGTTCCACCTTTGTGTCACTGTGGCTGATAGCGAATCAGAGTGTTTCAGAGAGCGTTTGATGATGTGAAGCTCGGCTGGAATTAGTCATATAAGGCCGAGGGATCAATACGTCTCTTTGAATCAGTTTGATGGACGACAAAGAAAGAAGGGAAAAAGCCCCTGAAACTCTTAAACTCCGAAGGTTGTTGCTCTCAAGTCACCATTTAGAGAAAACTTTGAAGAGCAAAGTTACACAAGCCATCAAGGTCAAGACTGATGTGTAACCAAAGCTAAGGTTCATGGACCATCACAAATTGTCTAGCACTATGGGAATATGTGGTATTCACACACAGGAGAGATAAAACACAGTCTGTTTTATTCCTTCTCTTAGACTGCTATAACTTTGAATAGTTAGCAAATTGAGACTTTTGAGAAGTCTTCTGTTTCTCCAAAAAGTCCGCAGGTCTGCTCCTGCAATGACTGAAATTAAAAATCAGAGATCTCAGTATAAACTCAAACATGTCTCAAAAGTCATGTCTATTCAAAATAATACTTACATAAAACATTACTGAGAACTCCTGAGCAATGAAAGAGCAGCTTTTGATCAAAGAAATGTTCCTCTGGGAAAATACAGAAAAATAAGTAATTCGATCAATAGGTTTTTTTTATTTTTATTTTTATTTATTTATCCCGAGACAGTAATGAGATTAAATTGAGACCAAGTTGAGACATTTGCTTAAGTCATCAGCTATTCAGATTTTCCTCCTGAGCTTCAGAGATGAGGGATCTCAAAATAAGCTCAAACATCTCAAATGTTTTTTAAAGATCAATTTAATACGTGAAATGTAATGGAGAAACGTCAGAAAATGAAAGAAAATCATAGTGAGGTCTCAACTGATTCTCTCTTTAATCAAACGTCTTTAATCAAATGTCGAAAATCTCAATGTAAACTCAAACTCAAAATCTCAAACCATTATTTTTAAGAACAAATTAATACTTACATAAAACATAAATGAGAACTCAGTTAAGACTTCTGAGCTGTAAAAGACTTACCTTCGAGCAATAAAAGTTTCCTCTGGGTAAAAACTATATGAAAGAAAAATCAGACATGAGATCTCAATTGTTTCTCTGAGACAGAAATGAGATTAAATGGAGACCAAATTGAGTTAATTGCTTATCGGATTTTCCTCCTGAGTTGCAGAAGAGAACACAGAATTTTCCATGTTTCCACTGTTATACGCTTGGGGAGCTATTACGCATCTTTTGAATGAGTACAGAATCTCCTGATCAAAACACAGGCGAAGAAGATGCAAACAAACAAGCGATCGTATGTAAGCAGATGCATATGTAACATAACGTGATCATCAACATGAAACATATAAATTAAAACTGCCTAATGTTACTGAATGAAATGTCGACCCAGGATGAGCTCTAGGACTGTGAAGCTTTGGGGTGTTGATGGACTCGATCTGCTCCATCTGTGTTTGATCATCGTTCTGAATCTGATCTGGATGTAGTCTTTGACAAAATGTGATTTTCTCACAGTGATTTCTTTTTGTTCACAATGTTGCTTTTTTATGAAACTTACCCATATTTAAATGTTGATATGAATGCATGAAGCTAGAATAAAATGTTTAGGTTTTTTGTTGTTGTTGTTTAAAAAGGAGAGGGTCTGCTCTTTCTTTTGCGATATTGCATGCTCAGATATTCATACAACAAAATATTCTATAGGCCATTAAATTTTTCTGAAAATTATCAAAAACCCTGGTGGCTGGCAACTTTTTTTTTTTTTAAACACTGGCGAGGAAAGAGTTAAGACTTCTGAGCTATAAGAGTTACCTTCGAGCAATAAAATTATCCTCTGGGTAAAAACTTTAATGAAAGAAAAATCATACATGAGATCTCAATTGTTTCTCTTAGCCAGCAATTAGACATCTACTCAGCTTATCAGATTTTTCACCTGAGCTTCAGAGATCTTAATGTCTCAAACTGAGATGCAAGTGAGGGATCTCAATATAAGCTCAAGCGTCTCAAATGTTTTTCAATGATCAGCTTAATACTTGAAACGCAATGCAAAACGTCAGAAAATGAAAGAAAATCATAATGAAATCTCAATTGTTTCTCTGAGACAGAAATGAGATTACACGGAGACCAAATTGACTCATTTGCTTAAGTTACCTGCTTATCAGATTTTCCTCATGAGTTGCAGAAGAGAACTTGAAAATATGAATATTTTCATAAAACAAGTGAGTATTCAATTAAGACTTGAGTTATAAAAGAGTTACCTTTGATCAATAACATTTTCCTTTGGGTAAAAACCTATATAAAAAAATAAAATAAAAAAATCAGACAAGATCTCAATTGTTTCTCTTAGCCAGCAATAAGATTATATGGAGACCAAAAAGAGACATTCACTTTAGTCATCTGGTTATCAGATTTTCCTCCCGAACAGAAGAAATCCCAGCATGTCTCAAAACAAGATGCCAAAGTTTGCAAATCAAACATCATAGATCTCAGTATGAACTCAAACATTTCTCATCAAATTATTTAAAGAATAAATGATCTTAGCTATGCTATCCACATTCATTTTAAAGCTCATTGAACAGTCCAATTCTGATTTCCTCAAAGAAATTACAGGAGAAACATCTGAGACGAAGTTGATAATTAAACTGGGAATCTCCTGAGCTTTGAAAGAGCAACTTTTTGTTGTTGTTGTTGTTGTTGCAATTATTGGATAGGACAGTGTAGAGATCAGACAGGAAAGGCACAGGGCATAGAGAGGGGAACAGAATCAACAAAGGACCTCGAGCCGGGAACCGAACAAAGATCACCGGAGACACAGTTGTGCTATATGTTGGAACACTGCCCATCTTTTGAGCAACATATAACCCCTTTGAAACCGTTTTGAATTATGGACCACAATGCACATTTTTCTTTTAGCACTGTGTAGTGTATCAACATTCATACAATCACATTTCAACTGAGGTGATTCCACAGACACAGCGCTAGCTGAATAAATATGTCTCGCAGCCCAAACTCTGGGCTGAAATATGATGACCTGGAAGCATTAGATTTCATAGGGATTTGTATCGCTGTGAGCTTGCATTAAAGATACCCTTCATACAGCTGTTCCTGGGAAAAGAAGCTGTCATGCAGATTTTTCTGCAAGCCGCTTTGAGCAGACAAAAAGAAGATGCTGCCTGCTTTGTGGAAAATCTCTGTAGAGAAAAAAAGGTGAAAACCTGCAAGTGTGGAAGAACAGAGTGTTATTTTAATGAGTCTAACAGAACTGTTCCCATGCAGCTATAGATGTGTGGCTGGAATTGAGGGAGGAGTGTTTATAGTTTGAGACCTATGGCACACTCAAGATTGCCTTTGAGATCTCATTTGGTTTTATTACCGTAGGGGCGAAGACCTGTCTGTATTACCAAGACCAGCAAATGTATAGGGAGGTTGAAAAGATTGAGCACCACATTTTTCTGGGGCTCAAGGATTGTTTGAAGTGAACACGCCATTACAAGGATATCTGTACTTGTGACTCCGGGTAAAGGAAATACTTTGTCAGAGCAGCTAACGCTAAGCTAAGACAGTTCTTATTCTAGGACAAACCATTAAAATTACTACATAAACTACATAAAATTACTTTCATAATGTGCTTAATTTCCATAATGTAAGCTAAGGATCTGAACAGACAAATCCAAGAATTGAACAACCACCCAAAATCCCTTCAAATCTACTTAACAACAAGCTAAGAATATATAGCATCTGCACAGCATGTTTCTGTAATGGCAAACACCACTCACATTTTCATCAGAAAATACAGTTAGTGTTATTTTTCTTCATCATCGTGGACTGGATTACCATGTTCTTACGTTTTAATGAAAGCTTATGAAAACAAACATTTTATATAGTCCAATGTGCACTGAGTAGAACGAAAATAACATTTATTATGATTTCTTTGAATGTACCTGAAGACCATGAAACCAAACATTTAGCTAATGTATTATTAATGTGAGGAACCATAGAAACTAAACAAATAGAGATAAACACTATATCATGAGCAAATTGTATATCTGTTTTGTCAGCTCTCTCTTTTCGCCATTTTCAAAAGCCAAGAAAACTTACTTAAGTACAACTAAATGTGGGCACAGTCTACTCATTCTTTAACTTAAGATAAATTTCTCAATACTTTTTTTCAGCCCTGATTTCACTATATCAAAAGAGCTATTTCTATACCACGAGAAGCTTTGGTCGTCCCTTTAAAGTTTAAGTTTTTTTTAGACGTTTTGTGGCTGATCATGCATAAATGAGAGCGGCGTATAGCACAAGAAAATACAAAGCTTGTCAATCTAGCTAAATCGACAGAGCACAGTGGATTCTGTGAGACGAGTGAATCGAATCTGTGTGACTGCATGAGCTGCCAAAGTCTTGTGTAAGAAAAAGGAAGGAATAGTGGCTATTTTAAAGTCTCTGTAAAAGAAAATGCATGGTCTTGTCTACAACAAAGACTTTGTTGAAAAAATAAAGATGAGTCAAAGAAATGAAGCTGAATGATAGAAATGTGCACGAGTACAGTATGTCAAAATCTTTTCTTTTTTTTTATTGAACTTTTCAAGAGCGAAGATCAATTTGCACACTCTCGAATGCGTTTCAAAGACTGTTTTTTATCCAAATAAATGTAATCTTTAAACTATAAATAAATGCACCGTAGGGCATTTCTAATCTTTGTCTCTCACATGTCGGTTTTGCGAGTAGAGCACAAAGTGCAAAATAGGTTGTGTTAAAATCACTCAAAGCATGCTTCTATACTGGGACGTGGGACGTGGCACCCAAAAAAAAAAAACAAACCTGAATCAATGCAGAGAGTAAGAAACTTGGCAAAAGAAAAAAAGAATAATAGACAGATTATGCGACACCACTTGCCTCATCCCATGGGTGCGACTGAGTGATCTCGATTTTGGGAGTTTAAACATTTCAAATGAAAGAAAACACGCCTCACTTTATCCGTTTTTATTCCTGAGAGCAAAAGCAAAAGATTTCTGCTTTAAAAAATGGTTTTCCTGTCAAGATGAGTCATTCGATGAAACCAAAAGCCTGGTTGGTGTTGGATTAAGATTAAGAGATTAGACAAAGCAGCAAATAAATATGAACAAAACTCATACCCACACTGTAGGCTAGCCTTCTTAAAAACTATGCATTGATCAATCAAAGTTATGCAGTTTTCATGCTACCAAGCATGACTAGCAACTCATGGTTGGAATGGAAAACGTATGTACTGCTTGCTGGGACGTCCCACGTTTTTTAACAAAACCTATTTTGCACTTTGCGCTCTACTCGCAAAACTGACGAGTGAGAGACAAAGGTTAGAAATGCCCTGCGGTGCATTTATTTTTACAAACCCGATTCCCAAAAAGTTGGGACACTGTACAAATTGTGACTAAAAACAGAATGCAATGATGTGGAAGTTTCAATATTTTATTCAGAATACAACATAGATGACATATGAAATGTTTAAACTGAGAAAATGTATAATTTTAAGGGAAAATTAGTTGATTTTAAATTTCATGGCATCAACACATCTCAAAAAAGTTGGGACAAGGCCATGTTTCCACTGTGTGGCATCCTCTCTTCTTTTTCTAACAGTCTGCAAACGTCTGGGGACTGAGGAGACAAGTTTAGGAATAGGAATGTTGTCCCATTCTTGTCTAATACAGGCTTCTAGTTGCTCAACTGTCTTAGGTCTTCTTTGTCGCATCTTCCTCTTTATGACGCACCAAATGTTTTCTATGGGTGAAAGATCTGGACTGCAGGCTGGCCATTTAAGTACCTGGATTCTTCTTCTACGCAACCATGATGTTGTAATTGATGCAGTATGTGGTCTGGCATTGTCATGTTGGAAAATGCAAGGTTTTCCCTGAAAGAGACGACGTCTGGATGGGAGCATATGTTGTTCTAGAACTTGAATATACCTTTCAGCATTGATGGTGCCTTTCCAGATGTGTAAGCTGCCCATGCCACACGCACTCATGCAACCCCATACCATCAGAGATGCAGGCTTCTGAACTGAGCGATGATAACAACTTGGGTTGTCCTTGTCCTCTTTAGTCCGGATGACATGGTGTCCCAGTTTTCCAAAAAGAACTTCAAATTTTGATTGGTCTGATCACAGAACAGTTTTCCACTTTGCCACAGTCCATTTTAAATGAGCCTTGGCCCAGAGAAAACGCCTGCGCTTCTGGATCATGTTTAGATATGGCTTTTTTTTTTACCTATAGAGTTTTATCCGGCAACGGCGAATGGCACGGTGGATTTTGTTCACCGACAAAAGTATTTTCTGGAAGTATTCCTGAGCCCATGTTGTGATTTCCATTACAGTAGCATTCCTGTATGTGATGCAGTGCCGTCTAAGGGCCCGAAGATCACTGGCATCCAGTATGGTTTTCCGACCTTGATTCTTACGCACAGAGATTGTTCCAGATTCTCTGACTCTTTGGATGATATTATGCACTGTAGATGATGATAACTTCAAACTCTTTACAGTTTTTCTCTGAGAAACTCCTTTCTGATATTGCTCCAGTATTTTTGGCCGCAGCATTGGGGAATTGGTGATCCTCTGCCCATCTTGACTTCTGAGAGACACTGCCACTCTGAGAGGCTCTTTTTATACCCAATCATGTTGCCAATTGACCTAATAAGTTGCAAATTGGTCCTCCAGCTGTTCCTTATATGTACATTTAACTTTTCCGGCCTCTTATTGCTACCTGTCCCAACTTTTTTGGAATGTGTAGCTCTCATGAAATCCAAAATGAGCCAATATTTGGCATGACATTTCAAAATGTCTCACTTTCAACATTTGATATGTTGTCTATATTCTATTGTGAATAAAATATAAGTTTATGAGATTTGTAAATTATTGCATTCCTTTTTATTCACAATTTGTACAGTGTCCCAACTTTTTTGGAATTGGGTTTGTAGTTAAAAGATTACATTTATTTGGATAAATAAATCGTCACTTTCGGGCGGAAACCTCATATCTCCACTTGTTTTCCCATTTATAATTACTATTGGTCACTCTTTGTGTCTGTCTGTGGGTTTTGCAAATATTTAACCAATAACAAGTATTAAAAAGGCTTGTGGCTAAACCTCGAAACTCAGACCTTATTCAGAGCAGCGCTGTGACAGGTATGAAAGCAAGGCTGTGAGGGATACCGTGTTTTCAATGGCACCTGTAAAAGCCTGTATAAAGTGCCTAGAGCACTTATTTTCCACAGCTCATGTTGTCTGGAGGTTTTTTGTCTTCTGAAATGTTGGCAGTGTTTCGCCAGCAGAACAATCCAAAAACACACTAAATATTAGTACTGAAAATATGTATGTCTATACCTCACAGCCTCGCTTTCATTCCTGTCAAAGACGGTGCTAATGTGAATAAGGTCTATTGGATTCTCAAACCTGTCTGTAAAACCTCCACAATGCCTCTATATCGTGCCAAGATACACTATATACAGTGCATCCAGAAGGTATTCACAACGCTTCACTTTTTCCACATTTCGTTATGTTACAGCCTTATTCCAAAATGGATTAAATTCATTATTTTCCTCAAAATTCTACAAACATAATGACAACATGAAAGAAGTTTGTTTGAAATCTTTGCAAATTTATTAAAAATAAAAAAAATTACATGTACACAAGTATTCACAGCCTTTGCTCAATTAGTTGTTGAAGCACCTTTGGCACCAATTACAGCCTCAAGTCTTTTGAGTATGATGCTACAAGCTTGACACACCTATTTTTGTGCAGTTTCTCCCATTCTTCTTTGCAGGACTTCTCAAGCTCCATCAGGTTGGATGGGGAACGTCGGTGCACAGCCATTTTCAGATCTCTCCAGAGATGTTAAATCGGGTTCAAGTCTGGGCTCTGGCTGGGCCACTCAAGGACATTCACAGAGTTGTCCCATAGCCACTCCTTTGTTATCTGTGTGCTTAGGGTCATTGTCCTGTTGGAAGAAGAACCTTCACCCCAGTCTGAGGTCCAGAGTGCTATGGAGCAGGTTTTCATCAAGGATGTCTCTGTACATTGCTGCATTCATCTTTCCCTCAATCCTGACTAGTCTCCTAATTCGTGCCGCTGAAAAACATCCCCACAGCATGATGCTGCCACCACCATGCCTCACTGTAGGGATGGCATCAGCCAGGTGATGAGCGGTGCCTGGTTTCCTCCAGACGTGGCACTTTCCAAGGCCAAAGATTTTAATCTTTGATTCATTAGACCAGAGAATTTTGTTTCTCATGGTCTGAGAGTCCTTCAGGTGCCTTTTGGCAAACTCCAAGCAGGCTGTTATGTGCCTTTTACTGAGGAGTGGCTTCCGTCTGGCCACTCTACCATACAGGCCCGATTGATGGAATGCTGCAGAGGTGGTTGTTCTTCTGGAAGGTTCTCCTCTCTCCACAGAGAAATGCTGGCGCTCTGTCAGAGTGACCATCGGGTTCTTGGTGACCTCCCTAACTAAGGCCATTCTCCCCCGGTCGCTCAGTAGCTCTAGGAAGAGACCTGGTGGTTCCAAACTTCTTCCATTTACAGATGAGGAGGCCACTGTGCTCATTGGGACCTCTGTGGTTCAACAAAGAACCTTAAACATCCATGAAACCTTTTTGTGGCACAAAATGTTCTGTATATTGAAGATTATAAAAAATTATTTTCACTAAGAAAAATAATGGTTCTTTTCAGAACTGTTCACTGAAAGGTTCTTTAGGGAACCACAATCGGTTCTTCTATGGCATCATTGCAAACGCACCTTTGGAAACTTGTAGGTTTGTACAAAATTTATAATGACACATTTCAAATGTAAGTTCAAGTTGAGAGCATTGCAATGTGGGATACATAATTGTGCATATTGTGCTGTATTTTGCACAAAACTAGTTAGTAGGTCTTTAGGAACTTAAATTGTTTGGAAAAATGTGCATACTGCACACAACTGAACTCCAGCAAATGAATAAACAATTTAATGAAGACGTAAACGATAATACTTTAAATTGGGCTTTGGGTCATCTAAAATGTCCCTTTGGAATTCCACTATAAAACTTTACCTTTATATATGAAAAGTAGAGAAAATGAACACTCATACCACCATGCAATCAATTTTTCCAATTTTCTATGATGGTAATGGAAGAAGCACTCTGAGACCAATTTATCATAGGGGCAGCATAGAATAAAAGGCATCATTTCCCCCTTAATTTCCTTGTAGAATACACATAAACCATATACAAAAGTGATTTCTTGGGAACGGACCCTTAAATATTTGATGAGCCACTAAGAACAAAAAAGAAAAACAAAGAAAAGTTAAGCCAGCTCATTGCCACTGGTTATCTAGAAATCAATGTATTCACAGCAGAAATATTATAGATTTTCTGCATTACATTTTAAAAAAAAAAAAAAAGCTATGGCAAGAAGTAGGACACGATTTCTTCATGAGAAAATCTGCAAGCATTACAGGTACAATATTGAACTGAAAATGTTATGTTCTTTAACCACATACACAAAAATGTTGCTGTTAGCTATTAGATTTGACTATGAAACTTCTTTCATCAGAGTAAAAGTAAAACATGTAGGGTAGCCTACAATGGGGCTAAACTACTACTGTCATTAAAATATGTTAATGAATAATAATAATAATAATAATAATAATAAATAATAAAAACAGAAACACAAATCAATAATTTAATATAGCTTTACAGTAGTAACAAATTAATTATATTATATTTTATTATATGATATGATTAATAGTTTTATTTTTAAATATGATGGTTTCATTATAAATATGGTGATTGTTTGGTCACCCAGGTGGATACCCAACTTTATATATGATATTTACCATCTGAATCTAACCATGTCATGGCAACAAATTTTAAAGTCATCCAGCTGTTTAAGATCATGTTAATTATTGTGCCTTTCGCCCCAACAGCAGGTGCGCCTTTTACCCCAAATACCATACTTTTACATATTCTTCTATTGAAAAACTGTTGCTTTAATTAACTTGAACAAAACTTTGTCTCAAAATACAGTCAATAATTTTATAGATTCTGATTTGCTACGTAAATATTAGATCAAATTAGTTACGAATCAACTTTGTGTTGTTAAGAAAATAAATTGTTGTGCCATCTAGTGGTTTAAAAGAGAAACCACCACCATACCACCCCTCTCTAACCACCTCAGGGAACCACAGACCCAGATATACACCCCCACCATACCACCCTCACTACCCGCCTTAGGGAACCACAGCCCTAGCCATGGACAACCACCATCCTACCTGCCGCCTCACCCACACCACCTCTGCCGAACCACCTCCCCCTGTACACCCACCTCTGGGGAACCACCTCCCCCTGTCAAATGCCCCTTTTACCCCGGTGCACCTTAAGACATGTTGTGCGCTATTTGTAAGACGTCTCACAAATAAATTCACAGTGAAAGATATAAAGTCGACATTTAAACTCACAATTACAAGAAATAAACTTGTCATACTGGGAGATACAGTTAGATATAAAGCCAAAAATACGAGGCTTTATAGGCAGTTCTAGGACACCCAGCCTGGACCCCCACCATACCACCCCTCTCTACCCGCCTTAGGGAACCACAGCCCCGGCCATGGACAACCACCATCCTACCTGCCGCCTCACCCACACCACCTCTGGCGAACCACCTCCCCCTGTACACCCACCTCTGGGGAACCACCTCCCCCTGTTCACCAGCTGAACCCGGGGGTCCCACACTTCAGCCCAGGCATTGCTGTCCCAGACAGCCTGTGCCTCCAGAGGGCCACTGGTCACCTAAACTTAATCAAAATTAATCTAGCTTCGGGAGGGGACCTCCAGAGGAGGGGGGCCCTCCTAGCTCTCCTTACCCACCTTAGAGAATGAGAGCTCCGGGCAAGGACCCCCACCGTGGTGCACCCCCTACCTGAGTCAGAGAACCAGAGCTCCAGCATGGGACCCCCTATCCATGCACCAGGAGAACCCGGGGGTCCCACACTTATTTGCAATTATGAGAAAAAAAAGTACAATTACCTTGGTGGAAATATGCTTCCATATTTGGCATAATGAATTAAGGAGAAAAACAAAACAAAAACTAATCGACAAAAAGAAATGCAAAACAGATCTAGTCTTTAATGATGCTAAGTGCAGGAGAAATGTGGTTTTGTTCATTTTCATAAGGTTGTCTAATACTGCATGGTCTGCAATATGAAATTCCCTGCTGGGCCGTGTTATTACTTTTAATTGGCTAATTCATTTACACTAATTCACTTACACTAGCGTGGTATTCCGTAAAGTCTGCACACATTCGCACGCCGCACACACACTCTGACTTGAGTGAAGCCCTATGTCGAGACTGCACAGCGACTCTCCTGAGGGCATTTTTACCCAAGAGTTAATTATACGTGTACTCGTGGGCTGAATGTTAAACAGAGTTGAATGAGTCCTTTCTTGGCTGGAGTGTTTGGTTTGTATTGGCAATCCATCTAAAATGGAGCATGTTTAAAATCAATAAACCCTAGTAATCCCAATACATGACCAGCCCATCATGTTAAAATGGACGTCCAGTAGATTACTATGGAGAAGTCAGCCATGTCAGACTTGTCAGCTTAGTTTAGCATTTCGCTGTAAAGGATCAATAAAGCAAACCACAATAGAAGAGCATTTTTAACAATGTACTTGTGAACTTGTACAGACAAAAAATGTATATGCTAATTTATATTTTTAAAAAAAGAAGCTTTTTTGCACACACTGGTTCCCCAGTTTGAAAATATCATTGTCATAATTTCCATTTTATTGACTTGTTAGAATTGTCCACGAGTCTTGTGTTTGTGACATACATCCTCGTAAATCCTCAACTGGTCTGTTCGGGGAGCGCATTTTAATATCATCCCATTGTTGCCAGGTTTTAAAGAGCTCTATGTGTGGTAGCCTTTCAGCTAAGCAGATTACGCTAATTGGTTCTGGAAGCAATGATGCTTAAACTTAATGAATGTCAAAACTTAGCCTGATTCATTTCAACTTAAACCCTGAGGATTTCCATCCACACTTCAGGATCGATGTTGTCGCAATGATTTGAAGTTTAAGCTTAGACTGCTTAGCTCTTCATTAGTATCCCCTGCTAGAAAATGCTGGTAAGTAGCTGCAAACATAATAGCTAATGTCTAAAAATGTCATTAGCTGTTCCAAGCAGGTAGTAAAGGGACAGGTTGCAACATGTCCAACAAGCTAGCTTGCTAGGTAGCTAGGAAACCAGCTACCATGATCCAAAAGCTACTAGCTTAATATGGATTTTCCCACAGGATATTAGCCAATGCTAACATATGCTAAGTTGCTGTACTAAACTTGATGCTAACAACACCAAAATAATCATGGGCTTGATTCCCAGGGAATAAACATATGGATAAAATATACACTGTGAATGTATTTTAGGTCACAACTGATGAATAGAATCAGTTACCAATTGACTGAATATAAATGTACACTAAGAGATTACAATTTCATTTTATATTCATTTATATTCATTGAAAAAGGGACTGTAGATCCAAATTTCATTCTGTGAAATCACTGTTCTTGTGAAAAGAAATAGGCTACAGTTTAGTACATATTACGGAAATAAAATAATCTACTTGAAAAAATCTGAATGTAATATTCTCGGACAATTAATTGGATGTTATTTACAACTGAATGAAAATGTATTATATATAAATTTATATTAAATGCAATTAGTTGAGTGCATGAAAGTGATGAATTTGTATTATATAATCTTCAAGTCGTTTTTAAAAATATACTTTTATGATTTGAAGTACACTACAAGAGCACATTCAATACAATTAAACACGCTTGTTTTTCACAAGGGCACCCACACATTTATTAAGTTACAGATCACATCTAACCTCCCAACCCATTTCAAGGTTTTTCCCTTGGTGACAAATGGTGTGTCTATCGTGGCACCATCTGTCTGCTATTAGACCAATGCTTGGGGTATCATTGCTGATGAAGCCTGAATAAGGTGACAGCCAGACAAACTGTTTTGGGGCCGTCTGAGGTGAAGAGAATAATGGGATATACTCACACTTAGCATGCCATTTCAACAAGACATACAGTACGTTACAGAAACGTGGATCAAAGACACCCCATGACAAATGGACAAGTAGATGTACTTTACCACTCCCTGAGGTAAATAAAAAATGTGATGGGATAAGATGTTAAATAACGTTTAACACTAAAGAATGCTTCAAAGGCTGCGGTGACATGCAGCTAATCAGAAACGTTACGATTTTTTATATTTTGCACTGCTGTAATCTGTTATTATAGTGCATTCGCTGACAGTTACCACCTCGCCTCATTAAATTAGACGTCATTCAGTCCTAGCCCTCAATGCATATAATTTAACCAAAGCTGCCTCTCAGTTTTTTTGTCAATGCTCTTCGGCTTGAGTGTGAAGATTAGCTTAGCTGACAGTCAGTGACAGCTTTTGTCAGTTTTTTAAATTCTTAAGCTGCTTGACAGGTACTATTCGGTAGTGTCCTTGGTTGAGTTCCTGGGCTAATCATAAAACCTGCCTTCTCATTATTCTCTGCCTTTCAACACATGTATATAAGTGTGATGGAAGATGCTTGCTCACTCTCATCTATAATGTTGCCACAGTACACATGGAAACGGCAATATTTTGATCACTTTCATGCTGTTTGAAAAGCACTCAGCTCAACTCAGCTACTCAGTATTGCTGAGTCGGGCTTGTCCAGCAGTGATAGACCAGGTGCATCTTAATGGCGAAGGGAGGGGTGTCTGAAGCTGTGGATGGTTTGTTTTCCACTCCACCCACTTGGCTGGATGACATGTTTCTATGTCCTGTTTACTGTTTGGATGCAATAGTGATAATGATCACATAATGCTAAGAGGAATAGTCTGGAAATGGTTTGGGAAAGAGCAGTAGACTTCTCAAATAAGGCAAAAATAAGAATCCATATTTCAAATGTGGTTCAAAAGGTCGGGGGAATTATGAACCGCTACAGAAGGTCTATAGTACCTGAAGAAAGTTTTCCATTAGAATTCCCATTCATCTCAATGGCTGCTGCTCAGCTACAACATTATCTCCCAGAAGTACACCAGCCATTTATTTGTGCCGTTTTTATTTGGTCAGAATACAGGTATTTCTGAATAGGCATCAGTGGAAAATATTTTTTCCCAACAACGGTGTAGTTACACCATCTACCAGCAGGGGCAAACTGGCCTATGCTAACTGTGTCTATTATGCAAGAACTTCTCAAGTTAAAGAAGCAAAGACATTATGTGAATACTTGAAAATCCATGAAGTCATTATTTATCTCTTCATCCCTTTCTTTCTAAAGAATCATCATGACTTAAAAGCTGTTTTATTAGCATAAAAGGCTTGCTATTGTCAGAGACCCATTGTAGTACAAATGGATGTCACCTGCTAATGTAGCAGATTCCGTTCTGCTCATAAGAATTCACACAGTGGACGTTGGAATAACTTCAACCAGCAGCTTTATTGATCCTGCAACACATGAGACGCTTTATCAGAACGTCATCAACTAGCGCCAATCTCTTCCCGCTGCACACTCGTCAGCGCCCATTCGCGGTCTGAGGCTGACAGATCACAATTATATTTAACTATGTAATACAAATGGAAGAAAATAAAAATACAAAAATACAAAAATGTGTTGTGTATTCTTCACTCAACCATTATTATTTCACATACATCAACAATGATTGATAGGTAATGTTCACATGAATCTTCACACAAAACATGCATCCACAATGATGCTGCATAAATCAGTGTATAAAATATGAAATAGTAGAATGCGTGACATGGAAGAAACGCCAAAAAGAGATACAGAAATATGAAGAGTGCTCAAAATACATCATAGATCTGAACAATGTAAACTGACATCTTACAATTTGAACTCAGAGATTTAACATACCTGCAACACATGAGACGCTTTATCAGAACGTCATCAACTAGCGCCAATCTTCCCGCGCTGCACACTGCGAAAAAATCATGCGTCAATGAGCACCATGTGCGTTAAACAAAACTCACAAAATTCACAGTACACGAAATACATATACACACACACAATAGATTCGCAACACATTTAGGCACACATTCAACAAACCTCAGACACATCAACACTATCAAACATAACATTAAACGGGAAGAGTGAAGAAGAGAAAAATGCGTCTTGCCTCGTCAGCGCCCATTCGCGGTCTGAGGCTGACGCAACTCTCGTACCCCGAATAGGTGTAAGGCGCAACTCTCAAAAGCGTCCCACCCGAACAAAAATAGTAGTCAACAGTTCCCACTAATGAAACATTTCATAAACTATATAAACATTTAATACGTAATATTAAATAAATTGTCTCCTATAAAACTGTTTTGGGAAGTTCATCAAATAAACAAGACAGTTAACATCTCTCTTCCCAACTTGCTACATTCACCCCGCTGAACTTCACAAAACTAGTCCAATACTAGGTGACTAAATGACACTGAGGATGTGATCAAACTCTGATAAAAAAAAAACCCACTGTATCTTGACGCAACATACATGTTACCCAACTCACTGGGAGAGAGACAGAGGAAAGTTGGCCAGACTCTCAAATGTCTGCACGCAAAAGAGAAGTGCCATAAACACTACTTTGAAGATACTTAATGATCACCAACCATATTGTACCCCAGATTAATAATTCAGACAAAGAAACTCATGACTCCTACTTAAGATTTTGACCGTAGAAGGCTAAGTGAAGGCGACGAAGCAAAGTATTCTGGGTCATAATTTGAATCAGTCTATTAACTGGTTTTACCAATCTGCCAGCTCTTGTGTTGACTGTGTGAGCCGTGTCAGATGAAGGCTGAACTAGCACTATAGGTACTCTGTCAGGTGGCATTGACTCATCCACTTGAGGTTCAAGTTCCTCAACATCCATATCACAAGGGTCAATTTCTGAACTCTGAACTCTTTCCTTACTCTCACTTCCACCATCTGTTCCATCAAGGAAATGCTCCGATCCTGCATCAAAACTTGGATCTTTGGTTTCCTCCACCATTAATGGACTCAGTGGACAAGCTGAAGAATTAACTGCTCCATCAAACTCATTATCATCCTGAAATGCACCTAAGGTAGCATCACTCATGGTCTCGTCAGTATCGCAGTCTGACTTGGAGTCATCGAAGGCCGGTTCTACACAGTCCTTTCTCTCATCAACAGGCAAGAAATTTGCTCGTAGCAACAAGTTCCTGTGAACCACCCTCTCCAGATTGGTCCTAGTGTTCCTGACGCGGTAAGTATGACATCTTTTATCCACAGATACTACAGCATGCAAAGTCGAGTCCCATTTGTCGGCTAGTTTCCGTCTCCCACGTTCTCCTTTGTTTGCAAGCAACACATAGTCTCCTTCTTCAATGTCTCTGCCTTTTACATCTTTGTTGTAATACTCAGTTTGTCGTTGTTGACTTGCAGTGTTGTTTGCCTGGGCAACTAACATAGCTTCTCTGAGGTTGTCCTTCATTTTCTTCACATACTGGTCATAATCCGTGACATTGTTATCCCGATCCACACTCTGGAACATCAAATCTACGGGTAATCTGGGAATCCGACCATACATGAGGAAAAATGGTGCAAACCCAGTTGACTCATGGGCTGTGCAATTGTAGGCAAACGTCAGTGTTTGAAGCATTTGCGGCCAGTACTGTTTGGCTCTAGGAGGTAGTGCTCTGATCATATTACCCAAGGTGCGATTGAACCTTTCAACTTGGCCATTGCCCATCGGGTGATATGCTGTGGTTCGGGACTTCTGTATGCCAGCAATCTGCAATAGCTCCTTGATCAATCTGCTTTCAAAGTTCGCTCCTTGGTCTGAATGAATTCGTTGTGGAAATCCATACACACAGAAGAACTTGTCCCATAATTGACGAGCTACTTGAGATGCTGACTGGTTCTTGCATGGGAGCATATGCCATTTTTGTGAAGTGGTCCGTCACTACAAGTACGTCAATGCTCTTACCGGAAGAATCTTCAGCAGACCAGAAGTCTATACAGACTAACTCCAAAGGACTGACAGTTCGGATGCTTTCTAAAGGGCTCTCTCCTCCGGCTCAGGAGTTTTGCTGACCACACAGCGCTGACAGCGTCTCACATAATTTCGAGTATCACTCTCTAACCCAACCCATGAAAATCTTTGTCGAGCCAAAGACAATGTTCTTCCTTGACCTTGATGGCGGCCTCATCGTGGATGCGCAAGACTTCACTGACCAGTGCATCAGGGACTATGAACTGGTAACGTGTAAACTTAGTCACAGGATCTTTGCAGACACGGTACAGTATACCATTCAACAGCTTTAGTCTGTCCCATTGCTTCAACAATTTCAGTACCTTATGGGGTTCTTTTGCTCTTTCTCTCCGAGACGGCCTCTTGCCCGACACACATAAGGGAGAACTCTTGAAAGCACAAGGTCACCTTCTTGTTTCTCACGGAGCTCCTCCAGGAGTAGACAGGTAAAGGATTCTGACCAGCAGGCATCAACTGTTGGGATTCTTGAGCAAGCCAGGAAATAACTCTCCCCTCAGCTCCCGCATCCCACTTGGCATGAGCTTCGAAGATAGCAGAGACCTGATCAGAAGAAAATGGACATTGTTCCAATGTATCAACGCACTGACTATTTGTACTGAGCCTAAAGGAATCCTGTACTGCGTTTTCTCTTATCTGTTCAGACTGCTCAAGCAAAGGTTGTAAGGCTCTGCCACTAGTCTCTGACTCACATGACTCTGAACAAATGGCTGACGGCTCAAAGCGTCGGGCAACCACATTCTTTGTGCCAGGAATGTACTTGATGTCAAATGTGTGCGGGCCAATTTAGCTACCCACCGTTGTTCGCACGCGTCGAGCTTTGGCTTTGTTAAAATGTAAGTCAATGGATTATTGTCCGTCCAGACTGTGAAGGGATGTCCCTTTAGCCAGTGGCTAAATTTATCACAGACCGACCATTTCAATGCCAGAAACTCAAGGCGGTGTGCGGGTAGTTGGATTGAGCTCGCGTTAGTGCCTTACTTGCAAAGGCAACGGGTCGTGCCTTGGACTCTCCTTCGGGAACTTGTGATAATACTGCCCCTATACCATCTAAGGAGGCGTCTGTAGAGAGGATAAGCGGTCGAGTGAAATCAGGGGTGCGCCAACACTACAGAGTTCACAAGAGCTGACTTAAGCTGTTCAAAGGATAGGACACATTCTCTAGTCCAATCTGACGGGCTGAGTTTTCTGAAAACAAGCAGCGACCGTTAGAGTGACCCTTTTCCCTTTGGCTGCAGCAGTCAACATGAAGAGTGGCTTAGCAATGCTGGAACAGTTGGGGATGAACCGTTGATAATACATGACCATTCCCAAGAATGACTTAATCTTTTTGGGAAGAAGCGAAACTCCATCGTCCATCATGAGGTCTTTTTCGGTGACTGCAGTAATGGCTGCAATTTTGTCAGGATCAGTCGCAACTCCATGCTCATTCACCACATGACCAAGGAACCTGACATTCCGTCTCAGGAGGTAGCATTTCTTTGGTGCCAACTTCAACCCGTGGGCACTCAATCTCTCGAAAACCAACTCCAACCTCTCCAAAGCCTTTTGTTCATTTGGAGCTACCACCAGAAGATCATCCAAGTAACACAGAAGGGTAAGGAAGTTTTGGTCACCAAATATATTCATCATAAGCCGCATGAAACTCTCGCAGGGCTGTTGCAAAGTCCCTGGGGAAGGCGATTGAACTCATAAAGACCTAGAGGTGTGGTAAAGGCTGTAAGTTTCTTGTCTTCCTCACACATGGAGATGTTGTAGAAGCCAGATGTGAGGTCCATTGCACTGAACAAAGCATTCCCACCCAGAGCAGCAAGACAATCAGCTTGATGAGGAAGAGGGTGTGCGTCCTTTATAGTGCGCGAGTTTAGCCAGCGGTAATCAACGCGAATACGGAGTCTCCACTCTTCTTCCACACGAGAACTAAGGGAGAAGCCCATTCACTGCTGGATTTTGCGAATGATGTCGCTCTTCCATCTCTGATAATACTTGTCGTAACTTCTGATAGTGCCCTGGTGGCACACGCCCGATAAGGCAAGCGGAAAGGTCGGTTGTCAGACAGATGGATGCGATGTACAAAGTCATTTGCTCTCCCACAGTCCAGCTTGTGCTTCGAGAAGACATGTTCATACTTCTGGACCAAGTGCAATAACTGACTTTTCCACTGAGGCGATACTTCACAAGAGTTGATGTCCAAGTCATTCAAACCCATCTTCTGCAGGATGTTATGGAAGTCTGGGGAGAGTGATCCGTCATGCATGGTTTGACTGTGGGCTGCAACAGTCTCGACGGGTTGTTCCGCATCCATTTCCAAATCTTCCAACGCCACACACGGAGAAACGTTGGCAATTTTAGAATTTTTCTTCAAGGTGATGGACTTATCATACGGATTGAGCATCCTAACTGGCACCCATCTGTCAGCAGTCATGGAAACCACCACACGTCCTACAATGACATCTTTTTTATGAGTTGGTGACTTAGTTGGTTCAATCAACACCGCACTACCTTCTGAAATAGGTGTTGTGGGAGGGAGCTTGGCCCACACTAAGTGCTCCTGCTTTGGCAGCAAAGTGACTGCTTGAACTAATTTGGCAGTACCAATGACGTCAGGCATCACATTGCCTTTCCATCTGTTAAGGCCAGAGAGTACATTAAGAAACTGTCCGATCTCGGCATCTTCTGTTGATTCAGGCCTATTCACGACACGCCAGTATGTGGGGTTCTGCTTAAGCTGACTCAAGATGAATTTGAGAACATTGGTGCCCAGTATCAACTCGTCCCTTTGTCCCGTAACGACCAACGTGGGTACACTGACTTCACACTCATACACTTTCATCTTCAGCTGGTACATACATTTTGGCACAACCTGAACTCCACCACATCCAACCAGCATAATATTGGCCTGCGACTCAAACTGATCCAGAGACAACCCAGCGTCCGATAAGCGGGATTCTGCGGCGCCGCTTATGGTGCAAGCCATAGAGCCACTATCAATCAAGGCTCTCAGAGGAACACTGTCATTGACTAAGACATTAGTATAGAAAAGGCTGTCAGCACGTGCTAACTGGGTCACATTTTGAAACAGAACCACATTTTCACTTGTCATTGACTTGCACGTTGACTCATATATGCTCGACGCATCATCATGGAGGGTTTGAACTTCCTCACCCACACTATCCCCTCCCAGGTGCGGGTGAATCAGTTTCCCTGAATCTGAGGCGGCTCTCAGAGCCTGCATTATTCTTAGGACAAGCCCTGCGCTGGTGACCAACTTCTAAGCAGATTAGACATCTTCTCTCTGACATGCAATGGGAATGAGTGGAATGAGTTCTCTCACCACAAACACGGCATCTGGATGGACGAGACCAGGAGGACATTTGCGGTCTATTTGAAGCAGCCTGCATATTAGATCGATCGAGCGCTCTTTCCAGCATGCTGAGCACTCGCTCTAATGACCCTGTGTCAGTCAAGGGTGTCTGTGGAGGCGCTATGACCATCTCAGGCTTAGTGGTCTGGGTACTAGGAATACATACCGCTGCGTTCACTGCAGTGTTGTCCATGGCACCAGTCACTGTGTGGTTGATGGAAGCAGTTGCCACTTGAATCGAACAGCCAGGAAGAGAGTGAGGTGGGATTGTCTTATTCGCAGTACCCTTTGATGCTCATCGATGGCTTCTTGCACCTCTGCCGATGACCATTTACTGATAGGCTTGTACCTAAACACACTGGAAAGTTCAACATCAGGGCAATTCTAATAAACATCATTGCAGTTTCTTGTGAAATGTTCTTCACTCGACTACCTTGTTTCTGCAGGTGATTATCAGCGACTTGGCTGCATTATTGAGGCGGACCCAATAGTCAACAGGGCTTTCTTTGGCACATGGCAGTGTAGAGTAGAAGTCTGCCAGCGGGAAGACAAGACTCTGGGCACTCACTAAAAATAGCGCAAGAGTATTTTGTAAATGGTCTCAGGAGTTGTGACTATGTCAGTTGAGGAGTTACTTTTAAGCCCTACTTTGACAATGTTTTTAGCTCTACCTAACAAATGATTCAGAACCTCGTTGTCATGCTCTGTTTTCGGGCGATCGCACTTTTGTAAGTATACCTCCATTAACTCGATCCATTCATGAACGGTATGTTTGTCTGTACCATCACCACGGAAAATAGGGGGCTCCTTAATGTCAGATCGTACAATTAGGTTTAGTCTGGATAAATCAAGAGTTGTGCTTGCTGGCTCACTTTTAACTGTCTCTGGGGTGCTCTGATGCCCGGGGGAAGAAGGACTACGATCAGCTAAGAGCCGGTCCAATATACTATCGCCAATCTGGCTACCGAGCTCCTCAAGTAACTCTGTTATCTGCAAACGAGAATTGTCACTGATTGGGGCAGGTGCGGAAGATGAAACACCCCCCATTTGTGAAAGGTTTAAATTGAAATCACAAAATTGAACATTGTCCTTATGTCCCGCACTTCCATCTGGACTGATTAAACCTCTACCCCTTCCAAAGACTGGTGTAGACATATTATACAGCTTACCATCCATATTAATCACCTGTGTGAGATGAAACAACTTGATTCACTGTCTCAATTATTCAAAAGTCAATGTCTTTAATAATACCAGAGGATGTAACTGAAGAGAGGAAAGTTCATTAGCTGGCACTGGAAATCAAGACTTGATCCACAGCTTGACACCTGGCTGGACGACTGCGGCTGGCTGAATCCAGGGGAATCACAGCAACAGTTCCATCGTGAGACAGGTAACACCCGGTGATCGGCTGCGGCAGATCTGTTGAATCCAAGAAGGTCACGGCACCAGTTTTATGTAGCAGATTCCGTTCTGCTCATAAGAATTCACACAGTGGACGTTGGAATAACTTCAACCAGCAGCTTTATTGATCCTGCAACACATGAGACGCTTTATCAGAACGTCATCAACTAGCGCCAATCTCTTTCTTCGCTGCTGCACACTCGCGTCAGCGCCCATTCGCGGTCTGAGGCTGACAGATCACAATTATATTTAACTATGTAATACAAATGGAAGAAAATAAAAATACAAAAATACAAAAATGTGTTGTGTATTCTTCACTCAACCATTATTATTTCACATACATCAACAATGATTGATAGGTAATGTTCACATGAATCTTCACACAAAACATGCATCCACAATGATGCTGCATAAATCAGTGTATAAAATATGAAATAGTAGAATGCGTGACATGGAAGAAACGCCAAAAGAGATACAGAAATATGAAGAGTGCTCAAAATACATCATAGATCTGAACAATGTAAACTGACATCTTACAATTTGAACTCAGAGATTTAACATACCTGCAACACATGAGACGCTTTATCAGAACGTCATCAACTAGCGTAATCTCTTCCCGCGCTGCACACTGCGCAAAAAATCATGCGTCAATGAGCACCATGTGCGTTAAACAAAACTCACAAAATTCACAGTACACGAAATACATATACACACACACAATAGATTCGCAACACATTTAGGCACACATTCAACAAACCCCAGACACATCAACACTATCAAACATAACATTAAACGGGAAGAGTGAAGAAGAGAAAAATGCGTCTTGCCTCGTCAGCGTCCATTCGCGGTCTGAGGCTGACGCAACTCTCGTGCCCGAATAGGTGTAAGCGCAACTCTCAAAAGCGCCCCACCCGAACAAAAATAGGTCAACAGTTCCCACTAATGAAACATTTCATAAACTATATAAACATTTAATACGTAATATTAAATAAATTGTCTCCTATAAAAACTGTTTTGGGAAGTTCATCAAATAAACAAGACAGTTAACATCTCTCTTCCCAACTTGCTACACTAACAATAACTGCTGTTATCCCCAAAGCGCTGTCTGGGTATTTTGGCTTCTCATTCTGACATTTCTCTCCAGACTAATGACTTGCCTTTCAAACAAGGAAATGATGGTACGCCTTAAGCCCTTTATTTATTAAGCTCTCAAACCTTAAATGTGCTTCTTTCTTGTCGTATCAAACTGTCTCTGACCGAGACTAAGTCAAATCTAAATGAAAGGGTTGACACGGTGTATTGAACACTGCAATTTAGCCTCAACAAAAGCCTTACACAAAGTGAATCATTCGTGATAACAACTGCGATCGGAAATCTTGTTAAAGTCCCTCTGTTGCTACGTCACATCAGCCAACAGTCACAGTCCTGTCTTGGTGATCAAGTGTAACGCTTAAACTTGCATTTGAGTTCTCTGACTGTGGTTGTAAGTGTGTGATAAATTTACTCTGTGTTATCTTTTAGCCACACAAAGGTGCATCCAGTCCAAAGACGGCTTCATTTGCGTCTGGATGAAATAAGCATATCTCCATTATGCAGGAGAAGGTCTCCAGCATAATGTTGGAACCAGAAAAATTACAGAGTCTGGTTCCCAGAATAATTTGGGAAGCGTGGACGAAGGCGTAACCCCATTTCTTAGAGGAAAATAGACTTACCGCAGCCTCTAACGAACACAGGGCTGCTATGTTCTCTGCATGTCAGAGTCATTCTGTTACTGAGAGCTTTCTTTAACCTGTTAGCTCAGGGCAGAAGGAAAGATGAGATTTGAGGTGGGAAAGAGGATAAATTAAGCTGTGAAGGGTTAGAAACCAGAGCTAGAGTTAGAGTCATCTATGAATAGACCATGTTACATCTTTTGGATTATTAAAGCAAGGGAATACAGGCTGTGATGGTGGTGACCAACCTTGAGCAACTCAACAAGGTTGCATTTTTGGATGCGTGTCTTACTAATAAGCTCATATTATCCAGTCCCTAACACCTTCACATCTTGAAAAAAAATCATGGAGCGCTGTCCACAACTCATTTTACTTACAGAATCTGACGTGTTTCTGAGGGACAGTTTGTTCTGTAAGGAAAAAATGTAGGTTGTGGCTTGATTTTAATTTATCAGGAATTTATTAAATTGTGTTCCATCTAGGTCCATCTATGTGCATTCCATTTAGGTACAAGGACATGATCAGGTAGTTGAAGATGAAGGGTTGAAAAGTATGAGGGTTTTGTGTTGTTGCCAAAAAATGTGTTTCAGATGTTGAGCAAGTTGCAATAACATTCAAAGAAGAATCATGCACAATAAGACCAAACGCATGTGTTTAGAAAGTCTGTAGGGTCCTCTGGCAAGCAGGGCAGGGCCGAGAGTCATGGGAACGGAGCGAGGCCGGTAGCGCGAGTGCTAATGGGCGTCACCTGCACGCTACACCGGCCTCATGTTTCTCATGGAGGAGCTCCGGAAGGATAAAAGGAGGAGTGATGACAGTGAAGGACGAGAGAGAACCAGGCCTGGACTATTTACGTTGTGTTTTATGTTTGTGCACCAGTTCTCCGTAAGGGGCTAACACTTTGCTTTCATTTTGTGTTTATTTTATGATATTAAAGTTAAGTTGAATGTTCACCAGCTCCTGCCTCCTTCCCTAAACTATAAACCTAGTTATACTTGTGAAGAAACCAGGGAGGAAGGAGGGACAAAGGAGATGCCGCTGTTCGCCGGAGGCCAGACCTGTTGCCGTCCGCCATGATGGGCGAGGAGCAGGCAAACCGGGCACCATAACGGAGGAGCCATCGTCGGCCCCAGGAGGCGGAGGAGTGTTGAGGCATTCACAGAGGAGTGTCCGGTACCATCACATGGCACCGCGAGTGAGGGCCTCGGCTGGATGAGGACCGAGTGGCAGTATATTCTTTTCCTCTCTCCCCTTTCTCGTCTGTGTCTTTCCTCATCCTTCCATCTCATTTTCTCTCACCTCATCTGTCCTTACTCCAGGTGCTGCGGCCACCGTGACAGAAGTAGAATGCAGTCTCGAGGGTACCTCACCTGGCCTGCGAGGGGCAATGGGTGTATGTGGCAAGCAGGGCGAGACCGAGAACCATTGGAACAGAGCAAGGCCAGTGGTGAGTGTTTCTCACGGAGGAGTGATGATATTGAAGGAGGAGAGAGGACCAAACCTGGATTATTTACTTTGCGTCTTGTGTTTGTGCAGCAGCCGTCCGTGAGGGGCTGCCACTTTACTTTCATTTTGTGTTTGTTTACTTTATGATATTAAAGTTACGTTGACTATTCTCCAGTTCCCACCTCCTCCTTCCCTGAACTTTAAACCTCCTTATAGGTCCAATTTTGATTCAAGTTGAGGTTAAGCATTTTACCCAATTGCACTGCAGTAGATGGAATACAAATGTGATGGGGATCATTGCTATGGACATTTCTGTCATTTGATGTTCCTCAAGAATTCTTTAAGACCCGACCTGCATGAAAAGTACACATCTCAAAAAAAATTAAGTCCAACTTTCAAATGTGGCCAAAACCAAAAGGTCAGAACAATTATGACCTATTACAAGAGAGAAGGTCTATAATGCAGCAGATGAAATACAAAGGTGGGTTAGTCAATTGATGTGTCAGGAACAGTTGGGAGAAAAGGAGGAAGGACTCAATTACAGGAAGATGCAATTTATTTAAATACAAAAATAAAACAAAACACCCACAAGAGGAAAACCCAAACTTGAAACTAAACACAAGGCACAGGAATGCATAGCCTATCAGGGAACACACAACATCAGACAACAATCCAGCAGAGGACCGCAAACATAAGGAAAGGCGGGTGGGACAAATTAACCAATAATCAGATAACAAGAGGGGTGGGGTCAAGACAATAGACAGGAGAGCACATGACACAAGGGACACGTGAGGAGCCATGTACTCACACCAAACATGACAAACACAAGCACATGCACAAAAATGACAAAAACCTAACATGTGCTACACAAGACAAGACATGTGACATGATGTTCCTCAAGAATCCTGATTTTACCTGACCTGATTTGGTCATGCGGTCAATGAGAACCATCAGACCAATGAAAGTAGACCTCATCCCATTTATTAATGCTCTAGTCCTTTTCAGTGTACCACTAAGCTTCTTCTAGGTCAGACTGCTAGTGTCCTCAAGTACTGTAATCCTACTAAATGGTTTATTATAGTTCTCACAAGCAGCCCATTAAAGAGCGATTACAAAAGGAGAGGAAAATGTGAATGCCAACGAGCTAGAATCAATCAAGATCCAGTGTACAACTCCAATAATAAAGCCTCAAATCCTCATGAAAATTCATTGATTCAGGTAAGACATAGTGGGCTAGCACTAACTAATACGCTAGCCATACCAGCACTGTCTGCTCAAATATCCCATTGCATCGAACGGGAGGAGGAAAAAAAGTCTAATTTAATTAATTTCTGCAATCTTTGCTCTCTAAGGCCATGGTCCATATGTTTAGCCGTTTATGGTTAGGGCTAGGAACAGTGGAGTGGGGCTCTTCAGTTGCAAAGGACCATTCGGCCCTCCTACGCAGCTGTTAAGGTTGCCAGCGCCGGTTTTGATGCAGGTCATCCGTTTCTCTCAGCATGCTTGGCCTGGTGCCATAGTATATCGGCTGTCCTCACTATCAAAGTGCACCATCTCACTCTCGCTCATCTAACGGCATTGCTTTGGCTGCCTGGAGGTCAAACAGAGTGCAATGCAAGCTATATAGAAAAGAAACAATGTGCAAATTTCACCATAGTAACCTTGTTTCATTGTAGGCGCCTTTAGAAAGTTGCTTTATGTCTATTAATTGCACATTGTCACATGTGAGCACCTGAGGCAAGATGTGGTATTTGAACATTGCACATTCATGCAAACACCCATAATGCAGTACTCAGAGAAAGCAGTACTCACAGAATTGAATTGTCTGTCTGTTAATCTCCATCCATCCATACATATAGAAGAATCTAAAAAATATTTCTGTATGCCTTGTTCGCAGAAAATGTGAAACATTTCAAAAGCAGACATGGCTAGGTAATGATGTCATGCTATACACACCAGTGATGGCTTTGAATGTCTGGAAAAGAAAGAGATTTTAAAACCTTGCGATGAGAGAAAAAAAAAATCAGCCCTGTCTCCTCTAGCATATCAGTATTATACACTCTTGGGCTTAGAACATATTAAAATGGATTTGGGAATCATGATCCAATCAAACGAGGCAAAGCTCATGAATGAACACTGGAATCAGGAGTTTTATAATGGCACACACCATAGCCCTAATTAGCACACAGGTTGACAATCCATTTGAATGGCACATTGATCCCTATTAAGGGATGTTGAGGACATTAAGGGACATTCCAACTAGCCCCTAGATGCTCATACATACCATATAAATGTATGCTTTATAAAGCCCAATTTGAGACAAAAATAATAACAGAAAACATCAGAATCTGACAGATGGAAATGTCTCTGGAACTATGGTACACAAACATGCTAGCACATACTGTATGAAAAAACCCAAAAACCCACAAAGCAAACATATTAAAAACAATTACTTATATTAAAATCACTCACTGTTCACTTGTCTTTTTGAGGCTAGTAAGAACAATAATTAGCGTTAAAGACTACTCTGCTTTGTAGACAGCAGGAGGGAATTAAATTAGAATCGTGTAGCTGCGGTGATCTAAAAATTGATTGCACCCACCGCCAACTGTGAGACATAAATACAAGCTTAGCACAAAAAAAAAAAAAAAACAGCCTTCAGGCCCAGCAGAGGAATATAGACCGTAATCTGGAACTTGCAACTGTGGCGTTTCTAGTCCCTGAGGTGGCACATTTTTCCTGAGTAGCTCATCCTCTGCAAACACGAAAGACACACTCAGCTGACCCCAATATCGGGAGAAGCGATGCCCGTCCAGCAGGTCGGCCACACAGACGGCGAGTGGCAGGGGGCAAAGGGCATAGCGAAGATATAGTGCACAGAATTCTGTGCACCATCTGACCTCAGTTAAAAATATATCAAGCTTCATCAAATATTTGTCTCCAAACCAAAAGAAACTGCATGTATAATAAATACAGGTGGGATTTTATCCATCGGGAATGGATTGGATGATACCTGCTCACCTGTGTTTCTGTCTATCTGTCTGTCTGTCCGTCCATCTGTCTGTCTATCTTTCTGTCCATCCATCTATCTATCTATCTATCTATCTGTCCATTTGTCCGTCAGTCCACCCGTCTGTCTGTCTGTCTGTCTGTCTGTCTATCTAAAGTGATCGAAGTGGTCAATTCTGTAGAATTCATATGATGTAAATTTACAAATATATACAAAGAAGCAGTTTGTACGAAAATGTACAAATTAGATTGAACTAATTCATATGAATTAGTCACAATTCACCAAAATGTAAAACAGTTACAAACTGCTATGAGATTTGATTGTGGAGAGCAAGTAGTTCAAATTTGATACAAGTGATCACAAATACAAACTTTTTTCCAAGTTAAAATAGAAAATCATGCTGTTGTAAAGCGACTCAGCCATTTTCTGCAAGTGGTGACTATTCAATGTGATGAGCCGTCCGTGTTTATATTTATTTACATGTTTGTCCAGTCAACCTTGTTAGTCAGGTGAGAAGGTGAATAGAACAATTTCCTCAGGGATATGACAAATTGCAGTTGACATTTCATATCAAAGCCTCTCACGAAACACGAGCGAATCTTTTTAAATTAGTCTGGTCCACACTGAAAGAATTCTCAAGTAAACAGATTATTGTCCGACTGCATGATTAAATCTGACATTTTCACTGACATTTATAGAAAGAAACAAGGAATTATTACTATCACTGTTATTATGAGATTTAATACTTCTTTGTTTGTATACCTAGTTTCTCACTAAAAGTGCTCTGGAGACCCACTGTGAGGTGGTAGGAAGTCATGTTTGTGTTTTGGTGGGGTTAGATGAGCTTATTAACAGCACCTAAATGCAAGTAAAATTGGCTTTAGTGAGTAAATATCCAGTAACCGGTAACATTGATACAATGTTGAGTTTTGATCCAAACCATCATTTTGGTTGAGATTGAACTTTCAATGTTTAAAGTATGTTGGATCAGCATTGAAACTGTGATGAAAGTCGACAGCACACATGGGTGGAGACAGTGACATTGAATTAACAGTTATTTGTAGTTGATAAGCACGAGATCATGCAGGTGTGTCTCTCTGCAGAACACTAGTGGGTGTTTCCCAATCAGTGGGGCGTTTTCAAACCACGATGGGCAATCGCGTTACCCGATTTGCTCTAATCCACTGGGGGCTTGGTTTAGGGGTGGGCCTTCATGAGTTTAGCTAGTCTGTTGAAAAATGGTTTAAAAACATCCATTGTAGTTTGAAATTGGCCACTGATTGGTAAACGCCCATTTTGGTTTAGCATGTGTACTTTTCAGTAGTTTAATTGAGGCTTCTTCATTAGAGAGAAAACACAGGTGCATTAGTGTGTTGAACCACCTGACATACATGACTTCTCTTGTACAATTTCAAACAATGCTCCATCTACCTTATTATTTCTCTGTTCCTTTATTTTGCGTGCTTGTTATTTGCGTTTGATTTGTATTGTTACTGACTGCAATTAGAAACATTTTTCTACATTCTTAAAAACGCATCTTGCTTTAGTAATGTTTGTTGGGAAATTCCTGAATAAAGTTCTAACATCATTTAACAGATTTCTTGAAGGCGAGAGACATGGGCGCGAGCAAGAATGTCACACTGCACACACAGCCCATGTCTTCATCAGTGCTTGCAGAGCACATTTTGCTCCTTTAGGAGTGAAGGAGATGAAGATGGACAATTTAAACAAATGAGAAGCACCCTCTTGATAATGCTGACAATGATTACACATTGAGTTATTGTGGACTGCATAATAACCTGACCTGTGCCTTATCTCCTGCTTGCTTAATTACTAATCAGGTAATTATTCATATTCCTGAATCACTATTAAATTTAGGGAATGTAACTGATCTCTATTCAGTTTAGCCTGTTTCCACTAAAACATCTTGTATCTATTGAGATTTTGTGATGTTTAAAGAGATTAGGGTCTACATAAGATGAATCTGCAGCTTTAAAGGGATATTTCACTCCAAAACGAAAATGGTCATCATTTACTCACCCTCAACCTGTATGAGTGTCTTCTTCTGAACACAAAAGAAGACATTTTAATGAATGTTGGTAACCATGCAGTTGATGGCAGCCATTGACATCCATAGTATTTTTTCCTACTATAGAAATCAATACCATCAACTGTCTGGTTACCGACATTGATTAAAATATCATCTTTTGTGTTCAGAAGAAGACACTCATACAGGTTTGGAACAACTTGAGGGTGAGTAAATATGACATAATTTTCACATCAGGGTGAACTATACCTTTTAAATAATTTTTTGTTGAAAAAACATAAGCTCTTTTATTCTCCAAGAGTAACTTGTTATTTGAATGCTATGTCGTTTCACAGAAAATGAACTGATTTATGTAACGGTATGGTCATAGCTCAGAAGTGTTTATTCCTCTTCATATTTAGCTCCACAGACCTGCCTGAAGTTTTCATTGATCCTAATGAGCTTGATTTGCTGCTTCAGGTGTGTTTAATTAGCCCTGGAGATAAACTCGGTGGGAAAAATCCGGCTCACATTCTTTTGATATTGAAGCATTAATAGATTTTAGGAAACTTGAATAAATATACAGAATTTAACAGTACTATAATCATAGTTTGAATATTTTGTGTTGAGCAACCTTTTTCATATTGCATTTAGTATATTAACATTCTTAAATGTGACAACTGAATTTACGTGTTCTTAAGAAATATCATGCTCAACAGCAGTGATGTAGAATCAATCATAGAGTAATGTTGTTTCAATAGCATTACCATAACCATTTCTATTTCACCATTGAGTCAACATTAAATACGGGTGCAAACGTAATATTGAACTAACATCAGTTCATAATGTTGATTCAATGATATTACACTTGATTTGTGGTTGAAATCTCAACATTGTTTCAACCGTAACTGAGGTGCAAAAGTGAAGTTGAGAAAAATTCTGTAATGTTGAATTAATGATATTATCATTGATTTGTGGTTGAAATCTCAAAATTGCTTCAACGTTATCTAAACATCATGAAAAGTGATGCTAAAAAAAAAATCACTCCCTAATGTTGAATCAATGCTATTACCATTGATTTATGGTTGTAATCTCAACATTATTTCAATATTAATGTTAATGCTGATGTTGAAAAAAATATCACTTTGTAATGTTGAATCAATATTATTACCATTGATTTGTGGTTAAAATCTCAGTATTGCTTCAACATTAACTGAGGGTGCAAGAGTGATGCTAAAGCAACATCACTTTGTAACGTTAATTCAATTTAATTGGCGTTGACGCATCCACACTGACTCAACATTGTTTCAATGATTACATGCTGTCTGGTAACTTTAGGACTGCAACATATGCAATAACCGCAACAAACAGTAGTGTGACTTGCATAATTAAGTACATGTGCATTTCTAACAAGTTCATGTCTTCTAACAACTTGTACCACCTTCCATCTGACTGGCATGTAATCTATCTATCGAGCTTGCCAGACTGTGAAAGTGCTTTTTTAGTTTTGTGTGCTATATCAGACAGTCAAGTGGACTGTGGGCGGTTTGTGGGTGTGTCATCTGAGAATTGCAATTTATTTAGCCCAGAAAAAAAATAGTGATTACACCAAGAAAAAAAAAAGGAACTATTCAAGTATACAGAGAAAGATCCTTCTCTCATTCGAATCGCATTTTGAGCCTAAAGTAGCTGCCTGTGTCTGAGAAAAGTTTTCAGAACATGCAAACCTCAAGTTGCATCCCTCAAATGGAAGCAGGCTGTTAAAAAATGTCATTTTCTTCATCTTCCTTTTCTCCATCTTGCTGATTGCCAGATCAAAGTCACTCAGCCGGTGCTGAAGGCCTGGGCCTAAAAGACAGAGACACTTTAGCATAAAGACTCGCCTGCAGTCATGATCATTACCCCACATAATGTACAATCACACCCAACCTGGGAGTGCGCAGATAAAGGTGTCTAGTAATTTGGTGTCTTCCTTTTCACTTCTATTTCTTCGCCTGTCAGCGCGAGCTAGCGCAGGAAAGATTGTTTCATTAGTGTCCGGTCCCTCGAGCAGTCAGTCAGGAATTTTAGTTGTTCCCCTTTTCTTTTTAACTCTCAGCCGTGAGTAATTGGTGCTAGCATTGTTAACAGTCACTCGCACCAGCTGACTAGCGGTGTTTTCCATCTCAATTCTCCAGGCTAGTTTGCTGAGCAAATGCTGCCTTAGGAAAGATGTTTCGAAAAGAGGTGACAACTGAATAATGAATCTGTCAGGTGTTGTTTATTTTAAGATGTCATTTTGCTAACTCACAAACTTCAAGAGGAACCATTAGCAGCTAATACGGCTAAATAGACTGCTTGCAAAGTAAATTTGCTTACAAACTTGTGGACTTAACCTACTAACCGTAAGTAGAAAACCTAGCAACACGCTAGCAGCTACATGTGCTAAAACACTCACAACACCCTAGCATCATAGCAACTATCTTAAACACTTAGTTATTTCTTAGTAGACCTAGTACTTATTGCAGCAAGCCAAATGTCAAATGGTACATTTTAAAGAATTCACAACCCACATTGTTTATTAGCTTGCTGCAGCTTCTAAGTAATCTCTCTGCACTTTAATCAATGCTATCTATATGTACTCTTTTCTTTTTCAGGCCCTTTGTTGCCAAGTTGCAGGTCGTCTCCTCTGACGCTTTTAATTGATTTTACTGCTGGCAGAAAAGAGCACAATAGGCCGACTTGCACTCCAGAGAAATCGAATGTAATATAGTGCAAATGTCCCTTCAAGAGCTTCAATCAGGGATGCCTCTCCCATAGACGAACTGTACACGATCAATACCGATCCTTCCTCAAAATGGTCTCTGTTTCCCGCACAAATACACAAAACACAGGGCAATATTCCTAAGGGCAAAATTAGCACAATCGTGCAGCTTGTCACAAGCAATATTTGTGGAAGTTGTCGTCGCCTCACATCCGGTCCAAGTTTTTCCGTGACAAATTCTCAAAAGCAAATTCATAAAAAAGGGTTTATGTTTCATATACAGATAATCTTCAAATAAATAAGGAGCCTCAAAGAGGCACAGGAAATATTGTTTTCATTATCTTTTATTGCACTGAAGGTAATGCCATTTGTGCAAAGTGCTCACAGTTTAGCTGGCGGACAGATATTACACATATTGTGTTTACGAATACAAAAGCTTTCAAATCTTGCATTCATTTGCTGAACCGTTCAAATCGATGTGGAGGTTTTATAAAAATAGAAAGTGGATTGTTTAGATCGTTTAGTCTTGAATGGATAATCAATTGTTCTATTTTCAATGTTTACTTTTCAAATGAAGCTAATGAACTCTCCCGGCATCTATGCTAACTTCATTATCAGAGCTGCAAGAAGGCATTGGCCGGACTGGCCATCAGGAGCACCGGGTGAATTCCCGGTGGCCTGGCAACTGAGTTGGCTCACTGCCCTCTTTTTTAAAATAAATTATTTATCTATTGCCTTTTTAATTATATATTATTACAATTATATATTATTATTCAATACGTTAAAAGTGATCATTCTTGAATTCGGCATTTGACAATAAATCGATAATAAATCATGAAACTTAGTCTTGACTGGCAACGCTATGCACGTGAGCTCTGCCTGTCTGCCAAACCGTTTTGAACAGAGTAGGGAAAGTGGGGTAAGATGAGCCATATTTTGCTTATGTGCTCCTCAAGATAAGAGAAAATTGGGCAGAAGTACAGTGAAAGTATCTGTAATTTCAGGATGTTTCCTATTATTCCTATAGCACATACAAATAAACAATATTCTCTTTTTTTTTTGGCTGCAATTCATTCTTAGTGAATCCCAAAGAGTCAGACTTTCCTATTATTTCGTCAATATACTCATTTTTTCTCAATATAGCAAAAAACAAAACAAAAACAAAAAAAGTTAAGTAGGGCTATTAGTGGTGGGTTTTTTTTCCCTATCCGAAACTGAACTAAATTACAATTTCACACTCTTATCATTTATAAATGAAACTTTAAAAAAAATATTTCAGCCAGTTAAAAGGTGTTTTGTAACACCCTGTTAGACGTCTAGAGGAGTCAGTTTTGGAAAACAATATCATGTTTCAGTTATATTTGCCCTAACATGTCCTCAGGGACACGCATAATATTGCACATGGAAATAAGTGCGAATAGCAGGTATATAATGAGATGGCGCAAGGCTGGCGGCTAGCAGACCAACCCTGAAGGCTGTTGATTTCTCTCAGGTGCTTCACCCACCGCAGCGTTTTTTTAAAGAGCCAAATGCAGAAATCCCACGGGGTTGCTGGAAACCAGCAGGGCAACGTTGGGAAGACTTTGAAAATACCTTCAATCGCATATCAAACACTGAACACTGGTGATGTATCTAATCGTCCAGAATTAACAAGAGGTCTGTCCTCATACTCTTTACTAATTGTTACTTTAAAACAGCACATAATCAAAAAAATTTTATATTATAAAGTTTCTCTTAAAGTATTGACCCTAATATAGCCAAAAACACTCACACTCAGCATTTTAAGTTTCCTGAAGGGAAATGGCACGGAAGAGCCCAGATATGGGAACGAGCAGCTGGTCTTCACCACACTTGTGTTTAAATGTGCTAATTTATTCATGTTGAGCTGAGGGAATACTACAACAATTCCTACACAGAGGCTTTGCGTTTGTGAAGGAGCTATTTTCACATATTTTTTGGCAACACGCTTGACACATTCGCGGAAAGGCTGTGATTTGATAACAAGACCGAACTTCTTGCATAGCCTATGATATACTGAAGATTTCCTTGTGTGAAATTACGTCATGTCATCCCGTGAACATGATTTCACCAAGTTCAACATTTCAATCAACCAATCCGATTTGAGGTACAAGTTTAGAGTTTATATCATGATTAGGCGTACAATTGAGGTTTGGTGCTTCTACATCAGTGTTATTATTTCCTTTTGATTTTATGGATAAGTTATGAGTAGGGTTAGATTCAGGGGTATGTGACCTTCAGCATTCCCTGATTCAATCCATGCACAGAAGGATAACTTCTCCCATACTGGCATCATGCTTTGTGCTGCTTTAGGAAGTTGACCAAGGGGGCGGCAGTGGCTCAGTGGTTCATGTAGGTTGTTGGTTCAATCCCCGGTTCCACCTGACCAAGTGTCGAGGTGTCCATGAGCAAGACACCTAACCCCAGCTGCTCCCGACGAGCTAGATGGGGCCTTGCATGGCTGACACCGCCGTCGGTGTATGAATGAGTGAATGAATGGGTGAATGTGAGGCAATATGTAAAGTGCTTTGGTGGTCATGGGTCTGTTGAAAGCTGTCCATTTACCATTTACAGAGGACACCATTTCTGTTTACTCGCTGTACCAGCTAGCTAGAGTATTACAATGTTTGCGACAAAAAACGTTATTAAATGTTCTGTTGTTGGATGTACCAACGAACATACAAGTCTCCATAGACTCCTGGCGTCCGAGCCACTGAGGACAACGTAGTTGAATTTCATTTTTGAAGGAAATGTGCCGAAGAATGTCCGTAAAATGTTATATATTTGCGCAAATCATTTTATGCATGTTTGCTTCACCAACGAGGATCAGTACAACACTGGATTTGCGAAAAAGTTGCTTCTGAAGGATGGGTCAATACCAATGCTTTGTGCTCCAACTTCATATCCAGAACAAGTAAGGATAGCACTACATATATTTGCAAATTTCCTTTCTGAATGCACTTTCTAGAGTGCTGTATGGCTAATATGGCTAAAGTTACCATAGTCTCTGACTGTATTCATAGAGACTAGAGATATGTCATTAGTTGTAATTCATAAACGCACATTTATTATGCATTGTATAGTCAGGTGACAGACTTTTTTACATTCCCACACGAGCACCTACACAACAATTTATAGATTAGCATGACGGTACATGCTAGTCGATGAGTTGAAGCAACTTAACTCTACAACAACTAACTTTACATTAATGCATCCACTAACCATTCAGAAATGTCCAGGTACAGTCTAAAAGTTGCAACCTTTCCCGAGTCTCTCCATCTGTGTCTGACTGGTTCAAACATGTAAGGCTGCACTCCACAACTGGTTATTTCTGACATTTTGGCTGAGTGAGATTTGCCTGTTTTGTTTTTGATGTTCTCGTGTAAAGGATCCGCCCTCTTCTGGAAAGGAGGGTGGGGAGCAGCAGCTCATTTGCATTTAAAGGGACACACACAAAAATGGTGCGTTTTTGCTCACACCCAAATAAGTGATCGGACAGACAATAAAATAGATTAAAAATATTATAGATATTAAAGGAAGGATATATGAAGCCTTTGAGTAAAACCTAATAAATACAATAAAACCAAACCATGAGATATGATGACATACACCGTCATATTGGGAGAACTAGTCACAATAGTGAGATATAAAGTCATTATGAGATGAATAGTCATTGTGATAAATGTCAGATTGTGATATATATATATACAGTCATATTTTGATATGTATAGTCATAGTGGGAGAAATAAAGTCATAATATTGAGACAAAGTCATGTTACGAGATATCTCCATATGTTAGATATAAAATCATTTTGGGAGAAAAAGGAACAATGGTGAGATATAAAGTCATATTATTAGACCCTACTAAGCAATGAGTCATATTGTGATATTTACAGTAATATTTTGATATATATATAGTCCATATGTAGATATGTGAAGTCATGGGAGAAATAAAGTCACAATATTGAGATATAAGGTCACATTACAAGATATAAAGTCAAATTTCAGATGAAAAGTCATAATTGCGAGATATAAAGTCAATACTGAGATATATAATGTAATATTGTGATATATAGAGTCATATTTTGAGACAAAGTCAATATTTAGATATGTAAAGTCATAGTGGGAGAAATAAAGTCACAACATTGAGACAGAGTCATGTTACGAGATATAAAGTCATACATTTCAGATGAAAAGTCATAATTGTGAGACATAAAGTCAATATTGAGATATATAAATGTCATTGTGATATATAGTCATATTTTTGCAACAAAGTCAATATTTAGATATCTAAAGTGATAGTGGGAGAAATAAAGTCACAATACTGAGATATAAAGGCATGTTACAAGATATAAAGTCATAAATGTCAGATGAAAAGTCATAATTATGAGATATAAAGTCATATTGGAAGTCACAATTGATATAAATCTCCATCTGTGAGATATAAAGTCATATTGTGAGCTATAAAGTGCCAATTATGAGATTTTCTTTGTCATACTCGTGAGATATAAAGTCCCAATTACAAGGAAAATAGTCACAATTACCTTTTCTTTTTGTATCTCTGTGGCAGAAACCTTCCATGTGGATATGAGTCATATCTAGAGACCAGAACATCATAGAGACTTGGTGGTGAGATTTTTAGGCTTGGACTACTAAACTGCTAACCTCCTAGCAGGAACCTAACAAAGGCCTAGCGACCAGTCAAAACCCATTAGCAACCATACAGCAACATCTACATCATAATGGAAGTGAGTTTTGCAGTTGTTTTCTTCAGAAAATATAAAAATCCACTTCATAATACATTTTCACCATTAGCTGAAATCTGCTCATGAACGACTGAACGAATTGCTTTCAGAAGAAACTGACACTGCATCAACCCCATGTAGTTTAGTTTCTCAAAGATTTTCTCCCTCTTCTCTTTTGTACTTGTCTTTTTTTAAATGTATATGGTTCCGGGAGCAACCTGACAGGTTTGTTTTCGGGAGTGTTTATAAAGTAGTTTAAGTGTGCCCTATCGCTGCTCTGTATTATGTGTGTGTGAGGCAGAGACGGAGAGGCGTTTTAGAGCTGAGAAAGCACGGTGACAGATGTTTGTCTCTTTTTTCAATGACACATTGGGTTACGTTCTACCTCTCTTCCACCTGCTCTGCTGAAACGTCTCTCAGTTTGAACGAGTCAGCATATGTCGGGGCACAGAACCTACAGAATTTGTTTTAAAGTGTAAAAGACCATCAAAACACCCTTGCTGATAAGAACGGCTCCCTGATAAACTGTATTTTTGTTTCTTTGGCACAAAAGTTTTCTAAAGTTAACTATAAAACATCAACTCATTCCAGAGAACCTGTAAAAGAGGATTGTGATTGTCAATTTTGTCTCAGATATTGCGCCTAAAGTTTCTTAGGAGAAAGAATCACTGCGGTTAGTCTCTCCATAGGCAAAGTTCTGAAGATCTCTCGATACTGAAGTGAGAGTAAAGAGGGTCTAAAGTGAATCCACTCAATTAGAATGCATTTTCTAGCGAGTAGAATCGAGCTTATCACAGAGTAGAGACCGGTTAGCAGATAAAGCAATGCTTTATGCTGGCAGACCAAGTAAGAAAAACCTAGGGTCCTTATCAAATAGTTTAAAAATAACATCTATCTTCCGTCCCCATCCCAGAACTTTAATGTAATGGCGGAACAATGCCAAAAACAGTACATGAAAGTTCCAATTTCACTTTGGCATTTATTACATAATGGAGAGTGGTTACTATTCATCTGATTCAGAATACGTGGGGTAATATAGAGTCTTGGTAATATTTTGTATTGCGTTTCAACCATTCTATTGCAAGTAAATATTCTTCTGATCGATTAAACTGCATCTACCCAATCATCATCAATATACTCCCATGTACACCAAATATGATATCACAATATCACTGTAATCCATTGACTAAAGAAGAACGTAAACTTTTGAAATAAGGTGTTGCATATATTTTGGCATGTCTCCAGGAGGCTTGAGGTTACCTGAGGTGATAAAATGCTGGAGGTATCCCAAAAGCTACCACTTTCAAAATCGAAGGTTGGTTAAATGTCATTAAAGTGTTATCTAGGTATAAATCCCCAACTACTCTTATCTCCTTTCTATGCAATCCATGAAACAGAGATTTTTGAATAAACAATGAATGCAAAAGAAGTGCTGCACGGGGTGTGAATTCCTTATCTCGGTGCTCTTTGGATGTAAGGGATGGTTCAACTCAATAAATAAAGAATTTTCGAATGGTGTAGAAAAAGTTAAAAAGCCTTTAATTCATCATAGCGTTTTCTTTTGAAAAAAGGCCTCTACAGGAGACATTGAGATTATTTGGGGCCTTTTTCTCTTTAGTCTCTTGGTAAATCGAAGCACATTTTGAGACACTATTGAGATTTCTTCTGAAACTCCAGAGGAGACAAACTTGAGATTATTGGTCCTTTTTCACTTTGGTACTTTGGCATATCTGGGCGCATTTTGAGACACTATTGAGATTTCTTTTGACGCTCTAGAGGAGACAAATTTGAGATAATTTGGGGCCTTTTTCTCTTTAGTCTCTTGGTAAATCTAAGCACATTTTGAGACACTATTGAGATTTCTTCTGAAGCTCTAGAGGAGACAAATTTGAGATCATTTGGGGCCTTTTTCTCTTTAGTCTCTTGGTAAATCTAAGCACATTTTGAGACACTATTGAGATTTCTTCTGAAGCTCTAGAGGAGACAAATTTGAGATCATTTGGGGCCCTTTTTCTCTTTAGTCTCTTGGTAAATCTAAGCACATTTTGAGACACTATTGAGATTTCTACTTTGATTTGTTCGCTCTAGAGGAGACAAATTTGAGATCATTTGGGGCCTATTGAAATTTGTTTTCTCTTTGGTCTCTTGGTAAATCAAGCACATTTTGAGACGCTATTGAGATTTCTTCTGAAGCTCTAGAGGAGACAAATTTGAGAATATTTGGGGCCTTTTATTTTTGCTCTCCTGGCAAATCTTTTGCATATTTTGAGAGATACTATTGAAATTTGTTCTGAAGCTCTAGAGGAGACAAATTTGAGAATATTAGGGTCTTTTATTTTTGGTTTCCTGGCAAATCTTTGCATATTGAGACACTATTGAAATTTGTTCTGAAGCTCTAGAGAGACAAACTTGAGATTATTGGTCCTTTTTCCCTTTGGTACCTTGGCATATCTGGGCGCATTTTGAGACACTATTGAGATTTCTTCTGACGCTCTAGAGGAGACAAATTTGAGATCATTTGGGGCCTTTTTCTCTTTAGTCTCTTGGTAAATCTAAGCACATTTTGAGACACTATTGAGATTTCTTCTGAAGCTCTAGAGGAGACAAATTTGAGATCATTTGGGGCCTTTTTCTCTTTAGTCTCTTGGTAAATCTAAGCACATTTTGAGACACTATTGAGATTTCTTTTGACGCTCTAGAGGAGACAAATTTGAGATCATTTGGGGGCCTTTTTCTCTTTGGTCTCTTGGTAAATCGAAGCACATTTTGAGACACTATTGAGATTTCTTCTGAAGCTCCAGAGGAGACAAATTTGAGAATATTAGGGCCTTTTTATTTTTGCTCTCCTGGCAAATCTTTGCATATTTTGAGATACTATTGAAATTTGTTCTGAAGCTCTAGAGGAGACAAATTTGAGAATATTGGGGTCTTTTTATTTTTGGTTTCCTGGCAAATCTTTGCATATTGAGACACTATTGAAATTTGTTCTGAAGCTCTAAAGACAAACTTGAGATTATTGGTCCTTTTTCCCTTTGGTACCTTGGCATATCTGGGCGCATTTTGAGACACTATTGAGATTTCTTCTGACGCTCTAGAGGAGACAAATTTGAGATCATTTGGGGCTTTTTTTTCTTTAGTCTCTTGGTAAATCTAAGCACATTTTGAGACACTATTGAGATTTCTTCTGAAGCTCTAGAGGAGACAAATTTGAGATCATTTGGGGCCTTTTTCTCTTTGGTCTCTTGGTAAATCGAAGCACATTTTGAGACATTATTGAGATTTCTTCTGAAGCGCTAGAGGAGACAAATTTGAGAATATTGGGGTCTTTTTATTTTTGGTCTCCTAGTAAATCTTTGCATATTGAGACTAATGAAATTTGTTCTGAAGCTCTAGAGACAAACTTGAGATTATTGGTCCTTTTTCACTTTGGTACCTTGGCAAATCTGGGCGCATTTTGAGACTATTGAGATTTCTTCTGAAACTCCAGAGGAGACAAATTTGAGATCATTTTGGGCCTTTTTCTCTTTGGTCTCTTAGAAAATCTAAGCATATTTTGAGACACTTGAGATTTTGTCTGAAAATCAAGAGGAGACACATTTGAGATGATTTCTTTATGGTCTCTCTACAAATCTGAGCACATTTTGAGACACTATTGAGATTTGTTCTGAAACTCTATAGGAGACAATTTTTAGATTTAGGGTCGGCAAAGGGCAAAAGGACAAAACCAATTTGCTCTCCATTTAATCTCATTGTTGGCTAGGAGAAAGAATTCAGATATTAGCTTTGTTTATCCTTTCCTACATTTATTCTTTAAACATTTACAATAGGAATGCTCATTCAAATTTAATTCAGCTGGCTCTCAGACTGAATGCTGAAGAAAATGTTGGTCTTTTCCCTCAAACAACTACAAAACGACTATAATATAACAAAATATTTGACAATTGTTGTTAACTGCAATAAATAAATGAATAAATAAAAATGTTTTATATGTTAAATAAAAAAATTGAATGAATGAACAAACAAATAAATAACACCATAAAAGTTGTATATCCCAAATAAATAACACTAAAATAGTTGTATATTTCAAATAAATAAATACCACTGTAAAATAGTTGTATATTCAAAAAAAAAAAAAAAAACACTAACATGAAATATATTTATAATGTAATTCCAACACCTATGCTAACCAATGAAACCTTGACTCCCTCTGGAAAATGAAATTTTTTCATTTTGGCTGAACTATTCCTTTAAACAAATGCATTTAGATATTAACGTCATACATTTACCCATAATCCTTTACATCCATCACACCTTCTGATGTTATATGAGTCAGTCTTGTCAACATTTACTCACCTAATCCTGAACACTTGCGCAATTTAGCACTAAATCAAGCCTACTGATCTACATCTATCACAGACAGGTGACACTTTGATTCATGAACGATATGCCCTTCACCTTAAAACAGGGAAGGGAACATAGAAAGAAAGAAAAAAAAGAGATGCGAAAGAATGCCAGAGGTGTGCATTTATAAATGATGGCGGTGTGAAGCCATTAGTTGGATTTGATCTGAGCTGAGAGGCAGAGGTTTTAGGCAGGAGACAGAAAACCAGAGAGATGATCGATCTGACGAGAGGGGTCATACATCACAGAGGAGAGAGTGTTTCTGCAGGTTTGAGTGATGACGTGAGATAGTTACGGCTGAGTTCAACTCCGCTCTTGGACTCATTTTAATGAAATTACTGGTTGAAGGCCCAGCTTTAAATTAAAAGCTGATATGTGGCCACAACGGCTGCCATCACTTCTGCTCTGGTTAAATCCCATCTATATGCGACGAGTGGGAGTTTGATGCTTCGTAACACTTCACCTCCACCCTCACAGACGAGTGTTGAGTGTTTCAGCCCACTATTTTTTATCCCCATCCATTTTTCAAACTCTATTACACAGCAGGAGTCACTACTTTTTAATTTTAGCAAGCGCTCAATGCAATTCGTAAGGCGAATTCAATTCTTTATAAATGGATTATCATGAGATTTTTATGATTGGAACTGCGGCTAGTTGCACATGGTTTATTGCTACATGACCATGCTAGCACGGACACTAGCTATGCTAGCATATACTAATACACTTACACAGTTTACTAGCTAGACTGACTTGTTTTTACACTGCTTTAAAAATGAATTGGGATACATTTTATGTTGCTAGCAGCATGCTAACAGCATGGCATTGTGTTGGTTGTGTACAATATAGAAAAAGGGTACAAATGGCAAAATGCAACTCAACTCAATGTATTTGATTAAAATACAGCTATTTGAACTGAATTTTGGACAAATGAGATTTCACTGTGGGCTAGTCTGCACAACATGACAGAAAAACAAACTAGCGACCTGTTTTGTTGCTTTAATGCGCTAGGCTAGGACATGTAATGAAGCTTGAAAATATCAAACAAAACATCATGCTTAGAAAGCTAGTTGAAATTACTGCTAGTTTGGCATATGAACACATTCAAAACAGTAGCACATTAGCATACATGCAAATGCTAAACTATCATTATTACCAAGCAGTCCCTTGCTGCAAACATCACTATTTTTCACTCATTTCAGTAACATTATGATAAGTAAGCTGACCTAAATGACATTTTTATGTAAACATAAAACCATTTTCTAGCTGTAGCGGTTAGAGATGCTATAGCAGAATTGCATTAGCGACAAAATAAACATGTTCTTGAAAATGTGTTGAGCTCTCATGTGTGTATACATAACTGAGAATCATTTCCATGTTTCAGGAGGGGAGAAGATTATAAACAGCTTATGTTTTCAGGTAAGAGGTTTGACGGGAAAACAAATCCATCTTGCATATTAAAAAGCTTAGCAGCATGTTTCCTACACTGGATCCTAAAAGTGACCCTTCATCTAATACAAATCAATAAATTATACTATTTAATCAATATTATTGAATAATCTATAATATAATTACATTGAATGTGGTCCAAAGGTGGTCATCAAAAATTTTATTCAGAAACGTTACATGTAACATCAGTCGGATGTTACATCAATAACCAGAGTTCATCTAAAAGCAGAGGAAAACAGTTCATCTAAAAGCAGAGGAATTAATAAAAGATATGTATCGCAAGGGAAGTGTTGCAGGAGAACGGTACTTGCCTGACTGCATTGTGCTAAGTGTAATGTTTAGTGGAGGAGGGATTATGGTGTGGGGTTGTTTTTCAGGGGTTGGTCTTGGCCCCTTAGTTCCAGTGAAAGGAACTCTTAGTGCTTCAGCATACCAGGGACATTTTGGACAATTTCATGCTCCAACTTTGTGGGAACAGTTTGGGGATGACCCCTTCCTGTTCCAATGTAATTGTGCACCAGTGCACAAAGTAAGATCCATAAAGACATGGATGAGTGAGTTTGGTGTGGAGGAACTTGACTGGCCTGCACAGAGTCCTGACCTCAACCCGACAGAACACCTTTGGGAGGAATTAGAGCAGAGACTGCGAGCCAGGCCTTCTCGTCCAACATCAGTGCCTGACCTCACAAATGTGCATCTAAGAATGGTCAAAAATTCTCATAAACACACTCCTGAACCTTGTGGAAAGCCTTCCAAGAAGAGTTGAAGCTGTTATAGCTGCAAAGGGTGGGCCAACTCCATATTAAACCCTACGAAAAACTTTTGTCAATATAGTGTATTTGCAAGCTTTATCATAATCTTTCATCAGAATATAACAACTAAATATAACAATATCAGCACCGCCACCTCAAATGAAACATTTCTGATGACATCATCGAGGCCTCTTATTTTCAACCCCTCCCCCTCAATCTGCCTGTCATATAGAGACTCTTCACTATTTGCTTTTTTAACCCCCAAGTACCTTCTGTTCTTGAGTCGTTACCTAACTACACTAATCATGCTGATGATGCAAATGAACCATGTTTAATAGTCAAATACTAAAATGTGAAGGTGACCTGCAGTGACTAGAAAATGAGGGGGTGGAATCAAATTCTGGTTTGAACCAAGCTATTGAACCCTGGCCCTGGAGACCACCTGCAAACAAGTGAACTGTGGGAGTCTATATGTTCCCACCTACTCGTCCACTCATTACAGACTTGAATTATCAAAGTATAGTTCCCACTTCAACAGCCATACGCCCACTAAGAGCCGTGCTGATAGATGAGAGAGAGAGAGAGAGAGAGTGGGGACAACGTATGAAAATATTAATTTTGGCTGTTGGAAGGAGATGGGAAGTTAAAATGACTCAGTCAAAATGGTGACATGAATCCCGCCTTATCTTCCTCCACAACAGGGTGAAAAGGGAAATAAAAATATATTTTTCTTCCCGTTAGTTGATACACTCAACCTTTTGTCCTACAACTTGTTAGATGGTTGCTTTTGACACCATATCCCTTCCTGTCTGTCTTTCTGCATTAGGGACTCAGAATTACCTCGCTACATTCACCTGTACTTTATTTTCCCTGACACTCGGATACCCGATACAGTCCTGAAAGTGCTGCCTCCATCGGATGCTGAATTCTCCTCCAAAAGCTTTTAACTGATCTTGATTTATTTATTTTTTTCTTTCAACATCAGCGTCTGAAGCTTTGTTGCATCGGTACGAAGAAACTCGAATACGACTGTTGTCCCAGGTTCAACTCTAAGAGATCATATTCAATGGGATAGTAGTAGATTCTAGATCAGCACTTTCATTTCAAGTAAACTAATACGTGAAGCTTTTTATTAAAAAGAGGATCAACATTACAGCGAAACTTGGTATGGGACTACATTTTAGTTGTCTAATATTACCCGCTGACCGAGTGGCAAATAATAAATACATTTTTGACCTAAATAGTTGTCAGTAGCTGGGTTTCCATCCATCCAAATGTGAAGTGAATCTTTTCAAAGTTCGTAAAAGAAACTAATGTGAATTATGTGTGTTTCCATGAGTTGTTTGTGGTATTTGTAACCTAGTAACCAATAGTAAATAAAACACCATCAGTGGAAACAGACGTTTAGTGTGGGTTTAATGTTCGCTACATCAGAATTTATTTCCATCTCTCATTATTCGCATTAACTCTTTTTCGCACAAGTCAAAAACCACCTCAAGTGAGTGTAAAAACAAATTAAGGGATGTTTTTTTTACCACTAAATTTGGCGTTTCTTATGCGATACTTCAAAATGCGCATAAAAACAGGGTGATGGAAACAGCTAATGCCATCAAACATTTTGTCAAAATACATTTTGATTGTTTCTAATTTGGTTGTGCTAGTTTTTAGACTGATGGGCTGCATTTTTGCTTTCAGTGACGACAACAATAAATGTAATACTCAATTTGACGCATTGTGACTGTTTTGGACAAGACTCTCTTTATGTAGCTTGAAAATTAGATTGTTTTACGAAATGTTTAGCCAGAAAAACACAATATCATATCCAGGCACTGTACGACACAATAAAGTGTCAATCGCTAACTTGGCAGGCATGTAGACGACAACGTTGTCAAAACGATCCTCGTTTGCACAGATCCGTGAAAACGTCAAAAAACACTGTATTATTCATGCCAGGCCAGTAGATGGCGATGTCACTTTGTAGAGAAACATTACGTACCTATAGATTGAACACGACGTGAATGAAGTCACCTTTTTCACAAATTCGCATTTTTGTAGTTTACATTGTAGTCAAAAGTTTGCGTTTTCAGCCCCTCAAAACGTCATTGTCATGTAAATGAATGCATACAAATTTTCCCGTTTTTGTTTGAAAAGGGTGTTGTGTAAATGGCCGCTTAGTCTCTACTACCATGGTATGCCCGTAGCCCCGCCCACAGTGAAATCTCATTGGTCCATAAGCTTGCACCATATTTAAACATCAGATATATTCTGATTGGCTGTGATTTTTGTTACTTAGTGCAACATTTCACGTTTACCAAGGACAGAAAAATTACTTTAGGAGTAGTTCACCTAAAACGGAGTATTATTTTCACAGCCTTACATCGTTCCTAACCTGTATGACTTAAAGTATGTTCATTTGAATAGCAAAAAGATATATTTTGAACATCCATACTCAATACATTTGACCTGTTGAGCAACAAAAAAGCTGGATAAAAGTTAACAAAAATAACTATAACTCACCCAGCGCAAAAAAATAAAAAAATAAACCCATGTTTATCTTTGTACAGTTTCAAAGCACCCATTTCTAACACTTGACACTTGCTTAATGAACGCAAACCCACGGGAACAAAACCCATTGTTTGTTCCCATCAAGGCCGAGACAGATTCTCAATGCATGTCAAGAGCTTTTCTAACATGACTATTACTAATAAACATTGTGGTTAGAAGAAAACGAGAAACACAGAGATGTAGCACATAAAGCTACAAAAATGTCTGTTTTTTATTATTAAATATACATTTATTTACAATACACTTAGAATATAATTCTAACCATATAAAACAAGTCAGTCATTAATGTATATTATAGTCCATAACATAGTCAGTGATTTGTCATGTTAATAAAAGATATGGCCACACTTTATATTAGGTGTCCTTAAGTACTATGTACTTGCATCAATGTACTTATTGTGTTAATATTGTATTGCAAATTATTATTTTGCTGCTATTGAGGCGGGATACAAGTAAGGTTAGGGACAGGTTTGGTGGTATGGTTAGATTTAAGGGAAGACTCAACAGTGTAATTATATGTATGCATTTTTAAGACACATGTACACAATAAGTGCATTGTATCAAGTGATTAAAAGTTATACATAGTTAAAGACACATTATATAAAGTGGCACCAAAGATTTAAATGCACTTCAAAAAAATTAGTTTAGTCAACTGTCAGTCAACTGACTGACTTTTTTTTTTTTTGTCTAAAGAATCCAAGCAGACCTGTGACATTCAGCATAATGTCATGCAACCAAGACTGTTCGGATAGCAACATGAGATTTTACCTCTGTGAAAGGTGTTATTTGTTAGTGCTTTCTGGTGTACCGGGCGCTCTGGCTTGTTATGGAGGAAGAGAGCCATGTGCATTACGTGACAGCAGCTTGGTGAATTCTGCGAATTTCAGCAAACATCTACAAAACAGCATACCACAACTGCCACAGCTACAAACACAATAGCCTGGGTCCTTCAAAAACAGCTACTACTTCGTATTCCTGCATTCGGTGAGAATTCACAAAGGCTTAACTATACTAACGTGTCACACCTTGTGGAAACTTATGTTTTTCAGATTTACGACTGTGCAACCTTGGCTCATGAATATTAACTAGGCGACAATGTTCTCCCAATAGTACTAAATGATTTGATGAAAGGTAAATGGGCAGGATATTCTAGAGATTTTCTGTCCTTTTATAGGGATGCACTATATATATATATATATATATATATATATATATATATATATATATATATATATATATATATATATATATATATATATATATATATATATATATATATATATATATTGGTCACAATATCGGTAACTGACGATATATATTCAATTTTAATGTTATTGTTATCGGGCAGATAAGAACATTTGGCGATATATTACAGCAGATAAATAATGGATTATTTCCTTCCGCTGAGACACTTCAGATGCGCACTGTTCGCCATGATGGTTTTGAATTGCTTGAAATATGATTGGAATCACTTCACAAAGGAAAATACAGTTAAGTGCAACATGTGCAGCACAAGTCTGTCATATAGGCTATATAAAATGATAATAAGAACATTATAATTGTGTGCTTGGAACACAATTAATGGGGAGACTTTTGTTTTTGTAATCAGGCTCTCAAAAATGATATACAAATTTGGATTTAGATTTATCGGCCAATATATCGGTTATCGGTTTTCAAATATAAAGAATTATCAGTTATCAGTATCGGACAAAATTTTTTCCCTACCTTTTAATTTAGTCAATATTTTATCAAACTATAGCCTATTTAGGTGATGTTACAAAAAAATGTAACAAAAATATTAAATGAAAATGGCAACTATCTGAAATAAAATAAGTTTTATTTGAAGTTCTAAAATGACTAAAACTGAAATAAGTCTATAAAGAAATATATAAAATATATATATATATATATATATATATATATATATATATATATATATATATATATATATATATATATATATATATATATATATATATATATATATATATATATATATATATATATATATATATATATATTTATATATATTTATATATTTATATTTATATATATATTTATATATATATATATATATATATATATTTATATATATTTATATATTTATATATATATATATTTATATATATATATTTATATATTTATATATATATATATATATTTATATATATATTTATATATTTATATATATATATTATATATATATTTATATATTTATATATATATATATATATATATATATATATATATATATATATATATATTATATATATATATATATATATATATATATATATATATATATATATATATATATATATATATATATATATTTATATATATATATATATATATATATATATATATATATATATATATATATATATAATAAATGACAAAAGCACATAACAAACTGACTAACACTTAAAGGTGCACTATGTAACTTTTCCGTCCACTAGAGGTCGCCTATTCAAAACAAAGGCGTAGTTTGATGACGCCAAATTTGAGCGCAGAATCTTGGGACATGTGGTCTTCACCTCACAGCAGGTGGAAAAGAATCGGGATAGGACTCAGACAGAAATCATGTTCATGGATGCGATTATTAACGTTACTGTAGTGTGAAGCAGAGCAGGACCGAGTGTTGTGGGAGTTGAGCGAGGCCGCTGGAGCGATTGTTAATAAGATGAACGCAACACACGCCTCGTGAGTAGCGGGACTTTTATTATGCCACAGTAGCCGGCGCCATTCCCGCTTTTCCGGTCATGAGTATGAGGAAACACAGCTCTGTTTATCATATCAGATACATCTGAGTGTGTTGAAAATGATGTTATGATGTTACTCTGTGCGTTCGCTCGGCGGCTGCTATGACGCTTGTTGCACACTGCAGTGAGAGTAAAGCGTTTCTGCAAAATAAAACCGGAACCGAGGGTAACGCAGATATGACGCCATTGACAGGCGACTCCCTCACATGTCCCGGTTCATTGATTAAAATAGCAATTCTCACGATTTACAAATAGTTGGAAACATTTGGGATATTGTAAGTACTCAACTGAACAACATATATAACACTGGCCTAGTGGTTCTCTGGATATTTTACTGAAAAAATTACATAGTGCACCTTTAAATGATAACTGAAAACATAATAATAAAAGTAAATTCCAAATACTAATAAATATTATAACCCAATATGCAGTATGAATTTTTTTGGATTTCAAGCCAAATCAAGCTCTTAAAATATAACAATTATTTTCCAAAAAGTCCCCTGCATTTTTAATGATTAAAAAGTGATCAGCTGACTTAAATTTTAAAAACGTGAGGAAACCCATTGCCTTAAAATTAAGTAAATAAAATTCAAAAAAAAAAAAAAAAAAAAAAAAAAAAAAAAAAAAAGTCAATAGTCAAGTTCAGAGTTGTCAAGTTCACATAAATTAATTTTTTCAATTACGCATGAAGTTTATTACTTAATTTTAAGGCAACACCTTTCCTCACTTTAAGTTAAGTCAACTGATCACATTTTACAGGGTGTGCTTCTGGATGTACTGCCACCATCTAAAAAAAAAGTTCACATTTTTGTACTTCTAGCAGTGTGTAGCTTAATTTAAAAAAAATTAAAATCACATCTTAAACTTCCTTTGCGCTGCTAAAACTGCTCGGGAAGCCATCCTGCTTTGCGTCCGTTTCGGAGGCATGAATATCTGAGATTGAGGATTCATTACCTCCGTGAGACGCACTGAAATCTAATGAGAGGAACGAGCCAATCGTGGTACAACATTCCGGCTGGTGTTTATCCACGCTGAGATGGATTTAGCTGTAAATCGGACTCAGTTCTGAGCCCAGGGCTGTTTGAGAGAGGATCCATCATCTCTGTTCCATTGCGGGAGTGACATTTACATAGATCACGGCTAGATAAATATCTAGCATTACTGATTCTTTGTCCCAACGCCGCTGAAAATGACAAACGAGGGGGTTGGGTGGGGCGATGATTAGATACCGCCTCGAAGCTTCGATCTGCTGCATTGTGGGTATTATCAGAGGAATCTGCACATCTTGACCCTTTCCTATGCTATCCTGTTCAGAACATATTTTTTTTTTTTATCATGTTGAGTCCGGGAACCAATTATATTTAGATTATATCTCACAGTGGCGAGGAAGAAATCTTAATATGATCTAAGACATATTTGAGGCTCATACGGGAAAGACCTGGGAAACTTTAAAAGGATGTGAATGATATTTTGACTCCATTACTTGGTTCCTCTGGAATATAATGCAATAGAATCAGGTCCCACCAGTACACAATGAATTCTCATATTCCCAGTCTAAGAGTTTATTGTGGACTGGTGTGATGCACTTCAATGCGAAAACCTTCTCTTCAGAGGATTCACAGGGAACTATTGGTTCCTGGAAAAGACATCATGGTCACGTTTTAACAGCACGAGACAATACACTGGTAAACAAGAAAATGTACCTTCACAGTTGTTTGGGACACTGAGACCTTATTTCAGGTTCTTCAGCCTTCTTCAATTTTGTCTTTTTTCCAGTAAAAAAGACGAAAAATGCTTAAGCTCTAATCACTGAGCTCAGATTTTAGGGGTCATGTTAGGGCCTGGAACATCCTTACAGGGCGCATCAGAGATGCACTTCCAACAAGTGTGATAGAGGGATACCACCAGAAACAGATGCTCTGGACGAACGAGTCTTAGACTATAAAGACAACATAAAATCAAAATTGACCCTATAACTTTCCTTAAAGACCCTATGAAATCAAAATTGGAGTTCTGTGGCTTGTAAGATCACGTCTATTAGCTTTGAGGCCATTTATATGCTAGCACACCTTTAAAAATTGACTAAATAAATGTTTAGTACCTCTACGCATTCATTTAATAGCAAAACAGACCAAGACTGATCTTGGACTATACAGATTTGTGTCCAATAAAATCCATTAGACTGAGAATTTCTGCCCCCCAGATACCAACTAGAGTTGATTAGCAAAATCAGTAGAAAATCTAGCCTGACAAGCCAGACCCACAACAAGATGTTGGGTCTGGGAACTCACCATTGGCAGGGCTCAATCCAAGGGGCAGGGTAAACGGTTTTCTTTCAAATTCCCTCTACACGCAATAGGATAGCGCTACAACCAACCACCAACCAGAGCCGCAGCCGGTCGGCAAAACTCCGAACACATCTTCCTTTTTTAATAATCTCTTTTTAAAGACCGTGTCGTTCTTTGTTCTTTTCTCAAAGAAAAGCTTAACTCCAAGTCTTCCAGAGTCGAGGCCAAAGCCGATTCGAAATACCGCTGTTCGCCAGCTTCTTTGTTTTCAAGTAGCACGCGGAACTGTCACAACTCTGCCGTCCTTATGTTAAGCCCGCCCACTGACTCTATACATGATGTGATTGGCCTGACTAGAGTTTGGTTTTTCAAGCTCGCAAGCCAACGGAGAGTAGCTAGACGACCCTGGCTGCAAATTACATTTGTTGCCACTAGGGTGCGTCTAGATTTGTAGGCTTGATTTAGCCATAAAAACATAAAATAGAGGAAAACCTTTAGTTTACAGCATAACGTTTCAACAGGAAATACGTCAGCACAGGAAATAAAGTTTCATGGGGTCTTTAAAGACTAATCTAAATGAAAATTGACACTATGTAAGCCATTTTTTTAAAACAAACGTCCCTCGTTTTATTGTGCACAAATCAATGTTTTAAATTTAATCCACATCTGATACAACTTCACTTGCTGATGTAACTAAGGCAGGAAAAATAGAAAAATAATATTGATCAATTTCAAGGCTATTTTTCATGATCCAATCAAATCTTGCTGAATAAAACTAAACTAAACATCCCACTCTACAATATTTCTTTCTGAATATTCAGTTTCACTCTGAGATATATCACATAACCATTCCTGGTCTTTTTGAATTTTGAATGATTCATTGGTGCAAATGACTACTAATACAACCTTCCACCAATATCAAAATGACTTGATATATAACTTATAACTTGCTCCGCCTTCTTTTTAGATGACATCATCGATCCAGCCTCTCCAACCACCCGTAATACCCACTTTTCACGACACAATCTTGGATACAATCTGACCATAATTTCCTGCTCTTTCATTCTGAGATTCATCACATGACCGATAAGTTAAATGCATTGTGAATGCCGTTTCAAGTAGTCCATGGGAAAGCAAACAGGAGTGAATGTAGAAACAGAGCAAAGGAAGGAGGACGTGAAAGAGCCCCACTGGTAACATCACCCACTTTATTTGCATCACTACATTGTGCTCGCCCGTGGCTGAACAAGACCATTCGTGCCGGATTAGTACAGCACCAGAGCCGTTTGATTGGTCACGGTCCACAGAATGGAGACCGTTGAGTGTTTGTTTGTCTGCCAGAGTGATTCGTATGTGTGCACACACAAATGATTCTGTAATCTCTTTGTTGTCTGGTTAAATAATTAGCCCTGAAAGCAAAAGAGTCGCTTCAAACGTTTGATTCTCCATCCTCTGCAAAGGGCTGAAGGCCATGTTTGGGTACGGCTTCAGAGCTTTGAAGCCACCTGATCTTCTAACTTGGGAACATTTTGTCTAAAACTGCAGCAAAGAACCACCAATATGAACCCGGTCTGTTAAAATCCGCCACGCTGCTTGCGTACCACTATAACTCAACGTATCAGTGTTGTGAACTTTCTGTTCCCTGAATCCTGGATGCTAAAGGACAGTGGTTGGGAGGGTGAAGGGCACTGGCTGTGTCCACAAGGCTCAGCTGACTTCCTGTCCCCAATCCCTGTCCACTGAGTTGGCGCACAACACAGGGTCACAGCGACTCAGTGGGGGTCACGAGTTTCGTATGCCACAGGTCAGATGAAGTACTCTTTCCTGCTGTCTCTCATGGCACTGTGTAGGTCCAACTCGGCCCGATATCGGAGTTCTGGCCTAGGCTGGTGATCTTTCTCCTTGACGGTGGCCAGCTGCCGGGTACGTTCGTGTCGATGGCGGTACAGGAAACGGGTCATCACGGCCACGGCGCAGAGGGTAATGAGCACTACTGCTGCTATCAAACCTACGAGAGACAGAATAAGTAAGTGAAGCTTGTTCTGATGCAATCGCAGACAATTAACAGTCACATTTTCCGTTACTCTATTATTCCACAGGCAAAATCCAGTCATTAAAATAGGAATGCATGATTCAGGGTTTTAGCACGAGGGTAAAAAAGTTTCCCATACAGATTTTGCCTGTGTTCAAGTTAGTTATTTGAAATCGCCATTCAGACCAACAGAAAGTTGCTTGGTTTGAAAGTGACTTGTGTTAGCAGTGCTTCATACATCTCTGCGCTATTGACAATGGACCTTTTTTGCACTCCAAATTTTGTACAACTTTTGTTGACATTATATAATTCTGTGAATATTACTAAAAGGTTTGATTTCACCGCAAATTTGCTTTTAAAAATGGAGCAGGAATGCAGTCCATACCTCCAATTACCGCTGAATCATTTTGGGTAGCGGTCGTACGTTTCTTCCCTCTACTTCCTGTATCTGCGTGATCTGTGAATAAACCGAATAAGTGATATGGAAATTACATTAAAATGCACCTTCAATTCGAACATTGACTTTATACCAACCTGGAGAGTAAAAACACTATAAAAGAGCCTATATATGGAAGCTTGTTTCCACCACGGAATTAAAAACAAAAAAAGTTGCAATTGTGAGTTTATATCGTGCATGTCTGACTTTATTTCTTGTAATTGCAAGTTTATATCTTACAATTCTGTATTTTTTTCTTGCAATTGCAAGTTTATATCTTGCAATTCTTAATTTCTCGCAATAGTTTATATCCCACAATTCTGACTTCTTTTCTCACATTTGTGAGATATAAACTTGTAATTGCAATAAAATCTGATTCTGATGAAAAAAAGTCAGCTCACAATTCTGACATTTACTTACAATATGCAAGTTTATATCACGCAATTCTGAGATGATCAGAATTTTTGCAATTGCGAGAGTTAAGTCAGAGATAAAAAGTTTTCAGTGGCGGAAACAAGCTTCCATTTCTAAATAAGGTTTTTAAAGTTTGCTTTGGATAAAAATTCTAAAATGGATTCATTGTTGACTGTTAAAAATTTATTCGAAAGTGTTTTCTGAGTAATATAATTTCCATTGAGAACTTAAAACTGTACCAATTGAATAAAATATGCTTAAAATATACTCCATAATGGATATTGCATTTCACATAACTTTCTGTATATTCTGTAATGTCCTATTCAATATTGTGTACATATGATTTGATCCCACAATTATTGTAAATGAAGATGTGACAATTTCTTACAGTTTTTCTGTTTGTACCCTGATCCCATACATTTTTCCATTTGTTGAAAACATAAGATACTATGGCAGCTTTACCAACCTGACAAAGATCTGGACGAAGACTTATCCGCCAGCTCTCCACAATTTGACTCAACCAGATTACCAAGTACATTGACCAACGAGCTACCTCGATTCAATATGGCCGCCTTGAGGGGAGCCAAATGGTTGAACTGAACTGAAGATAGGCAGCCGATGAAACCTTTCGATCCTGCCTGTAGAACCTCCTCGTCTACACCAGCTCGACCTGAGAAAGACAATGAGACAATACCGCAGATGCGATTGGTAGATAGGAGGTTCTTTAATATTTGTCCTAACAACTAGCAAAAATAGTGCTAAGCGAAAGGTTCTCGCCCATCAAACCATCTCAAGGTGGCTTGGTGTGGTGAATTAGTCAGTTAAACAGCAGCTTGCACACCCACAGCTTTAATCTTGGAGTTTAATTAAACCGCCTACCTGTGACTTTCCCCAATGTCAAAGACCTTATCGTGATCAACTCTTTGTCCGTGGACAGGCTGTATTTCAGATTGGTATCTTTATCAATCTAAAAAGGAGAAGGATACAGAGAGAAAACCAGAGAAAGAGAGAGAGAGAGATGTGACGTGACATTCATAAGATTCCACAAATACTCAAGATATTTTCTTGGTGTGAGAGAAAAGTCGCCACGTGTTAATCTGCAACACTGTGTGACGAATACTGATAACATCCTTGAATTTAAGCACTGCTCATAAAGTCTACTACCGGGGCAGACACAAAATTTCAATGTATCATTAGCCATGCACATCAAGGGTACTTTATTTTACTCAGACTAAAAACAAATTTGATCTAAATCAATTGAGAGGAATGCGATTAATGTTGCTACAACGTTCTCAAAGCAATATCGGGACTCAGTCATGAAAAACGAGTGGAACACAATTTCATAGTAAATTGTGTAAAACCATTTTTATGAAAAGTGATGGTCATGAACTGAGAAATCAAATTTTACAAAACCGTGTTAGTCCAAAAACTTTACTGTAACCAAGCCCAGTGAACGCCTCATTGTGGATTGTGCCTATCTAGGTTAAAGAATGTTTCTGTAGAACACCAATGCCTACTTTATCATTGCAAGTTGGTCCCGCCCACTGGCGTGTTAGTGAGATGATGAGGACAGAAGCGCGATACAGGATCACTGGACTAAAAAGAACATTACCTTCCAAAGGATCCTAATACTAGGAATGTGGTTATTTATTTTTAACAATGTGAATGTCTCAGCTGAGCATCATTTATTTGTATTCGGTACATTTTACTGTGTATTTTTGGGTAAATCAGTTGCAATTTCGGTACAGGCTTTGCACACAGATTTTTACAATATGGACTCGACTGTATTGCCACAACATGTAAGTAACTGTGTTAATTCTAATGCCTGATCTGTGACCAGTGATTTTTGATTTGTAATAATTCATGTAACGTCAGATGTTCTTTGTCTATGTGTCAATAAATCAAACCAGTTACTAAACGATCAACTTCACATTGTTGTGATTAAATTATATATAGAAAGCGATCAAAGAACACTCCCTTTGCAATCGTTGGAGCTGCAAACAGCACAAGTTTATCTGTGACTCTCGCCAAAACTCCCGTTATAATCAACAAATCTCTTATTTACATTGTGTTTGCACTGTTAGTTATGATGAAAGCATTAGTTAGAGTGCCTTGATCGAGATCATTGCATTCATACGCTCAACACATCTGTGATCGGCTACAATGCTCATTACTGCAACCTTTCATGCCATCTGAATATAATACTATAGATCTAAATATAATGCTATAATCAACAATTTTCACAATTAATTAACCTTAAGAGCTGTAATAGTAAAAACATGCTAAAAGTTTTCAAAAGAGTTCCACTGTTCCACATCTAATACTTAGCTGTCAGATGTCAGCCAATCACAGTAGTGGGTGTTAACACTAAAGTCTCACAGCAGACACGCCCCCTTCAAACAGAGCGTTTAAATCAGGGTAGGAAAAATGGCTTTTATTTCTAAATTATGACACTTTTTAATGCAAAAATCATACTAGCATTATATAAGTGCACCACAGGAAACATTAAAAAACAATGCAGTTCATGACCCCTTTAAATGAAATTTGTGTAATTTATTTCAGTAAAACTATTCATGCATAAATCAAATATGTCATTTCTAAAAAAACATTTTTATGTAAATTGTTGCACAATGTAACACCTTTATTCAAGTTTGTGCAAATTGTTTATAAAACCAATTTTACATTAAAAAAACCAAACATTTTTATGCACAATATCTTTGTTCAATGAACGATTCAGAAAGAAATTCATATTTCATGAATGAGGACCAATGATTTAATAATATAATGTAAATATAACTGTGCTGATATTATTTATACAAGTTAATAGGTGCCAGAGAACATCTACTACGGTCCCAATTTCTTATGAAATTTATTTAGCTTGTTTGAAATAGAGGCGCAACTTACCTGGACGTACATGTCCCTTCCCTCTCTATGGATCTGGACTCTGTGGAGCTCTCCGTTAGCCAAATTAAGAGACGTTGGTGTAAAGATGTCAGGCTCTTTCTCTCTGTTCAGCCGATACCAAATCTGCAAACTCCCTGTGGGACGCCAATGAAATGCAGGCAATTTGAGACATAAGTGAGACAGAATCAAGTCAGCACAACACACTTTGAATGACTCATTTCCTTCCCCGCTGATGAGGGTAATTGCTAGCTTGACCGCTGTTTTGAAATATGAGAAACACCGAAAAAGATGCTCCTCTCCAATCATCACCATCACCATCATTGTAAGAATCATCTACCGACAGTTTGAAGGTAATCAAAAAACAGCTCTGATTGGCTGATACAACACTGTGATTTGGCAGGACAAAACCCTCAGTAGAAATAAAATAGAGAATTTCATATCTATCTATATATCATGTACATTACACTATACAATATAAATTAAAGTAACAACGATATTATGGTAATTGACAATATTAAAGTCATATCATGTTAGTACCGTTGTGAGCCAGAATAATGGCCATGTACTGTTGATGATAGGTGTTGACTGTCAGAAGCATGGCGGGCGTTTGAGTCGTGAGGAAACTGAAAGCGATGCTCTCTCGTGAATTGCTGCTTTGGGCGAAGATAGCCGAGGACTGACGGCTATGGTTGCGCATCACGGAAAACGGTTCCTGAAAGGTGTAGGTCACCGAAGACCCGCTTTCAAAGGACATGGAAACTTCTGGAAAGAAAGAAAACACAAAAGCGTGAAAATGTTGGTGCAAACGCTTCTGGCCAGATCCTAGACGGTGATTGGCCGTGTTTTTGTTTCCCTATCAGCATATTAAGATGCTGTCGAACACCAAGGACACAATGCTGAATGGACAGAGTGGAAAATACAGAGGAAATGAATCATTTAACTCTAAATGAATGCAAAATTATGCTTGGACTGCAACCGACCCCTAGGCATCTCATGGTGTTCATTTACTCATAATATTATCAGAATAGAAACACCATCCCTCTAGAGTCCAATAAGGAAAATGCAAAGCCAAGAAAGTCTCATTCACGGAGCGTTGAATGGCTCAGCTGTCTGGCATATCAGAGGATCAAATGTGATAAAGGCTGTATTGACAGCAGAGAGGTTTAGCATTGAGCGTGATGGGCAGGGAGGGTCCGCTGGGATTGGTCAGGTTGCAGCCCTTTGAGCGAAATTCATCCAAACAACTGCAGTTCACGGTCATGGACACAAGCCATATCGGGACAGTGAGACAGACAGAGAATAGCATAACTGCACTGAATATCTCATGTTTTATCCTGCTCAGCTTTGATCAGGTGTAATCTGTGGGCACTGCACTGTCTTCAGAAATCAAGGTTACCGAGCTCTTAAACGTCATCCTTCTGGAATGCTCTTTGATTCGGCGTAGAGAAGTGAGGAGGATACCAATGTTGAAACAAACTGTTCCCTTTGAACAGAAAAACCAAAACCCCCCCCAAAAAAATAAATAAACGCAGATCGATATATTGGTCAGTATTTGGCCATTTTTAGTGCCTCGTTTTAGTTACGAATATCTTTTTTTTTTTTTTTTTTTTTTTTTTTTTTTAGGATTCGGTACTGTTTTAAAATTCTGTTTGAGATCTAATTAGAGATTTTATAGTGTATATATAATAGTATGATGTCAACCTTTGGGCAACCTGCTTTTTAGATGTTGTAACCGGTATTAGTAATTGAAAAACCTGTATTGTTAACTACCAGTCAAAAAAAAGAAAGAAGTAAAACCATGACCAAACCAGGTTTGATGCTAATTTCAGCCACCGCCAGCATTTTTGATTATTTTCACAAAGCTTTCATAGCCCTCGGAATAAACAGATCCTCTGCTTTTAAGCAAAAACAACAACAGCAAAACTATTTGTTCTAGCTTCATGCATTCTTATTTTTATCAACACTTGAATATGGGTAAGTTTCATAAAAAAGCAACATTTTCCGAGTCCATCAACACCCCCAAAGCTTGCACAGTTCAATGCCTCATCCTGGGTCGACACCTGTACTCTTTCAGAAGATGTATAACAGCACCCCTACTGTAAACACGAAAGTGTTGCGTCATTTATTACGTAAAATTCTGTCAATGGCGGGAAAGTGTTACGTCAAAATTGACGGAGGAAGGCAAGGAAGCGCTGTGTCATAAATGATGGAAAAATTCTCTCAATGGCGGAGAAGCTTTGCAATGGCAGGGAAGCACTGCGTCATAAAAGACAGAAACTTCTGTCAATGGCAGGGAAACATGTCATAAATTACGGAAAATGACGTCAATGGCAGGAAAACGTGTCATAAATTATGGAAAATTACGTCAATGGCAGGGAAACGTGTCATAAATTACGGAAAATTCAGTCAATGGAGGGGAAGCGTTACGTCATAATTTACGGAAAATTCCATCATTGGCAGGGAAGCGTTGTGCCATAAATGACGGAAAATTCCGTCAATGGCGGGGAAGCGTTGCGTTGTAAATGACGGAAAGTTACGCAGTCATTTAAAATTCCGTCAATGGCAGGGTAACGTGTCATAAATGAGGGAAAATGAGGGAAAATTGGCGGGGAAGCGTTGCAAATGACAGAAAATTAGTCAGTGGCGGAAAAGTACAGAGTCGTAAATTACGGAGAGTTACGCCAATGGCGGGGAAGTGCTCCGTCGTAAATGATGGAAAATTGCGTCAATGCTGGGGAAAGAGTTTAAAACACAAATGCTGTGTGATCAATAATTACATTTGGAAACACAATTAATTTTGCAGTTTGTGATTTCAGTTGGTATAAAATTAAGCCATTTCTTTTTCTATTTTTCACTTCCCCTCCAAAAAACAAAAAAAAGACAGTAAGCTTTCTTAGCACTAATACATTAATACAAAATTAAATGCAAGAAAACAAGAAGCTTTGCTAGTGTGACAAAATTAATTGCAAAAAGCCCTGTTTGCACTAATATAAAAATAAAAAACAATTCACAGAAAAAAAGAGACACGAGATTGGGTTCACGGGATCCTCAATGACAAAGTTCATGACTCGAAAAATAGTTTGCAGTTGCCATTGCGTTGTCATTTCAGTTCTTCTTTCTGAGTATGAATATGCACCGAAAGACAACAATACTCAAGCAGTGTAAAAGGTTTTGCCACAAACTCAACTGACTGGATTCTCTCAGACCTTACTGTACATGAATTAAGAGCTTTAGAACTTCTGATTGACGCTGTGTGTGACCTCCTAATTGAACTCTTTTCCACAAATTGAACATTGAAATAAAAACAGTATAAATAACAAAAATAAATATCTTTTTTTTAAGTGCGAACATTAAGTGCAACCATAATCAAAGTACTCATATTCAAAGTGCAAACAGAGACCATAAGCTAACAGGTGGTTACAACTACACAGCCCAGCCTAAGATAGCTTTGATATTGGGAGACAGGCTATTGTATGTCGCCTAATTTGCGTGCATCAGGGAGCTTGCGTTTTACTTTCGCTTTCGAATTCGCAGTTGCACATGCTCTGTGTATAGGGAGCGGTGGCTCTGAGCACGCATTCTACAAGATAAGACATTTATCAGATGCTTTGGGTCTGTTGTGCAATGAATCCTCCACCATGGTCTTGTCAATCAACTCTCCTTACTCTTCTCACATGATCAGTGAACTGTGATTCCTGCTGCACTCTGCAGCTCATGCTGGATGAGCAGAGCAGACGTTTACAACTGAAGCTACCGTTATCCAACTAAATGGTTTTTATTTCTATAAAAAAAAATCTAAATGACAGTGGGGGCGGTGCCATGGTGGGCACTGTAATGTAATATGTAAATATTGCAGTGGCATATTCTATATTTCACCTCACATATCATGAGACAGCTTGAAGAGAAATCGTCACGTTTTAATATCACAAGCTCTCGTCACACCCCTAATGGTAACCCATACTCGGAATTTGTCCATTAGGAGCAGTGAGTAGTGAACACACACACACACACACACACACACACACACACACACACACACGCTACAAACACACACACACACACACCCGGAGCAGTGGGCAGCCATTCACTGCGGTGCCTGGGGAGCAATTGGGGGTTAGGTGCCTTGCTCAAGGGCACCACAATTGTTTCCTGCCAGTACTGAAAATCGAACCCGTGACCTTCAGGTTACAAGCCCGACTCTCTAACCATTAGGCCACAACTGCCCCTGGAAGACACACCTGCACTGGCCGGGAATCAGACCCGGGTCTCCCGTGTGAAAGGCAAGAATTGTGCAATTAACTGGCTAAAGTTATGTGTTATTCTAGAATGTGTTATTCTGCATCAGAGTACGTAACCTGTACAAACTGTACAGTCAACATTCACAATAAAAAATTCTTAAGATCATTAGCAATTTCCAAACAAGATTCTTTCGTCGAAAGTCGTGCTTAAAGAAAATCCTTCCCACTGGTATTTTATGACATTCTGCTGGTGGCCATGTGCGTGATTTTGGACCAATGATATTTCAGAAATCAAGTGACCAAACAAAACCAAAAAAAACCAAAATATTTTTAGACAAAGAAAACGCACCTTTCTTGCAGCTGGGTCCTCCGTAGGCAGAGTGTGTGCAGTCACAAACATAGCCGCTGCTTTTCTCGATACATTTCCCCCTGTTGTGACACAAGCTGTTTTGGCTGCTGCAGTGACCTGGGCAGCCCGAACTGACCCCAGGGGTCATTTTAGCCCGTTCTTCAAGGTCAAGCGTCATGCCGTTAATATTTAATGACCTGATGCACCCTAGAAATCCTCTCTGCCGTGATGCCGTGCCTCCTGTGGATTACAGACACAAGTTTTGTAATTTTAAGTCATGTAATGCACATGCAAAAAATACATTTAAAATTAAAAAATGCAAGTAAATTAACATTCAGATCATTTGCATTTAAATCGTATTAACAACATCTGTGTTGAGGTACAGGGATATTATTCTCTTGCACCCTGCTGGCACAGAGCTGTCACTCATGGCTGTGCCTACCAATAAACAGCTGGCTGTTGAGCTGAAGGTGGGTGTGGCCTTCGGATGGAGCCTCCAGGAAGCGCAAGGGCAGCTGGTCCACCTGCAGCGACGCCTCCTTCACGCTCCTCTCCGCTCGTACGTAATGCCACTGCTTGTCGTTCAGCGGCACGTGAGACTTTACCGTCAGAACCACCGGACCGTTGCCCACATCAAATGTGAAGGTCACGACAGAAGGCGCTGCGGACATTGGTTTTTTTGGGGTGAGAAGAAAAGACACAAATCTCTTCATAATGCTGACAGGAATTTACAGAAATAATTTATTAGCTACTGATTAATTTCTGGCTAATTTAATATTCAGATTTATATTTTATATTTAATCTTAAGTAGCAAAAAATGGTCTTAGAGTTTGATTCATTTTGTGTATGACTCTCGATTAGGCCTCATTTCAAATATTAAGATTTTTTATTAAGTAATACAAATTTATTTTGAGTGGATCATTCGATTAGTAAACACAATATATATAATTTATATTTTATATAATATAAACACACACACATAACATAATATCATTTAGATAATATTATTAATGAATAAATAATATCAATTTATGTTATATTTTATTTATTTTTTATTTACATATTTAATATTTTTATTTTAAATAATATACAAAATTAAGTTAATATTTTATTTAAATTAAACTATAAAATATAAAGGACTAAAAATATAAACTTAACATATAATATTATAAAGATTTATATACATTTAAATACATTACATTAGTTTTAAATACATTATTTAAAATATTATTATTTAATTATTTTGTTTATTTAATAAATTATTACATATTTATTAAATATGGAGACAATTATCAATTTTAGATATTTTTTAATTATAATAAAAATGTCCATTTATTTTAATTTAAAAAATAAGTAAATATTTCATTTAAATTAAACTATAAAATATAAAAAAATGATAAAGGAATCCAAAATGATAAATGTTACATATTAAAAGATTTATATAATAATACATTATATTCGTTTTAAATACATTACTAAAAATATTATAATTTAATTGTTTTGTTCATTTAAATGATCAATTATTACATTATTAAATATAGATTTACACTATAATGCTAAAAGTATTGGGACACCCTCCAAATCATTGAATTCAGGTGTTCCAATCACTTCCATGGCCACAGGTGTATCAAATCAAGCACCCAGGCATGCAGACTGCTTCTACAAACATTTGTGAAAGAATGGGTCGCTCTCAGGAGCTCAGTGAATTCAAGCATAGTACTGTGATAGGTTGTCACCTGTGCAAAACAAAGTGGAAGCAATTGGGAACAACAGCAACTATCAAAAATCACAGAGTGGGGTCAGCGCATGCTGAGGCGCACAATGCACAGAAGTCGCCGATTTTCTGCTGAGTCAATAGCTACAGACTTACAAGGGGGGATTATGGTGTGGGGTTGTTTTTCAGGGGTTGGGCTTGGCCCCTTAGTTCCAGTGAAACTCTTAGTGCTTCAGCATACCAAGACATTATGGACAATTTCATGCTCCCAACTTTGTGGGAACAGTTTGGGGATGATCCCTTCCTGTTCTAACATGACTGTGCACCAGTGCACAAAGTAAATTCCATAAAGACATGGATGAGTGAGTTTGGTGTGGAGGAACTTGACTGGCCTGCACAGAGTCCTGACCTCAACCCGACAGAACATGTTTGGGATGAATTAGAGCAGAGACCTGCAAGTCAGGCCTTCTCGTCCAACATCAGTGCCTGACTTCACAAATGCACTTCTAGAAGAATGGTGAATCCCATAAACACACTCCTAAACATTGTGGAATGCCTTCCCAGAAGAGCTGAAGCTGTTATAGCTGCAAAGGGTGGGCCAACTTTATATTAAACCCTACGGATTAAGAATGGGATGTCATTGAAGTTCATGTCCATGTAAAGGCAGGCGTTCCAAAACTTTTAGCAATATGTCTATATCAAATGTGTGTGTGTGTGTCTGTGTGTGTACAGTACAATACAGTATGGTAAAGTAAATTATTGTCCTTTGACCCACAGAGGAAGTCAAGGTCCAGGGTGACACGCAACACTACCCTCGAACAGGAAGTTGGGCCGACGTGGTGTTCAAGTTTACATTAATGTAATTACCTCTTTTACATGCAGTCAATGTATTCTGAAAACTCTTGGTAGAAAAATAGCCCTAATACTTATGGGAAAATATATAAAATAGGATGAACAGCCTCAGTGAACTGTGTACAGTAATTACACAGCCGATGGTTTCAGCGGCTGCAGAACAGCGGCACAGTTCAGTAAAACTGCTCTTTCGAGTGAAATTGGCTACGTCCTCTCCACTTTACTGCAAATACTAATGACATTGCTTGAATATGAGCGAGTTTTGCCATTTTATCTGCACATTTGTGTTGCTAAAGCATTAGCTAGATGGGTGAAACTCACAAAACCTGTCAGGGAACATGTTCCGGTCATATTTCATATCCTCACATTGCTTAGCATGTTCTTAATATATTAATGTTTTGAGCATGTTGAGCATGTCAGCTATCAATATAAAGGGACTCACCGCTGAGCTCCACTCTAATGAAGTCTTTTGTGCCCAGATTTTCCAGGAAGACTCCGGAGGGAGCAGTGGTTTTGAAATAGAGCGAGATGTCGACACTGAGCTCGGCCTGAAGCGTGGGGAAGTGCAGGTAGGACGACTCCTGGTAGAAGGAGGCGGCGTTCCACAGAAACCCTGAGGTCAGAAGAGATTATATAGTTTTCATCCAAATACTCTCTTTGGATAAGGTAAGGAGTGAAACCGTAAATATAATAATATTTGTCTCAAATCAAATAGCATATGGCGCACATCAGATAGTTAGCTAAAGAATATCTTCAACCTAAGGTGTGATAGACAACATACTGTAAGTGAAGACAAGATTTGACTATACAATAAATCGCAAAGAGCTGTTCATTCATCAACTGAAAACAGCACAGACTAAAAGATCAACACTTGGGACTTAAGAATCGCCATCGATTCATAAAAATCGAGAAATCAATAGTTTTTCACCAGCCCTAGTTAATGCACTAACTATAAAAACGCACAATTAAAAAAAGTTTAAGCATGATTAATATATTTAATAAACAATAAACAGCTGTCGCTCAAACAGTAGAACATCATCGTGAATTCAATAATGAATTTGATTCCCAGAATATGCATGGGAAAAAAAATACATAGCTTGAATGCAATGCAAGTCACTTAGGATAAAAATGTCTGTCCGATGCATAAATGTAAATGTAACGAATTCACTTAACAACTTGTAGTTGAACTTACAACTACAAAGAATATTAATATTACTAATGATTAGTTTCTGTCAGTGCATTAAAATATTAAAATATGAACGCAAATGAAAGATTTAACATTAACCTACAAAATTAGCTATTAATTTTTTTAAATTATTTAAATTATATTCAGTATATTTGAAATCTGTTAAAAGTATTTAAAACATAAATGCACGCTAAAAAATGCTGGATAAAAACAACCCGAGTTGGGTTGAAAATGGACTAACCCAGCAATTGGGTTGTTTTAACCCAGCGGTTGGGTTGTTTTATTATTATATTGAACGATATATTATTTTCCTTAAAAAAAGATAAATCCCACAAACAATGTCGTAAAACAATATAATAAACTATACAGTATGATAAATGTCAATGTATTATTTAAATACATTTTTTTTAAAGTAACAGAACATGCTAATTCGCAAATTACAAAAGTATGGTTAAATTATATTAAAAGATAATTGCGACATTTTATCTCACAACTTACATCACGCAGTTCTGACTGATTTTCTATAAACTCGCAATTGTGAGTTATAAAGTAAGAACTGTGTGATATAAACTCGCAGTTCTATCGTTTATATCGTCTTTTTTCTCACAATTGCGAGTTTATCTCACAATTCTGACTTTAGAACTCGCAATTGCAAGTTTATATCACGCAATTCGAAGAAAAAAAGTCTGAATTATGAGATAGAAAAAAAGTCACAATTACATTTTTTATTCTGTGGTGGAAACAATCTTCCATACAATTCAGTTGCGCATCTGCAACACTGGCATTTAAAATGTGTATAGTATGATAAAACATGATATTTGTTATATGTTTAAAGCCTTACGTACTGTCCCCGTAGCAGTGGAGAGATCCGACTCTGTATATCGCTTCTGACCCGGTTCGGTTTGTGTCTCCTACCAAGATCTCGGTCACTGGTAAGTGCTCTTTGTAGGACAGAACTCCTGTGTCATTCTCCCTGTTCACAAGCAAACAATATCTATGTTCACATGGCTGCTCTCAGCATCTACGGGTATTGTTCAAATTCTAATACGAAAGACCACTAGTGTAGAAACAGACAAACAATGCAGGCAAACGGAATGATTGGATTGAACTCAAAGCTTGTACCATGAGCTGCGGTCAGCATCACAGTTGCAGAAGTGGTTCATATCGATGCAGTTCTCATCTAGGCTGCAGGCGCATTGCTGCACCCCGGGGAGAAATCCACCCCAGTACGTCCTTCTCTCTCCCGCCCGGTCCAACCACCAGGACAAGGGCGTCCCATCTGGAGCAAACAACACAACACATTTCTTCATTTTGACAGTGACTCTGACATGCACCATCACTTGATAACTAAAAACACCTTAGGGATGTGCCAATATAGAAATTCAATATTAACAGTCAATAAGTATTTTTGTGTCGTGGCTGATTATGACAGTATTATAAAACACCATTATACAGTTGTGCATGCTGTTATTATAAGGAATAGTTTACCCCATATTTTCAGGCATGAAAACATTACAATATACAGTAAAAAAGAAAAAGAATTGGAAACTAGGCTTAGTACAATATTTGTTTAAAATATTTTACATTCAGCAAATTAGAAAAACAACAACAAAACAGAAATTGTTACTTTGACAAATATATATTTGACAATGATATTTGACAAATGCATTTATATATATATATATATATCAATTCAAAAAAATTTAATAATAATATATAATTCACCATTTTATTTTATACATTAATTTGACAAACAGCAATAATAATAATAATAATTATTATTATTATCCATAATAATGCATATATAATGTTTATGCTTATGCTATTATATACATTTAAACGATAAATACATTTGTAAAAGGGGTTCATACATGAATTTGACAAATGCCAATAATAATAATAATAATAATAATAATATGGCATAATGTTTATGCTTATGGTATTATATAATAATAAAAAAGAGTTTTATCTAAGAATTTGACTAATGGCAATAATAATAATAATGTCATGCACATTTTTTTTTTAAAAATGGTAACACTTTACAATTAGGTTTCATTAGTTAACTATATTATTTAACATGAACTAACAATGAAAATAGTACTAATACATTATTCAAATCTGTTAATATCATTTAATGAACCTCAGCTAACATGAACTAACAATGAATAGTTAAGAGATATTAATACATTCTGTAACAAATGTATTGCTCATTGTCTGTTAATTTTAGTTAATAAATTAACTATTGTTAACTATAAAGAAACCTTGTAAAGTGTTACCTAATAAATAACTAAACAAATATACAAAAAAATATGTAAAATACTTTTAAATAAAAACACATTTATTTAGGGGTTTACACACCAACTCAAAAATGTAGCTGACAATTACACATAAGGTTTTCTACTCCAGCTGCCTGTAGGCCGTGGGCAGAATTGACATAGTGTTCCTCTGAGGTTAACAGATCTGAAAACTCCAGTCAATGGCGATATTCCCATCAGGTCCAACGACCATTATTCCACACATTTAGTCTTTATACCCAATAGCCCCCAGGGAAAATCAGGCCAAACGTCGTGACTTTGCTCTACAGCCACCAGAGTGCAAGAATGTGGACCCAACTTCAGATCTCATTATGCAAATATCTCTGTGCCTGGCACAAACTGATGAACAATTTCAAGGACCGGCTAGTTTATAAATGTCGCCATTTCCAATCAATTAATATTGAAAATTAGATTGGGGTCAAGTCAGATTATAGATCTGAACAAACTCCACTTTGGGTAAATCATCCAGTGAGCTGAGACGTTTAATCAAAGAAAAAAGGGAATTTGGAAAGGATGAACTGATCGGATAGTGAACACTGATGAGTGACTGCTTGACATTAAAGGCAGGGTAGGCCATTTGTTTAGAATTTATTTTTGTTATACTGGTTTACAGTCTCTTCACATCCTGATAGCAATCACTAAGTTAAGTGATAAATGTATTTATGTACATACACTAAAAACCTCCAAATCATTGAATTCAGGTGTTCTAATCACTTCCATGGCCAAAGGTGTTCAAAATCAAGCACCTGGGCATGCAGATGCTTCTACAAACATTTGTGAAAGAATGGGTCGCTCTCAGGCTCAGTGAATTAAAGCGTGATGCTGTGATAGGTTGCCACCTGCGCAATAAGTCCATTAGAAAATTTCCTCACTACTAAATATTCCACGGTCAACTGTTAGTGGTATTATAACAAAGTGGGAGCAATTGGGAACAACAGAAACTACAGAAACTGTACAGAAGTCGCCAACTTTCTGCTGAGTCAATAGCTACAGACCTCCTAACTTCATGTGGCCTTCAGATTAGCTCAAGAACAGTGCGTAGAGAGCTTCATGGAATGGGTTTCCATGGACGAGCAGCTGCATCCAAGCCTTACATCACCAAGTGCAATGCAAAGCGTCGGATGCAGTGGTGTAAAGCACGCCGCCACTGGACTCTAGAGCGTTCTAGAGTGTTCTCTGGAGTGACGAGTCACACTTCTCTGTCTGGCAATCCGATGGACGAGTCTGGGTTTGGCGGTTGCCAGGAGACCGTTACTTGCCTGACTGCATTGTGCCAAGTGTAAAGTTTGGTGGAGGGGGGATGGACCAGTATACAAGCTGCTTGTCTGTGAAATATTACTCATCTCCTGCAGAATTGTGATAAAGCATTGCTCTCTTGCATTGCTTGGCCCCTTAGTTCCAGAGAAAGGGACTCTTAATGCTTCAGCATACCAAGACATTTTGGACAATTTCATGCTCCCAACTTTGTGGGAACGGTTTGGGGATGGCCCCTTCCAGTTCCAACATGACTGTGCACCAGTACACAAAAGCAATGTCCATAAAGACATAGCTTGCTATTGCTAGCCGCTCCAAAAATGGCCTACCCTGCCTTTAAGCAATGATCAGTTATATATTATCGGGATTATTATCATTAACTAAAATAAAAACTATTTAAAACATGTTTGTTAACTGAAACAAAGCTAAAATGATATAATATAAAAATATTAGATGGAAAAACTTAAGTTGAAGGAAACAAACAGCAGAAGTTGTTCAATACCCACCCCATGTGTTGAAGAGGCGTGACTTCCTGCAGAGATAAACAACTTCCTGTTGACACTGTTCAGACCTGCCCACGAGAGTCCGCAGCTGTTCCAGAGACGCACTGTAGTTGAGCCTCATCACGTGGGGCTTCAGAAGGGACGACCCTTGAACTCTCACCATCTCTGTGCTGTTGTGATTCACCACCGTCCAAACCTTATCATCTGGAAAACACAGATGGATACACACAAGACTTTTAGACATGAAAAGTGTAGCATATACTGCACAGTATGTAGCAAGTAGCACCATTCATTCCCAACCTAGTCCATTTTATCTGCACTTTCAAAGTCAATCCTTTACTAAACTGAACCCGCAGCACTTTATACCTCCTCGATTCATTCAATCACAAGAGCGAGCTGTAATCCAGATAATAACATACACAAACCTCACAGAGAAAGAGCACGGCTTCAATTAGCTTTAAAAATAAAGCCGCGTAGCAAGCCTCTTCCAACCCAGAGTTAAGGCCAATCTTCACTACACCCCTGACGTCAGCTTTCATTTATCCAGCAAACACCTCAGCGGGGGTTGGGGGGGTGTGGGGTGGGTTGTGTTTACCCAGCCAGCAGGCACTTAAGTCTGCATGTGCCAAGCGTACAGTCATTTACATTTTATGCGGCATTTCTAATTGAGGTTGGCCAAAGTCAATGGCACTTTATTCTAGTGGATCCCGAGCCAGCGAATGTGTGTAAGAGAGCAATGCTTTATCACAATTCTGCAGGAGATGAGTAATATTTCACAGACAAGCAGCTTGTATACTGGTCCAGCAAAACGGACCGAGCCACGGTTTCCCCCGGACAGACCCGTGGTTCTGCACCCTGGGACACAGACAACCCTGGCAGACAGTGCATCATCCATCAGCGATTGGACAAGTTCAAGCTCTGATTAATGACTCCACCTTCATGTGGATTCAAACAGATTTCCCCAGGCCAAAAAAACTGCCTTTAACAATTCAACAGCTCTGTACCTTCAAAACCTCCTAAAGCAACCCCACAATAATCCCCCAAAAATACTACCGGCAAACACTTTTTAGGAAGCTATTTGACCTGGGCATGGCGGCTGAAGATTAAATTCACCCTTGAGAGTTGCTATTATTTATGTAGCCTACATGTTAACTTTATTCAATATTGGTCAATTGTAGGTTCATAATCATTTGGTAAAACTAACATTAGTAATGTACATAACAAACATGAAAGAGCAATCAACAATCTTTTAACTTAACTTTTAGCTTTAAAAAGTAATTTCTACATAGGGTAACATATTTTTGACATTTCAAGTTACATTACAGTACCTACATATACATAGATATACCCATATCTCATTCAAAAGTGTGCCGGCAATAAGATTGAAAAGACATTTATTATGTTGCAAAAGATTACTATCACATTTATTACTATTACACGTTACTATTACATTTTACACCAAACATCAAGCAGCACAACTGTTTTCCAAATTGATAATAACAATAAATGTTTGTCCAAAATCAGCATATATTAGAATGATTTCTGAAGGATCATGTGACACTGAAGACTGGAGTAATAATACTGAAAATTCTGCTTTGATCACAGGAATAAATTACATTTGAAAATATATTAAAATAGAAAAGAGTTAATATTCCACAATATTACAGTTTTAACTGTATTTTTGATCAAATAAATGCAGACTTTAAAAAAATAATACTTTCCCCAATCAGTAGTGTGCATTACCATTTCAAATCGTATGAATTAATATTAATGAATTGTAAACAAACATTAATTTAACTGTAAATAATAACACTTACTGTAGATTAACAAATGCTGTACAATTAGTGGTCAATGTTGGTTTACAATACCTAAAATACAGTACATTAACTAATAAATATAGTACATTCAATTCAAAGTTGTGTCATGAAACTCTAGATGGCGCAGACTTATATGTTCTTAAATCAACCTGCTTGGTTATCTATAGGGCACAGCAGATCTATTCCACCAAGACCAAACATATCATCCATTACCATGCTGAGGGTTGTTATGACAGAACTAATGTTAACCTCATTGTAAAGTGTTAAGTATTCAGTGAGTTTAAAACAAACAAAAAAACTTCTAGAAAATGCGAAATTGTCTTAGAAATAGAATGCCAGGAAAACTTAGCTATGAATGTTGTTTGTTTTTTAAAGGCACAGTATGTAAGATTTTTTGATTAAAATATCCAAAAACTACTAGAACAATGTTATATATTTTGTTGACTTGTGTACTTACACCAAATGTTTACAAGAAGCAATTTTAACCAGGACACGCCTATCAATGACATCATACCCGCATTACCCTCGAAACACCAAAGACGCTTTAATATATTAAGTGTTTAATTAGACAGGTGAGCAACTGTTTAGAAAAGGAATGATTGTTATATAGCTCAGTTAGTTATAACACAGTTAGTCTTATTGTTTAAATCTGGTTTTCTTGATTTACTGCGAGTACCATGTTTTACCATGCCTAATATCGATCTAGTTTATTGCAGTGTACAACAAGTGTCATAGTAGCGGCCGAGCGAGTAACATTATAACAACTTTCAACACACTCAAATGTATCTAATATGATAAAACAACGCTGCGTTACCCCACATATGCATGACGGGAGAAGCGGAATCGGTCATCTGCGGCATTATAAAAGCTACACTGCTTTTGAGCCGTGTGTCACACTTGTCTCTCAATAGCAATAGCTCCAGCGGCCTTGTTCCACTCCAACTTTTCTTCATACTACAGTAACATTATTAAATATTTAATACATTAGCTCATTATTATGATGAGTCCCATTGGATTCTCCACCAGCTGTAGAGGTGAAGACAACAACTCCCATGATTCTGCAAAATCAAGGCATCGTCAAGCTACGCCATTTTTTTTGTTTTGTTGAATAAGCGACCTCTAGTGGCGGAAATTACATACTGTGCCTTTAACATGTACAACTCGTGGAAATAAAACACTGCATATACACTATGCATGCATCTCCCACACCTGCAGTATTCATGCTAACACATGTGTTTTATCCCACAGAGGTCTCACCGGTTATGTTGCAGTAGACGACGGTGGATTTAAGCGGCCCACTTCCATCAGGATCGATTGAGAAAAAGCCTGAGGCGCTTCCTGTGAGCCGGTGGGCCTCGCAGGAGGGTTCAAAGATGGCTGACCAGAAAACAGCAACAAAAACATCAAGTCAGTTCATGTTGAGCGTCATTAAATGCATGTTGCATGTTTGTTTGCTTTGCATTTGTAAGCAGTATTACTAATTTCAAAAGAACTGAGAGAAAGAGAAAAAAAATAACTTTAAACATTCATCAATCCCAAAACCTGAGAGAGTTAAAAGAGTTTGTAGCTGCTTTCTCAAAAAACAAACAAACTGTTCAATGAACGTGTTGTTTTTGTTTGATATAATCATTACTCACAGTTATGACAGGTGGCTCCCGTGTACCCAGTTCCCGAGCAGTCACAGAAGAAAGTGTTCCAGGACTGAGAACATTCCCCATCATGCTCGCAATAGTTAGGAAGGCATCTGCAAGACAAATAAGATTTCTGATCAAACTTTAACAGTACTTACTGTACGGCACAGTGGAAAATACATAATCGAATTACACAAATCACACAAACGACAGACTGCGACATACGGTACAATACCAAGCGGTAATGCATTTTGTGCTCGGAGGGATTTAAGGACATGGCATCAATCAATAACCACAAGTGACTATTAGGAAATAGATGAGCGAGGCTGAAAGCTCACGAAGGATGCATCAATTTTGCGACAGACTGAACGCGCACTCAAGGATGAGGCTGGTAGACAAGAGATGAAAGATTGTGAATGCGATGAAGTTAAATCTGAAGCCAAGAACCAAACTCACTCTTGCTGTCTCTGTTGGGATGATTCTTATTGTCAAATAGGCACAAGCAATATATCGACTATTAGCGACTCTTGAAATGATCAACAAGTTTTTATTGTGTATGCGACAGCCTGTGTTTTAATTGCATATGAGGATATTTATTGTTTGATCCCGTTCTCATCAGCAGATTAAAAAAAAAAATCTACCTGCATATGATGCATTATTCATAAAATTCACTTAATGGAGCACTAATCACAAACTAATAACTTCAGAAAGGAAACTTTGCTGAAATTGAATTCCGAAAGACAAAAATACACAAGCGATTTAATGCAAAGCATATGCTAAATACCTGGATGTAAAAATGCTAATTAAAACTGTAACACAACTGAACTCCCTTGTTAAAATATAATTCAACAAAACCATCTGGGTATGTATTTAGCTCCAAAATTACGATCTCTTCTGAAGCACCGCTTTGCCAGAGAAACAATAAAGACTATTGAATCTGAAAGGTGTGTTAATGTTCTAACAGTTTCTGTCACTAGAAGAAAATTGAATAATTGAATCCACTAATCAAATGCTGTACAAAATATTAATACCTGCAGAGGTGAGGAAAAAGAACTTTAAAGAATCTTATGATGCTTGATTGCTACTTTGATTAATTTAGAGTATAGAGACGGGAACAAAAGATCAGGATAATGAGAAGAAGAAGAAGAAAACACAGCTGTCAGACTCCATTGTTGCAGAAATAACTCATATCCATGTAGCGTGTGATGAGGAAAGGGAGGAGAGAAATGACAACCGTCTCGCCTCATAGGCCGCAGGATTGCGGCCGTGTCTGAAACTCAGCAGAGGTCGATTCTAAACCAGCATGAGCTGATCTCAGCACTAACGGATGAACAATGAAGGATAAAACCAGACGGAAGTTGAACTTCAAAATATGTTGGAATATTTTATATTTAATTGTATCTATTGCCATTTTAAAAAGTATCCGTTCCATACCAGACCGGGAAGTGGAATCTGAATGTCACACATGAGGGATTCTTGACGTATCCCAATGGCAACGCTTCGTTTTCAAGTCTGTCATTATTTTAGGAATTTAGGAATGCTGTATTACCAACAACAGTAGCCCAAAACAATAAAACAACTAATTTCAGAGATGACAGAGGCATAACATTACAAAGACATTAAATCATTTTAAATAAACCAATGAATCGTGAACACTAAGTGTGAAAAGGGAGGACAGTACAGGAATAACAACCGTCTCGCGTTACTGGCTGCAAGATTGTGAACGTCTCTGAAAACTCAGCAGAGGTCGATCTACATCGGTGCCGTCTGATCTGAGCACTAACAGACGAACAATACAGGATGAAACCTGACTGTTAAACCCTGAAATACATTTGAATACATCTTAATGTCTTTCTGCAACGTTAAGCACAAGAGTACAAAGAGCTTAAAAGGTTAAAAAGAGCAAAAGTGGCCACAGACCAAAGGATATCTAAAGTGCTGTGGTGTGAATAGCGAGCAAGTGTGATTAAACATTATCCTCACTCTCTCATTCTATTTGCTTTTTTCTGCTATGCACCTCATGAAAGAACAGGGTAATGTGGATAGCATCACCACTCTGGATCACCAAGGATAGCTATATATTTTTTGCCCACAAACCAGTTCCTCCCCACTGGCATTATACAGTTGTTGGCAGAAGCTGAGGTGTCTTGGCCCAGTGGCTGCTGTCCAAATCTCTATTGATTTGCCTTGACGTATCAAACTGCAGTCAGCTGGCGAGGACAGGGACTTCGGGCCTAGCCATAGGTTAGACAGAGTGATAAAGAGACAATGAAAGTGATAAAAAAAGCAGGAGATGCTAGATATAGCGCAAGAAATGTATATAGCAAGAGACAGGGAGAATTATCTGAAGTACGGCTAGGCTAGGTCTACACAAATGATTTAGGATGGTGATCAAAGGCCATCAGAGAGAAACATACCTTTTTGAGACTTTCTAACTTATTCTAGAGGACAGCCAAAACCCACAACTGCCCTCACTTATCTTCATTTACTATGGCTGATAAGCTTTACTGAAGCGAAAACAGGCACATCTTCTACAGCCTTGATACTCAACAAGCTTCATGTGGCTCTTAATGATGTTGCATCTCGATTTGTCCCTCAAATGATTCTTTATGTGTTTGTCCTTGGCTTGGCTAGACAGTCATAATTCAACAGCGTTCAGGATCGTTGCAAGATGACGTTCCCCTACTTTGGCTGCTGCTTACCGACCAATTGAAGGTAACCAAACAATGACAATTTTACTTTGGGTGCTGCTATCCGACCTTTCAGAATTAGTGACATCCATCACTTGGACGTAAGAGGAGATGGCAACCTATATCACTGGAAAAGGCATAACGGTCAATAAGGGTCAATGTGGATAACTTGCGCAGATGACCATCAGTTTCAAGGTGCGGTCACATACTGTTATTCAGCATTTTTGAAATCCAGTCATTTAAGTAGGAATCCAGGCAATCAGGAATTTAGCGTGCGGGTGAAAGATTTCCCCAAGCAAAGTTTGCACTTGTCCAAGTTGGTCACCCAAATTTGCAGTGATGACAGACCAACAGAAAGCTGTTTGGTATGAAAAGTGACTTCTTAGTGAGCTGTGCTTTATACAGCGCTACACTGTAGACAATAGACCTTTTTTGCCAGCGAAATTTTGCCAAAATGTTTATAATTTGACCGCACCTTTACAAGTCAGTTACCATTTGTGGACACTGTGGGAATCAGTGGGAAGTGCCATGAATCCTACCTGTCGCAATAATCCCATGACTAATCTTTTAGAACAACTGTCTTCTGTAGTAAATATAACTTTCACCAAAATGACACCAACTATGCAAACGTGTTGAATATGCTGTCAGGCAGTCAATTTACAAAGTGATGAGCTGTTACAATACTAAAGCAGTTTATTCAGTGTATTGAGGCATTTTTTTTCCAATGTATCCAATGGTTACACCTTTTTGAGTTAACCTTGAAAGCTTGCCCTGCGGGAATAGCTCCGATGACATGCTCCTGCTCTGGATGCTGTTAACTGATCGATCAGAAATCACCATCACTCTGACAAGTACCTATTCTGGATGCTGCTCACCTACCCATCAAAATTAACTACCACCCTGACATTCACCTACTCTGGATGCTCTCCAACCCTTTAGAAATAACCATCACTACGACATGCCCCTCTTCTGGATGCTGCTCACCTACCCATAAGAGTTTTCTAACGCAGTTCACTTAGTGTACTGGGGCAACTCTGCCAATGACTTTCTTTCAATCAGAACTACCTATTTTCTGCCTGTCAGGATACCACATTTTCCTGAGTTAACCTTGAAAGCTTAACCCTTCTGCACATGCTCTGATGACATGCCTCTAATCTGGATTCTGCTTCTTGACCAACCAACCAAAAATGACAATAACTATGACATGCATCTATTCTGGGTGCTGCTTAACTACCCTTCAGAATTAATTAACACCCTAATGTACCCCTACTCTTGATACTCTACAACACTTTAGCAATAACTATCACTACGACATGCCCCTTCGACATGACCTACGACATGACCTTCTCATCAGAACGAGCCATAATTTCAGCCCAACAGAATTAACCATCATTCTGATGTACCCCTACTTTGTTTGGTGCCAACCAACCCAACCCAACAGAATTAACCATCATTCTGATGTGCTCCTTCTTTGGCTGCTGCTAAACAACCAAACCCAACAGAATTAACCATCGTTCTGATGTGCCCCTACTTTGTTTGCTGCCAGCCAACCCAACCCAACATAATTAACCATCATGCTGATGTGCCCCTACTTTGGTTGCTGCTAAATAACCCAACCCAACAGAATTAACCATCATTCTGATGTGCCTCTACTTTGGTTGCTGCCAGCCAACCCAATCCAACAGAATTAACCATCATTCTGATGTACCCCTACTTTGTTTGCTGCCAACCAACCCAACTCAACAGAATTAACTATCATTCTGATGTATCCCTGCTTTGGTTGCTGCTAACCAACCCAACAGAATTAACCACCATTCTGATGTACCCCTGCTTTGGTTGCTGCTAACTAACCCAAAAGAATTAACCATCATTCTGATGTGCCCCTACTTTGGTTCCTGCTAACTAACCCAACAGAATCAACCATCATTCTGATGTGCCCCTACTTTGGTTCCTGCTAACTAACCCAACAAAATTAACCATCATTCTGATGTGCCCCTACTTTGGATGCTGCTCGCCAACTCATCAGAATCATTCTTGGATATTGCACTCTGAACTGAACTGAAGAGTCAAAAAGTTGTCAGTAGATAGAACAACTAGGATTAGCCAGCTAGCTTAGACTAAATTCTGAATAGTCCACACTTTTTTCTGTCAAATAGTATAATATAATATATTAAAACGCCAAATATGGTCTTAAATTGAGCTAAGATTGAGTACAGCTCAATGAAGAAGAAACAACCTTAAATCCAAATTTTTCACAACATATGTTTTAGTTTAACATCTGCTACCATGAAGGCCAAAGTGGTTTCTTGTGAACAATTAAACTTATCACAACATAATTGGACCTCTTTTGGTTGTGATGTGATGGTTGGTCAAAAGAGCATTTCAAATTTTGTTTGACAAGGGCACATCAGACTGAGTGGGTCGTGGATGCATGCCTGGAACTGCCTTTCCTCCCCTGGAACGTTCACAGCATGTTGGCAGAGCTGAAATCACAATTCATCCCCATGCCGGCCCTGCCAACAGTCATTTGCCCAGGTGCCAGGTCTGAGCATTTGCTCGGTGAAGAATGTGGCATACGTTGCCAGAAAGACCTGCAGAGACGAGATTGACAGGAGAGAATTTACGATCTCATCCTCCCTCCTTTTCCCTGGCTAGCATTCCCTTTCAGTAATGCTCTTTCCTACACCTGGCTCTCTCTCTTTTCTCCCCTGACTATCTTTCTCTTTGTCTAATGCTCTTTCCATAACCTGACGTGCTAGATAGCTTTCTTTCTTTACTTTCACTTTATCTAGTGCTCTATCCCTAATCTAACTTAACTAATTTTTCTGGTATTTCCTTCTTTCTTCCATCCATCCACCTATCTGTATTTCTTTCATACTTTCATTCATCCTTCCTTCCGTCCTCTTTTTTTAACCCTTTCATCCTCTATTACATATACATTGTTCTTTCTTTCTTACATCCATCCGTTTTTTCATATTTTCATCCTTATTTAAACTCTTATTTCCTTCATCCTCCGTCCTTCATTACATTAGTACTTACACCAGTCAGTACACAGTAGACAGTACACCAGTCTTTAAATTAACCCGCATTTATATAGCGCTTTCAACAGACCCATGACCACCAAAGCACTTTACATATTGCCTCACATTCACCCATTCATTCACTCATTCATACACCGACGGCGGTGTCAGCCATGCAAGGTGCCATCCAGCTTGTCGAGAGCAGCTGGGGTTAGGTGTCTTGCTCCTGGACACCTCGACACTTGGTCAGGTGGAACCAGGGATTGAACCAACAACCTACATGAACCACTGAGCCACTGCCACCCTTCAGTACAATAGTCTTTCTTTCATTCATTCATCTTTCCTTTATCAATTTATCTGTTCTTTCGTTCCTTCTCTTTCGTTCTTTCTTTTGTTGTCTTTCATTCTTTCTTTTTCGTCCTTTGTCAATTAATTTTTTTATTTCTTTCATCCCTCCATCCTTCAGTACACTAGTCTTTCTTTCTTTCTTTCTTTCTTTCTTTCTTTCTTTCTTTCTTTCTTTCTTTCTTTCTTTCTTTCTTTCTTTCTTTCTTTCTTTCTTTCTTTCTTTCTTTCTTTCGTCTAATGCTCTTACCCTAGCTTCTCTCACACCCACCTAAATGCTCTTATCCTCACCTGCCTTTCTCTTTCTCTGTCATTCTGCCTCATTTTTATTCCTCCCTTTTTATCTCTCGCTTGTGTGTGCATGTGTGCCATATAATAGACCATGGAAAACAGACCATGGAAAACAGGCCAGGATGCTGAGGGATAAAGGATAATGGAGGAATTGTCACATCTGCTCATTCCCTCTTTTCAATTAATTCTGTCATTATATCATTCATTGTGCAAAGAGTGTTGAATGCTATGGTGTCATTTGCACAAGGAGAATACATACGTGCAGAACAGCGATGCATTGCTCAAACACATATTCGAATAATACTTTTTAACTGTGATCTCAGTTCTCCCAGCTTGCTAATTACACCTAATTTATTGTTAGCTTAAAACACCTAACAGATGTGTTAGTGTCAAAACCTTGTTTGAAGCTTCAGCTTTAAACTTTGCCCACAGCTTTGCACTCACGCAGATAAAATAAACTTCTTCTGTATGAGGTTTGTTTGTTATTAACAACAACCATCAGTCATTATGGGCGAGGTGTGAAGCATTATCGCACAACTGAAGTTTCAGGCAAAAGGTGAATCCCAATTAGCATGCAAATCACTGGCATGGATTTTAACACTACGCTACGTTGTTTTGAAACTGTGCTTGTTTGTGTCATTCATTACAGTATCTCATAATGAGTGAATCGCAATAATTTATTTAAAAAGCCCCTCGTCGTTAGCATATCAAACGGAATGACTAATGGATATATACCTGTCACGAACGCCACAGATGTCAAACTGGAGCTTGCTGTAGTTTCCCAGCAGGCCTTGCTGCACCTGGTAGAAGTTGATTGGCTGGTTGTTAATGATAACAGACCGCATGCAGCCTTGATAGGCCAGTGTCGGATTCCGACAACCCTGATTGGTTAACACTGATGGGCAACCTGTTAAAAAGATATAATACATAAATATTAATAATGTAGCAGTGCAACAAATGTAAATATAATCATATAAATGAAAAACTTCTCTTTAGCAGTTAAAGTTAAATGCAAAGCTTTATCTTCTCAATGACTATATTTTGGCTTTATAAAGCTAGTCATAATAAGTGTGGTATCAGTCACAATAACTGAACTTTTTTAATAGTTCTATAGAATTAGCTCAGAACACAGCCTGATATCATCTGCTAAAAACAAGAATTTATCTCTTGTAAATCACTTGATAATCCATGATAAAACATGGATGATAAAGTACCAAAGAAGTGGAGATTGTGATTTCAGCCCACACATACCATTTACATATTGATTAGTTGCATTACATTATGATAAGTTAATGCTTTTAATTGTAAAACTACACTAGCACCCTACCGCCAATTAGCACGCTCTTCCCAGGCTGTGCGATCTCCTTCAGCTGCATGGTGGATGGAGGCTCGTCGTCCACCGAAAGGGAAACTTGGAAACCTCCCACGCTAATGGACACCGTGTGCCACTGCCCGTCACTCAGAGCCTGACCTGGCAGAGGAAGACACGGAGCGATGTTACGCCTCAAACGCTGTGCATTAATCAGGGCGAATGATTGGCAGATCTGGGGTTTGTGCGCTGGAGCTCAACGAGTTAATCTGCATATGTCAACCCAGCAGAGAATCCACTATTCCCCTTGAGAGGGACGTGCAGAGATTCAGTTTTACCGTCTGCGATGGCAGCTTGCCAGGCAGCCGCATCCAAAATTCAGTCGACATACAGGTGTGCCTGCCAAAGAGTGTTTTACAACTAAAAATCCTGTTTGAATTCTTGGTAAATGCTTTTAGGGTGAACATGTGCACGCGGGATTGGATTTTGTTAATGTTGGTGTATTTCGGAGACGCATATGCGAAGACAAGCATGCAACCTTGTATATTAATCCCTTGGAGGGACTTCCCCTTTCACGTCTGTAGTTCTTAATATGAGCTAATTATAATTAGACTAAATGTGCGTTTGTTTTGAAAGTGATTTGCAGTGACAAAACAACCATTGAGAGGTGGCATATTTGAGACAATAAAAATAAAAATAATTACTTAAAATAACAATATTATATTAAATTGTTGATAATAATAAAAATTTTATTTTTCTCATACAGATATCCCTGCCAGAGTGTTGCGTTTAGAAGAGTTTACCTTTATGTAGTGTTGTATTTATATAGTTATCCCCGCCTAGTGAATTCAAAATCCAAAATCCAAAATCCCACTTCACAATAGTTTGCAACAATCGGGTTCAGGAAGTAAGGATTATGGTGTGGGGTTGTTTTTCAGGGATTGGCCTTGGCCCCTTAGTTCCAGTCAAAGGAACACTTAATGCGTCAGCATAACAAGACATTTTGGAAAATTTCATGCTCCTTTGTGTGGTGTAATTTCTAAAATTAGAAGCAACAATCCCCAGTATTTTTAAGAGTTTCTCCTAAAAGTTTAGTTTCTAGAAACTAGGTTTCTCCTAGTTAGGAGCTACTTTAAGCCTTAAGATATTTTGTGAATATGGCCCCTAATATGTTCTGATTAGCTGAAACTTTCTCTTTATATATGGAGGAAAAATTTTAGGTTCCACTTTATTTCGATGGTCCACTTAGTGTAGTTGCAAAAAGTAACTTTGCGACTACATGTCAACTAACTCTCATTAGAGTATTAGTACAATGTAGTAAACTGTTAAGTTAGGGTTCGGGTTAGAAGAATATGTTAACATGTAGTTACAAAGTTACTTACATTTATGCATTTGGCAGACGCTTTTATCCAAAGCGACTTACATTGCATTCAAGGTACACGTTTTTACATTTTGTCAGTCCTTGCTTTCCCTGGGAATCGAACCCATGACCTTGACATTGCTAGCGCCACGCTCTTATTGTTTGAACTACAGGAAAGGTATACTTAACTATATGGCTACATATAAGCTATATGGCTATACTTATAGCCAGATGTCTAAAGTGGACCATCGAAATAAAGTCTTACTGAATTTGGCTGCGGGATGCATGCTGAGGAAACTGGAAACCGTAAACTACACCTTTTTGAAGATTTTGAATGAAGTATTTAATGACGAATTGAACAAATAAATTAATATAAATAAATAAAAATAAATACAATCATAATTATTAATAAATCTTTATTTTTGGGAATATTGCGATTTTAACTACAAGTTTATTTTGTGTTTTCTGAACCAGTGGATAAAGATGGCAACCGGAAGGTTATAGGTTCAAATCTCACAAGTTGAGCTCCAGAAAGAGACACATTTACAAAAGTAGACATCTCACCGATGACTATGTCAGAGCTTTGAAGTGCTGATCTGTGGTGCGTGAGTCTAAGCTGCCCATGAACGAGAAGCAAAAGCAGTCTCTCCGACTCTCGCCTCAGCCATGTGGACAGTAACATCCCTTCACGGTTCCACGTTCGGAACTGGAAGGCCACTGACTGTGTTTCCGTGGCAGCGTCCACCGGAAGTGACAAAAAACTGCTGCTGGAACTCAGGAAGGTGGCGGAGACCAGTTGAGGATCTGAGCAGGTAAAAGTCACGTTCCCCTGAAACGACAGGACATGGGCTGGATGGTTAGTTGTTAAATCTGAAAAAAAAAAAAAAAAAAAAAACTGCATATGGTTGTGCAAGAATATTTTTGGGCAAACTATTCCTTTAAGGACAAGTGTAGTAAATATTTCAGTGTTTACACACACACACAAAAAAAAAAACAATTCCCCTCAAATCTAAACATGAACCCATGCAGAAATATGTTCCTTTCCTTCTCTGACAGGTTTTGCCCGAAGGCAGGCAGATGGAGCGACAGGGGAATAAACAGTAAGTCAAATGTCAGGAGTTCGAAGACTGCAGGTCTCCACGGAAACAGAATAGGGGTCTGTTTTTAGACCAACAGTCCAATGGCACTGGACTATATAGTGGACAACCCATTGATCCGTCTTCCTGTGTGGTCTCAGACAGCAAACCACAACAGGGCCGGCTCCAGACTGTCGGGCTGTCGCACGGGGAACCGTTCGAGGAAAAATAACGTGTTTGGATTCTTTAAGTAACAAGGTGACAAAGGGCTAGCTAAACACAATCCAATAAAACCCCAAACACCACAGAAACACCCCAAGCCTTTGGTGATACCCTTGGCTCTGAGTTATTTCTGAATAAAAACAATACTATGTAAATATATAATTTACAAAGGATATATATATATATACACACAGTTGCAAGAAAAAGTATGTGAACGTATGTGAGTATTTTGAGATCCATCTTTTCACACTGAGGACAACTGAGGGACTCAAACACAACTATAAAAAAAGTGAAACTTTCACTGATGCTCCAGAAGGAAACACAAAACATTAAGTGCCGGGGGTGAAAACTTATTGAATTTGAAGATCAAGGTAAATTGTACTTAATTTGTCTTCCAGGAAACATGTACTAAATGAAAAAATAACCCTGATATTTAAACAAAATAAGAAAAATTTGGACATCTTCACCCTGTTCAAAAGTTTTTAACCCTCGGCTCTTAATGCATCTGATTTATTCCTGATTTATCTTGTTTATATTTGGTAAGAAAAATATCCATCCATCCATTATGAAACACAATATTTAATTAACAAAACCCTCACACACCTGCACTGTATCCTAATGGATAGGTGCAAAAAAATGTAACACCAAAAAAATAGTACAAACCCGATTCCAAAAAAGTTGGGACACTGTACAAATTGTGAATAAAAACAGAATGCAATGATGTGGAAATTTCAAATTTCAATATTTTATTCAGAATACAACATAGATGACATATCAAATGTTTAAACTGAGAAAATGTATCATTTTAAAGGGAAAATAAGTTGATTTTAAATTTCATGGCATCAACACATCTCAAAAAAGTTGGGACAAGGCCATGTTTCCCACTGTGTGGCATCCCCTCTTCTTTTTATAACAGTCTGCAAACGTCTGGGGACTGAGGAGACAAGTTGTGCCATTCGCCGTTGCCGGCTAAATAGGTCAAAAAAGAAGCCATATCTAAACATGATGCAGAGGTGGATTGTGTTCACCGACAATGTTTTCTGGAAGTATTCCTGAGCCCATGTTGTGATTTCCATTACAGTAGCATTCCTGTATGTGATGCAGTGCCGTCTAAGGGCCCAAAGATCACGGGCATCCAGTATGGTTTTACGGCCTTGACCCTTACGCACAGAGATTGTTCCAGATTCTCTGAATCTTTGGATGATATTATGCACTGTAGATGATGATAACTTCAAACTCTTTGCAGTTTTTCTCTGAGAAATTCCTTTCTGATATTGCTCCAGTATTTTTGGCCGCAGCATTGGGGGAATTGGTGATCCTCTGCCCATCTTGACTTCTGAGAGACACTGCCACTCTGAGAGGCTCTTTTTATACCCAATCATGTTGCCAATTGTCCTAATAAGTTGCAAATTGGTCCTCCAGCTGTTCCTTATATGTACATTTAACTTTTCTGGCTTCTTATTGCTACCTGTCCCAACTTTTTTGAAATGTGTAGCTCTCATGAAAACCAAAATGAGCCAATATTTGGCATGACATTTCAAAATGTCTCACTTTCAACATTTGATATGTTATCTATATTGTAAATAAAATGTAAGTTTATGAGATCTGTAATTTATTGCATTCCTTTTTTATTCACAATTTGTACAATGTCCCAATTTTTTTGGAATCGGGTTTGTAGATAGGATAGCGTGTCCCATACACTATCTACTTACAAAAGTATCAAAAATAGCTTTATTTGCAACGTTTCGGTCCCATGACATTCATCACATAAAACAAGACAAAATATAATATTGTAAACATAATTTTATGAATACCTTTTAAAGTATATTCTTCGAAAAGAAAATCAAGTGTCAGTGTCAAAACTCTCTCCCTGGTCAAATCAAAATTACTAGGATACATTCAAATGTAATATAACTGATATTTAAAAAAAAAAAAAAAAACTTTTAGACTTTTTGACCCTAGTAATCCCAGACAGAGCATTCCACATATGCTCTAAAATCCCACTATGATCGTGCTAGTCACTCAAGAGACACCATGCCTCATTGCCTGGCCCTAATTGGGCTCCAAAGGCCCCTTAGGAGCCTGTATATTTGCCTCACTGAAAACTTACTGCATAATTGAGAGAGAGCCAGAGAGAGAGAGCGGAGGTGTCCGCTGTGAAATTCTCAGAGGGTGGTACAGACTAAGTGGGACTCGGTCCTCTCCGTCATTAGTACCAGAGTCCCGCTGAACTCCCTCCCGGTCCATTAAAGGATGCAATATCCAGCATGTGGGCCAGATTAATGGCTGGAGTGATTAGCTGCGCTCTGGTGTAGTCCACTGCACTGATGTGACATGATATGACAGTGGACGACAAGCCATTACACATAATCACAGTGGGGAAACGGACGCTAACAATACCAGACCAGAAGAATAGGATCTTGCAAAAGTTACTTGATTTAGAGGACTGTGATTCCTTGAGCCTGTGAACTGGGAAAATGTGGAACAATAAAACAGGACTGTGGATTTATATTCCGGTGCTGCATCATAAAAAATAAAAAAAACAATAAGCAAACAATACTGTCATTGTCAGGGATTTATGTGTAAATAGTCCTATTCAAACAACTATTTAAAAAGTGTCTGTCTGTCTGTCTGTCTGTCTTTCTGTCTCTCTCTCTCTCTATATATATATATATATGTCTAGTTCTGTCTAATTCTAATTCTAGTTCTATATGTATATTTATCTATATCTGTGCTTTAGCTCCATATCATCCATCCATCCATCCATCCATCCATCCATCCATCCATCCATCCATCCATCCATCCATCCATCCATCCATCCATCCATCCATCCATCCATCCATCCATCCATCCATCCATCCATAGTTCTAAAACTAGTTTAGTTTCTATCTATATCTAGTTCCATCTGTGTATATTTATCTATATAGTTCTATATTTATGTACATTTATCTATATCTAATTTTATATCTAGCTCCATATCATGCATCCATTTTTATCTACTTTATAGTTCCATATTGAAAGAATTGAAAATAATCAAAGATATTTGATTTTTGAAAATGAACAAAGACATTTGCTTTACTGTTTTCAACCCCCACCAGAAGGGCCATTTGGACTTCCTAAAGACAAAGAAATGCTGAAGGCCTGTAGGCCAAATGTGTGTCACACCTGTAACACCGTGGGGGAAGTTCGGTCTGATTGGTCAGTTTGAATGTCTCACATTAGGGTTTCAGTCACACGGTCAAGGAATAGATAAAAGAAGATTGTAACTGTTGTTCTGGGTCTCTTTTTATTCTCTGGCTCTCTCTTCTTGGGGGCCTCCTCTTTGGCTCTTCTCTTCTTTGCTCTCTTCTCTTCTTTGTCTCTCTCTCCTCCTCTCTCTCTTTCTATCCCTCAGGTAACATTCATGCTGGGTACGATTAATGGTATAAGTTTTCATCATCTCATACATTTATTTTGTAACTATTTTAAGTGTAGCCATAACTAGAGTTTGTCATTAAATTCTTTCAATTACAAATGATGTGCTAACTAGTTTTGATTTGGTATTGACTTTGAAGTGTTACCTATTGCAATACAATACAGTCACATTATAGCAATGCTCTCCCACATATTTAGCTATTGTGACTGCGCTTATTTCCGTCGTTGGTATAAGCTGCGGTGGGTGGTAAAGACGAGAAATGTACAGTTTTCTATCATCTTGCTGATAACGTTTCTTTAGTCATTCGGCAACCCTGCAGTCAGAACCGCTGTAGAGGATCCACCCTTACAATATCTATCCATATCTATCTAGTTCAATATCTGTCTATATCTAGTTTCATATCTATGTATATTTATCTATAACTAGTTCAGTTTCTGTCTATATCTAGTTCCATCTATGTATATTGTTCTATATTTATCTAGTTCTATATCTAGTTCCATATCTACTAGTTCCATATCTATGCATATTTATCTATCTATATCTATCTAGTTATATGCCTAGTTCCATGTCTATGTAAATGTAAAAATCTGTATCTATCTAGGTCCATTTTTACCTATACTCATTTAATTCCATATCTTCCATATCTGTCTGCTGTCTCTCTCTTAAGTAACAATTATATATTGTATATTTATAGCAAATATCTCAATACAACCAGAACATTATTAAATAACACAGACATTTGAACATCACAGTTGCAGTGTAGCCGGATGAAGAAGTAGAAATGTGTCATTACACAAAGCCATCCGTCTCATTAAAACCCCTCCTTCATTTCAAAATGACTGTAATTTAGTCCCCAGACCTTTCGGGAGGTACGATTTTATGAGGTATTTCGTCAGCGGATCATTTATGAGGCGTAATCCAAGGCCCGAGCAGCTCTCGGAGACTGATTGCCCACCTTGTAAAAGATATTTTAATGACACGGCTCTCAGCGCTGTGGGAATAATGTGGACAAAACCACAATTCATTCTCTTAAAAAGCTCCCTTGCGGTGCCATAGTATACTGGCGACGGCTCAAAAAAAATCAGAACGGCTCCATTTTGCTCCCTTCTGCCCAGTTCCACAGAGAACTACGCCCGCATTGAGATGCTGAAAACACGCAGGTGAAAACTAATGAGAATGAAAATATAAATCAATCTCACTACAAACACTGTTTGTGTCCCAACTATGAAAATTTATCACGATCCACAAACTTGGCTGCAGAAAGTTCTGGCACCTCTCCACGCTGGTGCTATTAGGGAGAAATCACTAAAAACTCAGGTCAAGAACCATTCATTATGTATAGGATGGGATGGGATTGCTAATTCATCAAGACCTGTGGTGATTTTTCCCTGTTATATAGCTTTTCATGGCCCTAACAACAGAAATAACAAATGTATGGGATTGTCAATAATATATGTACAAGATAAACATCCTCACCACACTGTAGATCTGAGGTTTGCGTCGTTTGGCGAGGTCGATGATGTTGACCCCATTGTAGTAGAGGTTCTCCAAACATCCATGGAAGTTTTTCCGCAGGAACGTGCCTGGTTTTCCAGGAAGAGGGATGCCTCCAAAACTGAGCTTTGTGAAATGAATGAAAAACAACAGCAATGGAGAGGTTTTACAACACAGTGAGAAATGCGTCCAATCATTAGTCAAGTGGTTTGCTCTTAACCAATCAAAATTGCATGATTATGTTAATCATGTTAACAATTTTTAAACCTCAATCTTTAAATCTTTAAACTTTGTTACCGATTATAGGTAGTCAAGCAATTATGCAGGTCCAGATCAAATGTGCAGCATTTTATGTACTGTTCTGAGGCAAATCAAAATTGAATAAGAAAAAAGCGTTACAAAATAATAAATAAACATAAAATAAGAAATAAAGCAAATAAAAAAATAAAATAAAAAGTGTCATACAATAAAGTGTAAAGTGTTACAAAATAAAAAATTATAAAAATAAAGTGTTATAAAATAAAATGTAGTGTTACAAAATAAAATGAAATAAATGAATACATGAATAATAAATAAATAAATAAATAAATAAATAGTGTTACCAAATAAAAAATAATAAAAATAAAAAGTGTTATACAATAACGTGTAAACTGTTACAAAATAAAATAAAATAAAAAATAGTGATAACAAATAAAAAATAAAGTGTTATAAAATAAAGTGTAGTGTTACAAAATAAAATTAAATGTATAAAAAAATTAAATAAATGAATAAATAAATAAATAAATAAATGAACCAATCAATCAATAAATAGTGTTACCAAATAAAAAATATACAAAAATAAAAAGTGTTATACAATAAAGTGTAAACTGTTATAAAATAAAATAAAATAAAAATAGTGTTAACAAATACAAAAATTATAAAAAAAAAAATAAAGTGTTATAAAATAAAGTGTAGTGTTACAAAATAAAATGAAATGTATAAAAAAGAAATAAATGAATAATAAATAAATAAATAAATAAATAAACAAATAAACAAATAAATAAATAAAGTGTTACCAAATAAAAAATAATACAAAAATAAAAAGTGTTATACAATAAAGTGTAAACTGTTACAAAATAAAATAAATAAAATAAATAGTTACCAAATAATTTTTTTTTTCTTTACTTGTATAGCATATTTCATGCTCTTCAAAGTGCAACAAACAATGTAAACAGCAAACAAATAAACACTATCATTGTTTTTATTATACTTTACTTGCATAGCATATTGCATAAAATGTACTTCAAAGCGCAACAAATAAACAACAAACAAAATCCAGGCAACGGAAAATACAAATCATTTTGAAGGAGATCAAAAAGGGGACAAAATTGACTGCAATGGTTACATTTTAAAATGATAAATTATTAATAATACATGAATACATTTATTCTAGATCTATGCATTAATAAATTTATTAAAACGAATAAATTAAACATTTGATTTATTATAAATTGAGTCTAGGTTCCATTCCGTTTGACATAAATCTGTAGTTCAGGACAACTCATAAATATTTTTAGTCCATTTTCCCAGAAGAGAGGGTAAATTTAAAAACGCAAATATCTGCTAAAAGTAAGGTGACCTCAAAACTAACAGCAGCCATGTAGTTTTGGATCTGCTAAGCATACTTTACAGAAATGTAATAAAACAACGCAAGTAATCGAAAGCATTCTCACCTCATAATCGACTTCCAGCGAATCATCCAGCCCACCCGTCCTCACGTGTTTGGTTAGCCTGTCAACAGTGAAATTGATCTGTTTGTTGAATCGCTCGATCAGAACGGAGTGCCAGTGCTGGTCGTCCAGAAGACTACCCAGAAACACAGAGACGTGGCCGCTGCTAGGGTGCGTCTTAGCGTCGTCTTGATAGAGAAGACAGAGAGAAGAAAAAACAAATCATGTCTTTTAGTAACTTTAGCATCATCGCTCCTTATGTTCCTCCTTCGTACATCCGTTCCTTTATTTTCAAGAAGTTTACTAGCAACACACTCTACACTGAAAAAAAAATATTTTTTATCTTTTGTCAAATCAACTTAGATTTAACATCATTGTAACCTCATTAACATAACATCATTTTTTGAGTTTCTATTTATTAAAGCAATCTCCTCTGTCATATTAACTCAAATTTTTTATTTCAATGAACTCAAAATTTTAAGGCAACCAGGTCACTTACTTTTTAAGTTAAACCAACAATATTTTTTTACAGTGTACATGGGCACGTAAATATAAACCCTCCAAACTGTCGCTCTGCCATGACACAGGAGTGTCCAGGGGTGCGATTCCTGAAGGCATCGCTAGCCAACAATGATTGCAAGATCCGTCGTTACCAACAAAGTTCAATGATTTGGCGTTTCCCAAAACCATAGTTCCAATGACCATTGTTTGTTACAGCAACATCTGGAGATCTCGAATAGATTAACTGGCAGAAGTTATTACTCCTCCACCTGCGTGTGACATCCTTACCGGCAGTCCTATGTCACTGGTTCAAATGACAGGGGTGCGACCATGTTACTACAGTTTCGGGAAACAGTCGTGACTGGTTGAATAGTTTCTCCAACAATGCATCATATCATATGTATCTTAACTATTGTAATTAATCAGTGAGTTGCATTGCTGTACAGGAAACGCACCCCGCCTAGTCAGTGTTATTTTAGCATTTTTGAATATGCTTTTTAATATTTTTGTTATATTTCTATTTAGCTTTAATTTACTTTTATTTTAGTTTTTTATTTCGGCTAATGAAATAATAGTTTTAGTTTTAAAGTATGTTTACATGACAATGATGTACTAAAAATGTAAAAGTTTCCCGTACGGGCAACAATGTTGTCAAACGGATTTGCGAAAATGACTAAAAACGCTGTATTATTCATGCCAGGCCAGTAGATGGCGCTTTAATACACTTTTGTCATTCATTCGTTTTTTTATTCGTTTTCATTTTAGTACTTCAACTTATTTTATTTCAGTCAGGCAAGGTTTCTTTATGTTTTTCATCTACAAACCCGATTCCAAAAAAGTTGGGACAATGTACAAATTGTGAATAAAAAGGAATGCAATAATTTACAAATTTCATAAACTTTATATATTTTAATATAACTTTATTTTATATAACTTTAAATATTTTATTCACAATAGAATACAGATAACATATCAAATGTTGAAGTGAGACATTTTGAAATGTCATGCCAAATATTGGCTCATTTCGGATTTCATGAGAGCTACACATTCCAAAAAAGTTGGGACAGGTAGCAATAAGAGGCCGGAAAAGTTAAATGTACATATAAGGAACAGCTGGAGGACCAATCTGCAACTTATTAGGTCAATTGGCAACATGATTGGGTATAAAAAGAGCCTCTCAGAGTGGCAGTGTCTCTCAGAAGTCAAGATGGGCAGAGGATCACCAATTCCCCCAATGCTGCGGCCAAAAATACTGGAGCAATATCAGAAAGGAGTTATAACGGTATAAACTCGCACCTTGAAACCCGATTTCAGAAGTTTGCGTTTTCAGGCCCCCAAAATAATGTTGTTGTGTAAATGAACGGCCAAAATTTCATCAGTTGCTAATTTTACAGAAAATTATCAAACAATCTTTTCAGCTCATATTCTCAAAACGAGCCATAAATAGCTAGGGAAAGGTGTGCCGTGTGCCGTCTCCTCTGTTTGAGCCTTCTGAACTTCCTGGAAAGAAACCTGCTGTACTGATGATAAAAGAGCAGAAAAGAACAGAGTATCTTGACAAAGTGAGAGAAGCCTGTCAGGAACATGTTCAGCTCATATTTCACCACAAAATCAAAAGAGAGATGGAAGAAATTATATTTTGCATAAAGAAAATGGAGCCTATTTTTAGCATCATTATTTTATTTTTTTTGCGTTGTGATATTAATTGCATGACAGTTCATCTTCAAATCTTCCTCCTGAAGTGACAGTGATGAAATAAAAGGCATGACAATTGTTGTAATATCTATCTATATATATATATATATATATATATATATATATATATATATATATATATATATATATATATATATATACACTCACCTAAAGGATTATTAGGAACACCATACTAATACTGTGTTTGACCCCTTTCGCCTTCAGAACTGCCTTAATTCTACGTGGCATTGATTCAACAAGGTGCTGAAAGCATTCTTTAGAAATGTTGGCCCATATTGATAGGATAGCATCTTGCAGTTGATGGAGATTTGTGGGATGCACATCCAGGGCACGAAGCTCCCGTTCCACCACATCCCAAAGATGCTCTATTGGGTTGAGATCTGGTGACTGTGGGGCCCATTTTAGTACAGTGAACTCATTGTAATGTTCAAGAAACCAATTTGAAATGATTCGAGCTTTGTGACATGGTGCATTATCCTGCTGGAAGTAGCCATCAGAGAATGGGTACATGGTGGTCATAAAGGGATGGACATGGTCAGAAACAATGCTCAGGTAGGCCGTGGCATTTAAACAATGCCCAATTGGCACTAAATGTGTGCCAAGAAAACATCCCCCACACCATTACACCACCACCACCAGCCTGCACAGTGGTAACAAGGCATGATGGATCCATGTTCTCATTCTGTTTACGCCAAATTCTGACTCTACCATCTGAATGTCTCAACAGAAATCGAGACTCATTAGACCAGGCAACATTTTTCCAGTCTTCAACTGTCCAATTTTGGTGAGCTTGTGCAAATTGTAGTCTCTTTTTCCTATTTGTAGTGGAGATGAGTGGTACCCAGTGGGGTCCTCTGCTGTTGTAGCCCATCCGCCTCAAGGTTGTGCGTGTTGTGGCTTCACAAATGCTTTGCTGCATACCTCGGTTGCAACGAGTGGTTATTTCAGTCAAAGTTGCTCTTCTATCAGCTTGAATCAGTCGGCCCATTCTCCTCTGACCTCTAGCATCAACAAGGCATTTTCGCCCACAGACCTGCCGCATACTGAATGTTTTTCCCTTTTCACACCATTCTTTGTAAACCCTAGAAATGGTTGTGCGTGAAAATCCCAGTAACTGAGCAGATTATGAAATACTCAGACCGGCCCGTCTGGCACCAAAAACCATGCCACGCTCAAAATTGCTTAAATCACCTTTCTTTCCCATTCTGATATTCAGTTTGGAGTTCAGGAGATTGTCTTGTCCAGGACCACACCCCTAAATGCATTGAAGCAACTGCCATGTGATTGGTTGATTAAATAATTGCATTAATGTGAAATTGAACAGGTGTTCCTAATAATCCTTTAGGTGAGTGCACGTTAGCATTTACGCTTTTAAATATTTATATATTATTATATATATATATATATATATATTTAAACATTTAGATATATATAGCAAAAGTTCTTAATGGTCCTAAATATGTGGTTCATTTTGTGTATGCAAAATATAATCTCTTCTGATTTTGGGGCAAAACATGAAGCAGACACATATGAGTGAGATTCACCTGTGAAGGTGACAAAATACAGCATCTGAAATTAGTTTTGAGAGCTTTCAGATGGAGGGCGAATGCAAATGTAACACTAAAACATTGTCTTGATAAACGACATCAACAATCTCAGCTTGGTATACTTAGCAATCAGAGCTCGCTGACGCTGTTAGCGTAACATACAGCTCATTCCATCTGAATGCTGGTGCTAATTGAACATGAGGCTCAGAAAGCTCTGGGACTCTACGCTAGACCACTCTTTGTGACAGCTTCATACACTTATATGTGATTACGCCGCAGATTTGGCCTCTTAATCAAATCTTTGTTTCACAACTGCCTCTCACATGATTACGATAAGATGCCACGATTGTGCCTGTGAACACTTCCTCTTGCCACAATGATAGGAGAGCTCTGCAAAACCCATAGATGTGGAATTACATAAACGCATGTGAATCGCTTGCAAAGACCTGAGTTTTGTGGCTATTAGTCCACATCTATTACCTTTAAGGTTAAGTTGTACACTTAAATGTTGTTTTGCATAATTTGCATGCTAACTTTCAGAAATAAAATTTTTTTAAGAATTATTACCACTGATATAAGGTGCAGAACAACAACTGAGGGTTTTAAACTCCCAAGTAGGTAAAATTAATCGAGTTGTGCTACTGAAGTTCATATCAAAGTAAAAAGTATTCAAATAAAAAAAAATTTATGTTAATTCCTGCTTTATCGCCCCCTGTGGCAGCGCTGAGAATGCAACACGTGTTACAATTCAGAACACAATAATGCATGAAATCAAGCATTTGCATCCACATGTTTCAAGGAATATGTTTCACAGTTCCTATACTTGAGTTTTGAGTTTAAAAGGCTAGAGACCTTTCACTCACCCAGATTGATATGCAGGGCTAGTCGGCCCTTATGCAGCTCTAACGTTATGTAATCGCCCCTTTGTCCCTCTCCATGTACAAGGACCCCGTCTGCACGCTGGCTCTTAAACCGCAGCGAGATGACGTCTTTGACCGTGCTGGTGGACTTCTGATTAAACCGGTACAGCAAAGAGCTCCTGCCATTGAAGTCTGCGACATCTGACTCTGAAAAATTGAAGGGGTAAAAATGAATCTGCATCATGTTCATAAATACCAAGAAAGATAAAAGTGCAAAATGTACCTTATACTTAGACCTTATACAATGCAAATGCAAAACAAAAAGCAAAGCAAAAACCAAAAGCAAAATAAATCAAAGCAAAAAAAAAAAGCAGAGCAAAGCAAACACAAAAGCAAACGCAAACGCAAAAGCAAAAGCAAAAGCAAAAGCAAAAAGCAAAAGAAAAAAGCAGAGTGAAGCAAAAGCAAAAGCAAAAGAAAACACAAAAGCAAAATAAAAAGCAAAAACAAAAATCAAAATAAATCAAAGCAAAAAGAAAAGCAAAGCAAAAAGTAAAATAAATCAAAGCAAAAGAAAACAAAAGCAAAAACAAAAAGCAAAGTAAAAGAAAAGCAAAAACAAAAAAACTAAGCAAAGTAAAAGCAAAGCAAAAGCAAAGTAAAAAGAAAAGCAAAAAAACTAAGCAAAGTAAAAGAAAAGCAGAAACAAAAAGCAAAGCAAAAGCAAAAAAGCAAAAGAAAAAAAGCAAAAGCAAACACAAAAGAAAAAGAAAAGCAAAAACATAAAGCAAAAGAAATCAAAGCAAAAGCAAAAAAGCAGACTGAAGCAAAGCAAACGCATAAAAAGCAAACACAAAAGCAAAATAAAAAAGCAAAAACAAAAAGCAAAATAAATCAAAGCAAAAAGCAAAGCAAAACAAAAGAAAAAACAAAAGCAAAAGCAAACACAAAAGCAAAAGAAAAACAAAAGCAAACACAAAAAGCAAAATAAATCAAAGCAAAGCAAAAACAAAAAACTAAGCAAAGTTAAAGCAAAGCAGAAACAAAAAGCAAAGCAAACGCAAAAGCAAAGCAGAAACAAAAAGCAAAGCAGAAACAAAAAGCAAAGCATAAGCAAAGCAAAAGCAAAAAACTAAGCAAAGTAAAAGAAAAGCAAAAACTAAAAACTAAGCAAAGTAAAAGCAAAGCAAAACTAAAAATAAGCAAAGTAAAAGCAAAGCAGAAACAAAAAGTAAAGCAAACACAAATGCAAAAGCAAAGCAGAAACAAAAAGCAAAGCAGAAACAAAAAAAAACAAACAGCAAAATAAATCAAAGTAAAAGCAAAGCAAAACAAAAACTAAGCAAAGTAAAAGCAAAGCAAACACAAAAGCAAAGCAGAAACAAAAAGCGAAGAAACAAAAGCAAAGAAAAGAAAAGAAAAGCAAAAGAAAAGCAAAGCAAACAAAAGCCAAGCAAAAACCAAAAATAAAGGAAAAAACAAAGCAAAGCAGAAACAAAGTAAAAAGCAAATGAAAGCAAAAACAAAAACAAAGCAAAAGGAAAAGGCAAGCAAAAGCAAAGCATAAAAGAAAGCATAAAAAAGCAAAAACAAAAGCAAAGCAAATAAAAACAAATAAAAAACAAAATGTAAAACAATAAACAACACCATTGAGCTTGGAAAATAGTTTTTTTGTATACATATACATAATTTGCAATGTGTCACTCATTTATGTAAATACATTTTTTTTTTTTTTTTTTTTTTTTTTTTATAAACCCAATGAGGAAGTCTCTGAATAAAATCCGTCAGTTTATTTATCTTATTTCTTAAAAACGTTGGCCATAATTTAAAGAAAAATGAAGCCTGTCTCAAAGCAACCCTTCGGAACAAATTCTACCCTGGGCAGAAAATGGCAAAATTTTGGATTTTGACCCAGGCTCAGAGGTCAGACATTACATTTTTGCTCTCTTTCTCCATCTCTCCTCACCGGACGCCGGAGTGCGAGAGACTGAAGCTAACTAGCCATGACAAGCAAAGCCATGCAAAGAGCTCGGAGCCGTCTGCTGAATATAGAACTAACACAGAGGGCCCAGGAACATGGGCAAGCGCAATGAGGCTGAGTTAGATAAAGTGAGGAGATCAGACGAGAATGTGTTTGGTTTTCGTCTTTTTTTGCACGAGTTGCCGTCTTGATGGAGGCACAATGCATGTCAAGATGGAGTGATAAAGAAATGTATCTTTATCTAAAAGTCTTTTAATCTTAATAAGCATAGAACTTACATAAACAATGACCTTGAGAACTGGGAGGATAGAAAGAAGTTGAAAATACTGCCAGGTTTAGCAGAAGAAAAAAAAAATGCATATTGTATAATCCTTCCTGAGGGGAAAGAACAAAAACAATGAAGTTCAAACTCTCGACTGCATCTGAACTCAGCCAGACGGCTCGCTAAACAAAACACGGCACGGTTGAATAATGTATTATTTAGGATTGTAGACATTAAAATTAAATGCCAAAATAAAATATAAATATTAGATGAAAAATAAACCAAACGAAAATTAGAATTGCTGCCAAAGCAACTAACTGAAATGAGTTTAAGTTGAAGACAGAAATAATCTAAAACTGAACAAAAACTTAAAAGTAAATTAGACCTGTATCATTTTACTTTTATAAACTTAATAGTAATTCATAAAATTGACAATAGCAGATGACAAAAACAATAAAAATTACTTCAAAATATTAATAATGTTATAAACATATTAAAGGATTAGTTCACTTTCCTGATAATTTACTCACCCCCATCTCATCCAAGATGTTCATGTCTTTTTCTTCAGTTGAAAAGAAATAAAGTTTTTTGAGAAAACATTCTAGGATTTTCCTCCATATAATGTATTTTAATAGCAACCAACGGATGAAGGTCCAAATCAATGCAGTTTCAAAGCACTTTGAAGGGCTTTAGAGGGCTCTGCACAATCCCAGCTGAGGAATAGGGTCTTATCTAGTGAAACGATCGCTCATTTTCAAGAAAAAATTTAAATAAAAATGTATATACTTTTTAACCACAAATACGCAACTTCAGTGTTGTGATTCTTCACGGCGTATTGCGTCATGACGCCGGAAAGGTCACGCGTGACGTAGGTGGAAGTAATGACCCAGTGCCGAAAAACTCCATCTCATGTTCTCCTCCAACTTCAAAATCATCCGACATCGTTGTTTTACCTTTATTTTTGTAAATGACACGTTTGTTTTAACACTGGGTCGGTATTTCCACGTACGTCACGGCCGCGACCTTTCCGACGTAATGACGTCACACGCCGTGAAGAATCACAACACCGAAGTCGAGCATTTGTGGTTAAAAAGTATATAAATTGTTATTTTTTCAAACTGCATTGATTTGGACCTTCAACCGTTGGTTGCCATTATGTGGAGAAAAATCCTAGAATGTTTTCTTCAAAACGTAATTTCTTTTCGACTGAAGAAAGAAAGACATGAACATCCCTAAGATCTACAGTCATGCTCAAAAGTTTACATACTCCTCGCAGAATCTGTGAAAAATGTTAATAATTTTAACAAAATAAGACTATTTCACCTAACAGATGTTTATATAGTCCACATGAGAAAATATTAGCCGAATTTACAAAAATGAACCCGTTCAAAAGTTCACATACCCTTGATTCTTAATACTGTGTCGTTGATGATCCACAACTGTTTTTTGTTTTGTGATAGCTGTTCTTGAGTCCCTTGTTTGTCACAACTTATTATTACTTATTATACACAGCTATTTAAGTTGGGGACACTTAAATTTCAACTATATTAATGACCTGCCCGCATTGACACTATAAGACAATTGAAATGAAAGACATTACCGTTTTCACCAGAGCGGCTGTACAGCCGAAGGAAATTCTGTTGCTTTATTTTCCTGTTAACACTGTGAAGCTGCTCTGAAACAATAGGCATTGTAAAAAGCGCTATATAAATAAAGGTAACTTGACAGCTATTAAAAAAGGTTGAAACGTTCACTGATGCTCCAGAAAGAAACATGAAGCATTAAGAGCCGGGGGGGTTAAAACTTTTTTAATTTGAAGATCAAGGTAAATTGTACTTAATTTGTCTTCCGGGAAACAATTAAGTATCTTCTGTTGCTTCCGGAGGGCAGTACTAAATGAAAAAATGTGATGTATAAACAAAATAAGAAAAACTGGACATCTTCACCCTGTTCAGAAGTTTTCACCTTAATGCATGGTGTTTCCTTCTGGAGCATCAGTGAACATCTGAACCTTTTTTAATAGTTGTGTTTGAGTCCCTCAGTTGTCCTCAGTGTGAAAAGATGGATCTCAAAATCATACGGTCACTGCTGCAGAGGGTTCAAATATTCAAAAATGCTGGAAAACTGAAGAATTTGCAGGACTTGGAGGATATTTCGGAAGGACGTTGGAACAAGAACTCAAGAACAAGCATCACGAAACAAAAAAACAGCCGTGGATCATCAGGGAATGACACACGGCATTAAGAATCAAGGGTTCATAAACGTTTGAACGGAATCATTTTTATAAATTCAGCTATTTTTTACTATATGTAAACATCTTTTATGTAAAATATCTTATTCAGGAGTCAGGACAGTGCTAAATAAAAAAATAGCATGCATATTGTATGATCCCTCTTATTTTGTTAAAATAATTATAATTTTGCAGGTTCTGGAAGGGGTGTGTAAACTTTTGAGCATGACTGTATTCCACAAACTTTCACAAATTACTTAGAACATAAAGTATGTGCTAAAATTGTGCATATTCTGTGTGGCTTAAAGTCCTACTTATTGCTTAAAGTCAAAATTAGACTCTGTCTCTTGGTGGCATCAACACAGCAGTGCTCCATTGTGAATTAATGACTGAACAGAGACACACACACACACACACACACACACACACACACACACACACACACACACACACACACACACACACACACACACACACACACACACACACACACACACACACACACACACACACTTAGAGAACGTATGCTCTTGCTACACACTCCCCATTTCAGACACACACACACACACACACACACATAAACAGTTTATACCACGAAGCCACGGCCTTAAATTGCAGTTAGCAGCAGAGGCGCTTGACAGATTTAAAACTAATTGACTTCAGGAGCATTCGGGAGTGCATGAATAAGGCCAACGCACCGCTGAGGATGTCCGGTTTATTCTCCAGGAGAGAAATATGAATGGAGGGAGACCAGGCGCTATCCTGCACGTGTGCTTTCCCTGAGACAGCTCTTTCTCTTTTGAAGTGTCAGACACGTTTGAATTCACTTTGCCCTGCGTTTGATGCCAAGTGACATGTTCATAATGCAGGGAATTCCCACTACCATTTATTTATTAGAACATATAGAGAGTCACGCGGCACGATTTGCATTGCCGTGTCTCTCCCTCGCGTGCGTCGGCAGCTCGTTGACTCTTTATGAGTTTAGTATGAGCGTGTGATGTGCGCTGTGAAAGTGTGTTAGGGACATTCTAAAAATGTGGGAAAAAGGACCAAATTCAGTATGCAACTTAAAGGGATAGTTCACCCAAAATGTAAAATTACCCCATGATTTACTCACCCTCAAGTCATCCTAGGTGTACATGGCATTCTACTTTCAGATGAATACAATCGGAGATATACTAAAAAATGTCCTGGGTCTTCCAAGCTTTATAATGGCAGTGAATGGCAGCTTCTAGCTTCCGGCGGACCGCCTTCCGTATTCAACTTACGAAGAAAGTGTAACACCACTCGCAGTTCAAAATGCTTATGCTACATCCAACTTCATCGGCGCACCAGTTATGCTTTTTCCGTAAGTTGAATACGGAAGGCGATCCGCTAGAAGCTAGATATTTTACATTATAACGTGTATAATATGTATATTTTTCTTACAAAAACCCATTGCTTCTCTTCAGAAGGCCTTTATTAACCTGTGTGGGATACTTTTATAATGGATGGATGCACTTTTTTGGAACTCAAATTTTGGGCTGCCATTCACTGCCATTATAAAGCTTGGAAGAGCCAGGACATTTTTTAATATAACTCTGATTGTATCCGTCTGAAGAATGTCATATACATCTAGGATGGCTTGAGGGCGAGTAAATCATGGGGTAATTTTCATTTTTGGGTGAACTATCCCTTTAATGATGATCCATGGCATTATGCCATATCTCTTTGATGTAATGTGATAAAACTACAGCTTGTTTATAACCATTTTTTGTTTTGTTTGTTCATAATTAAATATTCTATGTAATTATGTAGGCTAATTGCACATTTAAGTTGAATAATGACATGCATAATAACAGACAAATCATATCAAAGAGTCGTGATATAGCTGTTAAATAGCTGAGATTCATCTGAAAGGATTTTATTTTTCATTATACAGGCCAAATAAAATATATTTAGATACCAATATTTTATTTCAATGGATGTTCTAATGAAAATACTATTCATACAAATTTAAGTAAAAAAAATATTTATGTATTCAAAGCATTACTTTTGTGTATTTCAGGGTTCCTCACCTCCGAAAATCCAGTTAACCCCCTGTTATTGGGCTGTTTATGCAATGTGAGCATTGAATACTATATGGAATTACAATGTATTTAGTGTTAGCTCATATTTCAGTGCATTAGGTGAAGTTAACGTTTAATAATATTAGCAATTCTCATTTCATTATCACAAAAACGCTAAAACTGGTGCCATTCTGAAGAGAAATTGTGTCTCTCGCGCTCTCTCTCTCTCTCTCTCTCTCTCTCTCTCTCTCTCTCTCTCTCTCTCTCTCTCTCAACCCATCTCTGGAGTATGATGCTGAACTCTCACGTGAGAATTTTTGTATTGTTTTTGTATTTTTTTGCACTGTTAAAAAATATGTATATTTTATGTGCAACAATAGCTTTCTCAGTGTTCATTGAGACCTTATACCTGATTTTAAATCTATTCTTTTATAGCTACATTATGATTTAAAATGGCAATGAGTGTACTGAAAATGTTTCATTTTTCATCTTTGTAAAAGTCTTACCCTATTGTTTTGGAAGTAGATATATTTGATCACTGATAAGAGAAGTATTTAAAAAATGTGGCTGTCAAAATGAAAACATGTTGGAGGAGGGCATAGATATTCTTCATTCTTTCTGACAAACAGCAAAATAGAAAGTGAATGTACAGTATGTACATTGTTTTCGTTTTTAAATTGCAGTGTTTATTATAAGGGAGGTAGAATCCAGCTCACTACTCATGAATACTTTTAAATAAGCTACTCTTTTACTCTTACTCAAGTAGATTTTAGACAAGTACTTTTACTCTACTCACACTATTTGTAGAGGGTACACTGTTTTAGAAGGTAATGGTACTTTTACTTTTTCCAGTACTCTTTCCACCCCTGTTCATATGCCCTTTATACTAACATTGAGCACTGCCATGTGAACCCATTGTATGTTCAGTGCCTACTAGCGCAGGGCTAATTATAAACGTAATTACCGAGCACTAATTCACTGCCTGATTCATTCACGGCTCCTTTGGAATGCAAGCGTGCCACTGCCGCTAATGCTACCGCTAACCTGCCAGCCGCCTGACTTTGAGAAAGCACTAGCGTCTCTGTTATCAAACCCTATTACTGAAATACTGTGTGGTCAGCACCCACTTATCATGTTTGATCAACGCGGTAAACCGAGTACCCCCCAGCGGTGTCACATTCTGCCCTATCTCACGAAATTAACGTTTAGAAAATAAACATGGTGGTGATAGGGCGGCGAGTCAAGCTTTGAATTGACAATCGGTGCAGCTAGTGCGCAGACTGCAAATACAAAGCACCTGAGGAGAGACTGAGAGAAAGGAACAATGAGGGAGTGAGAGGAAGGGAAAAAGAGAGGAAACGAGCACTAGCAAGGCTGTGTTATAAATATTTCAAGCGCAAGACGTGTTGTGCTGGCTACCCTTGAGGTAACCGATTGATTGTTACTCTGCACTTTGATACCCAGGGAAGGCAAGTCCAAACCACCTCAACCTGACTGCAGTAAAACAACATTACAGTGAACTAGCTAATGCTAAAAACAGACTAGCTGAACTTTTGAAACCACAGTTTGCTTGCTTTTTCATCCTTTCTTCCTTCAGTCCATATCAGTACATTCGCGTGTAGACGTGCACACATTTTTTATTTTATTTATACAGTTTAGAGTTACAGGGACAGTGCACATTAATAAACATTTATGTAAATGTGCCAGTTTAGCCAACTTGGCTCATTTTCAACTGTATAATATCAGAATATTCAGTCAGGAAACTCTAAGAAAAGCTAATTGCTACTAAGCTAAGCTTAGTGAGTTTGCATTGAGCTGGGTTATAAGATGCTGACTTGTATGACAAACCCTAATTTCCCATAATTCTGTGTGGGATCATAAAGGCCTTTTCACAACATGAATGTTCAGCATGAAAATGTGATCTTTCACATGCAATTTGTCTGTTCAGACCATTCTGTAAAAAAAAATATCTGTTGCGTTGACGGCATGCGAATGTTCATGTCGGTCTGAAGAGACACATTAACTGCCTTGTATTCAAATTAAAATATTCATGCCACTGAATATCCATACCAAATATTTGTCTTGGTGTGAATAGGTCTTAAGAATGTTAAAGTCGCAAACTATTCTGTATTGTGACATACAACTGAGTGAAACGGATTTTCAGAATAAAAATGACAGGCAGGGACTGCATGGAAGCTTGCAATCGTTTGTATAAAAAAAGGAGGGGGGGAGGTGTGGATACCAATTATAAAATACCATTTATACACCAAATGTACATTCAGTACTCACTGTATGCACAGCCATAGACCTCCACTCTGAGGCCCATCCATCCCCCGGGACTCCAGTCCACCGGCAAAAAACGCAGAAACCGTGTCCTTATGGAGTGTGAGAGCTTGTGGTGAACAACCCCATCGGAATTTGTGTTTCCAGGGAAAGTCTGCAGGAAAAAATAAACAAATAAACAAATATAATACATATATATATATATATATATATATATATATATATATATATATATATATATATATATATATATATATATATATATATATATATATATATATATACACACACATTTGCACAACAGAAACTCAAGATTCTGAAACTCAGAAAATTCAAGATCTAAGATCCAACTGTTAATATAATGTTGAATGAGAGACGAGGTAAACAAGGTATAATTTTCAGACATATTTTTGTTTGCAAATAAATTAATTTTGTTGTGCAATAATTGCAAAGTTGTATATTGCTAGAGTGCATTAATCTCAATTAGCATGTATGTTTGACTCACAGAAACTCTTCTAAAGTCCCCATGAAATGAAAATAAGTTTTTGGCTTTTAGTATGAATATTTTAGTCTTACTGTTATCCATAAGCTAGTGTGCTCCAAAATTCGCATTTAGAAGATATAAGCATTCAAAACTTACAGTCTCTCACGTCCACCAATATGGATCAATGATTTTGATGACGTCATTCTGCACTTCAGCTTCTCATCAGATTTCTGTCCAATCAAATGCTCTCTAGAATCTAAAGCGCCCGCCCCCTACATTATAAATACATGCTGAAGCTACAACTGAATCGGTCACTTCTCACATTTACTATTTTTCACATGGTGAATGGCACATATAGGGGATTGGGAACGATTCTTTGTAAATCTGCTTTCGATTAGGGCGAATTAATCTCCGGTCCAGGGACACAATAGCAAAGAGCGGATCATATGCTCAAGTTGGCACATACCAGAAAACTGAAATTTGCAAAGGATGCTATATTTTAAAGCGATATGGAGGAGATTAGGAGGAAACTGTGGCTTTACCGAATTTACCGACTCTGACCAGGCTGTGGTATTGGCTATTTAAGAAAAGGGAAGGGGCTGTTAGATACGTGTCGCCCTGTCTTCCTGTTTCAGTGGAAATTACATCAACACATTGAATAATGCTGTGCATTTCAAGGTATTTCAGTGGGCAGTTCACTTTGTAGAGGTGCAGTCAATTTTACCATTGTTCGGCAAATTTTCTAATAATTCCAATAGGGATCTACATAGAGAATTTCGAGTTGGAAATTTCCCCTAATGTGACCACACCTTAACACTAATACTAGCTCTCCTACATCTACAATCAAACCAAAATTTATTCAGACACCTTCAACATTTTCTCACATTATCACAGTTTATTCGCTGATGTTTAGAAAACGGTAACAAAATATGACAATAACTCATAGTTAGTTCAACTCACGATTACATTCAACCAATCAGCTGTCAGCTGTTAAATTTAAGTACACAATTAGATAATACCAATTTAGGTCAACCAATTACCAAGCAATGCTTCATTTTGTTCAGTCTGTGTAAACTGTGTAAATTTCTTAAAATTAGCAATTAAAGAAAAACACTTGTCAGGTCAAATCATTTTGGTCCCAATTTCTTTTTTTTTTTTTTTTAATGAATTTTACTGGTAGTCCATTGTTTGAAGAATTTTTGGGTATAATATGTCAGTTTACTTAATTTATGTAAGTGAGGATAGCAAAATAAACTATAGTGTCTTTCACCCACTAGTAAAAAAATATAGGCTATCTGGTGTAATTTTTGGTGTGACTGTATTTAGGCTACAGTCTGTGCTGTAATGAGGTCTTGGTAAACATTAAATGTAAAATGTTGCCATTTTTGAGACATTTATTCAGTGGCTAAGGCACAATTGCTAGTTTTGTACAATGTTAGCACTCAACTCAATGTTAGCACGTTAACATGTACTGGTAGATGCCGTAACTTCATCATTCTGTTTCTTCATTGACTGCCCTGATAGTTGCTAGTGAAGGTAGCCACCCTAGTGGCATGTGAAAGTCGAAAAAAATGAAATGACTGGGAATGCTAACAGTTTTTAGCCATCTTAGTCTCAATTAGCATATAGGTTTACCTCAAAGAAACTCTTCCAAAGTCAGAAAGCTAATTATCTATACATAGAGCTGAACTTTCGCCAAGCTGCATTTACCTAAAATTTAAAAAAACTAACACAAAAAGTTAGCAGGGAGCCTCTGGCAGTGTTAGTTTCTTTAAGCTGCACTCAAAGCGTCAATGCTAATCTAAACCTCCAGTTTTAGAATAGCTGGGGGTCCTACCTCCAGCTGTAGCGCCTTCCAGACAAATGGCACAACCAGGAGGCACCCACCGTACTTTAAAAATGTTCCACGTCTTTTAATCTTCCTCTCATTAAAATGCTTCACACCTTCAAAGACTTCCATTAAACTCAGTTCTCAAACTAATCAGCACTTTTTTTTTTCTTCCTGCTGGGTGGAAGATAAAAGAACCGAACATTAAACCATCATCGAACGAAAAAAAATAATAATAATAAAAATAGAAAAAGTTGTAACGAGATGAGTTAGCTGCAGAAAATATATACACCACCTCTGCCTCCACCTCCTCCTCCTGCTCTCTGTTTGTTTAGCTCCAATGATTACATTAGCAGGAATCCAAGCTTTCGTAATGAGAGACGACGGAGATGGCAGGTAAGATCTCAGTAATGTTTCGCCCCAGCTCTCTTTGAGCCGGCGCTAAATAAGAACGCCAGGGAATGATGGAGCTTTGAAATGACTACTATTGATTCAGAAGAGGAGGGTGAAGCCCATTTGTTTGCCTGTAAGTGTGGAGGCAATGCAACCGCTGTCTCTTGTGGCGCAAGGGCCGCGCCGATCGATTCCAAAGTTGTCAAAATAAAACTATCAACAACAAAAAAAAAGAAAACGTAATTCAAGTTGGGAAGACAAGGATTTTAGCTGCACTGCCAGTGACCGGTGAGGTCAGGAGACCATGAAATAAGTTTTGACAGGGATATAAAGTCATGTCACTCAATATAGGTGGTGCATTTAATCTTAGTTTGGGCGATTAAATGAAATTCAAGTCGGTAATTAAAAATTTAAAGTTGCGTGGGTGGCTGGTTTTCAATGGGAAGTGTGTGCCAACAGTGCAGTGGAGGATGTGTTAATTTATCCTAGTAAATTATAATGATTTAGTTAAAGATACAGATGCTTAATGATTATGGGTGTGCATGCATTTTATTCCGATCATAAAAGCCCCCCTGATCCACATTACCCGGAAAGCTTTTACAGTACTTATTGCCCTGACTGAAGTACTAATGCATTATAAATATAATAAAAGTCTAGATTATTTATAAGAGTACTTGGATAACTCACCCCCATGTTGTCCTCTTGTCTGAACTGCTTCCAAGCTCTTCCTGTGTCACTGTACAGCAACATGTAACTCGTAACCCAATCAGGGCTCCCAAAACGACCCTGGGTCGCCACAGCTGTGACCTCGACCCTTTCTCGCAGGTCAACCTGTAGCCATCGTAGCCTGTCTGTTCGTTCTGGAGCCCAGCCGCCACCTCCTAACACAAGAACAGAGGGGTTGAAATGTAACTAAGCCCAGGTACAACCCACAAAAAGATGCTACGCAAAAAATTTAAGCAGTCAACCTGTATTGAAAAGTGTAATTTCTGTGTTGCTATGGTGGTCACATCAAATGTTTGTGAAATATTGCTTTCGGTTGCTCAAAATTCACATGACCAACTTGAAGCTGTTGCAAAATCTCTGTGGGGAAATCTTTTGCCCTCATGTGAAATTCCGGATTGCGAAATTAATTAACTTCGACGAACAATGGTAAATGTGACTATACCTTTAATTAAATATTTATTTCGCTACACAAAAAAAGCAATCACATTTCTTAATAAGTTACCAGTGTTGGGGTGTAACGCATTAGAAGTAATGTGAGTTATGTAATCAGATTACTTTTGTCAAGTAACTAGTAAAGTAACGCATTACTTTTAAATTTACAACAAAATATCTGAGTTACTTTTTCAAATAAGTAACACAAGTTACTTTGTTTTCCCATTTATTGATTGTCACCTCTCTTGTCCCCTGCATCCTATTCTTCTGCTTTCAGCTGAAAGGTTTGTTTGAGCTGCGCCCTCAACTGTACATGCGTGAATTTGCATTGTGCAACAAGTTGGATACCACATTTCAACTTACAGTGCTTGACGGTTTCATAGTGAAGAGGGTGTTTTTGTGCAAATTTTTAACTCATCATCGCGACCCTTTCGTATGAAAATGATGGATACAGTGTGGCCCGGAACCCGCCCAATCTGGCAACACTGAACGCGTGTGTGAGCATGGCCGTGCCATGATCCGTGAGTGACTGATTACCATTTAAACTTGACTTAGCGCCTTCCATGTTCATTCACGTCTGTCTCTTACATTAGCTCTCTCTGCTTGCCCGCTGTCACATGGTTAAGTTGCGGTGCATTCAAAAACGGATATCTATTAAACAAAAACAAGTTATTTCACGTCATTTAACTCAAGTCTGAGTCAAGTCTCAAGTCGTGAATATCAAGTCAAAGTCAAGTCAAGTCTTTTATTAATATTTGTCAAGCAAGTCTCAAGTCCTAAAGGTGCGACTTAAGTCTGACTCGAGTCAAGTCATGTGACTCGAGTCCCCCACCTCTGCATTGATATCAATTAAATGCAAAGTCTATTGTGATCACACCTTTAATGAACCGACTCATTAAAGAAACCCAACATTTTAAATGATTCGCTAAAGTGATTCTGAATGTCTTGAGAGAAAAAAACCTATAATAGCATGTTTTATTTTTATATCAGCTCGCTTAGACACAATATACAACACATTAACACAATGCTATTTATAAGAAAAACTAGCATGCTACTGTTAAAGCGACTGCTGCCAGGCTAGTGAAAAATGCTACATTTAGTATCATTGCTTCTTTTGGCTAGATTCTCAACACTGTAGTTAATTAAGAAACATTCACTCATTAACAAAAGATAAACTTTTAATTAAAGGCAGAAAAGGTATTTGAAGCATTTAGCAGTCAGCCAAGCCTCAACTTCAGACAAGTCTGCCAAGTAAGCTTCTTTTAAACCTGTCTGTTCGCATTAATTAGCTCAGTAAATCTAACTTACATTGGCACTGCATCTATTCGGCTGAGCAAATATACAGCAAACCCAGCGCTAGTCTTAGCAAAAGGAACTACTCTATAACACAACCACACCGAGCCACAGAGGTGGGTGTCACATGGGGGTCCCTGTCGCTGTCAGGCAGTAACTCACAGTTTGGTCTGCTTTTGACCCGTAAGTAAACTGAATTACAATCGAATCAACTCTAAAAGGCTGGGTAATGCTTGCTAATACTCGGCCACAAGTCATGCTGCTGGATATGTATCCCTGCTGTACGTGGCATATCAAATGACAGTGTTTCATATTCTGAATGCAATGGATTACTGAACGGACTCCAGCATTAGCTTGTAAAATGTCTTTACATGGTCTGACATGCAAAAAAGTGTCCTTTGAAATACCTTAGAGTAAATATATGTAAATACTGTGGTATTTAGGCAAAAAGCATGCACATCCAGCAGGCAAAAACACAATAATCAATCAGTGCATGATTTATATATGTTAATCTAAACATGCACTTCATGTAGTACTGTAATAATAATTGTAATGTGTTCACCAAATTATAAAATAAATATAATCTTATATAAAACAGTATACGACAATTCAAACTTCCCATTTTATATAAATTAAATCTTTCCCCGCCATTGACGGAAATTTCCGTCATTTATGAGACAACACTCCCCCGCTACTGACGGAAATTTCCAGCTTTTTTTTATTGTTATATGGTAGAGGGTGCTATCTTCTGAAAGAGTTCTGAATCTTCTGATCAAGCACAGGGTAAAAAGAAGCATGGTAAGTGATCAAAACAAGTGATAGCATATGTAAGCAAATGCATATGTAAAATAACATGATTATCAACGTTAAACGGCATATAAATCAAAACTGTCTAATGTTACCGAATGAAATACTCTAAGTTTTGATCATCATTTTGAATCTGATCTTAATGTAGTCTTTAACAAAAATGTGATTTTCTCAGTTTTTTGCTCAAAATGCTGCTTTTTTATGAAATATTCTGGCTGACACCCCAGCCTGAGTTTTTCAAGGCGACCTTTATTTAGAACTTACTGCTTTATTGTTTCCATGCGTCATGCGTCATTGCTTGTCACGTGACACACCACAGTCACAAAAGCACTGTATGACTGACAATCTGCTTTCATTTATTTTTTCCTTTTTTATTAAAAATATTTACAAATGTGTTAACTATAGCATGATATATCTGATATTGCGATTGTCAAATATGGGCAAGTGGATGTGTTTTGTTGTTTTATAACAATCACGTTAGTTGAGCTAAATGGGTGATAGGCGTTGCCATTTTAGTTTGTGCCGCAGAATTCATGAACACATTCAGAACACATAAATTCATCCACTTCTCCCAAAATACATAAAAGTAAGTGGCCGGTGGACTGGGAGAAGAATAGAGTAAACTTTAAAGTTACTTACACAATGTGTATCTGATATGAATAAAATTTGTTGTCTAATTATAATGGAAAGGATTATTATTGCCGCTTTCATAGACATCAGTGTCTATTTTACAAACTCTAAATGTATTGTTTTGCTGGTACTTATGTGTATTTATATGTCTGAAACCTAAAATAAACATTATGCGGTTGAAACGTGCCAACTCACATTTGAATTTAGCAGTTGATCACGTGATGCTGGCAAGGAAAGAGTTTATAGACATCCAATAGAAATACCTTCGTATGGTAACAACCACACATTTTCACATTTTTATAGTGAGATTACTCACCATCTCTTCTGTTGAGCTTGGCAAAATATGGTGACTGACTGTCGGAGGAAGATGAGGAGCTCTGGAATGATGTGGGAGGAAGAGCAGAGACCAGGGGCCCATTGCAGTGATCTAGAACAGCAGGAAACACAGATTAACAAATCAGATTTGACATTCATGGTTTGTGAATGACTCCATTTTGGTATGGGATGCCCACTTTTCATAAGCTCCCAATGGTTAACGGATCAAGTCCTGTCCTTCATTATTTTCTCCATTGTATTCTCCATTGTATATTCAGTTTCTCTCATAAATACATCACCCTACGGACATACTGTAAAATGGCTTGTTGCAAAACTAGTGAGCGTGATTGTTAACACCCTCAACCTTGGCTGAAGATACAAGTTAATGGACCAGAAGAAAGCAGTCTGCGGTACTCGCAGGGGTAAACTTCATTCATCCAGTCAAAAAAGCGTCTTTCAGCATCCGTTCCCCAGGTTAACGTGCAGAGCAAGATAATGATGAGAAAGGACGTGCAGAAAGGAGAGAGAGTGAGAAATCTGACAACGGCTCTCATTTCAATGTTTGAGAAAGCCGCACCGATTTCTCAGCTAATTAACCTTTCAAACGCTTCCTGAATGAGCCTAACATCAAATAGCATCACTCACAGAATTGCAAATGTATTCCAGACTGGGCAAAAGGTGAGGCGGGAAGATGAGAGGGAGAAAGAGAGAGATAAAGAGATGGAAAGACATGAAATAGTGAGTATACGAGTAAGGTCGTAGGAAGGAGAGAGGCCGGTAGATAGATGTGGCCCCGTCTCCTCTCTTACAATGTCTTTGAGAGGCAGAGATACCCGAGCAAACGAGTCAGAAAGAAATATCCTCTTCAGGCTCAACGGTATATTTAGCTTGGGAAAAATCCCCAATAAACAAGCAACCTCCGATGCAGACGAAGCAATTTAAAAACCCGCCCCATGATGCATTTTTCAACAGGGAGTCTCTCTTGCTGGCTATCTCTCTATCTTTTCCACTGCAAGTGTGTAAAGTGAGCAAATTGAGCAAGTGATGTTTCTGAAACTCATAAATATGAATGATAGGAATGACTGACAGGGGCTTTCTCTTCTCCTCACGGTGACGGTCGTGTGGAGGATATCGGTAGCACTGGGTCCACCAGCGGAAAGAGAGCAGATTAGATTTTTTCTTGAGCAGAAGGGAAGTGAGATTGACCTAGTGGCTGCCTAGCACCTGATCCTCTCATCGTACAAGAGATGGAAATCGATACAGGACAACCATAAACCAGAAGGTTCATTCCTTGAGATGTTTGTGGGTGCTTGAAATGCTCTGATGGAGCGTTTGATGGACAGGAAAATGCATGACCCTTTTGAGGGGGTGGTAAATTTCAAAAACACAACTGGATCCTACTCTGGTCAATGTTGCAGCAAACTTTGAAGTGTTCTTAACTTTCGGTCGGATGCCAGGATGTCATTTTCAGAATGGTTCTCCCACAACCCTGTGATATGCTGTCCCCTTTGAAACAAACCGATTCACCGCTCTTATGAAACAAATCTATTTCTTAAAGTGTTAGTTCACCCAAAAATGAAAATTCAGTCATTTATTACTCACCCTCATGCCGTTCCAAACGCGCAAAACTTTTGTTCATCTTTGGAACACAAATGAAATATAAGACCTTTTTGTCTATCCATTGGCAGCTACGTTCATAGAGAGATCGTAAAACTAATAAATATGAATCGAGCAGTTTAGTCCAAATTTTCTGAAAAAACTCAAACGCTTTATATGATGAACAGATTGAATTTAGGCTTTTATTCACATATAAACAATGATCAGCAGACATAAAAGCTCAACCGAACCTGCCTGAGGACGCTCAAACGCTGTATAACACGAGAATGAACCTCATTGGTTCTTGAGGAAGCTCAAACATCCTGCATAACACAAGAATGAACCTCATTGGTTCTTGAGGAAGCTCAAACATCCTGCATAACACAAGAATGAACCTCATTGGTTCTTATGAAGCTCAAACATCCTGCATAACACAAGAATGAACCTCATTGGTTCTTGAGGAAGCTCAAACATCCTGCATAACACAAGAATGAACCTCATTGGTTCTTGCGGAAGCTCAAACATCCTGCATAACACAAGAATGAACCTCATTGGTTCTTGAGGAAGCTCAAACATCCTGCATAACACAAGAATGAACCTCATTGGTTCTTGCGGAAGCTCAAACATCCTGCATAACACAAGAATGAACCTCATTGGTTCTTGAGGAAGCTCAAACATCCTGCATAACACAAGAATGAACCTCATTGGTTCTTGAGGAAGCTCAAACGTGCTGCTTAACACACAAGAATGAATCTCATTGGTTTTTGCACATTAAGAAAACATGCTTGAGTTTCCGTTCACCATAACTGATGTGAGAGTTGATGAATGTTTATATGTGAATAAAAGCCTAAATTAAATCTGTTCATCATATAAAGCAATCGAGTCTCTTCAGAAAATTTGGACTAAACCGCTCAATTCATATGGATTCGTTTTACAATCTCTTTATGAACTTTTGAAGCATCAAAGTGGTAGTTGTGTAGCTCCCAATGGAGGGACAGAAATCTCTCAGATTTCATCAAAAAGATCTTCATTTGTGTTCCGAAGATGAAAAAAAGTCTTATGGGTTTTGAACGACATGAGGGTAAGCAATTAATGTCCGCATAAAATAAAAAAATCGGTGAACTGACCCTTTAATGGTGTCTATGTTAGAGCTGCAGCAACTTTTGGTTGCATGGCCAAGCATCTGCTGACCCTTCAACTACTACTTTTACTACATTCTTGCAATGCACAATGCCATTTGAAGCCAATGGATCCACAGCATTCACTTATGCAAATTGAGTAAGTGCAAACTCCAAAAATATTATTCAAAAACTGCAATGTTTCAACCTTTTAAGGTTCCTCATTGGGTTGAAGAGGTCGAGATTAAAAACCATTACATTTGCTAAATGAAATAGGTGGATACCAGGAGACTGTCATAGAACGCTGTGGAACCATTAGCTCCAAATAGAATTGTGCATTACAAAGAAGACGACGTTTCTGTGAAAGTGATGCACAGTATCCTGTACTCAACTTGGGTTGCATGCACTCTTTTTCTACAATTTATCCATGAAAACAATAAAGACACCATATGGGCAAGATTGGAACCAATACTGTATCTCTCATTTGAGCATAATTCAATGTGTCTTGAGCATGTATGCCAACTGCTCGGCCATGGCTCCAAATGAGTTCTTGCGGAATACTCTTGAAGTCCAAAAAGTGAGCAGCTTTGTAGCACAGATTTCTTTATCCTTTAAATATTTCCAAAATGTAGATGTTGTGCTTTCATAGCTCATACGACATAAAGAGAGGCGTCCTCGTCATGGATCAATGTTTTTTTATTTTTCCTAGAAGATCTTTATCTTGGAAGTAGGGGCAAGAGATTTAAAATGTAATCTAAAATTAAATGCTCTCCATTTAATCTCATTTTGTTTTACCTCCTCCCCCCATGTCTACAATCAGTTAATCAAGAAAACAAAATCTACCGTTTAAAAATAAAATAAAAATAGATCATCAGAATGCCAAAAATAATTTATTCTAATCAAATACAATGACCTGATTGCTGCATACATAATTGGCTAATCATGCTAATATTAATCTCAGTTTAGCTTAGTAATTAGTGTAAATGAAGTGTACTCATGTATGCATGTAATTAATAAAACTGTTTAACGAATCAAGAACAACGCTCACTTTTTTAAAATTGCAATTCATGACAAGAACGAAAGCCAAGGGTTTTAGTACACACCCAGGGCTGCTTGTTGAACTGTAAAAAACATTGTTTTTCCTATATTTGACAAACACACTCCGCGTAATTGTTTCTACCGGGATCAGACGGATGCTCGGCATGAATGCGAAGACATGGTTGGAAGGGTGGGGGAGATTAAATTTTTATGTTTACCTTGGAAATTCTCCTAGTCAGCACTGCCAGTTCTACTGACATATGCATGCTGCGAAATTAATGTTTATGGGAGGAAAACAACTCAGCAGCACTGGTATTAGCTTGAGGATAGGTCGCCTAATTCGTCGTTTTGCTTGCTAGACAGTCGAACGGTATAAAACATTAGCATTGTAAGAAAGACATGGTTGTTGTTTAGAAACGGTTCACGAACAGAGACAAGCTCTCAGAATCAGAAAAAAAAAAAAAAAACATCCTTTAGACATACTAACTCAGTTCTCTACTTTTTGCCAGTTAAGACCCAAAGCTTTTAAGCAAAGGCAGTTTGGAAAAACATGTATGAGGCTATTAACAGAGGCAAGAATCCAAGAAATAGCAGAGAGCTGCACTGTGCAGTATTCATACGCTTTATTAGACGTAAAAGCAGCCTGGTGCAAACCCAGCACGACAGTCCATTTTTCCCTGACCCCAGCTGTGCTTTTAAGAGTCCGCACCTTTAATGGAATCCCTGGATGTCCCAGTGCATCTGCGCTGTGACAGAACATGTGATTTCTAATGCAGTTTTAAAGAAGCTTTTCCCACATTGAATTGAGTCCGGTGCCTCCAACAAACTTTTCCAGTAGAGGCATAAAGAGGGAGAGGGGGTATTGAGTGGGTAGAAGCGCAACCGAAAATGCAGAATGCCCGGACATCTGTGAATGGACACCTACATCCTGTAGAAAGTGTGAAACACTCATTTAAATCCTGTTGGAGAGTTTGCACGCTCTCGGAGTGTCCCAGATTTCTTTGTACACAGAACACAATCCGTCCTCTGTGGATTAAAGCTTTCTTCTTTTTTTTTTTTTACCAAA
>CM031964.1:14107138-14179638 GCA_018749465.1 Paracanthobrama guichenoti
TTTTGGTGTGCCCTCAACCTTATATGAAATAGATTTTCCAAAGTACACTGGAAAAAAAGTGTAGGATGTAGGATTTGCTTTAAAAAAAAAAAAGATCACTCAGAAATAGTAAGTTCCACAAATAATTTTTCAAAAATATTTTAAAGTAAAAAGACTGAAATAATGTTTTTTTGTAAAAAGAAAATAATCTTTCGTTCATTTACAACTTTGAAAAATCTTTTTTTACAGTGTCGATTACCCCATAATAAAACGTATTGTTCTGACTATAACACTTTTTGGCATACCATAAAAATATGAAATCTGGGAACCGCCTTACATTTTTAAATCACGTACGGGGGAAGTTTGGTCCTGTCAGCGAGGCACGCAAACATGACAGTCTTAGACGGCAAGCTTTTCTTTGACTGTTAGCGTTTTTTACGCTCGCAATCTTCTAACAAACTGAAAAAAATTGTTTTTTACTGCTTGTTCAAATTGCTTAATTAAAATGAGCTAAAGCAACACAATTGCTATACATTTTGTCCTAAATTAATTTGATTGTGTTCAATCCACTTAAATATAAGTCAAATTGAAGTTTACTTAATCCGTTTGTGTTGAGATTACATGAATGATTTGTGTTGCATTAACTGAAACTGGGCGGGGCTTGTTAGTTCCCAGCATGCTTTGCATATGGCTAAATCAAGAGAGAGTAAATGTTGTTATTTTATATGTAAAAGTCTTATTTTAAGTAGCTTGATTGTGTTTAATAGTGTTTAATATTCAATTATGTTGGAATTATTGGAACAATTTAAATTACAGTGGGTTACCATTGTGGAGAAGAGTGGGGCATTTGCTTAGGCTGTGGACTAAAATAACTGATGTCATAACGGTTTTGCTGAAGAAGCTTTAAATGCTTAGCATTTAAGATGCTAATGTGAGCTATTGCTAGCTAAAAGTTAGCTAAAACTGGCTAGTGCAGTATTATAATTCAGTTGTGTAACATTAAAGTATATGAAATTGAAGTGGATGAATGAATATATGAAAATGAAAGCCTGAATAATTGTCAGGAGCCAGATAAAATTCACTACTAGTCACTTAAAATGTATTCATTCCATGATGTTGAAGTTACATGAACAAATTATGTTTGTTGAACTTAATTGATTCATGTGGGACCGATGTACACAATTAAATCATGTAAATCCAACACACTTTTTTTTCAGTGTATTTCTTGGCACACCCGCCACCTATTGTTGCGGGTGTATTATTGACATAAAAATCTAGACCATGAATATAAGACAAACCCGTTTTTTCAGATGTATTTCTAAGAAAAAATATCTTATATACACTCACCTAAAGGATTATTAGGAACACCTGTTCAATTTCTCATTAATGCAATTATCTAATCAACCAATCACATGGCAGTTGCTTCAATGCATTTAGGGGTGTGGTCCTGGTCAAGACAATCTCCTGAACTCCAAACTGAATGTCAGAATGAGAAAGGTGATTTAAGCAATTTTGAGTGTGGCATGGTTGTTGGTGCCAGACGGGCCGGTCTGAGTATTTCACAATCTGCTCAGTTACTGGGATTTTCACGCACAACCATTTCTAGGGTTTATAAAGAATGGTGTGAAAAGGGAAAAACATCCAGTATGCGGCAGTCCTGTGGGCGAAAATGCCTTGTTGATGCTAGAGGTCAGAGGAGAATGGGCCGACTGATTCAAGCTGATAGAAGAGCAACTTTGACTGAAATAACCACTCGTTACAACCGAGGTATGCAGCAAAGCATTTGTGAAGCCACAACACGCACAACCTTGAGGTGGATGGGCTACAACAGCAGAAGACCCCACGGGTACCACTCATCTCCACCACAAATAGGAAAAAGAGGCTACAGTTTGCACAAGCTCACCAAAACTGGACAGTTGAAGACTGGAAAAATGTTGCCTGGTCTGATGAGTCTCGATTTCTGTTGAGACATTCAGATGGTAGAGTCAGAATTTGGCGTAAACAGAATGAGAACATGGATCCATCATGCCTTGTTACCACTGTGCAGGCTGCTGGTGGTGGTGTAATGGTGTGGGGGATGTTTTCTTGGCACACTTTAGGCCCCTTAGTGCCAATTGGGCATCGTTTAAATGCCACGGCCTACCTGAGCATTGTTTCTGACCATGTCCATCCCTTTATGACCACCATGTACCCATTCTCTGATGGCTACTTCCAGCAGAATAATGCACCATGTCACAAAGCTCGAATCATTTCAAATTGATTTCTTGAACATGACAATGAGTTCACTGTACTAAAATGGCCCCCACATTCACCAGATCTCAACCCAATAGAGCATCTTTGGGATGTGGTGGAACGGGAGCTTCGTGCCCTGGATGTGCATCCCACAAATCTCCATCAACTGCAAGATGCTATCCTATCAATATGGGCCAACATTTCTAAAGAATACTTTCAGCACCTTGTTGAATCAATGCCACATAGAATTAAGGTAGTTCTGAAGGCGAAAGGGGGTCAAACACAGTATTAGTATGGTGTTCCTAATAATCCTTTAGGTGAGTGTATGTCTCATATTCGGAACAATCTGGTAATAGATAAGACTAATTCACAAACAATTGCGTACAAGTTCTGCATTTATTTGCGCATAAAACTTTCTCCTGCAAGATATCCGTGTACTTTTTAAGTATAAAATACAACCTTAAAAACCATCCACACAATTGTACACGCAAATCCGTGTAAATGGACGATTAGCGAATAATGTGAAGTCACACTGCGCCAACCAATCAGATTTCAGTTTTAGATTGTGCAACTGAGACTGTGATTTCAGACAGAATTTGCATTATTGTATGCAATATGCATTAGTGGATGGTGGGCGGTTCCTAAAAAGGATGTTACTCCTGGAATATGCCTTGATGCTGATACTCTGGTTCTACGGAAACAGAATTTTTTCTGTTTAAAAACATTTTAAAGCAGCTGTTTGTTAATATGGGGTTTGTACTATTGGAATTAGAAACAGAACTTGTTTATATACTGTATATCGTGATATTTTTCTAGTACCAGCAGTTTTCATGTACTGTACCAAACCTTTGGGGGCCCCTGAAGAGGAATTCAAACTTGATTACTTATCTTTTGATTACTGGCTCGGAATTTCCTATGGAATTTGCCGCTTATTAAAAACCAAGACTTTCCTGATCTCACAGACCGGCTAAGAATATTTTACTTTTTTTCCTTCATCTTCTTCTCATTTTCTGGCTTTTTTTTTTTTTCAACCTACGCATCTTTCAGAATAGATTTTCTGGCATTTATAAAACGTCTTAAAATACCCAATGGCGCTGCCGTGATAAACACTCACCGGCAGTGAAAATCAGACAGAGGTACACGGGATAAAGGCCATTTGTGAGTTTGTAGGTGGGTTGGGGGGGTGTGTGTGGGGGGTTGTTTGTCTTTAACTTCTAAGGTCAGGCTTTCACAACAGCTATGGATCCACCTCTTGTTTGGGGCCAAAATTACAGCTGACACATGTGCTGACAAGATCGAGGCAATTATTGAGTTAGACAATGATCTACTGTACAGTGCAAGCGCTGAGGTATTCTTTCCTAGACAAGGGGAGAGAGACGTTTAAGAGTTACAAGGCCAGAAGAAATGCCCTGTCTGTCCGTGAACCAGCAAGTTTTCATTCTTCATCATAATTAATACCAACTAAACAGATTCAACACATTTCTGAATTTATCCTTCAAAGCGGTTCTCAACTGCACTGTAAAACCCAACAAGTTAAGCTAACTCATTTTTATTTGAGAAAACTGATTACCTCAATTGAATTAAGTTCAATAAACTTAACTGAAGTAAAAATAATAATAATAAATAAATAAATAAATAAACAGTAGTTATGAGCACTCTGAACTTATTTTAATCGAATCCACTAAATCATGGGTCTTCAACTGGGGGTCTGTGACCCCTAAGGGCTCAATTCATTTAAGTTTAAAAATAACCATTATGGTGATCAGTGTTTGCTTTTTTTGGGCTCTTGACCCTTTTCTTTTCAGCTTATATTGTTTCTGCCTGCTTTAACTGTGTGTATAAAGCATATTTGTTATGGCAAGAAAGCCAAGAGAAAATGTGATCAGATGATGTTGGTTGTTGCTGATGATATAATCATCATGTAGAAATCACTGATCTCCTTCAGAGTCTAATGCCCTGGTTATTTGGAGGTATTATTATTTTTTGTATTATTCATAATAGAAGCCATGTGATTCTACAACACGAGATCCAGGACGGTTGTGGTAATCGAACAATATGCAGGATTTGAAGAAATAAAATGAGTGCACAAAAGGTTTTAATCTACAGCATTGCTTGGTAAGGGTGTGAACCTACACTGGTCTCACGGTTCGGTTTGATTACGATTATCATGCCATCGATTCGGTTCAATTCGATTGCACGATGCATCACAATGCATTGACGATGCACTGCATCCTCATGTATACAATTTTGTCTTTATACTTTAATTTGACCTGCTCAAAGAAAACACACTTCTTGAATGTATCAAACAAAACTCAAGTCTGGGCACAGAAGACAACAGGAGCATTTAGAACAAATACACAAAATACTAAAAGCCACTTCAGGAGGTGGTGTGGGCAACAATGCTAAAAAATAAACGTGAGAGTGTGTTATGGGCTATATGTCATATTATAGCCAGATATGACAGCGCAACTGCAGCACCCATCGCCACAGATGAGCAGCTGAGTATCTTTTCATCAAGCCAGTGCACAACCTACCAAAAATAAAGTCGTATTGGCTCAACATACAATCATCTTCATTAAAAGTAAAGAAACTGAATGATCTTACCGGTGCTGAACGTTGCAGCGCTCGCTCACATTGCGGCCTTTGATTTTGAAATTAGCTGATGATCAATAAAATGCAGCTCATATCTGTTGTTTTCGGTGACATGAACTCGTGAGTTTGTTGCCCAGCCCTATTTGCGAGAGGCATGAAAGCTTGCAATGCTCCTATGTCGCGTCAGGGGTTACTCTTTTAACGCAAGTCGACTTGCTTACCGCTGACCGCTAGATATTTTAGTCTATAAAGTTTTAAATATGGATATTTCTCTTACACAAACGTGCCATTTCGCTTCAGAAGGCCTTTATTTACCCCCTGGAGCCGTGTGGAGCAGTTATATGATGGATAGATGCACTTTTATGGACTTTTACCAAGAAGTCTCTGCCATTATAAAGCTTGGACTTTTTTAATATAACTCTGACTTTATTAATCTGAAAAAAGAATGTCATATACACCTACGATGACTTGAGGGTGAGTAAATCATGGGGTGATTTTCATTTTTGAGCGAACGAACCCTTTAAGTGATTGTCTCAATTCTTTTGAGTTTTGCAAACTTATTTGGGTTTACAGCGAAACTAAGCTCACGCTCCACTCGTCACACTTTTGACATCACATATACAGTAGGGACTCAATCTCAACATCATTTTGGCACAAATTCATCAAGGACACACAGGGTTACAAGAGTAAAAACAGTTTATGCACAATGGTTTTCGTCCAAACGTCAATATTTGATTTCAGCCACCATGTCGAACAGAACATTTGAGTCCTGAAGCACCAACCACAACTCTACGACCTCTTTACATTAACGATTTAATAGCAGAATAAGGTCCCAGCTGATTTTTCAGAGTCTGGACCTTCCAGATCAGGTAATTAAAAGGAGTAATTGACTTTTTTGACTGAACGCTGTCAGGCATGTTCGATCAAAGCGGAGAGGAAATCTAGGCCACCAACTACAGACTCTCTCAAAGACACTTTCCCCTCATTAAATTTAATAGACTGTAATGTTGCCACCTCACAAGAATACATATCTCCAAATCTTACTCACAAATGACACAGTAAATAAAGTATACGGAGGCGTTGCTATTTCCGGCGGTTTCTAGGCCCAGTTCCAGTTATGCATTTCATTACGAGACTCACTTTTATCTATTTGCAATCTGTCGTATGAAGAGTTTGTTAATTATAATTTGTGCAACCTAATGGGTTATGAGAACGGCACGGTTAGTGCAGTTATTAATATCAGCAAACTGCTCGCACTTAACCACAGATGGTTTCGTGGCTGCAACGTCCTGCAGCCTTCTGTTATATCTCTAATCTATAATTATTATCTAACACTAATATTTATTTGGCCAGAAAGGCACTACTAATTATGCCGCAAACATGAAGCCATTTCCAGTCAAGGGTGCCGTGATTTTGGGTTTGTAGTTGCTACAGATCAGTCGGTCAAACAAATCGATATTAAAAAATAAAGAGCAATTTGATTTGCCAGGTGGAGTTTCGCAATTTTCAAATCATCCTGAATTATGCAGATTTAAAACAAAAAGGGGATACAAAAATTTAATAAATAAATAAATACTTTTTTATAATTTTATTAAATTATATATACATATAAAATTGTATTTATAATTTTTATTTATAATAAATTATATGAATGTGTGTATATATATATATATATATAATCTGCAAACTGCTCATGCTTAACTATACTTAATTACTTAATTATACATGTTAAATTAAATACAGAATAACAATAGATGCTCTATTTTGCGCATTGACATTTTATTTATATATATATATATATATATATATATATATATATATATATATATATATATATATATATATATATATATATATATATATATATATATATATATATAATATATGTGACCCTGGAGCACAAAACCAGTCATAAGTCACACGGGTGTATTTGAGGTAATATGGGTCAAAATTGTCGATTTTTCTTTTATGCCAAAAATCATTAGGATATTAAGTAAAGATCATATTCCACGAAGATATTTTGTAAATGTCCTACCGTAAATATCTAAAATGTATTATTAGTAGTAATATGCATTGCTAAGGACTTCATTTGGACAACTTTAAAGGCGGTTTCTCAATATTTAATTTTTTTGCACCCTCAGATTCCAGATTTTCAGATTATCTTGGCCAAATATTGTCCAATCCTAATAAACAACACATCAACTGAAAGCTTATTTATTCAGCTTTCAGATGATGTATGCATCTCAATTTTAAAAAAATGACCCGTATGACTGTTTTTGTGGTCCAGGGTCACACATATTAAATAAAATTAATAAAAAATAATATCACAATGCACTTAATCTAACATTAAAATAACTGTCAAGGCACCAGTCGCTATCCACGAACATGGCCTGGATTCCAAGCTGCCAAGTTCTTTATGGATGTTATGTTTAGACACATATGCAAATGAACCGTAAGGGATTTGCATATTCATGTCGGACAACCACAAGTGCTACACCAGAGTCTAAGGTAACAAATCTTCCTCAGAAAGTAATGTAAGTCTCAATTCAACAGATATGACTCAAGCGTTGAAACAAGTTTTGCCAAGCGTGACTCTGCCTGCTCTATTTTTATTTGTGTGGCTGGTTTGCCAGCTTAAAATCAAACCATTTAAATTGATCCATCAAATATGAATCAACCAAAAGAGAGCATACTTTTAAAATAATCTGCAATAAGCACTTGGTTTTAAATGTGTGATATTCAAAGTACGACTGCCATTATCCCCAAGCCATTTAGTCCTAGAGCTAAACTTTTCTTTCAAGTAATGTCCTTCTACGAATTACATAAATCATCATAAGTGCCACTGATGGCATGTGTAAGGCCCTTGAATATGGCGCTATGATTCATTTAGATACCAATGGCATCACAGGTTTGATCTATACGGGAAAACAGCGCCTTCTAGAGGTCGCATCTCACTAAAGTGGACCACAGAAGTCAGTCTGTATTTAGATTTTACTCATCGATATATAATTGATTTATTGAATAACGTATTTATAGCTCTTAAGTTGCTTCATTGCATACCCGTAAATCACTTTAAGGCGTGTATTTGCTTTCTGGATTTCACAAAAGTCAAAAACAAAGAGTAGAACAAGTCTTGTCTGTTGCTGTTTTTCACTGACTGCCCTCATTAGTTAAACATCAACTCGTTGCCAACAGAAAGGCATGAATAACATTCATACTGCACAAAAGCATTAAAAAAATAAATAAAAAAACACACACAATTAATATATACTTTCATCATTATTACAGCTATAAAAAGATTCCAAAATTAGAACCTATAGAGTTTCGTGCATCCAACGTGAAACTTTAGTAATATGATTCGAGAGATAGATAGATAGAGAGAGAGAAAAAAAAATTCTATCACTAATAGTACTGTTACTAATTAGCTATAAAGTAATTGTTGCAAATTATAGCTATAGTAGTTTTGGAACACGCATCAGATCCTGAAAACAACAGATAGCCTATATATGCACACATAAAATATAATACTTAGCATGTCATACTAGTCATATATTAAACATGTTATGACGTTTTAAATGTTAAATATTCTAAAATTAAATGTAAATACATATAGGCTACAATACATTATTTTTGTGGGATATATTTATAATATATTTTATATTATATATATATATATATATATATATATATATATATATATATATATATATATATATATATATATATATATATATATATATATATGTTCGTTTTTTTTAATTGAAGATAATGTATGTAAAGATACTCACAGTTATTCATATATATATATATATATATATATATATATATATATATATATATATATATATATATATATATATATATATATATATATATATATATATATATATATATATATATATATATATATATATATATATATATATATATATATATATATATATATATATATATATATATATATATATATATATATACTGCCAGCGTGCCTCTTAGCGCGCACAGGAGCGCGAACGCATGGAGACTCAGCCCGTACATCACCACCACCATCATCTCTCCAAAAGCACAATAACGCTTATCCAAGTTGCACTATATTCCCAGCCAGTGTAAAATATAGCTCCAAAACGCCAGTTCGGGTCCGGTTCGGGATCGGGTCCAGCGGCTCTAGTCTGTCCAGTGATGAATCGAACGAGACACTCCCCCCATAGTTCCTCTTAAAGACATATAGGCTCTTCCTACGAGACTACACTAAGTTTTTTTAGCGGGGTTGTCGTGATGTCTTCAGATTTGAGTCATATTCCGAACAGTACATGTCCAGCAGAAGTCAAGAAGATAGTGAGGTCAGACTTGGTGCGTTCTGATGCACGATGGAAAGGTTGTGCGCTGTAAGCCGAATGATACGATCTGTGGAAAGCAGTTGAGTTTTGAGTGAGAGAGAGAGAGAGAGAGAGAGAGGTGGGCTGTAGAGCAGGTTTCAGCACCACACATGTGGACAGCGCTCGCTGACACGCTCCAGTTCTAGCATTACGCATTCACACGCAACGCTTATAAGTTTTTTTTTTTTTTTTTTTTTTTTTTTTTTCGCGGTTTGCGTCTCAAATCTTTACATAATATTCTCATATTTGTCTGCAACAAATTAAAACTGTTTAAAAATCTACATCTAATCCTTAAACTTTGGAAAATAATATCAAGTAGAAAAAGTGCTGAATAACCCTGTTTTTCCTAACATACATTTGGAGACAGAAACACGCACAAATATGTCAATTGCTGCGTTATAAGGAATGCGGACAGATTATTGTGTCTTTAATGAGAGTAAAATAGAGATTTAATGTAATGTTTGTTCATATCTGACTTTTGGTTAAGACTGTTTGTCATCTGAGACTGTTTGTGAGATTAGTGGTCTTTTTTTTCTCCCTCTGAGAACAGTCTGAGACTTGAATTTGAGGTCTGAATTTTCTCTGCTTTTAAACTCAACTCTGTCTAGGAGAAGCAATCGAAATATTACAAGGACAAGCTTTGCAGTGACCAAAAGGGCTGCTCACTGAAAACCTAAAAATCAAGTCTAAAGTCTCGTTTACAGAAAAAAAAAAAAAAAGATAACTATATAAATATATATAATGATGACTCTATTAGCCTCCACAGCAGAGGACGAGCGCGCGCTGCAGGTTTGTAGTATGCCGCTTTAAATGCTCGAGCTCTTTAAAGAAGGATGGATTATGATTGGCTGTCAAAGTAAAAAAACAAAAAAAAACAAAACAAAAAAAAAAACAAGTGATTCTAACGATATCGTTTATCTGTGCCTATCCTTACAGTTGTGGTGTGGACTGCTAGTCTTTAGGATGATTTTTAGAACAATTTTTATCGTTATCGTCATTGGTTAAAACTCTAACAAATAAAGTGAAAATATATCAAATTTATTTACTACACTCATGGTTTCATGAATAACCTTTAAAGGAACACGCTGACTTTTTGGGACTTTAGCTTATTCACCGTATCCCCCAGAGTTAGATAAGTCCATACATACCATTTTCTTATCTCTGTGCGTGCCATAACTCTGTCTGACGCACCCACCGCTAGCCTAGCTTAGCACAAAGACTGGAGGTAAACGGCTCGAGCTAGCCAACTGCTCAATAAGTGGCAAAATAACACCAACATTTTGCTATTTACATGTTGTGATGTGTATAGTTACATTCGCGTACTAAGACCGACAGAAAATTAAAAGTTGTGATTTTCTAGACCGATATGGCTAGGAACTATACTCTCATTCCTGCGGAATAATCCAGGAACTTTGCTGCCGTACCAGTGGCGCAATGATATTACACAGCGCCTGAAAATAGTCCCCAGCACGCTCCCTGTGCAAGCCAAGTATAGGTCTCTGCAGGTTAGTAATAGGAGTTACCAGATCAGTGGGGCGTGGCCATAAACAGAGGGCCGTTTTCCACTGTGTTACCTGATTTGCCCACGTCACAGTGTGGGTAGGGTTTAGGGGTGGGGTCGGGTGAAGGAGATAATTTTCATTGCGTGATTTATAAACACCCATCAGTGCGTCAGAGTTATGGCACGCACGGAGATGAGAATGGTATGTATGGACCAAGCGGCAACCTCTCCCAGTTTCTCTTGAAGCCAATACAGAAGTGACTTAAACTGTAATTCATCGACTGGCCACTAGGGACAGGCACCAGAAGGGAGCAGAATCTCCCTGAGCTCCATGTTAAAATGCCCAACTTTACAGCGGAGAAAAACATGTTTACAGCCTGGTACAAATTGTGGTTTTGGTCTATATATCTAATTTTGCCCTTCATGACAACTGTGAGGGGGGTGCATTTTTTTATAACTCATTCGTTTACATTTTATAAAGCCTTAAAGTTCTGCATAATTAAGGGCGTGGGCACACTGAGTGACAGATGGATAGCCGTTTGTCTGCTGTCTGTTAGTCCTCACGTCATCTCAGCTCCAGCCACGTCCCGCCTCTTTGCCCACTGACAGTTATCCGGGAGTGACGTGCGGTGACACGCTGCCAAGATGGCAATGGCTTGCTCGATCCTACTTTACACTTCAGAACTACTCTTCAGAATCCTATGGGTGACGTTACGGACACTACGTCCATATTTTTTTTACAGTCTATGGTATGGACTTATCTAACTCTGGGGGATATGTGAATAAGCTAAAGTTTCAAAAAGTTCCTTTTGGTGTTCCTTTAACATCCATGAAAACTTTCCATTGGACAAAAAGTTCTTTATAGGAGAAAATGATATTTCCCAATTATTGAAATGTTAATAATCTTAACACTAAGGGGAAAAAAGCTATTTTAAGAACTGTTCACTTAAGGTTCTTTGAGGGAACAAAAATGGTAACACTACTTTAATTTCTACCTGTATATCTGAAAAATGTCTGAATACTCTCAAAGATTAATATCATCATAAAGTCAATTTTCTCCAGAATGCTAATGTGATGCATTCCCTCTGAGACTGGATAACTGAGATAATTATTCTCTGTATTATCTCAAATACAAAAACGAGTGCTTGGTGATCCATCATGATACACTATGGAGAAAACCAAGCTGAAGACATCATAATGTGACTGTTTTATGAACCCAGTGCAGCTGAGCACAAAAAAGCTCAAGTTCACATTAGTGTTAATGCATTTTACAGATGCGCTGGTAATCTATCAGCAGCTTAAAGGGCGCAATGGCATGTGTTTGAGACTGGATTATAGGAATCCAGACTACAGGGATTAAAGCATTAATCCCAGAGGTCATTTGGACAGAGAATGATATTGTCCTCTGTTCAAAAAGCAAAGAGCCTCTTTGATACAGTCAGCACACACAGATAGTGGTCAGCCATGGCGCAGTGTGTAGCTATCTACATCTTGTTATTGTTCATAAAGTTGCATTTTCCAGAGATTCTAAATGTTGCCACAAAGGAATTACAGTGATTTTCTCATTGGGAATATTTATGGATAAGTGCAGTGCAGCTATTGTTGAAGTGTTTATTGCATTAATAAAGTATTTTATTACAATTCAGCTGTATGATTATACACTATTATTTACATCTATATGATGATATTCAGCTGAGGGAGTGCAGGGGTCTGCAGGAGACTGCAAGACCACCCCTCACAGTGTTGGGTGTTAAGTCCATATATGGAGATAGTGCTGGACTCAAGCCAAGTTAAGACATGTGGGGGAAAGATAAACAATGACGTAGTATGTTTGGAATGTGTAGGAACTGCCTATATAATAGAGGATTTCCTGAGTCATGAGGAGCTCTGCAGATCGACTCGGTTTTGTTTTGAAAGAATAAAACCTATATTCTGGCATCAAAGACTGAGTGAAGTGTTATTTCCAAAGAAGAGGAAAAACGGCATCATTTTAAACCACAACATTTGGCACCCCAGATGGGACTTGAAAGGAGCTGAGGTAGACGACCCATGACTGGGCTTAACTGGGTGGCCAACACAAATACAACTGGCCAGGTAAGCAGATTTTGCTTAATTTTTGTGTTGGTGGCACAGTTTGCCTGGAAATGGTGAGACACTTTTAAAAGCTTCTCAAAATTAAAGAACTAATTAGGAAGAGGGTCTTTGATTCCAGAATAATTGTATGAGTGAGGCCTTGTCGATATCGTATGTGTTTGTTAGTCAGGTCTGTGTTTGTGCACAGATGACGTCAGGGTTGGTTACCACTTTGTGTAACTTAAGGGTTAGTGCGAAGGTTTGCTCGATAGCTGACTAAATGTTCTATGTCTGTGTTTCGATCTTGATACCGCTCAAGCTATAGATTGAGGGGCTGCCATGGAAGATGAAACTAAAATAGGTGATTAAGTTATATCGCGATACCGCTATATTACGACCAGAGACTTGTGAGGAATAGAAATAGTATTTCATTCTCATCACTACTCTGACGCACGGATATAGGTCTGTCATGGGCGATTTATAGAAAAGTTCTCTTGCGTGGATACCGCTTTGTGACGCACGCATGAAGGGCTGAGCGGACGGAGAGAATTAAATTAAACTTCCTTTTGTTGTTACTGTTCTATTTCGATAGAAGCTGTTCAGACAAAGGGTGCATTTAATCGGGAATCTAAACATTACGTTAAATTGAAAATTCCTGTGATACCGTCTCAATTAATACAGTTGAGAGTCTGCATGGACAGGTGTTGTGTTGTTTGGTTAAATTGGCAATTATCGGAATTAAATCCTACGTTTTGTGGGTAAAAGTCTTATGGTTACCATCAGCACGCTGATCACGTGGCTGGGGTTTGCTCGGGTAAGCAAAAATTTGGCGTGTGTATTTTTATTTATTTTAAGCAAACTGTGATAAAAGAAAAGAGTTTTAGACAGCTGTGTGTGTATGTATGTGTGTGTGTGTATGTGGGCTCTAAGTGTGTGTGAGTGGTAAAACCCATAAATTCTTCTCGCTTGACCTGTGACCCCTCTCCTTGGACAGAGGTGGGGGGTTCTGCTGGACATCCGAGGAGAGTTAGTGATTGAATGTATGAGCTCCTTGGGACAAAGATTGTATGAGCCCTAGAGAGACACGCATGAAGAATGTATGTATGAGCTCTTTGGGACAGAATATGAGCCCTAGAGACGTGTGTGAAAGCAAATAAAAGATTTTTATAAATGTGGTGAATGTTTGAGAGAGAAAGAAGTTTGTTCAAGAAACAGCCTTGTAAATTAGACTGAAATAAAGCATAGAACTAATTTAGGTCTGATGGTAAAATAATTATTGACTATATTCGTATAAAATAAAACAAATAATAAAGTGAAAATAAATCTGTTAGTTTATTAAGATAAGAGTTTAATACAAAAAGAAATAAAATAAGAGGAATAAATAGATAAATAAAAAGATCTTTCGTGCAAAGTAATATTTGGAAAAAATATAAGAAATAGTGTCATTACAAATAAAAGAAATGGATAAAAGAGAAATGATTACCCCAGTTGAATCATTAAAAAGTACCCATTATGTAGTGAAATAATAGGAAAATGTCAAACAAATGGCAAAAAGAACTGAACAGATGATGACAAAATGGCCAAAAGAAGGGACATTTGATGTATCATTGTGTGAAGAAATGGAAACTTTGATAAAAAACCACAAAATGAAGAGTAAAAGTTTAAAGAAACAACAAAGAGAAGCTAAAAGAGAAAAAGAACAGGCAATACTGGCATTGTTTAAAAAGAAGGAGAAGAAATGTTAAAGAATAGAAAACAAGCAAGAAAAGAATTGAAAGAGACAGAAAAAGAAACATTGAAAAAGAAGAGATGTATTCAAAACTACTGACAAATTCAGAAGGTCAGTATTCAATGCTGAAGGGCTTTTGGGAAAATAGAAGAGAAATAGATAAAAAAAAATTAAAGAAACACAAAAATTAGTAAAAGACAGACGAATTGGTGAAAAGTAGAAATGAGCTTTGGGAAAATGTGCATGAGGAAAGTGAGGAGGAGTCATCTGATGCAGGAAACTGGTCACAGGGAAGAGAAAAGGGAGGCTTAGATCTAGAGTAAAACAGCTTCCTATTTTAATCAAGGGTGCACAGGGCAATATGTGCCCTGGGCCCACAGGACCTCGAGGGGTTAGTCGCTCGTCTGCCGGAAATCCAAGATGGGGCTGGAAAGTGGATTAAAGCATTTGAGGAAGAGACAATGGGCAAAATATTATCTGTTGGGGACATTAAAGCTCTTCTAGCAAGAATCATAGAGGCCCAAAGATGGGAGAAATTCTTGAAGCATCTGATTTAGACAGAGCTGTTGACTCCTATTATATGGATGGGACTGTTCTGGATCATCGTCCAGCAGTATGGCAAGCTCTGAGGGATGAATTTCCAACAAAGATTGATCCTAAAGCGCTAAAAGGAGAACAACTGGAGAACAAATGTCTGTAATGGCTCCTGTGAATGCTCCACCACAAACTGTGCAAATGCCTCAGCCTGTAGCAGCCTCTTCAAACGCAAACCAGATGCCTGCACCAACTGTTAATGTATATGCTCAACAACAGGGGCCAATGAGGTGGAAGGCCAATCCATCACAAGGGGGAGGAAGAGGTCAAGGCTGACTAATAATACTCCTTTGGGAGAATGCTGGACATGTGGTCAGTTTGGACACAACAGAAGAGACTGCCCTAATAATCCATGGCAACAGTCACATGTGGGTAGAAGGGGGAAGGCCTCTAGGGGTCCATGTTATGGTCCAGTAAACCCTTGGGGAGGTCCAAATCAGGGATATTAGGGGTGCCCAGAGAATTCTATGAGGGAGAATCAAATGCCAATTTTAACAACCACTGCCAATCAAGAACCAATGCTAAAAGTTAAAATAGAAGGTAAAACAACACCAATGCTAATAGATACAGGAGCAGTTTATACATGTGTAAATTCAAATTATGCTTCTCATCTCCTCTGTCTGGCAAATTTGCAAAGACAATAGGATTCTCGGACAAAAACAGTTAATTCCTATGACAGCTCCTGTGTGTTTAGAAGCTAAAAACAAAAGTGTGACCATTCCTGTCCTCGTATCAGATCAAACTCCTGTTAATCTATTAGGAAGAGATGCATTATGTAAATTAGACTTCAAATTTGGTGCTCTCCTGATGGAGTGTACATAGACTTCCAAGGATAGGAACTCAAATGACAATGGCAGAACCAAAAGCAAATGTATATTGGCTAGGACAAATTGAAAATGATGTAAGACAAATAATTGACATGGGGAAAGTTTATTGAAGCACAGATTTCTGAAGCAAAGTTGCCAAAGTCAGAGTTTCACTGTACTATGATATATGATCCTGACAGGGATGTAAAAATAGAACAAAGATGGCAAAGAGAAACTGAAAATCAAAAGGTTGAACTTATCTTGAAGAACATCATAATAGGTAAGCAGGAGCAGCAGTGAGTATAACTGAGAATGAATTCATAAAGAAGTGGTTCAGTGTACCAGAATCTGTTCCACATGTGTCTTTATATGTAGGAAAGAATTGGGAAACAAAAGACTTAGGGCCAATGATGAAAAAAGCTGAACAATGCCAGTGGGAGCCAACCATAAATCAGTTCATTTTTCATTCAAATGACAAAAATTTCATTAAAATTTGTGTGCAACACAAGTGATAGGGACTCTCAGGAAATAGTCATTGATGAAAAATACAAAAACAGATGACAATAGCACCTAAAACAATGGAGACTATTGATGTTGAACTTTTAATGAAGCAGAGCAACAAGTGCCTACTGAATTATGGTCTCAACATGATACAGATGTAGGATTGGTAAAGTCAGCTAGCCCTATAATCATCCAGCTAAAACCAGGTGCACGTTTGCCTAGAAAATCTCAGTATCCTTTAAAGCCTGAAGCTGAGGCAGGCATTAAGAATACTATTGAAGGTCTCCTAAAAGCAGGAGTATTGATAGAAACAAATAGCTATTGTAACACTCCAATTCTTCCTGTAATTAAAGCTTTAACAAAACTAAATGGCGTCTTGTGCATGATTTGAGAGCAATTAATGACATAGCAGAAGACTGGCCAGCTGATGTGCCAAATCCACATACGCTGCAACGAATGTACCCCGGATGCTAAATATTTCACGGTAATTGATCTCTGCAATGCCTTTTTAGCATTCCTGTAGAAGAAAAAGTAGACATTTGTTTTCGTTTACTTATGCTGAAAAACAGTACACATATACTCGAATGCCACAGGGATTTAAGCATTCACGCATATTTTTAATCAGGTTCTTAAGGCTGATTTAGAAGACCTTATGATGGAAAGTACTCTGTTGCAATATGTAGATGATTTGATGATTTGTTTAACAGTGTCACAAAGATTCTATTAAAGTACTTACAAAGTTAGCAGAAGGAGGACACAAGGCTTCTAAAAGTAAACTGCAGTACTAAAAGCCATGCAGGTTGAGTATTTGGGAAAATTGATATCACATGGCACAAAAGCTATAGCTCCAGCTCAGTTGGAGGGTATAAGTAAAGCACCTTTGCCACAGACTGTAAAACAAATGATGACTTTTAGGAATGACAGGATTCAGTGCTGATTGATAGAGGACTATGCACAAAAACAGCTCCATTGAGAGAAATAATGAAACAAGCAGGACTGCAGAAATTGAGTAATCAGCTAAAATGGAATACAGATGCTTTAATAGCATTTGAATCTATAAAGAAGGAATTACAGAGAGCACCAGCACTTGGAAATCCTGATTACACAAGAGAGTTTTATTTATATGTGGCAAACAGAGAAGATGGATATGCATCAGCTGTTCTGATGCAGGAGACTTGTAGTGGCAGGAAAAAGCAACCTATTGCATATTATAGTACTAAACTTGACAATGTAGCTCAGGGTTATCCACCATGCTACCAGGGTCTTGCAGCAGTGCACTATGCATATGAGAAAGCATCTACAATTACTATGGGATATCCAGTGACTGTTGTTGCACATCATAAAATTGTGGAATTGATAGAACAAGGAAAATTTGTTTTGACTCAGGCGCGTATTTTAGCATATTCATCATTGTTGACATATCCAGATGTTACCATTAAGAGATGTAATACAGTGAATCCAGCTGAACTGATTCCCTTTGCAGCATGAAGGAGAGCCGCATGATTGTGTGGCCAGTTCCCTGGCATTCACTAGATTACGTCCAGATCTTGAATCTACACCAATTGCTGAAGCAGAAGTGATCTACTTTGTAGATGGTTCAAGTTATAAAGATCATTTGGGAAATCATGCAGGATATTCAGTAGTAAGAAAAGAGGGGAGAACTTTGAGCCTGTAATATCTCAATACTGTGCACAGCCATGCTCTGCTCAGTTAGCAGAACTGAAAGCTCTTACGGCTGCATGTCAGGTAGCAAAGGACAAATAGCTTAATATCTTTACAGATTCAGCTTATGCTCATGGTGTGTGTCATTTGTTTGGAGCAGTGTGGAAGCAAAGAGGGTTCAAAAGAGTGATGGAACTCCCATCCAGCATGCTGAACAGATATGTGAGTTGATTTCTGCTATGATGCTACCAAAACGATTAGCCATCATTAAATGTCAGGCTCATAAAAAGGAAATGACTTTGTCAGTAAAGGGAACAACATGGCAGACTTGAAGCTAAAAAGGCATCGGGATGTCAAGTAGCAATATTAACACCAGTAGTTCCTCATAGAACCACAACCTCAACTGGATGATATTATTAGAATACAGCAGCAAGCTGGTCCGTATGAACATTCAGTGTGGAATCAAAGGGGGCCACACAAGATGAAAAAGTTCACATGATGGACAGATTGTTGCATCAACAGCACTTTTAAACATCCTCATTTTGGATGCACATGGGTTTTGACCATTGTGCAAGGGGGGAGGTGATAAAGAAAATAAGAGATCAAGGAGAGGGTAAATGGAACTCTCAAGGCAAAACTTAACAAATTGTGTGAAAGTACTAAACTTAACTGGATTGATGCCTTACCACTTGCATTAATGAGTTATCGCATGCAAACTAACAGAAGTACGCATCTAACACCGCATGAAATGCTTAGGGGTCGACCCATGCCTGTGCCATATTGTAGAGGACCGCACAAAGGACCTCCTTTGGAACAATTGCAACTGGAGTTGAGATCGATATGAAAAAACTAACTGCAATACATAAAGCTATATATTTGCAGGAAATAAGAAAGCAGCCCAGAGAGGAGACGGAGATACCTTGTCCAGTTGTTCCAGGTGATCAGGTGTATCTGAGGGTGTTCAGGAGAAAGTGGAATGAACCTAGGAGAGAGGGACCGACAAAGTGGTGACAGCCACGCCGACAGCGGTCCAAGTGGGAAGGAAGCACCACCTGGTATCATCTGAATCACTGCACAAGAGTTCCCAGGAGGGAAACAAGAGCGCAAGATGAAAGGGTGCAATATGCTGAAAGCTCAGAGAAGCAAGGAGCTGGGTTATGAGAGCATTGGAGATTGATTCGAGCACCTCCAATGAGGACGAAGAAGATGAATAATGATGAGCCAGACCCTGGGTGTATGTGCTAGCCTAACCGCTCCCAAAGGGTGACCCTCTACGATGCAAAGTATCTGGGTTGAAGAAGATGTCTACAGTGCAAAAGAGTTTTTAAATATATGTAACATGATTATTTTTGATGTATTTTACATAACTGTGACAACCACAGGCAAGGCTGAACAAAAATGCACGCACATGCTTATAACAATGTTTAATTTTGAAGGAAAGGATTAGGGAGAGTTGAATCTTTTACTCTTTTTGGAAAAAGAAAAACTGAAAAGAAAAAAAAAAAAAGTCTGAAAAGAGATGTTTGGTTCTACTTCTCCTCTGGAGTGTGGTTGCAATAATCTGGTCATTGGAAATGAAACTAAGTGACTTGATTTAGTTGCTGTAGCATAACTGAGGAGGCTGGATTTTGAAGCTACACTCTGGGTAAAGAATAGTGAAAGTGAGGCTTGATAAGCCTCAAAGGGGGAAATGTTGAAGTGTTTATTGCATTAATAATAAGTATTTTATTACAATTCAGCTGTATGATTATACACTATTATTTACATCTATATGATGATATTCAGCTGAGGGAGTGCAGGGTCTGCAGGAGACTGCAAGACCACCCCCTCACAGTGTTGGGTGTTAAGTCCATATATGGAGATAGTGCTGGACCCAAGCCAAGTTAAGACATGGGGAAAGATAAACAATGACGTAGTATGTTTGGAATGTGTAGGAACTGCCTATATAATAGAGGATTTCCCTGAGTCATGAGGAGCTCTGCAGATCGACTCGGTTTTGTTTGAAAGAATAAAACCTATATTCTGGCATCAAAGACTGAGTGAAGTGTTATTTCCAAAGAAGAGGAAAACGGCATCATTTTAAACCACAACACTATATGAAAGAGTTTCTAGAAATATAATTGTATTCATGCATAAATACAACTGATGTTTAATTCATATTTCATGTGTTCAGAAACATTAGAGTAATCACAAAGAGTAATCTCTACAAAACAGCCAAGAAGAGTATGACTCATATTAAGCTTTTATGAACAGCATAGAAAGGATAAATGTTTATGATAAACTCAGACTGAGGTTTAAATGTATACATATATCAAATGAGAAATTTGATATGACGATGACATACATAAATCCAGTAGCAGACCTAGGCAGGTGGAGCTGGGGAGGTGGAGGGTTTCAGAGGAACTCTGATAGGTTGTTGCAGGACTACCTTACAGCAAATAATGAACCAGAATGTTTTGCCAATCATTATTATATATTTGGGTCTTTAGCATCCCAGATCTATATCTAACATGGATGAATCTCTCCTGATATTAGAGTTACAATTACAGAAGAATAAAAAAAAGCACATTTTGCTAACTTTTGGAGCTTGGAAGAGTTCAGTTTGACCAGATGTTTTATAGCATCATCACTGTCCTCGTCAGAGCTCATTTCCCAGTATTCAACATCTGGTGATCTCAAACATATTCTCAAAACTATCATTTTCAATATCTTTAAAATCAATATTTTGATCGCTGACAGCTTCTTCACCAGATCCACCATTAAAGTGAGAGTGACACTAATATTTGAAAGCATTTCAAGTTTTGCTGATGATATTTCCTATTCTTTTGTTTTCTGCCTGCGGTAACTACACTGTAAAAAAATATTTAAAAATAAGTTACCTGGTTGCCTTTCAAATTTTTAGTTCATTCAAATTAAAAATTTAAGTTAATACAATGAACATTTTTGAGAATTGACATCACCCTTTATTCAAATAGTATTAAAAGATTTTGTAAGCATATTGCGTAATTTTATTTGTTTTAATGCAGTGAAACATGCCAAATTGTGCTATTTTCATGATTTATCACAACATTTTTTTATTTTTTATTTATGTGGTTCAGATACAATAATATTTTGAGTTTCTATTTATTAAACCAATGTCCTCCATTGTAGTAACTCAAATTTTTAATTTCAATGAACTCAACATTTTAAGGCAACCAGGTTACTTACTTTTTAAGTTAAACCAACAATATTTTTTACAGTGTATGAGTGAAACATCACTTCATCATTGTGTATCAGACATTGCCACCTTGTGGAAAAAAGGTGAACTGCACATATTCAGTCATCAAAGATTCAATTATTGTTGTGCAGAAAAAATATATACTAGTGACCCTATACTGTATATTTTTTTTCCCAAAACAATGGATGGAAAAATAGGCATTCTTTTACAGTTGTATTACTTTTTCTCGTTATATTGTTTATAATGTGTGGATTGAGGAATACTAAGATGGTTGATGTCTAACATTAAAAATTGAGTAGGGTAGTGAATGAAGTCCTGGGTCACTAAAGACCCGAGGTATGCGTTTAAGGGTTAAATGGTGAGAAAGCAATTTGCCATCGTGGTACATTGCCCTATTTATTTTTCAAAAAAACAAACAAACAAAAAAAAAAAAAAACCCACAAAAACAATTATATACACAGATCAGGCATAACATTATGACTTTTATATATATAAAAGTCAAATAGAAAATAATATTTTATTAATTTATATAATGCATGAAGTGATAGAAAAATTGTTGTTAACTACAAGTTTTAGTTTAAAACACATAATTCCAAAGTGCTTCTAGGATTTCAGGAATTCTTTTTCAGTCTCCTCATTAGGAATTCATCTTGGTCTTCTCTCGCTGGAGATCCATTTCCTGTCTCATCGTTTTTTAACGTCCCAGCATGCTGTGCTCTGATCATGCTGTTAGATTTACAGATTAGCAGCTTTTAATTCACTCTCCCCGCTCTCCCTTCCCGTCGGCTCCTCACGTCGCATGTCTTCCGTCCGTGGTCAAGGTTCTCGCCTTCCACCTGCGGTTGAGAGCGTTTGGATTTCATTTGGTTAACCTCACTTTAATAAGCTGGGTAATGATAGACTGGACGGGTGCCATCAGTTGCAAGAGGGTGAGAGGAGAACGGTGTTGGGAAAGCGATTTCAGAACAGCAGTATGCCAAGATACAAGCTACTCATGATTTAAAGAAGTAATCTACAATAAAAAAGTTGCTATAGTAACTTGAAAAAACAGTTATGAGTAGCAGCCTTTAATATTTTTCAACTTAAAAAGAAAATTATTGAATGGTTATCAAAAAAAAAAAAAAAAAAAAAGAAATGTTATTTAATGAACCTGACATTTAAAAACTACCTGTATGATTGAGGGTTATTTAGGGCAAACCAATTATAATCACTAGAATAAAGTGATTAAAGCAGTGAATACAGTTTTTGGGATGAAGTGATTTACTAAAATGAATCAGATTTGAACAGACACATGAGCAAGAGACAAACAAACAAGAGGCAAGTTTAAGACAAACCAATTCACTAGAATAAAGCAAACGAAGCACAAAATGAAACATTCTGGATAAGGTGATACACTAAAATGAATTACACATTTGAACAAAAGGACAGTTTAAGATGAACCAATTCAGTAGAGCAAAAGAAGCATTTGGGATGAAGTGGTTTCACTAGATTCACTAAAAAAGCAAACAAAGTAAAGAATGAAGCATTTAGGATGAAGTGATTCACTTAAATGAAATCACACATTTGAACAGACATATGAGTTTCAGTCAATCTCATGTCAATCTTGAGTACCTATAGAGTAGCACTGCATCCTTCATATCTCCGAAAACTCTTTAGTTTTATTATATTTATAAAAGAAAAATACGCTGTACTGAGTCTTTCCGAATAAAACCGAGCAGCTGGAGGCGTATTCTGTGGGCGGAGCTAAAAAGCCATGAGTGTGCGCAGCTATTGCGTTTAGAGCGTCTGAAAGCTGTGACATCCTTGTGGAAACGTGGAAAAGAAAACGTTATCCTAAATAAACCATGGATATCAATCAGATTCAACCATACACATATGATCCAGAATTTGATCTGGAGGCTGAAATTGAACAGGAGCAGCAGGAACAGCGACTACAGCAGGACGTCTCTATGTGTGTGGTATGTACTGTAACTGTAACTGTGCGCGAGTTTTACAACATTTGTGTGTGTTTACTCATGGTTTATGAGGACATGATTTGGTTTATGGACTATTCTATGCGATTTAACGTTAGCAGAGTAGCAAGCGGAACGGTTTTGCATGTCAGATTAGTGCGTTTGCATAGAAAAACAATGGAATAGTAGCGCATTTGAATGAAGAAGTGCGCTCTGTGAACAAAGCGGTTTAATATGTTTGGGGTGGTTTTACAATAAACAAACACCTATAGTGTTCAGCTAAACAAATGTAAACACACCATACATCGCATGCTCCATTGATAAATTGACTATACACGATCATGTTGCTTACTGATGTGCACTTACGTGCTGATAGCCAACAACACACAGACATTTGAAGCAGTTTTACTCACCGCAGTTTTACTCAACGTGCTTCCAATGCACGACCGTGAACCTGTCGCAGTGTTAATTTTGACAGACATTTTTAATTTGCTCTTAGTCTTCGTCTTCAGCCGAAAATGCTTATTAGTCTTAGTCACATTTTAGTAATTCTGTCTTTCATAGTTTTAGTCAACGATGTATCTATTGACTCTACAGAAAGTTGGCGACTTCTGCGCACTGTGTGCCTCAGCATGCGCTGACCCCTCTCTGTGATTTTACATGGCCTACCACTTCATGGCTGAGTTGCTGTTGTTCCAAATTGCTTCCACTTTGTTATAATACAACTAACAGTTGACCGTGGAATATTTAGTAGTGAGGAAATTTCATGGATGGACTTATTGCACAGGTGACAACCTATCACGGTGTCACGCTTGAATTCACTGAGCCTGAGAGTGACCTATTCCTTCACAAATGTTTGTAGAAGCGTCTGCATGTCTAAGTGCTTGATTTTATACACCTGTGGCCATGGAAGTGATTGGAACACCTGAATTCAATGATTTGGAGGGGTGTCCCAATACTTTTGGCAATATAGTGTATAAAACAAGATGATCGTTTAAGGTGAACTAACTCACTAGAATAAAGCAAATGACTCGTCCATCGGTTTTCCACAAAATGAAAGGATGTGATTCACTAAAATGATTCAGACTTTTAAACGGTAGGCTAGGCTACATATGGCAGGGATAAGCCAATGAATCAGACCTCCCAAAGCTACAAATAAATCAAGAAGGATAAACTGATTTATTAGAGAATATCAGACTTTCTAATCTACATAAAAAGAGAGGTTTGAAAGAGAGGTGTGGACCAGCTCACTATAAAGAATCAAGACTTTAATGAGTTAAATCAGACGTTATGCTACAGTCAAGCAACAATTTAAAGACAACCCTATTTATTTGTGACACTGGTACTTGTAAAATTCTGATTATCTCTTGAAAAGTTATTTATAACTATTTTGAACACAACACTGTTGTCGTACTGAAAATTGAGCCGTTACTTTAGTTAGTAACTCCTCAACGCTGGATGAGAAACATGCCAAGAAGGAGAGAAAGGGAGTCTTTCTGTGAAAAGAACACCATGTTCATCTCCAGGAGCAAAGCTTTAGGAAGAAGGGTGAGCGAGAAAAAAAGATAAAAGACGGGAAGAGAAAGAAACAAGAGAAACAGAGGTTAAAAAAAAAGCACCTTCAGCTCCAGCAAAGGTGAAGCCACACACACACACAAAAGAGTAGAACAAGAACAACCATTAATAAATAATGACATTATTTATTAATTACATATTGTGGATGATGTTTCCTCTTTTTATGTTCTTCATTTTCCCTCTATTTCAGTCTTTCTTCCTTTTATGTGTGTGGTTATGAACTCTTCTTTGTTCTTGGTTTTCCTCAGACATTAAAAATTAAGAGGTTCAATATACATGTCCAGGATTTCATTATCGTTGAACTTGATGAAGGCTCATGCATCTATTTTAATACACTGGCCTGTTTGGCTCCTGTATATCTTATATCTAAAAAGTGACTGGTTACAACAATGAAAACAAGTAGTCAATGGAAGTTATCGGAGACTCAGAAACACTTATTTTACAGCTGATAAAGGTCTTGTCTTCCTGACTCATTCTTATCTCAAACACCCCAAAGCACTTCAGCTGCTCCTGCAGTATCTTCAAGAGTTACTACCTTTTAAAGTGTTTGTCTTTCATTTAAATGACTTTCTTGTTTGGTTGATGTCAACGTGTTTTTGCTACTAGGTAATGTTTGTGAAATGTTCAATGCTGGGTAAGATTAATAGTAAATAATGATTGGCTAGAAAAAGACAATTGATTTTCAGGCTTAACATCCTGGTCCGAATACCTCCACAATCCACTGCAAACTCTAATCTAATCCCATTTCGTAATGAAACTCTCTCTTTTCACCAAGGAAATCCTGAGGAATAAAATCCCATCCTACATTTTCTCTGGTTGAATATTCAGTTGACACATTAACAAAGACAATTTAGTTGTAAAAGCCATTTCATGTTAACTTTGAACAAAGGCATTTCAAATGTTCTTTGCACATTATGAACCCTTTATCAAGGTTCTTCTGCCAGTTCTTCAGATCAAAACGTCCGTGTTCATCATTAGATCAGCATATTTCATTTTTTTTTTAAAAACTGTACATTCTGAACCATCTGGTGCACTTCTGTCTTTTTTGGCCAAAAAAACCAAAACAAAAATCATGACCATAATTCGAAAAGGCTAAATGGTCCTGAAAAAAAAAAAAAATTCACTTGTACTCCTTTGTTTTTGGTATTCGAATTAACTATGACTTTTGTCTCAATAAACTCCTAATTACTTACTTACTTAATTACTTACTTATAGGGATGTAGAATATGATCATGCAGAATAATAATATGTACATTAATATGTACTTTATAAGTACTAATAAACAGCCAATATCCTAGTAATATGCATGCTAATAAGCAACCAGTTAATAGTGAGAATTGGATCCTAAACTATAGTGTTACCCAAATTTCATCTAGTGGAAACTTTGGTACTGCGCCCAAACTAAATCTTACTGAAAACGAATATTTTGCGATATCAAGCTCAAATTTGGAACACAACTTGTTTAGATTTACTTGTTTAGAAAAACCTTTGATTTTCTTGCAGTTTTAGAGTACAAAGTGTTTGGGAAAATATATATTTCATATAAAAATTGAAAATGTGATGATATTTGTGTGCATTTTTCATAATAAACCTAAAATTCTATAACTTTTTAAACATTTGCCACTTCTGCAATAATCTGCCAAGTGTCGTCTTTGAAAAGAGATCAAACTTATGTCTGCGCTCCAAAGCATTCGAGATTTATGACAGTTGGAAGTTGGAAATATAATTTTCAGGTCTATGCTCAAAAAGTGAATAAATGGATTATAACTACTGCATAAATATAATTTAATACCATAAAATCCCCTAAAAATACTAAATATTAAATAAAAAACATTTAAAAAAAAAATTACGGTCATTTTTGATCACCACCAGAAAAGTATGAGAGAGTTAAAAATGTCTCAGTTATGTATGTAACCCTCATTCCCTGAAGGAGGGAACGGAGATGTACGTCAGAACTGACCGACGAATTGGGATCTATTTTCAGAGACCAATCTACTTCGAGTGATTAAAAATGAGCCGCGGTTCACGCATTCACTGCTCCGCAGCGCGGGTATAAACACGGAAGTGGAAGTACCGCATATCGCTTTTCAACTGAGTAGCCGAGACAAGTGACTCGGCCTTCAGCTGAAGCACAGCACCTGCGACGGGACGTACGTCTCCATTCCCTCCTTCAGGGAATACGTAACCGAGACGTTCCCTTTCAGTCAATGAATTGGGATCCCTACCAACATGCCAGGGATGCTGGCCCTTCCAGCGCCCTGCTTGAGCTCACTGGACCGCTCCTGCATTGGAGAGGGAGTCAGGGCTCCAGGCAGGGAAGGACAGTCACTGCTGTTCCTGCAAGACCCACTCAGAGTGTGTATTGGATAACGCTGGGAAAGCGTGCCCGTCTTGGAAGATGGAACGCTGTGGAGCCACGTCCTTCAAGGGAAGGAGAGGTGGTGGATTAGTGGTGACACATAAGGACTAACCTAGTAGGGTAGTGCAACATATGGCAGTCTTTGGGGTGGTTCCAAACTGGACCCAGGGGAGAAAGAACACCTCCAGAGACGACAGAACGGGCTCTGTCAAGGGAAAGAGACGGGGCTAGCCGAGTAGGGTAGCTGGTACCGTGGAGAATACACATATGGGGTTGCCGTGGACCAGCCTACACACACGTTCCACAAACATACGGGTGCAGGCCTGACGTCAGATGGCCACAACGTCTGACACTGAAGGGGTGACGGAGGAGCTCGGAGGAGCTCCGTAACAGATGAAGAACTGTTCTGAGGTCCTAAAGTTTTTAGTTCGGTCCACATAGGCGTGGAGAGCACGGACGGGACAGAGCAAAGCTAGGGCTGGGTCTGCCTGCAGGTTCACCACCTGATCTCGGAAAGGAGTGGTGGGAAACTTGGGTATGTATCCGGGCCGGGGTCTCAGGATGACGTGAGAGTTACCTGGCCCGAATTCTAGGCACGATTCGTTGACCGAAAGTGCGTGCAGGTCCCCTACCCTCTTGATGGAGGCCAATGCAACCAAGAGTACTGACTTCATGGACAGGAGCTTTAACTCAATGGACTGCAAAGGCTCAAAGGGAGGACTCTGGAGTGCTCTGAGCACCAGAGCTAAGTCCCAAGAGGGTACCGAGTTTGGACGAGGAGGATTTAGCCTCCTCGCACCCCTGAGGAACCTGACAATTAAGTCGTGCTTCCCTAAGGACTTACAGTCAACTGTGTCTGATACACCGCTATTGCTGTGACGTACACTTTGAGGGTGAAGGGAGACAGCCTTCGCTCCAACCCGTCTTGCAGAAAAGAGAGCACGACACTAAGCGAACACCTTCAGGGGTCTTCGCAGTGAGAAGAACACCACTCAACCAACAGGTTCCACTTCAACGCATAGTGGTGCCTCGTAGAGGGGGCTCTAGTGGAAGTGATGGTATCTACCACCGCCTGTGGTAGGCCACCTAGAACCTCCGCGTCCCGTCCAGGGACCAGACATGGAGTTTCCAGAGGTCTGGACGCAGGTGCCATAGTGTGCCCCGTCCCTGAGAAAGTAGGTCCTTCCTCAGAGGATTGGGCCAGGTAGGTGCTGTCGCGAGGAGAGTTAGTTCGGAGAACCAGCTCCGATTGGGCCAATAGGGTGCAACTAACAAGACCTGCCCCTCGTCCTCCCTGACTTTGCACAGAGTCTGTGCGAGAAGGCTCACTGGGGGAAACGCATACTTGTGTAGGTCCCGGGCCAGCTGTGCACCAGTGCATCCGTGCCGAGGGTGCCCCCAGACAGGGAGTAATGCAACTGGCAATGGGTTGACTCTGGAGAGGCAAACAGGTCTATCTGTGCGGCTCCGAAGAGGTCCCATATCAGCTGGACCACCTGGGGATGGAGTCACTACTCTCCCAGAGGTGTCGACTGCCGTGAGAGCTTGTCAGCTGTCCAGTTGAGTGCACCTGGGATGTGAAAGGTGCGAAGCGACCTCAGATGCTTCTGACTCCAAGGAGGAGATGGTGGGTTAGACGGAGCATGCAACGGGAGCGTAGACCACCCTGACAGTTGATGTACGCAACGGCCGCAGTGCTGTCCGTGCGGACCAGTACGTGCTTGCCCTGTAACGGCTTTTTGAGGCGGCCCAGAGTGAGACGGACTGCCAGTAACTTTAGGCAATTGATATGCCAATGCAGTTGGGGCCCCGTCCACAGACCCGAAACTGCATGCCCGTTGTACGTGGCCCTCCAGCCAGTGGATGAGGCATCCGTGAAGACCACAGCATGCCTGGACACCTGTTCTAGGGACACTCCTGCCCGTAGAAACGAAGGGTCCGACCACAGGTTGAAGGTTTGGCGGCAGTAAGGAGTAACTGAGACCCGGTACTTGCCGATCTGCCATGCCCATCTCGGGACTCGGCCGTGAAGCCAGTGCTGAAGCGGTCTCATATGCAGCAATCCGAGCGGCGTTACCGTGGCTGCATATGCCATATGCCCCAGGAGCCTCTGAAAGAACTTCAGTGGGACCGCTGTCCTGCCTTTAAACGTATTCAAGCAGCTCAGCACTGACCAGACTCGCTCCTCTGTGAGGCGCGCAGTCCGGCTGACCGAATCCAGCTCCATACTGAGATAAGAGATCCTCTGTGTGGGACAGAGTTTGCTCTTCTCTCGGTTGAGCCGAAGGCCCAACAGGCTGAGGTGACAGTACCAGGTCCCTGTGTTCGCACAACTGCTCTTGCGACCGGGCCAGTGTGAGCCAGTCATCGAGGTAGTAGAGAATTTGAACGTTGCATTCTCTGAACGGAACAATGGCTGCCTCTGGTACTTTCATGAAGACGCAAGGCGACAGGGACAGCCCGAAGGGCAGGACTTTGTACTGATATGCCCTCCCCTCGAACACAAAGCGTAGGAACTGTCTGTGTCAAGGGAGAATGGAGACATGAAAGTACACGCCCTTCAGGTCGATCGCTGCGAACCAATCTCGGGGACGGCTGCATTCGAAAATGCGTTTCTGCATCAACATTCTGAATGGGAGCTTGTGCAGGGCCCAATTCAGGGCACGCAGGTCCAAGACTGGTCTTAACCCACCCCCTTTCTTGGGTACAATGAAGTAGGGGCTGTAGAACCCTGACTTCATATCGGCTGGAGGAACCGGCTCTATCGCGTTCTTCGCCAGTAGGACTTCAATCTCTGACCACAAGACATGGGCATCGCTGCTCAGCACGGAGGTGAAGAGGATGCCCTTGAACTTGGGAGGCCGGCGAGTGAACTGAATCACGTAGCCGAGTCTGATGGTACAGATGAGCCAGTGAGACAGCCTGGGGAGCTCTAGCCAGGCCCCCAGAGACCGAACACTACCTCTGGGGGAGGGAGGGGTGCGGACACCACCTCCCTGAGAGCAGATCCCCTTTTCACTGGGCCACCCATTTCAGGGCCACTTGCCAGCAGACTTTGTGGGACCCTGGACGGTTGGGCACCTCCCTTGCGCTCGGCCACCTGCTGCCCGGGTGGAGACTGCTGCTTGGCTTTATCTGGGGCAGAGGCAAACACAGGGGGACACCCTCGGCGACAAGCAGGCGGAGACGCTGTAACCAACGACTGGGTGGAGGCAGCAGCTTGTCGATTTTTTTATTTATTTATTTATTTTACGCCTCCGTCTGCTTCTGGGCCACCAAGAACTGCTGGGCGAAGTTCTCGATGGCGTCGCCAAAGAGTGACAACCCGAGCTGTCAGCCGACCGCTCGACGGCACATGGCGCGCTAAACGCTTAAGCCCTTACAAGAAAGGTAAGACGAACTGCGTGCCGATGCGATCACACTCTCCTGAGAGAGTATGAATCACCCACGAACGCAATCTCACATGTTTATGTGCGAGAGAGATCGTGGCCGTCAAATGAGGACAGGAAACAACCACATCCAGAAACACACGGTTTGAATGACATCTTGAAAAACACGAAAAAGCCTCTTTTAGAAGTGCTGAAGCACTCAGGGAGATGGCCGAGGCTCACAGCAGTCCGATTGCAGTGTGAGCACTCAAAGAACGGAAACACCCAGCCAAACAAAACAGGAACACGTGTATGTTGCAGTGGTCACTCGCTGACTCGCGCCGTCACAGCAGCACCCAGGTAAGAGAGCGATCCTCCTCGAGACTCGTCTAAACACTCTTCGTAGATACAGCCCCTACTCGTTTTTAATCACTCTAAGTAGATTGGTCTCTGAAAACAGATCCCAATTTGTCAGTCAGTTCCGACGTACGTCGAACGTGACCGACTGAAAGGGAACAAAGGTTCTTTATTGGTTTCTATGGTTCTATGAAGAACATTTAACATCAATGGAATCTTTCCATTTCACAGAAGGTTCTTTAGATTTTAAAAATGTTCTTTACACTAAGGAAAAATTGTTATTTTAGGAACTGTTCACTGAAAGGTTCTTTGGGGAACCCAACATTGTTCTTCTAATGGTATCACTATGAAACTCCTTTTTTTAAGAGTGCAGATGGATTTCTAAAAACTAAAATGTTTTAGTACATTTTACATTGCACAGATTACATATTTTCATGTTAACTTCAAAGTTACGGTCAATGAGTCAATGCCATCTATACTCTTAAAAACAAAAGGTTCTTTATTGGCATCTATGGTTCCACGAAGAAAACCAACTTAAAACCTTTATTTTTAAGAGTGTAGTGTTTCCTTCACAACAACGTACAAATTAACTTTCTTTGGTGGAACAACTTTCAAAAAACAGCTGAGGACACCTATGAACTGAACCACAATAGTAAAGGTAATTGCAACCCTATACAGCAAAATGTTTTTTTTCTTCTTCTGCATTTCACTACAGTTTTAGATTGAGTACCACTCTAGCTTACACCTGAAACTTTTGTACTTGGAACACTGTTGACTCCTATGATAAATTGCTTGTGCTGTTCATCATTTGTAGGTTGGTGTGATAAGAGCATCTGCTAAACTTTATGCGCTACATAAACCTTGTCAACCAAATTCATCCCACTTCAAAGTAGGAGCTGGAACTGTTCTTCAACTCTGAAACTTGATAGACTCTCGTCACTCATCTGTATAGTCTAGCAGCAGATGGGTATTGACAGCTGGCTGACTTCCAGTCAGAGAGAGCAGTGTGTGTTCTCTCTCCTGGAGATTTCTGTCTGTCTACATGGCTTCTTCACATCCATGCTGAAGTGTATTGGACTTTAATTATGGCTTCTGTTTTCTCTGGAGTAGCTGAGAGTGCTACTGCACAATGACAAAAACAACTTAAACTCTTTAAACTAGTGGTTTACATTTTCGAATGATGGTGGTGATTGATGGTGCAATCACACAAGTCACAAGTCACAAATGTGTGCATATTGATTATATTTTCAGCCTTCCCTTAGGTAATTTTGACTCGAACCTCATAAAAAAAAAAAGAGTGTTCATCAGAGTGGTCCAAGACCCTAAGACTTTTGTCACACTTGAACCATGAATACAAAATAATAATAATAATAATAATTTGACAGGATTCAAAGAGAGTTTTGCAATTTAAAAAGAGTAACAAATCCTTCCTTCGTGGCTCAATTTGACCCTTAAGAATGAATGGAATGCTTCAGTGAATGCATACTGGTAGACTGACTTTAGGACACAGCGGAACAGCTCATTTGCTTCATATAGAACTATAAGGCCATATAATGGCAAGTCATGAAATATTCTGAAAAATTAGTAAAAATTGCATAAAACAAAAAATATTTAAAAGAAATTAAATAAGGTTTCTGGAGAAATTAAATAAAAAAAAAAAAAGGTATACTTTTTGGGCTTCGGGTCATTTTGACCATGAGGGAAGGATTTGTTACAAAGCGCTTTTTTTATTCATTGCCTTTTTTCGTGCCACATATTTTAGTAATCATCATAAATTAGGTATCATTCAAAAGCTTACAAACTAAAAATCATCCTGTGAAATCCATTTTGAAATTGGACATTGCGTTTTCATGGAAACAGTACTTTAAATTCTTTTAGTGGGCTCCTCCCTAGTGGGTGGTGTCATATTACAAAAATTAGAACTTCAATTTTTGTGATATCAACTTCAAATTTGGAACACAACTTGGTTATATGTATGGCTTTTATTATTTTGTTTTATTATTATTTTTTAAAAATTATTTTGTAATATATATATATATATATATATATATATATATATATATATATATATATATATATATATATATATATATATATATAGTACAGTGCATTTGATTTACAGAAATAATCTGCTGAGTGTCTTTAAAACAAGATCAAACATAGGTCTATATTCCAAAGCATTCTTGAATTACAAGTATTTAAGTTTGGAATGTGCATTTTCATGTCTATTCTCAAAAGGGGGTGACCGTTAAATGCCTAATTTGATTTTAGAGCCAGAACTACTATATTTGAATACTTTACTACGCATATTATAGCTCAGAGCTATATTTATTTTTCTATATCTGAACTTAATTGAAATTTACACTTAAAGCAACATACAGTCTTTTGACATTTCAAGCCCTAGAGTTCTAGTCCCGGGAAACCCAAAGTCCAGAGTTTACTGTAGGGAAATCAGGGCTGTGCTGAAAATGGCAAGGAACCAAGGCGGAGGAACCGTCCTATCCGTCATGGATCATTGGCTTCTATGGAGAGCTCTGTGTGGGGGTTTGAAATCATCAGTACACTAATAGAGTGAACTTACCCAATGGGGCTTATGGCAGCCCATCAGACGATGTGCGGAAACGTGTGGATGCTCAAAATTCATTCACGATGGCACTGCCGTCACTTGCCTCCGCTGGCGTGTGAGTGTTTTAAAAGGTCACTTCAGGTCGCGTGGAAGAATCCCTCCTGTGCGCCTGTGCTGGAAAATAGCTGGCTAGGTGAGGGAACATCTGTTTTCAATGGATTCTGTCCCACCTCACTGGGAAGCCAGATGGAAAGAAAGGGAGATAAAAAGGGAAGGAGAGTATGTGTCAGGAAAAAAAGGCATCTATAGAGAGAAAAAGCATTCAGAAAGGTGACTAATTACGCTTCTGATGTCTGAATTCAGACTGTGAAAGTGAATTACACATCTAACAGGCTGTGACTCTAGGGAACCGGTGTTTGGCTCCTTTGATTGCTCAAGGTATTACAAATATTTCACAGGTTTTATTTCCCCAGAAAGAAAAGCTGGACGTGCTTCCCATAGATCTAAATTCACTTAATCTCGTTAAGCAAGATGCAATACAGTTCGGCTGACAAAGCACTTCAGCCTTAATGGAGATTCTCCTCAGCTTGAAAACCTCTGGCTTGTGTTTCCGAGAAATCGGCACTCATTATCTGGATCTGGTTATGGTGCGACAGCCTGACATTCCAGTATCGTGGTTTTGTGGGGTAAATTTACGGAATGCTCCGCCTGTTCCCGAAGAAACGCCATTAACCTCTTACATTTAGCTAACCCTGAGCATATGCTGAAATTTATTAACTTTTACGACCGATGATTGCAACGATAATTTCCATCATAAAGCCATTATGAGGCGCTTCAGTAAATGCCTGAGATTTGTTTCATAATGGAGGAATTACCCAACGGTTCAGTCATACTGAATAGCTGAGGGCCTTTGTATGGTTAACATCATTTCAAAGTGCAGAGAGCGTCTGAAGAAGATGAGCAGGTCAGCAATGAGCCTCTTCGCTGTAACGTGCATTTGATGAAGCTGAATGGTCCATTTCTCCATTTAACTACAGCTTGTTCATGTACATCAGCTATTAAAACATGAATGTGCAAAGAAAACTCAGTAAACAGAGCATTAGGTTCAGCTCATACCATTTGGATTGTCCTTTATCCCCTGAAAAAAAAAAAAAAAAAAAAAAAAAAATCACACGAGATCTCTTTAATATTTATTTGATTCTCATAGACTGGAATGAAAATTCATTAGAGAGCAAATGGAAAGTTCTGGTTATGTTTACTTCAACTCACCTGAACAGATTCCAGTAATCTCAAAATGTACCTCCTCAGGAGGTTCAGAAGAGATCTCAATATCTTTGCTCAGGATATTTCTGCAATCAAAAGTCAAATATTTCAGTACTCAAACATAGGAAAGAAAACCATAGGAAAGGAAAAGAACCATAGCAGGGCTCGACATTATGCTTGTCTGTTTGGACAAGGGGAATTTTTGAAGAGGCGTGAAAGAGAAAGTAGCCTGATTAAAATGTCAATAAGAAAAAATAACAAGGGAATCACCAAAATGCGAGAATGATTCTGCATTAATTTAAGTGGCGAATGATAGTGAATAATAATATAATATATAATGTACTGACGGTAACAAGGTTGCAATGTTGAGGCTCGTGCAGCCTCATGAGTAGAAATGGAAACAAATAAGTGCAGCTCAAAGAAACTAAGTAACATCCTGCTGTAAAAAATCTAAATGTGAAGTTTTTATATTTATAACATACGATACAGTTATGCAACATCACGCAACCAAGAGTGCTGAATGCCATCACGACTGAAAATGTGACACTGATTTCATATGACAGCTCAATAAACAAGTAATTCATATTAAGTCACTTACATTTCTGTTTCAGCAGCTAAAATAGTTCCAAGGTCATAGAACCATAGCACATCTCACAGCAACACTCAGCCATGTTTCATTACTGAATGATTCTGCGTTTTGAACGAATCGGTTGAGCCAATGACCCATTCATAACTGCCTCATTCCTGAACGAATCAGTCGTTTCAACGAATCGTTTGAATGAATGACTCAATGACTCATTAAGACACCTACTGGTGGTTTAGTTTTGTGTTTAAACGTATCATTCTTTACAACGTTTCTTATTTGTAAATGAAAAAAATATTTAAAACAATCTCATAACATTATTTAATGCAGTTGTAATTTTTCAGTGTAAATTGTTTCATTTGATTGGAAACCGCCCTATAGTGTCTTCTTATTCTAATTTAATATATGCTTCATCTTTCATTTTAAATTCGAAAATGTTATTGTTTTTAAAACAATTAGGGAAAAATGCCCTTTATAAAGATTTAAATATCATGTGTCAAAACTGACTGAACACCAATGAGAATATTGCTTCAGAAAAACACAACACACACACACACACACACACAAAAAAAAAAATCCTTTTTTTTTTTTTTCTGGACAAGCACATTTTTTACTCGGACAAGTGAATGAACGATTTACTTGTCCAAAGGACAAGCACATGAAAAGGCTTAATGTCGAGCCCTGTATAGGAAAGAAAACCATAGGAACCATTGGAAAGAAACCATAAGAAACACACAACCGCACTGAGGAGCCGTGAAGGTGCACAACCCACATAAAGATGATAATTCCACAAATAACTGGAATTGCAGGTTTCAAACAGAGATGGCGACAAAGAGGCAAAACTTACTGCACCTTTAAAGAATAATCTCAAGTCAAATCTCAATATGAACTCCAACATTTCTCAAAAGACCAAAAGATTATAATGATAGTTTCTCCTTCACATCAATGAGATAAAATGGAGTGCAAACAGACATTAACGTAATTCACCTTTTCTACAAAGAATAAACTTTATCTCACATAGTTTTTGAAGAGGTCCCAATATGTCTTAGATCTGTCTATAACAGTGCCAAGTTAGCAAAGGCTAAAAACAAATGTCAGAAATTTGAATATGAATGTCAGTGTGTCATGCTATTCTTTGCAATGCCTTCTGGTCTATATTGCCATTCCACACAAGAATACAGGTGTCAGAATGACTTTCCTCTGGCGATGTAGCGGTCTGTCAAAATGGGGGGCAGGGAAGGTACGGTTCTTTATACCAGCTTCCTCTAATACACTGACTCTCTGCTTCTTTTTAATTTCCCCTCTTGTTAAATTGAAAGAGTTTTTTTCCCCCCTGTCTCTGCAGCTGTCACCATGGCATTTATGTCTATGTTGGACTTCAATAGGTCGAAGCGCTGTTTATCAGACGCTTCTTTTCCTAAAAGAGTTTCAGACTCACCACCACTCATGTGTCGTCCGCCCAAGGGAAGCTCAGGCAGTTTGTCAATAGGCCCATTATGCGACCTGTCAAGGAATATGACAAGGGCCCATGGCTCTCTCAGTTACTGTCTGGGTATTGAGAACCTCACAAGAAAATGCCACACGTTCCTACAAGAATTAAACCTTGTAGCGGTGCGCTGTTCTTCTTATTATGATAGAAAAAAGAGAGATATCTCTCCAGAACAACCTCATTGGAGGTACACCACCTTGGAGTGCTATTTCAATTTTTTTTACCTGTGCTTTACCATAATGTCCCTAAAAATGTGGAACTTTTTAAGATGGTTTCAGATCATTTCTTAAAGCCTTGGTTATTTCTGAAACTAGTATTTGGCTTCGGGCACATCCCTACAGTATATATTAGCATGTAAAAACTCAAAAGTGACAATTAAACAGCAATTTAACAAACTAGTGTACATGCATACCCTTGTGAAAAAGAAGTGCTGATAAAAGCAATTATTTTCACTATCGGCCATTGGCGGATTGTTTAAAAACAGCTGATGATCAGGGCCATCTAAAGTGTTGAATGTAGGGCTGTTGAAGTTAAAGTGACAATAACGCATTAACTGTATATGAAGGTAAATAGTAAATGAACAATGTTAAGCAGGCTGTATTTGATCATATGAATCACCTAAGGTTCAAGCCAGGGTTGCCATGTCCATGTTTTTTTCCTACACGAAACATTGCCTCCCATCCAGTAATCGCAAAGAGCATTGTGCTTTTGATTTTTGATTTACTTCTGAGAAGAATCAAAGTCTCAGCTTTCAAATTCTGTCCATTTTATCAATAAATTCAAACACTAAATGTCGATTTGACACTCTAAAATGTAACGTGACAGAACACTGTAGTGCCTCAGTCTTTTCTTCCACTTTAATATGAGTTATCGCATAAAAAAACATGCATGAACATCAAAAGGTATGTTGAAAGACACAGTACAACTTCCGAAATGTCTCAAGTAATTGCTTGATCTGTGTTTCAACCGCAGAAACGTGCCGATAAAGCAGCTTGTGTACAATGTCACTTAACGTTATGTTTCAGGAAAGTTATCCAATGTTCACAGTTCATTAGTTAGCTATTAAAAACACTAGAGATGAGCTTATTTACTTTTAATTCTATATGAATGTTTTAACAAGTTTGTCATGAAGACAAGTGTTTATGAAAACTATGTGCAAATGAGCTGTAGCCTATACAAACATTTAAGTTTTTATTTTGTAATATATATATATATATATATATATATATATATATATATATATATATATATATATATATATATATATATATATATATACATACACACACTATTATATCTGAAAAGAAATAGACTAGCAAAAATAACTCATTGGACAAAATCAATTTAATTGAGGGCAGGCTTTCCATCCAATATATATGTGTAGCTCCAACTCATAAAAAACAAGTTCATACAATTAAATGTAATTGAGTTGGTCCAAATTATTCATGTAGTTTTAACACAAATGTATCAAGTAAACATCAGTTTTAAATATATTCGATTGACTGAGTACAGTTAACCCTTAAAATGCATACCTCGGTATTCAGCAACCCGGGATGTCATTCACTACCTTCCAACTCAATAATTTTTTAACGTTAGACATCAACCTTCTTAGTATTCCTCAAACAATTTAACGATATAGCAAGAAAAAAATAATACAATTATAAAATAATGTTTTTTTTCCATTCATATTTTGTAAAATTGTATACGGTCGCTAACGACCCGAAGTGTGTAAGAGTACGTATATTATTTTCTGCACAACAATAAATGAATCTATAATGACGAAATAAGTGCAATTCACCTTTTTTCCACAAGGTGGCAATGTCTGATACATAATGATGAAATGACGTTTCACTCATAGTTACCTCAGACAGAAAACGAAACAATAATAATTATAATCTGCAAAACTTGAAATGACTCAGAGATTTACTGCAGTGCAAGTACTGAACACAATCAAATATCAGTGCCACTGTCACTTGATGGTGGATCTGGTGAAGAAGCTGTCAGTGATCAAAATATTGATTTTGAAGACGTTGAAAATGAGTTTTGAGAATATGTTTGAGATGGTGAATATGAGCCAAATTTCTGAATGTACTGGGAAAGCTCTGACGAGGACAGCAATGATGGTATAAAACATCTGCTCAAACTGAACCCTTCTAAGCTCCAAAAGGTAACAAAATATGATTTATTTTATTCTTCTGTAACTGTTACTCTAAGATCAGGAGTTTTATATATTATCATGACAGGTAGAGATCCATCTGTGTTCAATTTAGATCCGGGTCACTAAAGACCCATATATGTAAGAATGATTGGCGAAACAGTCATGCATTTAAGGGTTAAATTAAGTTGAGACAAAATGTAAAAAAATCGTGTTAATGTATGATATGGGAAAAAATATATTGTGATAACATTTTTTTAACCCTATAGCCCACCCTAACCAGTTCAATTTCCACAGTCCAGTACTAAAGACAAATCTCTCTTTTCTTCAGCCTCCTGGACTCCCCGGAGTTAGTACAGTTGTGCGGGGAGGACATTGTCGTTCATTAGCTAAACAGGGTCAATGCTGTTTCTATCCCTCCCACATGCAGAATCCACCAAATCAGCTACACTGCCGGTTCCCCTAGCAGCGGCCCACACAGCAGGTGTTTATGGGTAATTGCTGTGTTTGGCACTTTAGATTGTTTGTGCTGATGGTGGCGGTTCCTTCCCAGGCATGACTATAATTTTAGGATAAACACTTTGCTACTATGCATACATTTTAAACAGCAGAACAGCACTAGTCGGCGAGTATGCGGTCCAAGACAATGGCTTCAAACCACTGTTCGGGTGCCATTCACAATTTGAGAGAAGAAACGTCAAATTAAACGCCTTTTCCAATAAAAAATAGGGCAAAACAGATATAAATTGGAAAGATGGCTGTTATCTCATCATGTACAGAGTTAGGTTTAAAGGGGTGGTTGATTATGATAAAAAAAAATTTAGTTAGTGTGTAATGTCGCTATTTGAGCACAAACAACATCTTGCAAAGTTATGACGCTCAAAGTTCAAAGCAATGGGAGATATTTTTAAGGACTACAACAAACAGCTGGTAGGGACTACAACAAGCTTATTCACGGGTTAGTGACATCACTAACCCTAAAATTAACATAAACCCTGCCACCGGGAACATGCAATAAAGGTCATGTTGAAAAGAGGAAGAGTTGTTGTAATAGAGCACATTTAGGAGTCTGCTCAAGCTGTCACATCTGTCTTTTCACATTTATTGCAATACAGTAAGTAACACAAATGCAATAGCATGTCATAAAAGCAAGATGACAACATAAGTTATAACCATAATTAAACTAAACTGCACCTGTTCTATCTTCATGCAGCAGATATTCTCTGGCTCTGTACGCATCTTACAACAGTTCCCACATGAGCGATTTATAGATTATCATGACAGAATATGCTAATCAATGACTTGAAGATAGTTAACTCCACATCAGCTACATAAATTAATCAACTATCCATTCAGAAATGTCCTGTTGCATTCTACATGTTGTCACTTCTTCTTGAGTCTCTCCATCATTGTCCAGCTCCGGTTTGAACATAAAAGGCTGAACAGTTTCTGACATTTTCAGTGCGTGTCTGTGTGAGGTAATCGGAGCTTCTAACATGAGCTCTTGAATCTCCGCCCTCTTCTTGAAAGGGGGCTGGGAGCAGCAGATCATTTGCATTTAAAGGGACACACACACAAAAACTGCACATTTTTGCTCACCCTCAAAAAGTGACATTTTTAAAATGCTTAACATGCATTTTTAACATAAAAAATGTATGGGGTATTTTGAGCTAATACTTCACATAAACACTCTGGAGACATCAGAGACTTGTTTTACACCTTGTAAAAAGGGGCATTAGAGGACCCCTTTAGGTTTAGTAGGTTAAAAATAGCTTGAACATGAATTATTACATATATTACATAGCTTAGTCAGAATAGCACAATGAATTATGGGTTATGTATTCAATGGGAATTGGAGATTTAAAACCACCCTACTTGAACCCAGTTGTTACATGAATTTTCTCTGAAAGGCTACTCAAAAATCTCCCAAATATTACCTTCATGGGAAAGCTTTTGTTTCTCCATTCCGGTCTACTCTTCTGCAGTTTTTGGAGGGCTTCATCTCATCTGATGACCACCATCTGAGTGAAATCTTCATTTTGCGGACGGCGTATGCCAAAATGCTGAGGGTTAGAGTTGCATTATACCGGATCTCTACTCAATACTGAACAAATAAAGCATGGATATGACGGATCTCAAAACCATCCATCCAGCTGTACTTGAATTAGTCTTCCAGCTGGGCCAATCTGGTGAAAGTGTGTGAGAGAGGCGAACACCTGAACGTATTAGTGGAGTTGTAAAGACACCTGGAACGAAACAAAAATAACTGTTCTACTTCCACCCTGGTATTTTTGATGTATTTTTACCGAATCCACAGGTGGGAACTGTTGCATGTAACAAGTGTGGTATTTTAAATTCTTCTCAGCTCTGCCGTTCCTGTTGCTGCAGCCAGCGGCCTTAAATTAAAGAGCACAAGAAAGACTGCACAGTAAGAGAGTAAAAGTTTGAATCTCATCTCATTGGGTTGTGTACAATCTTTAAAATAAAAGCTATTTGGAACACTTAAAATAAGGCCAAAAAAGCCTCTTCTTATGTTGGTTATAGGTTGCTCATATTATATTTTTGTTTCAGCAGATTATTGTACTAGTTGTAATCCATTAAGAAAGGAAAAGCTACGCACAGAGAAAACGGGTGTCAAAATTGTATCTTTAGAGGTACACCATCTTGTTGATGGGGCAGTACCTTTAAAAGGACATGGTTCATAGTAGTACCTTAACGTACGTTTTTGTACTAATATGCACCTTTTAGGAATAAAAAAGGTACAAAGATGTCCTTTTAAGGGTACTGCCCCAGCGACAAGTTGTTGTACCCCTAAAGGTACAAATTTGACCTTTTTCTCTGTATAAATAAATAGTGACAATGCTTTAAAAATTGAAGGGATAGTTCACCCAAAATGTTTCATTCTGTCATCATTTACTCACCCTCGAGATGTTCCAAACATTTATCAATTTCTGTCTTCTGCTGAACACAAAAGAAGATATTTTGAAGAATACGGGTAACCAAACAGTTAATGGGCCATAGTTTTCTAATAAAAACATCATATTCTTTTACAGCTAAATCTTCGTTTTAATAATATATTACAGTCATATAATAAATTTTCTATTACAATTCCCAACTTCTTTTTGAAGAACCAATACTTTTCTAAATAATGTTTTGAGATGCCTGGTTGCAAGATGCTTTCAAACATTTCTTTTTAGATTTACTGTGGCGAGGCTACATGACAAAGTTCTGATTTACTTTGGGTCAGTGCCACCGAATATTATTTATTACAATTAAATATAATTTACCATTCAGTCTGCAGGAAAAGGCACCTTCTTACCCTGCTCCATTTTTATTTGCGACTCAGAACGGGCCATCCATAAATGCCCCACCTGTGAAGGAAGTTTCATTAGATTATTTATTTGTTTGTCTGTTAGAGGAAATGAGAAGAAATGGAACTGACCTTGCCAGCCAAAATGTTTCTCTTAATAGATAAGGCCGGCTGGATATGCTGTCCCTGGGCTATTGTGTTTAATGAAAATGAAGACCCTCTGTACCCCGCAGAGGACTCTGCAGGTGCCCAGCTCTGATCTATTATTCTCAGACAGAAAGAAAATGGCACAAAGAGTGAGGCAGACCACCGTTTTTCAGGTGTCGTATGAAATTTTCATCTGCTCTCTTCTTGAATTCCGTTTCCAGACGTACAGTCGTACTTGCATCGCTCTGAATGAAACGTTCCGGCATCGGGCACTTACATAAATCTTCGTCTTAGATTGAATTTCATCAGCACTGATTCATTATCGAAGGTCCCGGTCAGGCCAGAGCCACGGCTGACGTGCTTGCATGAAATCGGCCCATAATGCTTAGGTTGCAATTGCATCGATCGATCTGAAACAACCAAGGAAAGATACACACATACCCGAGCCAGTGATTGTGGTTGATAATCAACCCTGCAAGTGTGCCGCCCCCTGAAATTTGAGAAACTGCAAGACGACCGAACAGCACAGAACCACATGGCTGTGGGCGGCATATGTGAGACATGCTATATTTCATTCTGTACTGTAAGTACGCAAATGCACATTGTAAATTCTTTTTATAAAAATGCTGTTTCAACTTAAAGTAAGTTTTTGCGCTGCCTTCAAATTTTAAGTTTAATCGACTTGAAATGTGAATTGAAAAGTGACAACTTGGATATTTGAGTTGACTAAACAGAAAATGTTTAGGCACAAAACTTTTTTTTTTTTTTTTTTTACAGTTCCGCATGTGCAAACGTGCAAAAATACATTTATTTATTTTGGCCTCAATTGATTAACTGATGTGTGAGATTGAGCTTATGCAGCTAAAAAGTCTCTGTTTCCACTTTTGGGTAAAGTTTGGTTTGGAGTTTAAAATTAATTAAAAAAAATGTGTTTATTGTAGCAGTTCAAGGTTTTTTACAAGAACTTGTATTTCAAGTAAAACCATGTTAAAAACTTGTTTGTAACCTTAATGTACTTAATTTAATAATAATTAAAAAAGGTTTTGCTACTGCACTTTTAAGACTTCTGTGTAAATGACCTCTTAAGATTTACTAACGTAAGCAGCATGATTCACATTTGTTTTGTCTATCACTATTATTTCGAAAGAGCAAGACAAAATTTTATATTTTCCATGATGCGTAAATAAACAAACAACCAATGTTGGAAGTAAGAAATAAATATTTTTCTGTCGTGATGTTTACACAATTTAAAGAAACAGATGGGACAGTATTACCTCAATCCGTGTCTGAACTCCACAGGCTTTGTTTTCTGTATGAGAGAACAGAGTAATGCAGTTATATGGCTGTTTTCAGACTCATGCAGGATCCTTACAGCCATTCGAAAGAAACATTACAAAAACAAAGAGTCCCATTATCACTAAAACGAATATAGTGTCAACAGCACTAGTGAAATATTTGTTTTTCTTCTATATATCTGTTCTTTGTCTACATTATTCTGCAACATCTCACTGGAAATCTCAGTGTTGTGTGCTTCATATAACGAAACCTCGCCAGCCACAGCATCTTCCTCTACGGTAGAGCCAATATTTGTTCTGAGACGTTTCTGCTTGTCTCTGGGCTGTGCGTGAAGATAGCCAGGAATAATGGTTGAGGAATGTTTCCCTTTCCCAGGACTCACCTGATTTTTATTACAAAGCCTTGCTGTGGAGAACCTGATGATGAACGTCCAATAGGGCAGCATAATTAACTTTTTCCCCACCATTGACATAATTTTACATTATTTATGACACAATGCTTCCCCGCCATTGACATAATTTTACATTATTTATGACACAATGCTTCCCCGCCATTGACATAATTTTACATTATTTATGACACAATGCTTCCCCACCATTGACATAATTCTCCGTCATTTATGACACAACACTTCCCCACCATTGATGTAATTTTACATCATTTATGATGATGCTTCCCCATCATTGACGTAATTTCCACACTGCTTCCCTGCCAATGAAGGAATTTTCCGTCATTTATGACACAACGCTTGCCCGGCATTGACAGAATTTTCCGTTATTATGACATAACGCTTCCCCGCCATTGGCGTAATTTTCCATCATTTATGACAATGCTTCCCCATCATTGATGTGATTTCCGTCATAACACAATGCTTCCCTGCTACTGACGTAATTTTCTGTCATTTATGATACGCTTCTCTGCTACTGACGTAATTTTACATAATTTATGACAACGCTTCCCCACCATTGACGTAATTTCCGTCATTATGACACACCGCTTCCCTGCCAATGAAGGAATTTTCCGTAATTTATGACACAGCGCTTCTCCACCATTGATGTAATTTTCCGTCATTTATGATAACACTTCCCCATCATTGACCTAATTTTCCGTCATTAATGACAACGCTTCCACGCCATTGATGTAATTTTACGTCATTTATGACACAATGCTTCCACACCATTGGCAGAATTTTACGTCATTTATGACAAAACGCTATTATTACAGAATGTTTCGTCATTTATGACGCAACACTGCCCCGCCACTGGCGTAATTTTCCGTCACTTACAACACAACACTCTTTGCCATTGACATCATTTTTCAGCATTTATGACACAATGCTTCCCCGCCATTGACAGAATTTTCCATAATTCCATAATGTAGTGTTTAGTTTTCTGGCAATCCATGTTTTCACTGTTATACGGTAGGGGGCGCTATAACACATCTTCTGAAATAGTAAAGAATCTCTGGATCCCAAAACAAGCAATATAAGCATTGCTTATGCACATGTAAGCTAACACGATCATTAAGCATTAAATAGCATATAAATCAAAACTGCCTAACATTAAGACACGAAACGATCGGTTTGTGTGAGAAGCCGAACAGTGCGTGATCACTTCCGGTAAGTGAGGTCAATGTACAATCTGGTGTAGTTTACGCAAGCACCGAAAGTGATCTATTGCACGTATCGCTATGTCAGATCGTGTACATTGATCGTTTCGTGTCTTAAGACATCAATGTGTCGTCACGAGCCGCAGGGTTTAATATGGATTTGCCTGTGCATGCTTTTTTTTTGTACTCTCATAGATTTCGCTACCATTCACATTCGCATTATACGACTGACAGACTGCAACGTTTGGAGTTAAAAATCTTCATTTGTGTTCTACTGAAGAAACAAAGTCACCTATATCTTGGATACCCTGGGGATAAGCAGATAAACATCAAATTTTTATTTTTGGGTGAACTATCCCTTTAATCGAATATGGCTGCCGAGATTGAGACTTCCACTTTAGACCAAAATTAAATTGGAAATGTGGCCAAATAGTTGGCACACACATGGCACACTGAGCTGTGGTGCTCATATAGGACATCTGAATTCAAATCTGGCTTTGAAATTTTAAGTAGGAAATACAAGAATGGAATTAAGAAATGTTGAAATCAGAAATCGAATTTGCCCATTGGAGCATGTGGAATTACCACTATGCCTCAACTCCAACTAAATTAATTTTAAATGTGTTTTCTAAAGCACAAACACATTTAAAACTTTAGTTGAATCTGTGATGTAGCAGTTAGCAATTCAGCGTGCAAATCTAAATTCTGCTTGCACTATTAAGAACTTAAAACAGTATAAAAATGTATGTTTGTATGTATGTGAAGACAGAATTGATCTTATACTGCAATAGAGCAGCAATTTTTTTTTTTTCTCCAGAAACTAGCCAAATATTCCAACAGAAGAACAAACTTTATGGTTTTTTTGGGGACGGTGCTTTTTTAAGAGGGCATAAATCTTTTTCAGAGGTCTTTTTCAAGTAGATAATGCTATAATGCAATATCCTCACACTTTCTCTCTCACGCACACACAGACATTACTCTCACACTTTTTCACTGTGAAATCCACTAGAAATCCTGAAATTCATGAGGGCCACAATTAATCAGGAGAATTATACACTTAATATACATACTGATAATATTGTGTGATAAATCACAGAAGAACATGTGAGTCGTACTAGGCCTGTGGAAAACTCACCACCATGATGCGCTGTGTCCAAAATCGAATACTTCCCTATTATATTGTATGCGTAAAACAGTAGCCAGCATAGTAGTATGTCTGAATACATAGTATTCGAAAAACAGTAGGCAAAAAGTCCCCGGATGACCTACTACTTCCGCGAGATTCTGAAGTGCGATGGACACCTTACTATTCCATGAGGCCAAGGGACTGGATTTATGACTGGCAGTGAAATGACGAAACTGATACATTCATACATTCATACACCACATTCATACTATATAGTGCATACTTTTTAACGGTTGCGAAGTAAATTCAAATTTAATTGTAGTACTTATTCAGAAATTATGCAATTTTGGAAGCAGCGCTAAACTTGAATTGTGAAGGCTCATTGATGCACGTGGGGAGCGAAGGCTGGCCCGTGTGGTCTGATCAAACAGACGAGCTACTGTAGCTCAAATTGCTCAAGAAGTTAATGCTGGCTCTGATAGAAAGGTGTCCGAATACACAGTGCATCACAGTTTGTTGCGTATGGGGCTGCATAGCTGCAGACCAGTCAGGGTGCCCATGACAGTGGGCATGTGAGCATCAGAACTAGACCTCGGAGAAATGAAAGAAGGTGGCCTGGTCTGATGAATCATGTTTTCTTTTACATCACGTGGATGGCCATGTGCATGTGTATGTGAAGGATCTCAGTCCAATCGAGCATCTGTGGGATGTACTGAACAAACAAGTCCGATCCATGGGGGCTCCACCTCGCAACTTACAGGACTTAAAGGATCTGCTGCTAACATCTTGGTGCCAGATACCACAGCACACCTTCAGAGGTCTAGTGGAGTCCATGCCTCGACGGGTCAGGGCTGTTTTGGCAGCAAAATGGGGACTAACACAATATTAGGAATATTCGGTCATAATGTTATGCCTGACAAACAAAGACAAATCAACTTCCTGTGAGGAGTGGCCAACTGAAAAAAAAAGCAAAAGCAAAGCTTGTCAAGACAAACTTAGAACATTGACCAGACAAAGCCTTGTTTGAAATTCTGATTCAGCTTCCCGTGGGCGTGGCCAATTCAATTAAAATTACAATTCATTAACTAAAAGGTGGCCAATTCTGAACTGCCCAACCCTGGTTGCTATGCGGTTGCTAGGAATTTCTAGGTGGTTGTAATAAGCGCTCACCCTCAAGTCTCTATGATATTCATGTCCCTAGAAATGGATCGTGTTTCTCCGTCAATAGTATATCAGTGGCATTTCTGTGCCTGTATTGAGTGTTAGGTTTAGTTTTATTATAACAATCTTTAATCTTAAATGACTTCGAAATTGCTCTACAGCCAGCTGTCAGATGGTAGGAGGTCTGCACCACACTGTGCAATCATACACCTTTCACAAAAACATAGACTGCCATTCTCACTCAAATCTCAAGCTAAAGAGAAAAATCATGGTTCGGATTTAGGATCGAGTCTGGGAGTTTATCTACAGCGAATACAGATCTGACGACCGACACGTCTAACAGGGGTTTTAAAATGCTGAGCACACAAGAGTTTATCATCTTATGCCATGTAAGCGTAGAATAACTGCCCAAATTATCCCCATGTTATTCATTTACACTACATAAACTGCACTGCAATGGCCTCCTGGCTAGGTTCTGCATGTTTAAAGGATGAATTTGAATTTTAGACATCTATTCATTTTTTTCCCTGTACTGTTTTGCCGAGGGGTGCAGATGGCCTCCGCTACACCCCCTGCTAGGTGCATAATGTAGCTTATTTTGTGTTTTTGCACCACTGTGATGCTAAAACAAACAACAGATGAAAAAAAGTGCATAATTAGTTTTATTTACAGCATCTGATCGATGTGTCCTGAACTCCCAAGATCCATGGAGTCTCGTCAGTCTGCCTCAAATTGACGAAACTGTCCTGTTAACTGATTAATTGAGATCCTTCGATTAGATGTCTACTCTTCTTTGGACTGAGATGCAGAACAGATCGGTTGATTCAAGCATGATGTTTTATATTACTGTAGACGCAGATGTGGCGTTAACAAAATATTTCACGCAAAAATGAAAATGCTGTCATCATTTACACACCTTCATTTCCTACCGAACCCGTATTGGTTTCTTTTGTCCATGGAAAACAAAAGAAGATGGTTTGAAGAGTGTTCATGCTGCTCTTTTACTGGTCACCAGGGCCTGTCAAGCTGTAAAAATAACACAATAATGGATTGTAAAAGTAATCCAAAAACTTCTGAAAGTAATCCAAGAAAATATGAAGTGTAACCTGAATCTTTCCCTAGATAGCCATAGTTCAAGTTAAAATAACACATCGTTTTTTTTTTTATTACAAAATGGCAGTAGTGTCCGGATTCATTGTCAAGCAAATGCAAAGGAGATTTTCTTTTAATAACAATTTCAATTTCATTTCTTCGTAACCAGGGCTTGACAGTCACGTATTTTTGTTAGCTGGGTAGCTGCAGTGGATGGTGAGCAAAAAAGTTAATGTTACACAACTGCAATGTAATCTCATTTTCCCAAACTATTTTAAAAGCTATTAAAGCTCATTTAAAATACACCCATAGTATTATTAAAATCATAGATAAACAGCAAAACATGAATGAAATCATTCAAGACGTTCAGTGCTGAGCATCATTATAAACCGATATGCTATGCTAGCGTAACATTTGCTAACAGACATTTCAGATGATTAAGGAAAGGTACCAAATAATCATCAAATAAATTTGAAATATAGCAAATGCTGCATCAGAGCATATATAATGTATAAATGATAGTAATAAAATTACGGGCTTGTAAAGTTGCAGTTAAGTTGATAATATGTCATGAAATGGCCAAAACATTACTAATAGAGTACGTATCTGGAACGTTTCTTGCTTATTATATAACCTTAGGAGGCCAAACTGATGATGTTATGAGTTGGTAATTTGATGGTAGTGAAATTACGGGCACATGACAGAGTAACATTTCCAGTTTTCTGGAAATTACCAAAATATTATGAATATAGTAAGTATCTGGAACGTTCTTAGTTATCTTATAACCTTAGGAGGACGTACTGAGGACGTTTTGAGTTTGAAAGTACGGGGGCATGCACTGTTGTAGTTACGTTGTCATTTAGTAAGACATGAAATTACCAAAAAGTATGTATAAATGATGTAACTGGTATGTCGTGTGTATGTCTACACCGGACACGAACGGTGAGATGCTACGTGACAAAAGACAATGAAACCCATTATAATCAGTGATGTTGTCTACACTGGATGCGGCTCGACACGATAAATCCCCGACAGTTAACTGATGCCTCGTTCTATTTATGACGTACTGGCATGAAGGACAAATGCTTTGCAAAGGTCGCTTTGTTGCGTCCGGTGTAGACACGGTGTTTGCTGGGTAGTGGTTTTCCAAAGTTACTAGCCCACAATTTTGACATTGATACCATGGAGGAAAACTTTTTTAATATTATCTCATAATTTGGCAGCAGGTATATTAGGCTGCTGTCACTTTAAGACCTGACGTACTGAACCATTATAGTGTTACACAGGCGTTTTCTTTATGTTCACTTAAAGCATAACTGACTGTGTTTACATGAATTCTCGCCAAGATCTGCATTTTTGGCTGTTTAAGCACAATAAGCAGCGGAAAAAGAACTCAATTCAGTACTGAGAGGCAGCTTTAGTTGTTTATTTATTTAAAAAAGGGACAGTGTACATTAATAAACATTCATGAATGTAAATGTACCCAAATTAGCCCAAAGGCTAGTTTTCATTGGTAGTCCCTTTGCCAGATGTTATTAGGCTTTATGTGTGCGTTGTGAGCACAAAATCCGTTTATGTGCGCTTTATGAGAACAAAATCTGCAGGAATGAGTAAAATTATGCGCAATATGTGCAATCCCACACCGAAATTCAAGCCCTGTAACACCAACAATATTCAACCGGAGCAAATGAAATGAGTGAGTGAGGGGAGGCGAGCTTGTGTATCTATTCTGTGGAAAATGAGTATTGAAAGTTTTTCAGATATTTCAGTATCGATACTGACATTTTTGACAACACTACATTGCACTTAATTTACTTCGGATGTCTTTTAAAAGACTACTATTGAAAAATGTATATATTATATATAAAATTCAACCTGCCAAAGTGGCCATTAGGAGTTACTGTGCTACACGACACTGCTGAAATTTAGCAGGTGTTAAACTTAATAACATTGTATGGAATACTTTTATCTTTTTTTTAGGCATGGCCATAACTATCACCTTGAAAAATAAACTTTGGTTACGTTACATTAGATTATAACATTATATTAAATGTAAGGTGTAATGCTACGTATATAAACATTACATTAAAAATGTATTGTTTAATGGTTGATTTGTTACTACTTACATTTGGTCCTCTCTAATGTGTTACATACTTGCTTTTAAGGGTCTTTCAAACAGGATGTATACTCGTCTAGAATTGTTTTTCCATGTAAATGTGTGCTAGATGGATGTCGTCTTTTACCATCTTCAGTCTCGCTGGTCTTTCAGTGTCTCTTGCCATCAAAGCGATGCATTTAAGACATTGTGTCAATTTAACCTATGAAAAAATATTTTTAATTTTGTGTGATTCCATTGCCTTCTGTTCAGCTTATTAGAAATGGTCGAGTTTATCTGTTCTTTTTGGGAACAAAAATCATCAATCATCAGTCTCAGCATTCAGAAAGACGTGGCATTTCCTTTAAACAATTAGACAATGATTTGTCCTTTCCAATAAAGAATCTCTTATTAATCTTCACACCACCCAGCAGATGCTGGAGAAACATGACTGAAGCTGAAGCATTCCAGTTTAAACTGTTTCCATTGTTATGCCTGGGAATGAATCCATTTGTAATGATGGCACGAGTAATTTATGGGAAAGTAATTTTTAATGCATTTATAGCTTATGAGCTCTGAGTATGTAATTTTCTCTTTTTAAAAGCCCTCGCAGCATATGAAGTCGGCATTCATTCTCTAAACTGCAGCTGTAATTGCGGCAGAGGGTTCTTTGAAAGAAAAAGACATGTTTTCCACACCTTTCCTGAGCGAATGGTGATTGGTGGACATGTGACATATTGCAATTTGTGGGGCATTCTGAGGGAACAGGTCTTTATCCCTGTAGTTCATTTTCATGGAGTTGAAGCAGAGTCCTGTCGCCATTCTATATTCAAAGGAGACGTGCGGGTGTTGAGCTTTATTTTGAGGGTTATTGCGTTCTGCTTACCTGCGGTTCTCAGTGGGTCCGTCGTCTTGTTTGATTGCTCTGCGTCTGACAATGAGAGCCTTAGTATCATCACGCTGAGAAAATACATATCAGTCCAAACTATCAAACAAAACCAGACCAGGCCTTTTCTCGGTTGCCACTTTTCCTCTCAATTTAGCACCACAAAAGCCATCCTGATCGTCTCAGTGTGGGCCTTCCTGGCAAGTAAAAAAAAAAAAAAAAAAAAAAAAGATCAATGTATTTGTACATGCTTCAATCAGAGTTATTACTGTGTACTAAATCTACAACAACAGATAAAATAAACAAACAGATGATCACTTTTGTCTTGTTTTCCACTAAAACATCCCTAAATCAAGCGTAATTTTCTCTGTGTATGATATAAAGAATTTTCTAAGAATATTTTGTAAAGATTCATCATTTAAAAAAATAAATGAATAAATAAAATGGAAGCATTACAAAAAAAGCAACATTTTGGTTTATATGTTTATCCATACTCTTTATCATTTTAATATATAATGCATGTATAAAACATATTTTGATATTACAATTATAATAAATTGGATGACTATCCCATTTTTTTATTGTTAATTTGGTGGGATTTGTGGGAAAGTGTTGACTTTTTTTAGTGTTCTAAAAGATGGAGGTCAATTAAAGGTGCAGTAAGCGATTTCTGAGAAACACTGTTGATATTTGAAATCAACCTAAAAAACACACCCCTCCCTTCATTGCTCCGCCCCCAAAATGCACGAACACGCAATGCAAGAGTAGATCATGGCTGCAGGATGTTATCATGGCTGCAGGATGTTATTGTATGTTATGCCCAAAACACACCCATGAATCATTAGGAGACCAGGTACAACCCTTCTGGACCATGCACCGGGCGTGCTGACCATTTTTTCCGTCATTAAACAATGTGGCTAAATATATACGTAACGTAAACGTATACGTAAACGTAAATTTGCATATTGGGGAACTACCTGGAGTGCAGTCGTGAGTATTAGCTTACCTGAATAGTGGGTGAGATTTGGGAGCATCCAATCAATTTTAGCATCTTTGGGACCTATCATACGCAACCATCAACGCAAGTGTTTTTTGCTAGTTTCAGCCCGACGCAGTTATCATTTTCACGTCCAGCACCACGTTGTTTAAATAGCAAATGCACTCGCGCCCATCTGTTCGCCCATGGGCGTGCTGGTCTGAAAACGAGGTGTGTTCAGGCACATTGTTGGCGCGTTGCTGAGGCAACTGAAAACGACCGTGCCATTGACCAACAAAAACCTGGCCTAAAGTCAATAGCGCAGTATTTTTTGTGCTATTTAATATGCGTCTATAGGCGGGAGCACAATGCACGTACACTCTGCTTATTACACACACAGGGATGTGCAGCAGCACACAAACATGCAAAATATTCAAAATTTAAATACTGAATCCGCCATGGTGCAAGTGCAACTGGCTTTTAAAGGGAATGGGAGATGACACAATGATTAATTTATTGCATGTTACGCCCAAAACACACCCATGAATCATTAAGAGACTATGTACAACCCTTTTGGACCATGCGCCGGGCGTGCCGACCGTTTTTTTCCGTTGTTAAACTAGCAAAAGTGGATTTGGACAGGACCTAAGTGCACCTGCGGCATGCACTACCATTGCGCTCAGATCGTTAAAATAGGGCCCTATGTGTTTTACGTTTTCTAATTCCATACTCTCCAAAATAAAAGGTACAAAAAATGTCTCGGGGGCGGTACCCTTTCAAAAGGTGCATCTTTGTTCCTAAAGAGTGCATACTTGGTACCAAAAGTACTAAATGGTACATATTAGAACCTTTTTAAAGGGTACCATCCTAGTGACAGCTTTTGTACCTTTTTTTCCTGAGAGTGCAAGACACTTTTAGGCTGGAAAAAACAATAAAGAAGATTGCTGCTCAACAAAACTATACTTTCCTTGGCTCTTCTTGACATCATTATCTTTTAGGTTGTCTTAGGTTATGTTTGATGTGGCGTACAGCAGGAACGAGACCCACACGTGTCCCACTTGCATGGCCAGTTCATAGCGCCTCTTGTTTACAAAATGCAAGGAAGATGACATAGTTTTGTAATGACATCATCCTTCAAGCTGGTAGCCGCGAGCCGAGATGTACAACTGGAGCAGTCTGCGGGGTCCGCCGTGAATGATGCCAACCCCAAACAGGACACTTTGGGGGGAGTCTGTGTACTGATCAAAAGCTGTGCTTAAAATAGAGACAGCATGGAAAACCTGTTAAGCTGGTTTAGAGTCACACGTGTTGACAGTTTTGCGATCCGCAACTCTACGACTCCCCAATTTCGTGGCTTGGTACTTTGAAACCAATTAGTCTCAACTCGTATTTAATTAGTAATTGATCTGCAACCCATTTTGCTCAGCTGAAAACCAGCAGCTCATATACTCCTACAGGCCTACGCTAAAATGGGCCTTTATGTAGAAAGAACTGCTGTTTCCTTAGGCGGTTGAATTTACGGTAATTACCTTAGAATAATGTAATTGCCCGCGTATTTAGCAGGCGTGAATGTGCGACGAACAAAGAGCGCAGCCTTCAGTTCAGAGCAGTTTTATGTAGAGTGGCTCTGACGGGCCGCCTTCCAGCTGTATTGCACAACCTATAAATCTTCCTGTGACGTTTCTTTCCCCTCTAGAACCAGTTAATTAGAATCTTTTCAATAAATTAACGAACTTGAGGCACCTGGCATATAAAAAAATCCAGAGAAATGGAGCTCAAAACGTTAAAGAGCTCCTGGGAAATCGGATTCGTTCGCAACAATTAGTCACCGATTGACACGCCGACCAGCAGTCAGACCCACGGCGATGCGACTGCGTTTGTTAAACATTTTGACCCAGATCCCCAAAAAAAAAAAAAGAAGAGCATTGCTCTATGTATTTGGGTACAAAATAAAACTTTCTGCTTTGACAGTGTATTTCATAATGCATAATTAATCATGCAGCGCTCAATTATTTACCACAATGCGGAGGTTCTGCGCTTTTCCCCAGCGTTGAGGGATCTGCTGTGTATACATTTGTCTTGTCTATGGATCCCTGTTTGGCTTCTGCCGACGCGGTTATAATCACCCGTTCGTCTGAGAGAGAAAGGCCTGGAAGTCAAACAGATGATAAAATTGTGCTTTCCATATTGTGATAACGGAATTGAAATCATGTTGGGAAGCCTTTTTTTTCCCTTGTGGAATCTGTTGCTCTCTTGATATCCTTGTTTTTGGTGCGTTAACCTAAAAAAATTATTGAAAAAGAGCTTTGTTGATATAGATCTAAAATGCTTTGATAGCAGGTTAAAACATCCAGTAATTGTACTAATAAACTAGTACTAACTTTAATAATGATCATCAACATGACGAATGTATTAATACGTATACTATAGTGCCCTTTATAATTAATATAATATAATAATTATTGATTAACTAAAATGCTTTGATAGTGTCACAGTCATTTCTGTTCAGCTTCAGTTATCGTGGACATTCAGTTTTTCACGTCACATGTCTTCCTTTGTTTGCAATTCCCACCACTCCTTGGTTGCCATGATCACTTCATTTTGAGTTCATTCTGTTCCGTGGTGTTGCTCGTTACCTTGTTTGTGTTCCTATATAAGTTCACTCCTTGGCTGCGTCCGAAAACCTTGGCAGCTGACTTGTTGCATCGCTGTCTTGTTTGTGCATGAAGGCACCTCAGGGAACTGATTTTCGGATAGACTTCTAAGGCAGCGTGTACAGCAAAATAGAGAGAGCTTTGGTGAAAACTAAACAAATATTTTAGAACTAAAAAAAAAATTATCACTACATTAGTAATTTCTCACTAGAAATGACATCAGAAGTGGGAAATGTTGGTCAAAAATGTACATTTACACACTAACTGACAGGCAAACGCAACTTTCGGACGCCATTTTTTTTCCTTAGCTCAACTGTCACAGAATGGAATGCACAGGATTGTGGGATATCAAAGGCAGCGAAGGATACATTTATGCTGCCTTCAAAAATCAATCAAATGAAGGTATCTCAGGAGACAGGAAGTGAAGCTAACACTGGATTCGGACGTGCCTTAATGCCTTCCTGCCTTGAAATGTGTCCTCCGAAGGCAGCATTTTCCAGGTTTCGGACGCAGCCCTTGTCTTTGTTAGTGTGTGTTGCTGCCTGATCGACGGTTTGCTGGGAATACCATTAAACCTGTCATTTTGGATTTATTATCTTCATCTGTGTCTGCCTTCCTGCAACCACCGTGACAGATAGCAGGTTAAAACATCTAAATATGAAATATATAATATATAATATTAATATCAGCTAATAATACTGTTAATAAACAACTAGTACTAACTTTAATAATCATCTTCAACATTATGAGAATGTATTAATAAGTGTATTATATGCCCTTTATAAAATATAATATAAATAATATAATAATTGATTAACTAAAATGCTTTGATAGCAGGTTAAAACATCGAGTAATTGTCTTAAGTATATTATAGTGCCCTTTATAATATAATATAATATAATGTAATGTTTTAATGAATAAGACACGAGGACAGCAACTTAATGTAACTAAAACAAAATAGAGTGGTTTAAAAATGTAATGAATTCATTAATAATAAATTTTAATTAATTTGAAGACATGCCATGACAACTGACTAAATTTAAAGGACATTTTTTGGCAAAAGAAAAAAACCCAACATAAAGGCAACAAAATAAAACAGTCACTGCAACAAAATAAAAGGAAGGAGTACCAGGAGTGTTTAGATTATATAAGCCAAATATCATGCAAATTGGATGAGGAAGAGGATGGGGGGATTTTAAAGAAGAAATGGAAATCCGTGTGACCTCTTAAGGATTAACGTGCCAGAGAAATTTACAGTTCAGCTCACACTTCATGAAATATAAAAAAATAACAGACTATTGGGAATACATTTTTCATCTTGTTCACTCTCAAACTCCAGCTATCACACACCTCTTCTCAAATTCAAGGCTGTCGTCTGAGAGAAGGTGACTTACTGTAAGAAGCCAACATCTTCAAGCTGACTTGCTTTTATCTCATTTGACCTTTCAGTGTTCGGCTTTGTATTAAAACCACTCTGTGTTCACTGAACCCAGGGGATCTTGAGATAGTTCACACAAAAAGGAAAATGCTGTCAATTTACTCACCCTTATGTCGTTCCAAACCGTTATGGCTTTCTTCTGTGGGACACAAAATAGCATTTTGAAGAATGCGCTGGAATGCATGGAAACCGAAGCTTTCAAGCTTTAAAAAAACCCCACTTTTCCAAGAAACTTCACAATCTAATGCAACAATTTAACAGGCTGTTGCAGCATTATTAAGGTCTCAACACGGGTCTTGGAAACTGTAGTGCTGATGTTCATTTACTCGCCATTTAGCAGATGCTTTTCATCCAAAGTGACTCGAGATACACTAATTGCTGGGAGAATCAGTCCCGCAGGAGCAACCTTGGGTTAAGTGCCTTGCTCAAGAGCCCAATGGTGATGGAGCACAGCAATGATCTCACTGACTCTTCGGTTTCAGGGTCTTCTGCTATGTGGAACTGAACCTACAACCTTCACATCAGCAGCCAAGATCCTTCACCATCACCAATTTGTCCGCTCTAATGTTTGTGCAAACACGCATGTGCTGAAAACAAGGCAAATAGTGGGGATTACTTACAACAATATAAAATAGATTGGCGGTACATAAATAAATGTCATAAAAGTCATAAAGCAATCCGAGTACACATGGTGCAATTTAGCCTCTGAAGCCTTCATTTGGATGGTTAGTTTTCCAGGTGGGTGTTAGAGAAATTTGTTTTTCACAAACGTACTTTGCTATTTTAATCCTGTCCAAATCTGCCATGTCTATGTTTTTCTCACACAACTTCATTAAACTAATTCCAGGGCAAATTACCTACTGTTTTTCGGTAAACTCAACGGTCCCCTGAGAAATTGGTGCAATGAGATCCAGGCAGACAAGCAATGATTATGTCAAAGATCAAACTGGAATAAGGAATAACACATTTATTATGTAAAATTATAGAGACAAACAAATTAAATCAAGTAAATCGTTTATAAAATAAAAAATCCCCAAAAGTATTGGGTCTAACAGATGAAGACTGTGAAGATCACAGTATAAAGTCGAAAAAAAGGACAAAAGAAGTAGCCTAAGATATTTGCAGAATGAAAGGAGAGGTAGAAGAGACAAAGCAGGAGAAGCAGAAGCAGCAGAAGTGAAGAGCAAAAAAAGAGCAATGAATATACACCTATCAGGCATAACATTATGACCTAATATTGTGTTGGTCCCCATTTTGCTGCCAAAACAGCCCTGACCTATCGAGGCAAGGACTCCACTAGACCTCTGAAGGTGTGCTGTGGTATCTGGCACCAAGCAGATCCTTTAAGTCCTGTAAGTTGTGAGGTGGAGCTCCATGGATCGGACTTGTTTGTTCAGCACATCCCACAGATGCTCGATTGGATTGAGATCTGGGGAATTTGGAGGCCAAGTCAACACCTCAAACTAGTAGTTGTTCTCCTCAAACCATTCCGGAACCATTTTTGCTTTGTGGCAGGGCACATTATCCTGCTGAAAGAGACCAGAGCCACCAGGGGATAATACTGTTTCCATGAAAGGGTGTACATGGTTTTCAACAATGCTTAGGTAGGTGGTACGTGTCAAAGTTACATCCACATGGATGGCAGGACCTAAGGTTCCCCAGCAGAACGTTGCCCAAAGCATCACACTGCCTCTGTCGGCTTGCCTTCTTCCCATAGTGCATCCTGGTGCCATGCATTTCCCAGGTAAACGACGCACACGCACCCGGCCATCCACGTGATGTAAAAGAAAACGTGATTCATCAGACCAGGCCACCTTCTTCCATTGCTCCGTGGTCCAGTTCTGATGCTCAAGTGCCCACTGTTGGTGCTTTCTGCGGTGGACAGGGGTCAGCATGGGCACCCTGACTGGTCTGCGGCTATGCAGCCCCATACGCAACAAACTTTGATGCTCTGTGTATTCTGACACCTTTCTATCAGAACCAGCATTAACTTCTTGAGCATTTTGAGCTACAGTAGCTCGTCTGTTTGATCAGACCACACGGGCCAGCCTTCACTCCCCACATGCATCAATGAGCCATGACCCTGTCGCCGGTTCACCACTGTTCCTTCTGACTCAGTTGTCTAGCCATCACAATTTGGCCCTTGTCAAACTCGCTCAAATCCTCAAGCTTGCACATATTTCCTGCTTCTAGCACATCAACTTTGAGGACAAAATGTTCACTTGCTGCCTAATATATCCCACTCACTACTGCCGTGATGAAGAGATAATCAGTGCTATTCACTTCACCTGTCATAATGTTATGCCTGATCGGTGTATATAAATTATAATATAATTTAAAATAATGTTACAGTAAAACAAAATAATATAAAGTTCTGAGCTTGGTCAGTCATTTCAAGTCATGTAATTTTGCTTTATAGTAGTAGTTTGAGGAAGCAGATTGACATTTTCAATTCCATACACTTGAAAAGAACCAACCATCAATGTTTTGGTCTTATAATGACCGTGGCGTACCTGACAAAGTGTCACATTTATTATTGATGATGTGCAGTCTTGCCCTTTAAGACATCTCGTAATGACTGGCCACATGCAATTAAACCTGAATATGAAAGAAAGCTCCCAGTTACGTGTGTGCACATCTAATTGTCAAGGACTATTTCACAGCTACATGCTTCAGCACCCAAAGGCCACTTTAAGGTCACAGGGATGGCAGCGATCTGACAGCAAAGTTCTGCGAGGCGCCTGAGATTGGTAAACCCCTCCAGCCGGGAGAGATTTCAAAACAACTGTTTTATTTTTTTCCTGCAGTATCATTCTAAGAGATTACACCACACCGCACACACTGTCTCACAGTTGCTGAAGGACAATATGGGATGAGACAAGGGTCAAAGAGATGAGAAAGAAGATGAAGGGCACAGATTGGTGTGATAGGTGTCATGCTGAAGTGTGAGGTAGGTGTGTAAATGTGCGTGTTGTGTATATGTGTGCGCGGCGCTCTCAAAAATGTCCTAGTGGACGGTGCAGTGATAGAAACTGAGATATTCTGTCTGACACCTTCACAAACAACTCGCATTTGGGCCAAGACATACACGACTTTTATACGTCCATCTGGGATGTGAAAAACTCTTTAGAAAATGAATTGCTTTCTTAAACTTGTGCACAACAATATTTAGCATAACATATGTGATCCAACCATTTTTCCCTTTATGGTTTTGAGCAATATGTTTGTTCGCAGGGCTAATTAAAGGGGAAGCATTATTTTTTTTTCGTCAACATGATGAATGAAAATATGAACAACATCAGTCTAGTGGAGGTCAGTCAATCGAAACGTACAGGCTGTTTTCATACTTGAAATATACTCTGTGCAATATGTGAACAGATTCTAGCTGTGCTTCTAGCTACACAAGCTGAAATCTGAAATGGTTCGAAGCTAATACAACTATACAAATACATTGCAAATCCTGTTACATCCATAGCTTTGCCAGATTATATGCGTTATATGCACAATGGCTAAATTGTCTACATTTTATAGTCCAAAAGTGTCTGCCCACTTATTCAGTGACCTTGGTTCCCAAAGTATTTTTCCTATTAATTTGAAAAAGTCTTCTTTTTAATAAAAAATTTATTTGTTAAAGAGTTATATGCCATTGTAAGGGTGGATCGCCTACAGTGGTTCAGGCTGCAGGGTTGCTGAATGACTAAAGAAACGTTATCAGCAAGATTGTAGAAAACGTCTCGGTTACGACTATAACCTTAGTTCCCTGAATAGGGAACGAGACTCTGCATCACCGCAATGGGAACGCCTCTGCGTGATTATGTAGTGAAGCACGTGTGTAATCAGTCCAATGGAGAGACGGAACGTCATAGGCGGGTGACGTCATAGACCCAGAAACTATAAGGCATACCGGCAAACACACGCCTTCAGCTTCTGGAATAAGGATAAAGCAAGGCGCTTGCGGGCATGCGGGGAGTATGGCAGGGTGATGCAGCATCTCGTTCCCTATTCAGGGAACTATGGTTACAGTCGTAACCGAGACGTTCCCTTTCAAGAGAACTCGTGCTGCGTCACCGCAATGGGAACGAGAATACCCACACCCCAATATGAGCCGGATGCCCGTCTGTACATTGTCTAACAGGCGAGCACCCGAGCCCCGGGAGTTGCATGATGTCAGCTCATAGAACCTGATGAAAGTGTGTGGAGAGGATCGTCCTGCCACATCAAAAACATCCTGCAGGGAGGCCCCTGCCAAAAGAGCCTAAGAGGCAGCCATACTCCTAGTAGAATGGGCCCGAACAGCCAAGGGAGAAGGCTGTCCGGCCGCCTCATAAGCAAGTGAGATGGCCTCGACCACCCACTTGCTCATCCTCTGCTTAGACACCGGAACCCCCCCTCGAGGGTGGCCCGTAAAAACGAACAACTGTTCTGACTTTCTCCACAGGGCAGCTGTGTGGACATATGTGTCTAGTGCATGAACAGGGCAAAGCAGATAGTTTTTCCTGGTCTGATGTCAGAAAGGAGGAGGACAGAAGGCCTGAAGTACTAAAGGTCTCACAGCATTAGTGGGGACCTTAGGAATATAGCCCGGTCTAGGATGGAGAAAAGCCTTAGCCATACTGGGTGCAAATTCCAAGCACGAGGGTGCCACAGAGAGAGCTTGTAAATCTCCTATTCTCTTAAGGGAAGAAATAGCAAGCAGAAAGATAGCTTTCAGAGTGAGAAATTTCCCAGGAACTTCTTCTAGCGGCTCAGGGAGCCTCAGAAAGACCTTGAGGGACAAAAGTCAAGTACCTGGCTGGCACCCTGGTGCGTACTGCAGGCCTCAACCTCAGAGTGCCACGGAGGAAACGAGTAACTAAAGGGTGTTGCCCCAATGAAACACCACGCAAAGTAGAGTGGTAAGCTGCTAAGGCCGCCACGTACACCTTAAATGTGGAGGGAGCTAACCCAGAGGAGAACTTCTCCTGCAGGAACTCCAGCACCGTGCTCGCAGGGCAGTTAACTAGATCCCACAGGCGATCTCTGCACCATAAAGGTGAAGAGTCTCCATTTCAGAGCGTACAGTTTCCTCGTGGAGGGAGCTCTAGAGTGTAGAATGGTCTCAACAACCTCGTCAAAATTTTGAACGTGGCATGGTTGTTGGTGCCAGACGGGCCGGCCTGAGTATTTCACAGTCTGCTCAGTTACTGGGATTTTCACGCACAACCATTTCTAGGTTTTACAAAGAATGGTGTGAAAAGGGAAAAACATCCAGTATGTGGCAGTCCTGTGGGTGAAAATGCCTTGTTGATGCTAGAGGTCAGAGGAGAATGGGCCAACTGATTCAAGCTGATAGAAGAGCAACGTTGACTGAAATAACCACTCGTTACAACCGAGGTATGCAGCAAAGCATTTGTGAAGCCACAACACACACAACCTTAAGGTGGATGGGCTACAACAGCAGAAGACTCCACCGGGTACCACTCATCTCCACTACAAATAGGAAAAAGAGGCTACAATTTGCACAAGCTCACCAAAATTGGACAGTTGAAGACTGGAAAAATGTTGCCTGGTTTGATGAGTCTCGATTTCTGTTGAGACATTCAGATGGTAGAGTCAGAATTTGGCGTAAACAGAATGAGAACATGGATCCATCATGCCTTGTTACCACTGTGCAGGCTGGTGGTGGTGGTGTAATGGTGTGGGGGATGTTTTCTTGGCACACTTTAGGCCCCTTAGTGCCAATTGGGCATCGTTTAAATGCCACGGCCTACCTGAGCATTGTTTCTGACCATGTCCATCCCTTTATGACCACCATGTACCCATTCTCTGATGGCTACTTCCAGCAGGATAATGCACCACGTCACAAAGCTCGAATCATTTCAAATTGGTTTCTTGAACATGACAATGAGTTCACTGTACTAAAATGGCCCCACAGTCACCAGATCTCAACCCAATAGAGCATCTTTGGGATGTAGTGGAACGGGAGCTTCGTGCCCTGGATGTGCATCCCACACATCTCCATCAACTGCAAGATGCTATCCTATCAATATGGGCCAACATTTCTAAAGAATGCTTTCAGCACCTTGTTGAATCAATGCCACGTAGAATTAAGGCAGTTCTGAAGGCGAAAGGGGGTCAAACACAGTATTAGTATGGTGTTCCTAATAATCATTTAGGTGAGTGTATATTGTATTACAATAGGTAGCACTTCAAAGTCAATACCGAATCAAAACTAGTTAGCAAATCATTTGTAATTTAAAGACAAATTCTTGACATTTAATGGGGTTGAAAACAATAAAATAAATGTCTTTGTTCAATTTCAAATATCTTTGATTATTTTCAATTCTACACCATGAATCAAACCTATGAGCTGAATCATATTACAAACTTTGATTTGAAGCTATTTTTTATTAGACAAAGGTACAAGACTGTGAACTTAAATGGATAGTTTAAAATTAAGTCATCATTTACTCACCTTGGTGTTGTTCCAATGCCGTACATAAAAAAAAAAAAAAAAAAAAAAAAAAAGCTGTTGAACGAACTTAATTAAATTAAGGAAAACTTTTCCCCGAAATTGAATTATGTTTTTCCAACAAAATTTAATTGGTTTGAAATTATTTGTTGTATGAACTTAAATTTATTTAGTTAAGACTACTAAAAAAAAAAAAAAAACATCATTCTAACTAGATATAGTAGGATAAAGAGGGGTAGAACTGATGACCATATTTAGACCATACTGTAGCGTGACATAAATGATTCATGTAGTCCCAACACAAATGGTTTAGGTTAACTTAACATTTTACAAATTTTATTTCATTTAACGTAATAAAATTGAGTAAAATGGCAATTAAGTAAAAAACTAAGGATTTGTGTTGTGTCAGCTTATTTTATTTAAATAAACTGAGCAAACAAATAGAATAATTAGAATCATTCTGTGATATTTTTGCGTCTTTTTCAAAAAGCTCCCAGTGACCAAGCAACTTCAGAAAACTTTAATTGTGAATTGGGCGCCATGTAGGATTTTAAAATCGTATAATCCCTTTGAACGAACGGTACTTCGTAAATTAAAAACACCAGACTAAGGTCCACTGAGACCAAACAACAACACACTGTAGAAAATATTTATTATCTGCAAACTGCTGAGTCTCTGTATTGCCAAAACTTATTAAACATCAACAATTGTTGTTTTGGCTGGAAATCAAGAGCTGCTTGAAGTAAATTTAAAATAAATGAGCTTCTCTTGATTCCCAGCCAAAACAACACTCCAGATCAGAGACGTTTAGACGTCTGAAACATCTTCCCACCGTCACACACACACAGGCAGAAACTCATCTTCACATTAGCAATGTGAGTCATCATCAAGCTCTCTCTTACCACACCAGGGTCTGATTGGGCGAGATTGAAGAAATTGCAGGGGCAGATTGCCCAGTAATGGCTTTGTGAAATGTGAGTTGAGATTCATCCTCATCTTCATCGTTCTCTGTCTGGCCTCTACATCCTTTCTACTCTCACTGACGCTCTAAATACTTTTGATGAATCCATCTTGGTCTGGAACTGATGGGTTCTTTTGAGCAGGTGGTTTTTGCCTCCTGGTCCTACCAGTAATTGTAGCCCGCGCCCAATAAATACGTTTGATTTGGGGAGCGTTACGGTAGAAGACGTGTGAACAAACATGCAATACATCACACGGCGGTCCGTGGAGATCTCTAGTGTAATGAAGGGTAGAGAGGCTATGCAGCGCGGTAATAGCTTCAAGCAATGAGAGGCTGAAATGTGTGTGTGTAGAAGTATAGAATGCGTTTGTGATATGTTAGCTACTCTCATGGCAGTCAGACGCTCGATATGTTGAGTGGTGAGCTGTATTTGAGACGCCAGGGGTGCGGGTCTGTGGCAGATAGTCTTCCAGCATTTGACGCCAACCCTACACTGTGGGTGGTAGAAGAGGAAGTGTGTCTGTCCACTTCTATATTGACTTTATTTATTTATTTATTTATTTATGAAGCACCTTTCAGGCTACACAGTAACTCCAACTTCTTGAGTTACAACTTCTACATTACAAATAATATATATACAAAAAAATAATTAATACAATAAAAAGAACAACAGAACAACAACCAATAAAACTGCAATAAAATGCATTTCAAAAGTGGTTGTAGTACAGTACAGTTCTGGTAATAGCAGGGTTCTTTGATATACCACAGCATTTTCATTATACTTTAAGGTAATCCAAAGAACACAATTCATTCCATATAAAACCATTGTAAACAACATTTGCTAATTCTTTTATAATCAATATGCAATTAAACCCTAATATTAATTGAGAGGCTACAGGAATATTTGTACTAAGGATGCTCAATCGATTGGCCGTTAATCACATTCTATGGCTGTGTCCGAAATCGCATATTCTCGAGCAGGTACTTATTCATGACCACTAACAAAATGATGTTCTATATAGTATGAATGAATGTATTATGTAATCTGGACGTACTACATTCGCCACGTCATCATCATGTGACCTTCACTGTGATTCCTAAATCCTCTCCCGTGGCCTCGTGGGATAGTGACGTATCCATATGCACACTTCAGAATCTCGTTGGAAGTAGGTAATCTGGGGATTTTTCGCCTACTCTTTTATGAGTACTGTGAATTCGGAGATAATTATTTTGTCACATACTGTTTTTGCCTACTATATAATAGGGAAGTATGCGGAAGTATTTCGGATGCAGCCTATGACTCCAGTATGACAAGATTGGTAGTCACTAAATTTGTCCGATCTCAGGAACCAAACGCAATTTAATGATGTAAACCCTTAAAAAGTTTCTGCCGACATGCATGTAAAAAGTATACAGATGAGGCTTCTGAGCCACGTTCTGCTTTGCGACTTCACCAAACATTAGTAAACCATAGTAAATTCACACACACACACACACACACACACACACACACACACACACACACACACACACACACACACACACACACACACACACACACACACACCATTATGTGTAGATCTTGTGAAAATCCTCAAGGAGTGACACGACATGCTGCTTGGCTAAAGCTATAGGTCTTCCGGGATCTGACTGCGTCGCGATCATGACAGTGTTTTCCAACGTCTTTTGAAAGTTCAACCAAAGGAAACTGGATTTTGGGTGTCGTGGGTAGGGATGATGTATTTAGGCTAATTAGACACTGTTTTACAGCTTGAGCATTCTTGGAATGGATCGATCGCTCAGACTGACAGGTCTTGATTTACCGTATGCCATAGAATTGGAGTGCCCATAGAGTGGTGCAGGGATGACGTCACATTGTAGGCCAACCGGCAGTTGGCCTACACATTGGCATCACTCATAAACAAGTAACTAACTCATAAACAAGTAGCTAACACTAGTTAGCATCACATTGGTTCCCTCAACAAAAACCAACAGGATTTTCCCATAGGCTTTTGGATTATCGCAAAAAACAAGCTCCGTGATCAACAAAAGTTTATGATACTTACATATTTTGTCCAGCAAGATAATTATCACGGATAAACATCAACTTTTATGAACTCTTTCAGTTAGCTAAAAGCATTTTCCCAGAACGTTTGCGTTAGACTAGTTTATAAGAGCACAAATATAAGGATAATGAGCCTGTAAAAGTGGACTGAGCTTACCTGTTCAGCGTGAGTACGTTTAACGTCCCCGACAGCCTCTGTAGTCACGTTTAGCCACTTGTTAGCAAGGCCTTTTCAAGACACGTAACAGCTTAAAAAAATAATAAAAACATCACGAGTGGGGTAATACTGATGTATTTTATGTCTTAGAATAAAACGTAAAAGTGTTTTGAGCTTGTCTTCACCACAGACCTTATTTCAACTATTTAACCAAAAATCCATTAAAAAACAAAAAAACATTGACTTCAGGACGAGGAAACCAGAAATGCTACTAAGAAGTGCGCTAACTCGCTTTTGTGTTTTGGCCTACAAAGTGATGTCATATCTGCACCACTCTATTGAATCAGTGCTGGCAGGTCATCACTCATAAACAAGTACCTTAATACTTTTTAGTTATTCGGTGTAATTCTAAATACATTATGTTTATGCTTTACACATGTAAGTAGTTCTTATGTTCAGTAAAACACTCAGATCACTTGTTTCGAGAGGTTTTTGGACTTTTGATAAAAGGGTTGCCATGGTTCCAAATGCCATAACTTTTGATTGCTTTGATGTATCAACAAAAAATGTGGTCCCCATGCAGTTGACATGATTGTGAACAAGCCCAGACTAAAAGGGACATATATACTTTTTAATAGTCGTCATGTCAAGCATAAATAATAACAAAATGAATCAGTAAATCACTTTTTCTGGGGTTTTAAAAACATTTTCCCCAGAACATTTGAGTTAGAATAGTTTCGGAATAGTAAAATCAGACTGAGCTTACCTTTTCGGCATGATGATGTTTAAAGTCCCAGTGAACCGGAAGTTGCAACTGATTTTATTTCAGTTATGTGACGTATTTCCAAGTGAAACAGAATATTGAATAGAGGGCAGGGTTTTACTTCCATCTCTTGGTCATAACAGACCGAAGCTGTCAAACTGCCGTCATCAAAAAGGGAATGCCGTTTCCAGACCGGAAGTTACTTTTCAGATTTTGATGAAAGATTACCATGGCAAACAATTTTTCTGTGTATTAACTTGCACGGATTAATTGTTCACCCTAAGATTTGTAATATGTGCTAACAAATTAAATAAGATCGATTTTGATTTCATGAGGACTTTAATGTCCCCGACTGTCTCTGTAGTCCCATTTAGCCACTTGTTAGCAACCGCCATGTAACAACTTAAAAAAAGTGGGGTGGACTGATGGACGATGGAACCTCGATGATCAAAATCTATTTTCTTCAAAATTTGAAAGACATTCTATCAAATTAGACCATGTACTTGATGATACCTATTTTGTGGAGTTATAATCTTTTACATTCAGGTTTTTTTATTTTTTTTATTTTTTATGAAAACCTAAAAATAAAGTGAAAAACAACAAAATGTCTTAATATCTTGCAGCAGGATATGCAATTTCCCTTATTCATTCATATAAATTTTAAACTGAAATCACCTACCCACATTACACATCCCATCATTACTTCTGTTCTAATAGGTACAGACACAAAAACAGATCAGTCTTTCAAAAGCTCATTTTAGATGGATAATGCAGGTATTTTACTAACACAAGGGGGTTAAGCTGGTTATTATTGCAGAAGATGATCAATGTAGCCAAGCTAAAACCAGCATTACTGTGACAAAAACATGCCTAATACCTTCACCATAAAATGGATTTAACTGGTCACCTTTAATTTTCAGTAAGGTAAGAGTAATTAGAATCAACAAGACTTAATTTGTAGAACCTTCTAGGGCAGTAATCTTTACTGCATTCTTTCTTTTAGTTGTTTAGCAAAATCGTTTGCAGAACTAGCCCCAAAAGGCCACAAATGTCCAAGTTGAGGCGGAGACATCTAAATCAACCTCCACTTCACACTTCCAATTGCTTCGACACAGTTATCTATATGGGAACTGAAAAAAGGACGATGACAAAAACTTCTCCAAGTTTTTTGGAAGCTTCTATATACTGTAAACCTTCACCACTCTCACCTGATAGCTTTATTGAGCTGAATTTATGTTATGTAATGTTGAGGACCAGCGCTGCCCTCACAATTCGATTAAAGTTTTACATACCGAGACGCCCGACATCAATTCCAGTTGTGCAATAAACCAGCACACTTTGGCAGCTATTTTCCCACCCTCCAATCAGATGTAGTGGGCTATGTTTGAGCAGTTTTCTTTCACCCGAAGCCTCCAAAGCTTGTAGTTCCACCATTAATCTAACTGTCCAAATCAACAAGGAGCTAATTTTGTGAATCCCCCAATTTATACACTCAACAAGCTCACAGATTTCCACATCACTAATGTGCTAAATATAGCAAAGAAATTAAGAAAATTAAGCTGACTTTTAGAACCATTAAGATGTTTTTGCAATGTCACATTTAAGCCCAATTAAGACAATTAAGCCCAAAATGTCAATAGTGTAAGGCAAAAAAGACTGTCACATGTACTTGAAACTCTGGGAGTTTAACGAAGTGTAATTTTTCTATGAAAAAATAATGAATACGTTTATTTTTATCACATTGTGAAAAGAGTTGGCATAGCATTATTTCTTGACATGGTTCCTTGTTTTATTTTTGCTCTCTACCTTTTCATCCATCATGAAAGGCAAGCTTCTGTGGTCAGTGAAAGAGGTTTTTAGACAGGCATCATTCTAAAAATGTACCAAACAGCTCTTCCATCCTTCCTTCAGCGGTGTGTCAAGCTCATGAGAGATCTACACACATTTGCAGTGACGTTTGATTGGTTGAGGCTCTACAGCATTTCACCATTCCTGACGGAATTAATAGAGGGAAAGTGGCAGAGAAATTATGTTAAATGAAAGACACATTTACTTTTAAGTAGGTATGGAGGCTTTGACAGCGCCGGTGTCGGCCCCATCAGCTCACACAACTCTCAGCGTCAAAGCAGTGGAACAAAACGCACTCAGCCTGTGAAGACTAGTGAACCAGGTCATGTTTATTTGCATGCAGGAGGCAGAAAGTATGTCAAGAAGTTGTCAAAATGCATGTGAAGTTCGGAAAAACTAAATGCTCAAAATCCGACAGCCGATTAAAGTGAAAGGTTATGCAATCGTGGACTGGCTAGCAACTGTTCCGACTGATGTTATTGTATCTGTTCATTTTCCAAATAACCCGAAATCACATTCAACAGTACCACTGAAATTTGTGTTAAAACATTTGATCAATTCCTCCCACATAATTTATAGTTACACTAGTGAGTGGCAAATTCAGTGGGAACAACCAGATGAAGACTATACAAATCTACAGGATCTCACAAAACCTGTCAAGAACATGTTTGGGCAATATTTCACCCAACAAACAGGCTGAAAGCTTAAATTGAACAAGAAAAACAAGACGATTTTTAGGACCATTATGTGTTTTGCATTATTATTACATTATTAACTCACAAGGGGAAAATATACTACATTAAATAAACTTTTAGTTACTAAATATAGAGTAAATTAAAATAAATAAAATACATTGTTTTATTTATTGTACTATTCGCACATTATAAACTGTAAATTCATTATAGTTTATTCATATTAATGTTTCACTGCAATAGAGTAAATAATTACTGAATGACCGTTGAGAATCTAATGAGAATAATGAATTCGAATAATGAGAATTATAAAAATATATACATAACATTATGACAGCTGAAGTGAATAACACTGATTATCTCTTCATCACGGCACCTGTTAGTGGGTGGATATGTTAGGCAGCAAGTGAACATTTTGTCCTCAAAGTTGATGTGTTAGAAGCAGGAAAAATGGGCAAGCGTAAGGATTTGAGGGAGTTTGACAAGGGCCAAATTGTGATGATGACTGGGTCATAGCATCTCCAAAACTGTAGGAAAACCTTAAAACTTTGGATCCTGCCATCCATGTGGATGTTACTTTGACATGTACCACCTACCTAAGCATTGTCGCAGACCATGTACACCCTTTCATGGAAACGGTATTCCCTGGTGGCTGTGTCCTCTTTCAGCAGGATAGTGCGCCCTGCCACAAAGCAAAAAAGGTTCAGGAATGGTTTGAGGAGCACATCAGGGAGTTTGAGGTGTTGACTTGGCCTCCAAATTCCCCAAATCTCAATCCAATCGATCATCTGTGGGATGTTCTGAACAAACAAGTCCGATCCATAAAGGCCCCACCTCGCAACTTACTTACTTAAAGGATCTGCTGCTAACATCTTGGTGCCAGATACCTTCAGGGGTCTAGTGGAGTCCATGCCTCGATGGGTCAGGGCTGTTTTGTCAGCAAAAGATGGACTAATACTATTATTGTGGAAGGTGGTGATAATGTTATGCCTGATCAGTGTATATTACAGGAAGGGAAATAATAAAAAACTAATAGAAATAAAATTTTATAGAAAACTATAAAATATTGAAATATAATAAAAACATCAGATATTGGGGTGCAATAAATGAGACTCGCGGTGCATCCGAAATCGTGTAATGTACTTACAAAAATGGTTCAGGAATGGTTTGAGCACAACAGTTGATGTGTTAGAAGCAGGAAAAATGGGCAAGTGTAAGGATTTGAGGGAGTTTGACAAGGGCTAAATTGTCAAAAATCAGATGTGTCTGAGTAGGTACTGCATTTGAATTTGAACTAACTTTGCGACCGTTAAAAAGTAACCAAATTTGGCCAAATTGTCAAAAATCAGATGTGTCTGAGTAGGTACTGCATTTGAATTTGAACTAACTTTGCGACCGTTAAAAAAGTATGTTCTATATAGTATGAATGTGTGTAGAATTTAATCCAGGCATACTACATCCGCCATGTTGTCATTATCACATGACCTACCAGCGTCAGTTGTGTCGTTTCACCTCCATTTATAAATCTTTTCCCGTGGCCTCATGGGATAGTAAAGTGTCCATCGAATGCGCACTTCAGAATTTTGCAGGAAGTAGGAGATCATCCGGGGACTTTTCGTCTACTGTTTTTCAAATACTATAAATTTGGACATGATACTCTGTTGCCGTACTATTTTTCCGCATACTATATAGTAGAGAAGAATTTGATTTCGGACACAGCGCTAGACTTGTTTCAAATGTTAAAAATTAGACCTTCAAACACATGTTCTTATTGTTGCAGTTGCAGTAGAAACACTGAAGCAGATCAGATGTGTCCTGGTTATATTAGGGTCTTTTTTCAAAGGCTGAACAAACAAGTACAGCCTATTTAGAGTACATTAGAGGATACGCTTGAGATAAATCCACATTATAAAGCCTTTGTCCTGACCTAAATGGCACTCTCATCTTTGGAGTTCACACCCTAGTGCCACATGGACTGATGGGTAGTAGACTCAAGAATTCAAAACTAGACTTCAAAAAAAAAAAGGGCACAAATGAGGCGCTCACAGACACCCTTCTGAATCATGTCAAAGGGGACAACCTAACACTCTTTAGACTTCATAGAAGTGGAAAAAATCCACAAGAAAGACCATAAGTCCACATCAAGTAAATCTTTGGGGACAAAGCTAGTATCATTGACATCAAATGATGGACTTGAAGACACAATTATCACAAACTAAAGCAGTAAGAACGTCAACAAACTTTGTGGCTTCAAAGCGGGATTTCAGTAATGCAAAAGATGCTAATCAGGCAACGATGTCCAGAAAAAACAGCAGAAAATCCAGCTGCAGGTGTAATGTACACTCTAAAAAATGGAATATGGACAAATCCAACCATTAACATTAAAATTGTATATATATTGTAACATTTGGGTCTGTCCATATTTGACCCAAACATGGGTTGAGACAACCCACCATTTTTAGAGTGTAGGACCCTATGACTTAAACCAAAAAAATTTAGAATTATGAGATAAAAAGTCGCAATTACCTTTTTTTATTTCTTATTCTGTGGTGGAAACAAGCTTCAATATATTCTATTGTATTGTATATATATACATACTCACCTAAAGGATTATTAGGAACACCATACTAATACTGTGTTTGACCCCCTTTCGCCTTCAGAACTGCCTTAATTCTATGTGGCATTGATTCAACAAGGTGCTGAAAGCATTCTTTAGAAATGTTGGCCCATATTGATAGGATAGCATCTTGCAGTTGATGGAGATTTGTGGGATGCACATCCAGGGCACGAAGCTCCCGTTCCACCACATCCCAAAGATGCTCTATTGGGTTGAGATCTGGTGACT
>CM031964.1:14184638-14262138 GCA_018749465.1 Paracanthobrama guichenoti
TATTATAATTTCTATATATAACATTTGTATTTCATTTTTATTTTTAAGAATTAATGGCCATGGGGAAATGTCGGTTCCATGCAAGGGTGTAGGTTTGATTTTAAAATTGGTGGGGACAGCTCCGGAAGCTGAGGATTCAGTGAATGAAAAGGATAATGTATTAAGGTTTTTAGTCTATATTGACCTTAACAACATGTTAATTAATTAATTATGTAATGTTACAGGTAACTAATAAAGACAAGGAGGCAGTTTGAAAGAAACGTAACTTTGCTCCGTTCATAGTGCAATGCAATAGTTAATGTGTCTACTGTCTTGTTCCTTGCTATTTGAAGAAGCCAAACACATGTCTGTGTTAGCATATTTGGCATATACTGTTGGCATATTTGTTTCACATCAATATTGGCCAGTTTGTTCTGGTGGACATGGCACACAGCAATACTGTTAAGTCTCACTTGTGCCATTACTATTCTAAGCCATGTTTTCAGTCTCCCAAGATCACTGAAGCTTCTTTAAGACTGACTTTTTGAGACTTTTTGAGACTGGTATGACTAAAAGCAGTCTGACAAGGGTTTCAACTTTATTAAACAGGCCTCTCACTTCAACAAGACCAAGCAATGCTGTGTTTTCATGTTTTATGGGGACTTAATACAGGTTATGGTATAAAATCCATTATGTCCATGTAATCCATCCCCTTACACTACCCATCCCACAAAATGTAGGGTTTCACACACACACACACACACACACACACACACACACACACACACACACACACACACACACACACTATCGTTTAGGTTTGCCACTTATCCCGCGATTGTAGTATATTGAAAAAACTGCACTGTCCCTGAATCAATATGTGGAATCGGGTTTGTATAAGCAATCAGAATTAAGATTTTCACCTGACAGAAGAAAAAAACGTGGGGGAAGAACACCAATAGACTTTGAATGAGGGACCAAAGGATTAGGGAATGAGGGATTAGATTTGCCCAGTATTTTTGTGCACAGAACTGTTGATTTCTCCCTTACTTCCCGCATCTAGGTTTCAAGGAGCTTTGCCGCTTCGCACAACCAAATGTAGCTACGGCCTCTCACAAGTTAGGCCCCGTCCACATGAAGCCAGAGCTTTCCCTATCCAATCTTTTTCCTCGTTTCAAGAAATATCTGTGTACACATGAGATCACTGAAACCGACTCAAAACGATGTAGTATACATGCCAGGCCAGTGTGTGGCGCTGTAATTCTGCCACAGAAATACACTAAAAACAGAGAAGAAGAGTTGTGGCTAGAAGGGGTAAAGCAATGGTAGGAAGTGAGGCAAAATCTCACAATAAAATAACAATAAATAAATTTGCTACTTACCAGATTGTGTTTTATTAACGCCTACACCTACCCCAACCCTAATCCTACCCTTCCAATAATGCAAATACAGTAATTAAATGATGCAATATTGATGTGCTCATCTCCAGTGCCCGTAGTTATAACCCTTTCTAGTCTTTCCCAATGTGGGACGTGGTGTGATAACATCACCGTTTCACGAAATATATGGATTGGCTGTACACACGAAAACGCAAGGGTGTCATTTTCAGATTTATCCACTCTGGGACCCAAAGGATGTAAGTGTGAACTCGTGAAACACTCTTGAAAGAGATGTTTTATTTTAATGAGACGTTCCCTGGTTAAATAAAATAAGTAATACATAGAAATCATAAGACACAGTCGGAAAACAGTAGTTATATATAAATATATTTACATTTTTAGTGGAATCACTGGATATTTGTAGGGACACGTCCCAAGCATCCTTACTAAATTCTACACCCGGTTCCATGGTCAAACCAGTTTAAAAACAACTGTTTATAGTAGGGGTGTCCAACCCTGCTCCTGGAGGGCTACCGTCCTGCAGATTTCAGTTACAGCCCTGCTCCAGCACACCTGTCTGTAAATATCAAGCAGCCCTGAACACCATGATTAGCTGGTTCAGGTGTGTTTGATTCACGTTGAAGCTAAAATCTGCAGGGTGGTAGCCCTTCAGGACCATGGTTGGACACCTCTGGTTTATAGGATTGTAGATTTGAATGAATCATTAAATTTTTTTCTGGATAACTATTGCTCTTCTTATACAAACCCGATTCCAAAAAAGTTGGGACACTGTAGAAATTGTGAATAAAAAAGGAATGCAATAATTTACAAATCTCATAAACTTATATTTTATTCACAATAGAATATAGACAACATATCAAATGTTGACGTGAGACATTTTGAAATGTCATGCCAAATATTGGCTCATTTTGGTTTTCATGAGAGCTACACATTCCAAAGAAGTTGGGACAGGTAGCAATAAGAGGCCGGAAAAGTTAAATGTACATATAAGGAACAGCTGGAGGACCAATTTGCAACTTATTAGGTCAATTGGCAACATGATTGGGTATAAAAAGAGCCTCTCAGAGTGGCAGTGTCTCTCAGAAGTCAAGATGGGCAGAGGATCACCAATTCCCCCAATGCTGCGGCCAAAAATAGTGGAGCAATATCAGAAAGGAGTTTCTCAGAGAAAAATTGCAAAGAGTTTGAAGTTATCATCATCTACAGTGCATAATATCATCCAAAGATTCAGAGAATCTGAAACAATCTCTGTGCTTAAGGGTCAAGGCCGGAAAACCATACTGGATGCCCGTGATCTTCGGGCCCTTAGACGGCACTGCATCACATACAGGAATGCTACTGTAATGGAAATCACAACATGGGCTCAGGAATACTTCCAGAAAACGTCCAATCCACCGTGCCATTCGCCGTTGCCGGCTAAAACTCTATAGGTCAAAAAAGAAGCCATATCTAAACATGATCCAGAAGCGCAGGTGTTTTCTCTGGGCCAAGGCTCATTTAAAATGGACTGTGGCAAAGTGGAAAACTGTTCTGTGGTCAGACCAATCAAAATTTTAAGTTCTTTTTGGAAAACTGGGACGCCATGTCATCCAGACTAAAGAGGACAAGGACAACCCAAGTTGTTATCAGCGCTCAGTTCAGAAGCCTGCATCTCTGATGGTATGGGGTTGCATGAGTGCGTGTGGCATGGGCAGTTTACACATCTGGAAAGGCACCATCAATGCTGAAAGGTATATCCAAGTTCTAGAACAACATATGCTCCCATCCAGACGTCGTCTCTTTCAGGGAAGACCTTGCATTTTCCAACATAACAATGCCAGACCACATACTGCATCAATTACAACATCATGGCTGTGTAGAAGAAGAATCCGGGTACTGAAATGGCCAGCCTGCAGTCCAGATCTTTCACCATAGAAAACATTTGGTAGCGTCATAAAGAGGAAGATGCGACAAAGAAGACCTAAGACAGTTGAGCAACTAGAAGCCTGTATTAGACAAGAATGGGACAACATTCCTATTCCTAAACTTGAGCAACTTGTCTCCTCAGTCCCCAGACGTTTGCAGACTGTTAGAAAAAGAAGAGGGGATGCCACACAGTGCGAAACATGGCCTTGTCCCAACTTTTTTGAGATGAAATTTCAAATCAACTTATTTTTCCCTTAAAATGATACATTTTCTCAGTTTAAACATTTGATATGTCATCTATGTTGTATTCTGAATAAAATATTGAAATTTGAAACTTCCACATCATTGCATTCTGTTTTTATTCACAATTTGTACAGTGTCCCAACTTTTTTGGAATCGGGTTTGTATAAGCAATCAGAATTAAGATTTTCACCTGACACAAGAAAAAAACATGGGGGAAGAACACCAATAGACTTGCATTGAATGAGGGACCAAAGCCATATCTAGAGATCAGAATTTCTTTGAGACTTGGACTCGGCTCTATTGACTTGGGCAAGCGAAAACACCCTTGAACTATGGCAGTGAGTTTTGTAAATGCAAGCAGCACTCAAGTTCTTCAGAAAATCTAAGTCTCTTTAATAACTGTTCAGCTTGATTTACTGCAGGCATGTATGTGTACAAAATGTGTGTCGATGTAGACCTGTAAGTGAGTGCAGTGAGGTCTCAAATGTCAGAGAGAGGTTTGGCGACACTGTGGCTGCGACATGGGGCACAACGGCCTTCTGGGAATAAGCCACCAGTCTCAAACTTCATCTCTCTATTTCTTTCTGTCTCTGCACAAAGATTCAATTACTACAAGACCGAGGGGGCAATGCAAAACTTTATACATACAGAAACAAACACGATGGCGTGATACCAAAGAACGGGAGAGTCTCTCAGTGTGAATTTCTTCAGGCCTCCAGCAGAGATGAAAGTCACACACTCAAAGACATGAAATCTGTTTGATCAAGCACTACATAAAATATCAAACTCTTTAGGGAATGATGGACATCTCAACATAAACCAGAATATTTGTTATAAAGCCTCAAGTGGAAGACCATTTATCCTGATTCACATGCTGTAGACGCACTCATGTCAGGTCTTATTTTACGCTTAGATTTGTCACAGCACATCCAACACTGACAAGACGCTAAATGTTTTTAGATTCAACCTTAACTCTTAAAAATAAATGTTCCAATTAGAAATGTTAAAGGCCTGGTTTCACAGAGAGGGGTTAGATTAAGCCAGGATTAGGCCTTAGTTCAATTAGGACATTTTAGGTAGCTTTTATAAATCTTGAGACAAAACAATGGCAGATATTTTAAGATATCATTGCAAGTTGCTTAAAGGGTTACTTCACCCAAAAATGAAAAGTTTCCCATAATTTACTCACCATCAAGCCATCCTAGGTGTAAATCCTTTTGTTTTTTTGTTTTTTTCTGTAGAAAGACATAAATAGTGATGAAAGCCAAAATATTAGATGCCCTGGATGTACATTTACTGAGTAATCCACTGTTTTGTAAAAGGGGGCAAAATTAAAATTTTCACCCAAGATCTGGAGCCAAATTAGAGGGGGTAAAAATAACTTAGAAAGATGTCAGCATCTTTGTTGCATTATATGCCAACGGTGACATGGGGAAAAAAGCAGTTCTTGTGTTTTTTTGTCTCAAGTTTCAATGCCTGTAACTCAAGGAGTATTAAAGATATCTTAATGCCCTTTTAGATTCAGATTTTTAACAAACTTTCCTTTTGGTTTCTTAATTTTAAAAGCCCTCGCTGGTTCAGTCCCAGAGATATGGAGATTTTAATGCAGCTCATTGAGTAAACTGGTCAATTTAAGTGGTCGAAAAACCAAATGTGGGTCATTTTGCACACAGCTGAAACTTTTTATATTTAAAAAGGAATATCTGAAGAATAAATAATGTTGAAACTAGAAATGTATGTGCCATCCTGTTTTTCCAAAGTTCTTCTTCATTGGTTGAGTTGACATGGAATGACCCTTTCTTCTTTCAGCCTTCTTTCTTTCAACACAATTGGAGTTATATTAGAAAAATATCCTGGCTCTTCTTTGTGAGCTTATGTGAGTGAATGGTACCATTTTTTTGAAGCCCCCAAAAAGTGCATCCATTATAATATATATATAAATGTTCATTTTTGGATAAACTAACCCTTTAAGCCTTGCCTTGTACAAATGGGACGTGGTGACCCAACACAACATCAGAATTGTATAGGCCTACTTTACAAAAAAAAAAAAAAAAGACCTCAAAAATCAAACACTGGAATGAATATTATTACCACGTTCCCACAATATGCAAAAGTATGCAGGTAGACCCTGGGCCTGGCTGAAATATCAAAAGAAAGTTTGTTATCAAGGTAACGATTGCAGGATTAATTGTATTGCGCCTTTTTTTCACTTTCACAGCCCAGACGGGGTAAGAAGTTCAGACCTAGTTACCGCTTTCACTGCTTCAGAGAGCAGATCTGTGAAATTACTCTTAAAAACACTACATTGTTCACCGTTAACAGACTGTGGCGCTCACTGGGGCGAAACCCCCCCTCCCTCCAAAACCACAGCTATAATTCCTTAATCAGCCGAGCCAAATGAATTTTGAAAAATGCTCTATTGTTCAAAAGACCAACTTTGCCAATTTGCATAATAGGTTTGGCATTATCAGTACGGTGAGGTCTAAATGAAAAAAGTATTGTCTTGAGCTCATGCATGTTCAATGGAGTTGCCACCAAAACAATGAAAAAATAAAAATAAATTTGAAGGAATGTTTGATTGTAGATATTGTGTAACAAATGTGATGGGCATAGTGTAGTGCATGTTTTAATAATGGCGATTGGCCCTGCAAACAGTTTGTTACAGCCTGTTAATGCTTTATGTAAAAATGTAAAAAAGTTTTAAAATAAACTAAAAAGTTTGTAAACATTAGATACTTCAACAATGCATTTATTCAACAATACACTGGAAAAAAAAAAAAAGTGTGTTGGATTTATATGATTTAATCTTGTACATCGGTCCCACATGAATCAATTAAGTTCAACAAACATAATTTGTTCATGTAACTTCAACATCATGGGATGAATAAATTTTAAGTGACCCAATTAAGTAGTCTCAGAGTGAATTTTATATGGATCCCTGACATGAATCAGGCTTTCAATTTCATACATTCATTCATCCACTTCATATATTTTAATGTTACACAACTGAATTATAATACTGCACTAGCTAGTTGTCAAACTTTTAGCTAGCAATAACACACATTAGCATCTTAAATGCTAAGCATTTAAAGCTCCTTCAGCAAAACCGTTATGACATCAGTTGTTTTAGTCCACAGCCTAAGCAAATGCCCCACTCTTCTCCACAATGGTAACCCACTGTAATTTAAATTGTTCCAATAATTCCAACATAATTTAATACTAAACACAATCAAGTCTCCCCCTTTCTCATCTTGCTCAAAAATACATAAAATTACACTTTTACATTTAAAATAACATTTACTCTCTCTTGATTTAGCCATATGCAAAACATGCTGGGAACTAACAAGCCCTTCCCAGTTTCAGTTAATGAAACAAATCATTCTTGTAATCTCAACACAAACAGATTAAGTAAACTTAAATTTGATTTATATTTAAGTGGATTGAACACAATCAAATTAAGTTAGGACAAAATGTATCGCAATTGTGTTGCTTTAGCTCATTTTAATTAAGCAATTGTATTAATAAATGCTGTTTTTAAGTTGGCACCTAGGATGGCTTGAAGGTGAGTAAATTATGGGGTAATTTTCATTTTTAGGTGAACTAACCCTTTAAATTACTAGGCCAGAGAACAGAAACATCACAAGTTAAACTTTAACAGCAAATAGAAATGATAGAAATCAACACACACATAATATCGATAAAAATCATTTTAGCAGGACATGAAAATTAGGTCAACTTCATTCATGTTAGTAATCAGTATCAGTAAGCCACTTAACATATATTTGCATTGAATTGAACATTTGGGAAATCAGATAATCAAAAAACATAAGCTGATTTAGCAAGCCGCCCTTTATAAGATATTTTCTCCTGTATTTTTTTCATAACGCTGTTGAGTTGATTGTGTTCAGAAACTTTTAATATTCATTAGTTTGGACCAAATGGTCTGCAATGAAAGTGCCATGCATATATTTTTTTTTATAATGAAAAACTGCAAATATAGATGCCCTGTGCAGATTTTAATTTCCAGTGTTGAATGAGGCCAACTATACAGCAGAGCCATACAATGTTCGACTGTGGAATATGAATCATAGATGACTCTTACACAACGAAGCAAAGAAAAACATCTTAAATTAATGATAATAGTCACCTATGCCAAAAGAATAGCATGTTAAAGCAAAACGCATTCAAGTTATATCTTTGAAAATGCCTACATGGTATATGCAGCCTGTAAGAAATGCATTTTCTTCCTTCTGCTTCATAAGACATGTCTTTATTTTCATCATGAGAGATGTATTATGAATGCGGCGAATAGCGTTATGCTACAAAGATAAAATAATAAGAACATGAACGCTTCTTAATGTAGGTCATCTCTTAAAAAAAGAAAATCGTGTACAGGCTCAGCTTCTGTTTTCAGAGTATAATTGAGTCTCCTTATGAATAGATTAATAATTTAAAGAAGCCAAATGAATAATGGATGCTGTTAAAATGCCGCTACTTTTAAAAACGTATTTGACTTTTACACATCTCTTTATAAATGACTGGGGCAGTCGCACCTCTAAATGAGGAATGAGTTTAGGGGTTGTTTGCTGCCTGTCTGCACACCAGTAGACTAATGTGTCCTTGTATCTCAGCGTAAAAAAAATAAAGTAATTTTAGTTTGCCACCCAGGTGTATGAGGTCAATAAGCATAAAAAGGCATTTGAAGGCAGCTGTTGATATTTAGATTTTTAAAGGGAAATGTCAATCAAGAGCAAAGCAATGCCGGATTCTACCAAACATTTCTACTTTCATGTTGAAACGCCGACCTTGAGAAGGTGAGAAGTAGTTTAGTGTTTCACTTTAGCAAATCTTTCTGCTGCAATTTACGAATAATCAAAAAGTTGGAAGTTAAAAAATTTTTTTGAGGCTTATCACTAAAAAAAGAGGCTTGACTTGAATGCTTCAAATGCATATAAAATCCCCCTTAAAAAGGATGAGCTCGAATAAAAGTTTGGCTATCCTTTGATAAAATATTTCCATCACAACATAAAGTCTTTTTATTTTAATGCCCACATTTCACAATCCAGTCCACAGAGTAAACCCTAATGCTCAAAATAATTAATTAATTTGAGTAGGGTAAACTTAAATTAAACAAAGTAGTTCAATCAAATTAACTTTTATGAGTATTTGAACTTTTTCTTTTGAGTTCACAAAACTGACAACATTTTCAAGTAATCTGAATTGTTTAATTGTTTATGAGTTTTATGAACTTGTTTCATTTAATTTAGACAAAGTTAAATTTAACTGAAACTGGGCTGGGATTACTATTTCCCAGCATGCTTTGCCATGACACTCAAAAGAGAGAATAAATGCTAAAATTAAGTGTTTATGTTAGTGTTGGTTTAAAGGGATAGTTCACCCTGAAATGAAAATAAAGCCATGTTTTACTCACCCTGATGTTGTTCCAATGCCCTATGTCCTAAATCTATTTCAGACCTCAAAAGAAGACATTTTTTAAATAGTCCTGCATGCGCTCTTTCCTATAATGCCAGTGAATAGCTAAAACATTACAAAAATTTTACAAAAGTATCACACAATGCTACAGTGAGATGTGCGCCATATGTGGAAAGTGTTCATGCCTGGTCGCTATCCACTGCCATTATAGGAAAGAGCACGTGCAGGACTATTTTTTAAAATTTCTGCTTTTGTGTAGCTAGGTTTAACTAGGTCCTAGGACATAGGGCATTGGAACAACAACAGGGTGAGTAAAAGATGGCTTTATTTTCATTTCAGGGTGAACTATCCCTTTAAGAAAAGATATTAAATGTTCTATATTGCCATATTAGCATTTGCTATGCTGATTACTGAATTAGCTAGTTAAACCTAGCTACGTTTCCACTACTTAGAATATTTAAAGGTGCTATATGTAAGTTTTTGACTGTACTAAATTATTAAAGTACCATAATATCTTTGCAGATATTTAGGAAACATGCTAAATTCACCTACTTGTTTCTCAGAAAAACAATGCTACAGCCAGTTATTCTACTTTGAAATGTGTGTTCTGTCTCGCAATGTACATTTTTGTTTTGGTTTTTGTGATACCGCACGTTGCCAATAGCATTTTGACACCAGGTTGCCAGTTTGTGGAAAACACAGCGTATTGCTGCAAATCCAGCAAACAAACTGGGTCAGAGATTGCAGATTCTACCCGACCTAAAAGCCTCAGCATCCAACTAAAAATCTCTATGAATGACTGCATATTAAAACGCAGATAAATCAACTAATCAACTTACAGTGTTGCTTTCAATTGCACTCGCTCCTGTCATGTGTCCAAGAGCTGGCAACACGCATCAAGTCTGAGGAGGAGGGGGCCGGGGAAACAACTATCTCCAATATTTAGAATTTGGACTGCAGTACCTATTTCGACCACTACCTGTCAATCCTACATACCACACCTTTAAAATGAGATTACATAATCATTTTAAGTTAAATGTATGAATTAGCTTACTCAAATAGTTCAAGTAAAATAAAATAAAAATTATTCCAGGTGTTTAAAAATAAATCACACTTTAAAAGGCATTTGAAACGCAGCAGAAATAAAAGATTAAGAATCCAAAATAAAAAGTCTGTTTTTCAAGACCATCACATAATAAAAATGTAAACAAAAGACACAATATTGCCATTAGCTGAAAAAAAATCAAATAAATTATATTACACACATTATATATACACTCACCTAAAGGATCATTAGGAACACCATACTAATACTGTGTTTGACCCCCTTTCGCCTTCAGAACTGCCTTAATTCTACGTGGCATTGATTCAGCAAGGTGCTGAAAGCATTCTTTAGAAATGTTGGGCCATATTGATAGGATAGCATCTTGCAGTTGATGGAGATTTGTGGGATGCACATCCAGGGCACGAAGATCAAGGTTGAGATCTGGTGACTGTGGGGGCCATTTTAGTACAGTGAACTCATTGTCATGTTCAAGAAACCAATTTGAAATGATTTGAGCTTTGTGACATGGTGCATTATCCTGCTGGAAGTAGCCATCAGAGAATGGGTACATGGTGGTCATAAAGGGATGGACATGGTCAGAAACAATGCTCAGGTAGGCCGTGGCATTTAAACGATGCCCAATTGACACTAAGGGGCCTAAAATGTGCCAAGAAAACATCCCCCACACCATTACACCACCACCACCAGCCTGCACAGTGGTAACAAGGCATGATGGATCCATGTTCTCATTCTGTTTATGCCAAATTCTGACTCTACCGTCTGAATGTCTCAACAGAAATCGAGACTCATCAGACCAGGCAACATTTTTCCAGTCTTCAACTGTCCAATTTTGGTGAGCTTGTGCAAATTGTAGCCTCCTTTTCTTATTTGTAGTGGAGATGAGTGGTACCCGGTGGGGTCTTCTGCTGTTGTAGCCCATCCGCCTCAAGGTTGTGCGTGTTGTGGCTTCACAAATGCTTTGCTGCATACCACGGTTGTAACGAGTGGTTATTTCAGTCAAAGTTGCTCTTCTATCAGCTTGAATCAGTCGGCCCATTCTCCTCTGACCTCTAGCATCAACAAGGCATTTTCGCCAACAGGACTGCCGCATACTGGATGTTTTTCTCTTTTCACACCATTCTTTGTAAACCCTAGAAATGGTTGTGCATGAAAATCCCAGTAACTGAGCAGATTGTGAAATACTCAGACCGACCCGTCTGGCACCAAAAACCATGCGACGCTCAAAATTGCTTAAATCACCTTTCTTTCCCATTCTGACATTCAGTTTGGAGTCCAGGAGATTGTATTGACCAGGACCACACCCCTAAATGCATTGAAGCAACTGCCATGTGATTGGTTGATTAGAAAATTGCATTAAAGAGAAATTGAACAGGTGTTCCTAATAATCCTTTAGGTGAGTGTATATATATATATATATATAGTATATATATATATATATATATATATATATATATATATATATATATATATATATATATATATATATATATATATATATATATATATATACATATATATACACACTGCCCAGCCCCCCCAAAAAAAAAAAAAAAAATTGTTTTGGTTCTTTCAGTGTGTTTTTGCTGGCTTATTTGTGTTCTTGAAACGTTGTTACTGTATGTTGTTTTATTCAGAATTCCCCACAGAATGTCAGATGCTCCCACAATGTTATCTTGCCTGCCCTGCTGCCCCCTTTCTGCCTGTCTGTCTGTTACTGCTGAAACTTGTTGCAGTTTTAACAAATGCCTGGTCAAGGCAGCTACATGCTGTTGGCGTATTTCTTAGGTGTTTGTCCTCTTTTTCACTCCAAGCTGGTCAGTACATCCTAAACTCAGTTTTATTTTCTAGGAGGTGGCAGAAATCAAACTGGTTTTCTGTCTGGGTCTAATACTGATGTACTGAACATTCTAAAAAGACACTTTGTTTTCTTATACCTTCCATGAATGCCTTCCGAGTTAAGATCTTGACCCTGATGTGCAAATGAATGGTTGTGTCGTGTTCAAAGAAAAAATGGTTTTTCTTTCATTGATTACAATGGGAGACACAGGTGATGTTTCTGTCTGTGAAGCTGTCCTTGAGAAAGTTTATTCACCTATCTATCTGGGAGTACATTTGCAAAATGTCTTTAAGTGCAGTAGCAAAAAAAAAAAAAAAAAAAAAAACAATTCACACACCTAACACTGCTTGTTTGGTCATTTGAAAAAGTCACTTTTACACTGGCACAGCAAAGCAAAGCAATTAATCATAATTTTATCAGAACAGCCAAGCAAATAAAAGTGAGATTCATTTACTTTGCTTTGGATACACCCTCAAGTGCAGCTGTAATCTCTTTTAATTCTCAGCCTTTTTTTTTTAAGTGTTATTTTAACATGTTCCATGAGTTTCACACACACACACACACACACACACACACACACACACACACACACACACACACACACACACACACACACACACACACACACACACACACACACACACAAACACATATATGTGACAAACGATTATTTAAAACCTTCATTCTGATCTTCTGTCTGAAATTACCCGTTTTTAAGGGGCGGCAGTAAACGGCTGCTGTGGCTAACATAATCATTGCATAGTAAACAGTATCAACACCTATCCATATAAAACCATCATTTACAGACAAAGCATTATGAAATAATTTACTTATGGTTTGCAATGCAGCTGCTATCAGATCCAATACAGTTGGCTACTTCATCTTTCTTCATTACATCGTGCCACATTTACAAAACGAAATGCCAGTAAAATAAACCATCCAATGCCAAGTGCATGGATTGTCAGAAACTGAACACGCGTGTGTATACTGTATCCAGTGTAGATGGCGTCAGCGATTATAATGGGTTGTATTTGCTTTTGACGTGATGCTCACGGTGTAGGCAAATGTCAGCCGTCATCAACTGAAGGCCAGTGGGTGGGGCTTATGGTGCGATGATGTATAACCATTCGTCTGTTTTGCTCTGGAGGCCGTCATATGCAAATGTATTGCCTGTGTGACATCACAGATCCCACAATATCAAAACGAACCATTTTTGGAGCTGATAAATGCTCTGTTTATAATGAGGAGGACATAACCCTCTAGTGGTCTTCGCATGGCGGTCAAAAATGGCTGATTTTTTATATTTTTTATTATTTAAATTAGATGAATGTACTATATTTTAGTTACGATAATGTTTTTATTTAATATTTTGTATTTTTTAGGGGATTTTATGGTACTAAATTATATTTATGCTGTAGTTTAATCCATTTATTCACTTTTTCAGCATAGACCTGAAAATGAAATGTCCAGTTACAGAATTTTACGTTTATTATTATGAAAATTTTAAATTTGTTATGTCAAATACATGTTTTCAAAAACACATTTTACTCTAAAGCTGCAAGAAAATCAAAGCCATACATCAAAACAAGCTGTGTTCCGTATTTGAGCTTGATATCTCAAAAAGTGAGCTCTCATTAAGATTTTGTTGGGCACAGTACCAAATATTTCCACTAGATAAAATTTGTCTCCTATGCATTTCCAATGCACAAGGAACACAAGTGTTATTATTTTTTCAGGACCATTTAACCTTTTTTTTTTGTTTTTTGTGTGTGTGTGTGTGCGTGTGTGTTCACATAGCAAATGCCATTCGTACCATTCCAAAAAAAACAAAACAAAAACAATTTAATGATACAAAGACCTCCTATATGTCAAAAAAATGGATTTCTTATGTCATGACCTCTTGAAAATATTCATAGATTTGTTATGATTTATATATGGGTAAACCACAACTCACAAAATCATCTCAATAACAGGTCCAGAACATATTACACCACCAGAAAAAAAACAAAACAGTTATATTTAGCTTAAAAATTGAAATGCAAGATTTATGCAAAACATTGTGTCTTGTATTTCTTTCCTTTTGATTGGGAGGTGAAATGTTACCTGGACATGATTTTGTGAGTTGAACCCATATGTGTTCGGCAATGACCAAAGTGTCATTTATCTTCACAGAATGTTGCTCTATGCAAATGGAAAAGCATTTATGTAAAACGATGTCGAGATAAGATTGCTGCTGAATTTTGATGCCAATTTTTTTGGGCGGGGCCGGGGTGTGTCTACATTAAATCCCGCTTAATATTCATGAGAAACGTTGGCTGAGAGAAGCAATTATAATGGGGGTAACCGAGTTCAGCGTTAGACGTACACCAGTGACCTTCATGTGTTTGTCTCATCCCTCATTTTCTATTTAAATACACTCATTTATCACCGCAGTGCTGTCACACAGTTGTCACTGACACAGGTGTGTTTCTGATAAGACACATTAAACAGCTTTTCATTTGTAACTTTTTTTTGGGGGTGGGGGTTATCACATTGAGTATTCTTACTGCCGTCTACTACCTCCTTATATCCCTGTTGGTTCTCAACATTTTTTTCCCTCTTTTCCTTGCTGTCACCATCCCCAAACTTAAGAATTCAGTGTCGTCTCACTTTTTCTTTTGGTAAAGCAGTTATCTGAGCAGTCAAGTGTAACAAAGTTGACATCCAACAATTGACATTTGGGAGCAACCGAGTGACAATTTACTGAATTGTATATTTTTTTCTAATCCAAATAGGATCTCAAAATAGCCTTAAATTTCTGAATTTAAATGTATGCAAAGCAGAAACTTGTTTGCATATGTACAGTGCACATGCACAATGACATATTTATGAAATATTTTTGAACAGCAAATTAAATAAATTACATTAATTATATTTGCAAATAATTAAGTAAAATATAGACAATGTAATTTATTTTATATAAAAAAATATTATATTATATAGGGTAAACGTACCTATTAAGCTCAAGTACCCATTAAGCACACTACTATCTTTGAGCTCAGATTATAAAAAAAAAAAAAAATGTATCATCCTACTTGATGTCTTAACCAAATTATGTGTTTGTTACCATATACCTCCTGTAATTACATTGCACACTGAGATATGGGTATTCATGTGTTCACACTGTCTGGCAGCCATTTTGAAAGCTGTCTGAAAACTTTCACCAAAAGAGTAGCCCCTTGAATGTGCATTTTTTTAGATGTTTAAGCCTTTATTTTCGATAAATATAACTTCTTACTGCAAAATTAAGAGATTAATATTTAGACTTTTACATATCATAACCTGGATGTGGGAAATAATTACAGTTAGATCCAAAAGATTTAGCAACATTAGCGCAGGTGCTACAGGACATTGTTAGCTTACTAGCTGTATATGACACTAATATATCACTTCACAGGCATTACTGGCTTGTACTTTTAAATCCATTATATTATAAATTTACAGTTTATTGATGTTCTTATTGTAAGGTGAGCTTAAAGGGTGCATCAGTGTGACATCAATAAGAAAAAGTATAATTTCATAGATATTTTCAATAATAGCTGTCCATATAAAAATATGAATTTAATACATGACCTAGATTATTTATTTAGCAAAATTGTCCTTTTAAATTTATAAACGTAATATAAAAAAAATAAAAATAAAAAAAAGTTTTACTGACTGACGTTCATCCACACTGAACGTCTACAAACCGTTCAAAACCATGGAAAAGATTCCAAAAAAGTTGGGACACTGTACAAATTGTGAATAAAAACAGAATGCAATGATGTGGAAGTTTCAAATTTCAGTATTTTATTCAGAATACAACATAGATGACATATCAAATGTTTAAACTGAGAAAATGTATCATTTTAATGGAAAAATAAGTTGATTTTAAATTTCATGGCATCAACACATCTCAAACAAGTTGGGACAAGGCCATGTTTCCCACTGTGTGGCATCCCCTCTTCTTTTTCTAACAGTCTGCAAACGTCTGGGGACTGAGGAGACAAGTTGCTCAAGTTTAGGAATAGGAATGTTGTCCCATTCTTGTCTAATACAGGCTTCTAGTTGCTCAACTGTCTTAGGTCTTCTTTGTCGCATCTTCCTCTTTATGACGCACCAAATGTTTTCTATGGGTGAAAGATCTGGACTGCAGGCTGGCCATTTCAGTACCCGGATCCTTCTTCTACGTAGCCATGATGTTGTAATTGATGCAGTATGTGGTCTGGCATTGTCATGTTGGAAAATGCAAGGTCTTCCCTGAAAGAGACGACGTCTGGATGGGAGCATATGTTGTTCTAGAACTTGAATATACCTTTCAGCATTGATGGTGCCTTTCCAGATGTGTAAGCTGCCCATGCCACACGCACTCATGCAACCCCATACCATCAGAGATGCAGGCTTCTGAACTGAGCGCTGAGAACAACTTGGGTTGTCTTTGTCCTCTTTAGTCCAGATGACATGGCGTCCCAGTTTTCCAAAAAGAACTTAAAATTTTGATTCGTTTGATTCACAGTCCATTTTAAATGAGCCTTGGCCCAGAGAAAACGCCTGCGCTTCTGGTTCATGTTTAGATATGGCTTCTTTTTTGACCTATAGGAGTTTTAGACAGCAACGGCGAATGGCACGGTGGATTGTGCTCACCGACAATGTTTTCTGGAAGTATTCCTGAGCCCATGTTGTGATTTCCATTACAGTAGCATTCCTGTATGTGATGCAGTGCCGTCTAAGGGCCCGAAGATCACGGGCATCCAGTATGGTTTTCCGGCCTTGACCCTTACACACAGAGATTGTTCCAGATTCTCTGAATCTTTGGATGATATTATGCACTGTAGATAACTTCAAACTCTTTGCAGTTTTTCTCCGGGAAACTCCTTTCTAATATTGCTCCACTATTTTTGGCCGCAGCATTGGGGGAATTGGTGATCCTCTGCCCATCTTGACTTCTGAGAGACACTGCCACTCTGATGCCAATTGACCTAATAAGTTGCAAATTGGTCCTCCAGCTGTTCCTTATATGTACATTTAACTTTTCCGGCCTCTTATTGCTACCTGTCCCAACTTCTTTGGAATGTGTAGCTCTCATGAAATCCAAAATGAGCCAATATTTGGCATGACATTTTAAAATGTCTCACTTTCAACATGTAATATGTTATCTATATTCTATTGTGAATAAAATATAAGTTTATGAGATTTGTAAATTCTTTTTTATTTTGGGGAGATATATATATATATATATATATATATATATATATATATATATATATATACACACACACACACACACAAAAAAAATGTACATTGGCATGTGAACATAGTTTGCATTAAAATCTAGCCACACAAAACACTCTGAAACAAAATAATTCGACATTAACTATTCTTTGGGGTCGATAAAATAAATTAATCTCCATGACAGGCCACAAACCTTTTTCCGTCGCTACAAAAACAGTAGCAATTTATGGCCTGTGTCATTTCGTAAGAGGTTGAATAGAGACGCGGTCATAAATAACTGTAAGTGATCGCTGACATTCAAAAGGGAACAGACAGTGAAAGTAGGTGGAATCTGAAGGACTGGGTAATATAAACCTCATCTAGCCCTGATGAACTGAGACTGATCCCTTACTCAACTATCTATTATATGTAAACACTGCCAGACAGACTCGCTGCCTTTCCAAAACACTCATGTTGATCGTTTACCCAATGGCTGAATTGCTTCATGTTTAAGAGACTTATAATGTAAGGTTTTGGAGAATGGAGTATTCCTTTTTCTACCTTTCTGACCTTGGGGCTGGTTGCATCAGCCATGCGTAAGTTACAACTTACCTTATGTGTTGCATAAGCTGGAAACTTCCGGGACATGAACACTAAAAGCGACTGAGGGCCTGTCTCAAATGGCACAATTTCTGTGTACTTGTGGTCTTGTGGACTTACAATGGCCGTCACGTGCACAAGACCATAGGGTGTCCCATTTGTCATTTTAGGTTTCAGAAGGGTGAGTGCATGTGCGGCCTACATGCGCCCTCGATGCCCACTTTTGTGAGGGAAAAAAGCTCCACAGACATCTACCGATCGATCGATATTAGGCATGGTAAAACATGGTACTCACGGTAAAACAAGAAAACAAGATTTAAATAATAAGTAATAACCGTGTTGAGCTATTAACAATGATTAGTTTACTGTTGATGAATGTATCCAAACAGTTGCTCATCTGTATATTAAAACACATAATACACCGATCAGGCATAACATTATGATTATGAAGTGAATAGAATACTGTATAGCCGCAGACCAGTCAGGGTGCCCATGCTGACCCCTGTCCACCTCCAAAAGTGCCAACAGTGGGCACGTGAGCATCAGAACTGGACCACGGAGCAATGGAAGAAGGTGGCCTGGTCTGATGAATCACACTTTCTTTTACATCATGTGGACGGCTGAGTGAGTGTGCGTCGGGGAATACATGGCACCAGGATGCACTACGGGAAGAAGGCAAGCCGGCGGAGGCAGTGTGATGCTTTGGGCAATGTTCTGCTGGGAAACCTTGGGTCCTGCCATCCATGTCGATGTTACTTTGACACGTACCACCTACCTAAGCATTGTTGCAGACCATGTACACCCTTTATGGAAACGGTATTCCCTGGTGGCTGTGGTCTCTTTCAGCAGGATAATGCGCCCTGCCACAAAGCAAAAAATTGTTCAGGAATGGTTTGAGGAGCACAACAACGAGTTTGTTCTCCAATCTAGCATCTGTGGGATGTGCTGAACAAACAAGTCTTACAGGACTTAAAGGTTCTGCTGCTAACATCTTGGTGCCTGGTTAAAATTGCTTATTTCTCTGGATTAAAAATGTTTTGGAAACATTTGGGATAATTGTAAGTACAAGTCGACAAAGTATATAATATTGTTTTAGTGGTTCCAAAAATCCAAAAATCGTACATATTGTGCCTTTAAGTGTGATAGTTATGTGAAAAAATAAATAAAATAAAATAATAATAATAATAATAATAATAATAATAATAATAATAAAAATAGAAACATCAACCGTAAAAGGTAAAACTACAGCAAAACATTTTTAGCTCAAAAAGGCATGTAGGCTATTGTAATATTTTGGCCATCAACAGGGTTACTGGCAAGGATAATTCGACCAGTTGTACGTGACATTCCTTTATTTACCCAATGCATGAGAGAAAACTTGTCAAAATCTCAAGGTGATGCCTTCAATATCCTAGTCCGGAATCAAACTTTTTATTTTTAACTTTTTCCCCCAAGCAAGAACACTGCTATTATCGGACAAATGTGGACAGAACAATGCAATCAATCACACGGACACCTGCCGCAACAAGCTTTGGGACAGAGCTCAGGGCTGCAGGCCTATTTCACAGCACAGCCTGTTTGGACGTTATGCATACAGTCCTCAATACCAAAAACTGGTCAAACACCTGGTGAGGCTTTATTCAGTTTTCATAACTCTCCAATTATCAGCATTAGTTCATAAAACATCCCATCATTTACTCACCCATCATGTCGTTCAACATCTTGCAAAAATGTACATTATTCCAGAATGCTGGCTGTCACCAGTGTCACGAGTAAAATAATGATTAAAAATCATTGTCTGACTATGGAAGATTGCAGTTTACAAACCAGGAAAAATGTGTTGCGCAATATGTCTTCTTCAGTCATATGTCTCATTTCCTGCCAGCTGTTCAGAACCTGAACGGATGACCAATTCGTAAATAAATGACTCTTTTTTGAGTTATTTAATAAAAGAATCTGCCAAAGGAAAAGCAATAATGAACGTGATTCATTATAACTTAAACGGTCTGAATCAGTGTTTCGGTTCGGATGATTCGAACAGCTATGCACTGAATTGTTTGGAACAAATTACACAAATGAGTGTTGGATAAAATGGAATATGTATATGTATATGATGTATGTATATGTAACCCCTCCTGTTCGAACCGCCCCTGCTCTAAGCGGGACTCGAACTCGGGTCCGCCGGCATGAGAGTCGGACGCTCATCACAAGGAGGCTGCAACCTCTAGCGTCAGTCGCCAGAGCGTCTCTTGAGATCAGAGGAGTGAGGTTTACTCACACAACAACTACTAGCTGGCCTCCGTTACACTCACCCCCCTAAACCTCACTCTCATCCGGGTCACGGCACCAATGTAACCCCTCCTGTTCGAACCGCCCCTGCTCTAAGTGGGACTCGAACTCGGGTCCGCCGGCATGAGAGTCGGACGCTCATCACAAGGAGGCTGCAACCTCTAGCGTCAGTCGCCAGAGCGTCTCTTGAGATCAGAGGAGTGAGGTTTACTCACACAACAACTACTAGCTGGCCTCCGTTACACTCACCCCCCTAAACCTCACTCTCATCCGGGTCACGGCACCAATGTAACCCCTCCTGTTCGAACCGCCCCGCTCTAAGCGGGACTCGACCTCGGGTCCGCCGGCATGAGAGTCGGGCACTCTAACAAGGAGGCTAAAGGCTGCAAACTCTAGCGTCAGTCGCCAGAGCGTCTCTTGAGATCAGAGGAGGGAGGTTTACTCACACAGCAACTACTAGCTGGCCTCCGTTACATATATATATATATATATAATCAATTAAAATCAAGCTTGTAATCTATTAAGACCTTCATTACATTAGTGATGTTCTTTTAATAACCTGAGAACCTGCCGCCATGTTTTCTCTACGCTATTAAAGGGATAGTTCACCCTGAAATGAAAATAAAGCCATCTTTTACTCACCCTGCTGTTGTTCTAATGCCCTATGTCCTTCTATCTTTGTCGGACCTCAAAAGCAGTTTGTCAAACGGTTAAGGTGTCGGTCTGAATCTTTGTTTGCGATTCAGTCTAAATGATTCGGAATCGTTGAATCATTTGCCGTGGTTTCTTCCTCAGTGAAACAACAACTGAAAATGAAAAGATGCCAATGAAGTGGATATTTACATACAATCCATTCAAACCAAACATGTAAATGCATCCTGTCGTCGAGAAATAAGGACGTTATTCAACTGCACCACTCAGGTAAACACATTAAAACACTATCAAAACACTGTAACGTTAATCTTTTTTTCAGCAGCCTACACAATTTTGTTGACATTTATATAACGTTACCATTCGTAGGCTATATTAATCAATCTTATAACAACATGGTAGGCCTACTTATCTGATTACCTTTGTATTACTGTCTTTGTACCATGGTGTTTCCACAGCAGGTTATGAATTTATAGTTTTAAATAATGTTAATTAAAGCTAGAGTAGAAGATGACAGAATAAAAATTTTTTTGAGTAAACTAACTGTTTAACCTCCACACACACACACACACACACACACATATACAGACATTACATTTTTGTTATTTTAGCTGCATTTTGCTCAGATTGGTCTGTAAAATCAACAGTAACAGTTTTAGGGTAGCAAGAACAAAGTATTAAAATATATACTGCATCTTCTAAATTTACATCAGTCTTATTTATAGCAGGATACAGTGCAGGATCTGCGGTCCTCTTTGGCTGCTGAGCTGGATTCAGCCACTCAGGGCCGGTATAAACATGTTGATTTGTGTGTTCCTATCTGTTCATGTCCGCGGCCCACATTGATTTCATATGAACTTCACCTTTAAGGGCTACCATTTTGTGACAAGGTCCATTTTCTCTTTTACCATTTACTGGATGACGGTTTCACATGTAGAAAATATATCGAGCCTCTTTTTATTGATATTGAGCGGATGCACCGTGCAAAGTGACCTTCCTGCGAAATGGCTTGAAAAGGGATCATCTTGCGATGGGCCATGACAGTACAAATTAAATCACTGTACTTATTTATTTATTAATTTTATTAAAGGTGATGCTTAAAGGATATATTAAATTGAGTGATGCAGACCTTTAGCTAAATAATACAAGATTTTACAGCCTTGTAAACTACAATTGAACTGAATGAAAGAAATTGTTTCAGTTTACAAGATACACGCATTATCTGTGTTCAGACTGAATGTTAGATTGCTACTTTCTGAATACTGTGTACTGCCTAAAATATTAAGTAAACAACAAAATATACAGTCAAACCAAAAATTATTCAGACACCAGATATATCATTTTTTACTAGTGGGTGCAAGACATAGTGAGGATAGCAAAATAAAGTAAACTGTGACATATTACACCAAAAAATTCTTCATACAGTGGACTATTTAAATAAATTTGGGACCAAAATGTTTCAGACACTTTTACCTGACCATGTTTTGCTTAAATGTGTTTTTTCTTTAATTGCTAATGCGACCGTTTACTCCACAGACTGAACAAAATGAAGCATTGCTTGGTAATTGGTTGACCTAAATTGGCATTATCTAATTGTGTACTTAAATTTAACAGCTGACGGCTGATTGGTTGATTGTAATCCATTACATACCTTTCTATCAAAGTTATCTGACATTATCAAGATGAATTTGTTCTGAAACAACTTAACTCTGAGTTTTTGTAATATTTTATTACCATTTTCTAAACTACAGCGAATAAACTGTGATAATATGAGAAAATGTTGAAGGTGTTTGAATACATTTTTGTTTGGCTGTATGGTAGAATTTAGTTGACACTGTCACTGTACACATTGCATGTGTAATTTATCATCCAAAAAAAAATTAAAAAAATTATATAGATGTTTTGCATTTTTAATCCAGTTTTGAGTACGCTGCATTTGCAGAGCTGGTCAAATAATGAGTAAAAAAGGAAAGATTATGGTCGGTGTTACTTTATTAATCACTGGAAAAAGAAGGCAACAAACATTGCATTGTGGGGTACAGTGTGCTCTGTTGTATATTGCACATTTTGTCAAGCAATATATTTTATGCATACAGAAAATTAGCATACTGGAGAAATAGTACAAATAGCCTTGGAAAAATGTTTGTGTGGCGCTAGGTTTGGAATGGAACACTACTTTACTAAGTACTGAATACCATGCAGTATATACATATATAAAAACATGTGAATGGTGTCTAGTTATATGGTTATTCAAATCAAATTTTGGGAAACAAAATGTTTTAACATTTGATTAAAATCAAGTCATGTGCATTGCATTTTGAGAAACTACATTCCTTGCAGTGTGTTCTGTTGTATACCTTTTTGCCAAATGTGCATACTTTGAACAGTATACATACTATATACTGCAGAAATAGTAAGAGTAGTATGCTATTCTAAACATAGCCATGGAAATCAAATGTGTGTGTGTGTTTGCGACAGAAAGGAAGCAATCACGGTGTGAAGATTCAAATAGATGGTTCCCATAAAATTCCCCATTCACCACATCCTCCCTGGTCTCCGTTGATATCCTGGGATCCCCCTTCCATTTCTTTTCTTTTTTTTTTACAGTGCTGCAGCATTTGCTGATTGATGAGGGGGTGCAATTGGACTCATCCATCATGACTTGGCCAGGTTAGGTATCTTTCTCTCACTCACCCTCTTTCATTCTCTCTCCTGCTTACAGCCACACGTCTTGATTGAACCTCGAAGAAGTGGATGTCAAACTTTTTGCCTCTTTGCTCGCCTGCTACATCTCGGCATCTTTCGCAAGACCTGCAGCTCAAAAATGAAATCATTGAACCTAGAGCTAGGCACCATCCTTCCTTTTATCATCTTTTCAATCTTGCACACTGAGGAGAATTAGTAGTATACCGTGCTATCTGATTCTGTATACTTGTGGCGGTAATGCGGCAACTCATTGGACCTCATTAATAAAACGCAAGCAGAACAAATTTATCCATATATCCTCTGTAAAACCATTCACGCATAAATCGATGCATTACATAATAATGTTTTTTATGAATTATTCACACAGAAATATCTCTGCTCGTGTTTCATGAATGCGATGCAATGCAAGATATGAAGGTTGATGGTGATGCCTTGTTCTGCTTTGACTTCTTTGAACTGAATAATTCACATTATTTAGAGATACAGTAGATGTTTAGATGCACAATGGTATAAAATACTACATAATGATGTATTATTTTTAAATTCTGTAATGTATAGAGTTTTGCTAGACTGGGTAAACCCAGCCTGATCTGCCGGCGATTTGATTTCGCCCTGCAGCTCAGGCTGGAAACCTGTACATTGTTTTATCCTGCCTGTTACAAATTTGCGGGAACCAATCACAAACCTTATCCACCTGGCGCGCTATTGGCGGGTTTAACACTATGACGGATAGAGAAGTGGTGGATCGTTGGTCTGATTGGTTGAAGGACTATCCAATTGCATAGAGAGTCATTTGAACTATGCCTGTTGATCATGCCTCTTGTGGTCTGATTGGTTGAAGGACTATCCAATTTCTTACAGAGTCATTTGAACTATGCCCATTGATCACTCCTCTTGCTGTAGAAAATACAGAGCAGACTCCCCAGACCAATCTTCAATCTCAAAAGTTTGAGCTTGGTCTGGTGATAGCCAGACAAGAGTTTTGCTGCATGCAGCCAAACATGGATGATTCATTAGTGCATTTTCTAAAGATTGGTTTCCATTTCAGCTCATTTAACCAAGGCAGCACAGGTTAATTATCTAATTTCCAATTGCATATAAAATATCAAATTGTTTTAGGCTACAGTTAAATCTTGTAAAATGTTATTGCAGTAATTTTAATGTTGGTTAAAACTGGTTTGGTTTGAACATGCCAAAATCAGATAAGATTTGGAAGTGATTTTCTGAATGCTTGTTATTGATCTTATTCTAAATGATTCATCCATGTATATGCTTTTTTTATGTAATATTCTATTTGACCTCATATTTTTTCTTTTCTTTTTTTTAAATCAAAATATCAACTCTTCCAGTGAAATGACTGGAAGTCTCTGGACTTCTCCAATCATTTTGTCCTCAAACCTCGTTCCTTTCTTACAATGGACTGCAAGCTCGCATTCAGATCTGCTTCCATCCGATCAACAACTGATAGATAGAACCAAATTCTTTTTTTTTTCTCAATAATCCGTTTCACTTGTATTTGTGTCACATTAGGGGCTTTCTCACCGGGTAGTTCTAGGAATTAGCCACGAGGGAACTAAATGTTCCCCTAGGGCCATTTTCCTGGTTGCATTCGCACCGCCAGTAGGAACACTGAAGTGACGTAAGCCGCGCTTGTTGTTGTGACTTTTATTTTGATGGCACTGAGAACAGCAGAGCCAGAGCACAGTGATAACAACACGATCTGTTTAACAGTCCTGTCTAATACGTCATTCGATAGAACTTTTATACAAAGAAAGTAGACAGTATATGAAAAAGTATTAGCGTTTGCCGTGCAGAGCATGTGAGCGAAGCGGAGCAGTGTGACACTCAGCTCAATATTCCGCTCTATGCCAGCGCGCTTCACTTAATCGTTCACGGCCCAAGTGAACGCTCCACTCATGAACCGTTCAAGCTCATCGGTAAAACGACGTTCGCTCAAATCCCGCTCCGACATGAAATTTGATGCACTATGCACTTTACAAAATATAAAAAATTGTGTTTCATTTTTTCAAGTTTTTCATTTATACCATTGTGCATGTTCAAGTTTTGTTTTGTAGAAAGCCTTTCTTTAAAGTGAATTTTGTTTTGTATAAATTGTTAATTACATTTTTTTTTAAATCTTAATTTTGATCAATGTTTCAACAACCGCCTAGATTTAATAAATAATATGCAAATACAGCAGATGATATAATCATGGCGCTAATCATGGACTAGAGCGCGTTTAATAAATTAATCGTAACTCACGAAATATGTCTATAGAAAGCTTGAAATGTCTACTTTTAAATTAAACTTCAGAACAAAAAGAAATGGTATCTGTATGCATTTCTCTCTTGGTGTGTCCACTACTGCAGAGATGGCGAGTCAGCATCGTCAGCTCCATCTTTGCAGCCGGTAATGACAAAGAAAAAAAAATGTTTATTAATAAACAATTAATGTCTCCTTGCTATTTTTGACACATTCATAATTATTACTTTTGCTGTTCTTTGTGGCAAGCTTCATGTGCGCGCTTGAGTGTGGAATAGGCTAATGTATAACGCAAACACTCGTTTAGAATTCTCTACAGTATATATTTAAGTAATTAAATGAGCCTGATATAAATGTGTACATCAACTAATGGCTTAAGTGAACAACTACTAGTCCAGTAGAAAAAAAACTTTAGTCAGGGGCAGCCCTACGCTCACATGCTCTGTTGCCATGTGGTTGACTTCCAATGTCGCTAGCTAAGCAGAAATACATAATCATCTTTCACTTGGTCCCCTCAAAGTTGGGCTGGAATTTCTCCTTAGCATAAAGGTTGAGACATCCATCTATCACTGTTTTCCATGTTCGTAGAGTTAGTTTGTGGAGTAAATGTATAGGCTTTAATCTGTGTTTAATCTGTGTTTACATTTCACTGCCGGTTGTATATTCTGTATATAACTGTGTATGTGACAAATAAAACTCTCTCTTGTTTGTACACTGTCTTGTTTTTTTTAAAAATGGTACTGGTGTTTTGTGTGTTTTCGGCCAATCAGCGTATACTTATGTCACTGGTAGTTCCTATTGTGCTGGGTTAGACCCTGCTTTGGAATCGTTCCCAGTGCCTGCGTTGTGAACACGCCGAAAAGTGGGTATTTCCGCCATTAGTTCTAGAAACTATGAAAATGTTCCTCTGGTGCAAAGCCCCTATTATAATGGAAGAAATTATCTCTCTGTATATTGCAACTTTAAATTCTGCTTTGTTTCTGAAACAAAGCTATTGTCCTATACACTCACCTAAAGGATTATTAGGAACACCATACTAATACTGTGTTTGACCCCCTTTCGCCTTCAGAACTGCCTTAATTCTACGTGGCATTGATTCAGCAAGGTGCTGAAAGCATTCTTTAGAAATGTTGGCCCATATTGATAGGATAGCATCTTGCAGTTGATGGAGATTTGTGGGATGCACATCCAGGGCACAAAGCTCCCGTTCCACCACATCCCAAAGATGCTCTATTGGGTTGAGATCTGGTGACTGTGGGGGCCATTTTAGTACAATGAACTCATTGTAATGTTCAAGAAACCAATTTGAAATGATTCGAGCTTTGTGACATTATCCTGCTGGAAGTAGCCATCAGAGAATGGGTACATGGTGGTCATAAAGGGATGGACATGGTCAGAAACAATGCTCAGGTAGGCCGTGGCATTTAAACGATGCCCTATTGGCACTAAGGGGCCTAAAGTGTGCCAAGAAAACATCCCCCACACCATTACACCACCACCACCAGCCTGCACAGTGGTAACAAGGCATGATGGATCCATGTTCTCATTCTGTTTACGCCAAATTCTGACTCTACCATCTGAATGTCTCAACAGAAATCGAGACTCATCAGACCAGGCAACATTTTTCCAGTCTTCAACTGTCCAATTTTGTTGAGCTCGTGCAAATTGTAGCCTCTTTTTCCTATGTAGTGGAGATGAGTGGTACCCGGTGGGGTCTTCTGCTGTTGTAGCCCATCCGCCTCAAGGTTGTGCGTGTTGTGGCTTCACAAATGCTTTGCTGCATACCTCGGTTGTAACAAGTGGTTATTTCAGTCAAAGTTGCTCTTCTATCAGCTTGAATCAGTCGGCCCATTCTCCTCTGACCTCTAGCATCAACAAGGCATTTTCGCCCACAGGACTGCCGCATACTGGATGTTTTTCCCTTTTCGCACCATTCTTTGTAAACCCTAGAAATGGTTGTGCGTGAAAATCCCAGTAACTGAGCAGATTGTGAAATACTCAGACCGGCCCGTCTGGCACCAACAACCATCCCATGCTCAAAATTGCTTAAATTACCTTTCTTTCCCATTCTGACATTCAGTTTGGAGTTCAGGAGATTGTCTTGACCAGGACCACACCCCTAAATGCATTGAAGCAACTGCCATGTGATTGGTTGATTAGATAATTGCATTAATGAGAAATTGAACAGGTGCTCCTAATAATCGTTTAGGTGAGTGTATGTCTCCTGAAGAGTATGAGTATGGACCACTTTCTTGATACCTTTATGGTGTTTTTTTGGAGCCTCGCATATGAAGGTGAGTAAATAACAAGTTTCCTTTTTTAACGAATAGAATTTATTTCCCACCTGGCAGTAATAGAAGACTAGCAACAGTTTATCCCAGTGTGCAGTACCTGTCAAACGTGTAAACATTATTTAAAAGCTTGGCAGTATGATATATCATTCTTTTTCTGCATTAAACAGATACTGTCCATCACACCATGGTCCATGTGGTAACCACATGACCCTCTACATCAACCGAAAGCAGCAGGAAGACAAGGTCGTGATATATATACGAGAGGTTGAGATGGAGAGCACCGCCATAATAAAGACATTTGAAAACAGGGAACAGGAACACTCAGAGTTCCTGGTTTTACCTGGTTTTACCCCGCGTGATGAATGACCATCGCTCTCAATTTCTGCCTGTGCATCACCTCTCAGTCACTTGGCGTCAGACCATCACGCAGCTGGCAACGACGACACCTGGGGCGGCGATAGACGGAGAGGTGTGAGCCGAGAGGAGGATGCCTGGTCAATAAATTAATCTGTCACTTTATTCATCTCATTTCTCTTTTTCATTTTTACACCTTCGGGACAGGCAAAATGAATACATAAGGGTGAAAAGGGCAGCCGGTACGATCAGAGATTGACAGCACAGAGGATACCAATGATGCCCCAGAGATACCCACAGATGACACTTGTCCATTCCAGGTTTTAAGGTCAAAAACAAGGGGGACACTGTAGATTTGCATATATTCACATCACAGAGCTAATCCCTGATCTAACATAGACCTGTGAGGGTGTGCTTAATGTGATTTACCCAACACCCTTGTTGTGGGGTGTCATCATGCTGGAATGACATTGAGTTCAGGGGCCTAAACTAATTTTATCAACCTGTGCTTGCTAAGACAAGTAGTACTATTACTATTGCTCACTTTAACAAGGTTACAGGTTTTCGCTAACTGCTAACCTGAAATAGTCAACTATGGTGCATAAGACCGAAAACACAAATTCTAGCCAAGTATATAAAAATATGCTTTTATGTTAAATTTTACATTGTTCTGTTCCAAAATGAGTGTGCTCGAGTGCAATTCACTATGCTTTGCAAGTTGGCGTAAAGGTGGGCATTAGCATAAAACAGATTTCTTCTACGGTCAGTTTGTTCTCCCAGGTCAAATACTGTTGGCAGAGCAATAGTTTTAAGAGAATCTTGCTGAGCTAGTTATATGTAAATATTTATAGCTACTTGAATACCAATACCCAGTTTAATGGTAACAGATATTTGATAAGTAATGGATATAGACCAAAAATCGCTTCAACAGATATATTTGTCGGTATATGAGTTTCTTGTTCCATACCATTTTAACTACAGGAATGAACGACAAATTGTGAGGAGTGTGCTTTTACTTTTTTATGTGACCTAGAAAGGCCAAAAAAATCTCATAGATTTACATTGAAAGAGGGACCCGTCCCATATCTAGGGGCAAGAATATCATAGATTGAAATCTTTCGACTCAAGCCAGCAAGTAACCACCTAACAACCACCCTGAACATCCTAGCGACCAAATAGCAACACCCTGACAGCCTACTAGGACATGATGGTGAGTTTTATATTTGCAATAACCTGTTTTAAAGAAAATGTTAAATTATTAACGTTCCCCTACACTCTGTAATTTTAACTATGGTTTTGTAGCTTTTTTTTTTAGGATCACGTCCTACTTGAGTAAATAAAGAAGTGTTTCTGTGCAATTAGCCTGAAAGATGACGAATTGGATGGTTCCAGCATGGCGTCACCGTTGAAGAATTCTGGCTGACTGCGGGTCTGGACCGATGACCTCCTCAATTTTCCCTTGGTCTTTAGTATGATGGAGAGCAGCTTATGGTTTCACACAAACACACACTCACACATTTCGACATCTCACCCACTCTATCTCTCTTTCACGCACTCTCTCTCCATGTCTCCCTAGAGTTTACTCTGTCCTTGCCTGGAGCTTTCTTGCGAGCGTCTCGCGCTGTAAGTGATGACCTGAGAAATTAATCCTGCCAGTGGCTCATAGACACCAGCTTTTTCAGAGCTGCTGAAATCGCGGCTGGGGCATCGTTAGATACGGATGTTTTAGACGGATGAAGATGGAGAAGGAAGTTTGTGTAAACATACGGCACACAACTTGAGTTGTAGAATGATACAGAATCGGTGCACCGATGCAATAGTTTCGACAAAATATGTCAATGCCAATACCAATAATTTGGTGGTTCTGCTTTTTCTCAAGCTTCAAAAGAAATGTAAATATTTTAATTCTCTATAACATTTTCTAGTTATATTACAAGTTTAACTACCATTTGAGATGAATGACAATGGTTACGAATAGCTTTTTTCCATGTAGCGGTTGAAAAATAATAGAATTAAGAGATAATAGCAGGACATTTTGATGAAAGATTGCAATAACTACCATTATTTTACTCTTGAATAATGTTCAACTGAACATAAAAAACTAGTAAATAGAATCTATTTGATTTCATGTTGACATAAATGAGTAAGCTACGATTTACAGCCACTTGCGTAACAGAAATTGCAACGTAAACCTTATATAAAACACCACAGCTTTCAGATTTGCTACATTACGGCTGTCATATATTTAATGTTCCTTGCCCTGATGAAATGAACCTTGTTTGGAAACCATTACAGCACAGGGAACATCAGCTCCCCGAGGGCTCAGGCATAACAAAAAACAGGCGGCAGAGATCATAGTGTTGCAATAACACAATATCAGTCTCACCATTTAAAACTAATCAATTCTTCATCAACTCCCTCATTTTACCATATCATCCCTATTGAACACGACAGTCTGAGAATTTCTTTACAAGACGATGGCTTCAAATCAATGGCTAGTCATGTTGATTGTGTAATTTTGCTAGATGTAACCATGCATGCAGCAGGTGGCAAGGATCCAGCGTAGGTAAGTGATCAATGATCATTTGCAGAACAAGGGTGTGCCTTTACCCACAATGCAGTGCTGTGAATACATAGCCTTGTTATGTTCATCCCATTATGTTTGCATTATTTTTATGTTTCATGGCGATATAAACATCTCCTTAGACAGGCTGCCACAGAACCACAACATTATTAATGTGTTGTCATGCATTTTGTGCATTTCCATTTGTTTTATCTTTATGTGGCAGTGAAGCAACCTTTCAGCGGTGGTCTTCATAATTAGTTCTCTCCAGCAAAACAACTCGGTGAAAAACAAGGCCTCCGTTTTCACTGAAGCTGACATTGCTTGTGTGTCCCGAAAGCTTAATGATGCTATAATGTGCATATAGACCTCCACTAAAGCAGACAGAGAGATTGTGAAAGGTTAGTATTTGACTATCATAATTGAGTGTATCATCAGTTGACTGTTGTTTTAAAGCTAAATGTGAAGTAGCTGGTTTATAAACCTTGCAGAGGTGTCTTATCACTTGGAACAAGGAATGTAAGAATTTTTTCTGTGTAATGTGCATTGCGAAATGGATTACTTAAGAGATTTATTTAATTAAAAAAAAAAAATTTTCAGTAAAAATATCACTAAAAATAAATGTACTTGCAGCACTGCATAACATATAGATTGATATCTTTAATAGATTCAAGATTCAAGAGTTTTATTTGTCACATACACAGTTATATACAGAATATACAACCGGCAGTGAAATGTAAACAGGTCCGCTCCATGGACAGTGCAATTAAAGTGTATTTCATAAAAAAATCTGCCATGCAGAAAGTCTACATTGTGAAACTTACAAAACAAATTGTAATACCTTGAATTGTGGCTTCTGATCAAAAATGATCATGTTTCAAGGATAATATATGTTTACACGACAGCAATGTACTAAAAATGGAAATTTTCAAATTTCAAATTTTCAAATTTTCTTTGCGTACAAAGAACGGATCCACAAAAATGACTAAAAACGCTGTATTATTCATGCCAGACAAGTAGTTGGCGATGTGACTTTGTAAAGAAGCACTACGCACCTATAGACTGAACACGTAATAGTCATAGTTTTTCACAAAAATTTTTGTAGTTTACACAGAGACGATAACGGTATCGTTATCAAAAACGTGCACTTTGTAACCCGTTTTCAAAAGTTTGTGTTTTTCGTTTTTAGTTGAAAACGGTGTCGTTTAAATGGCCCCTTAGATATTTTAACCAGATTGATCAATTAGACAAAATACTCAATAGACAACATAATAGAAATTAAAACATAACTTGAAAAAGTAATTATGGCGATGTTTTTATAAGAAATATAATTGTGTGTAACACAAAAGAATATACTTTGCATGTAACTGCTGCAATTTTGGTATATTTATGACTTTCATTTTTAACCTTTAGCATCTTTGCAGCTCCTGAGCATCTGCTTTTGTCATATAGAAAAGAGGAGTGTAAACATTTTGTTAAATGTCTCCATTTGCCTTCCACAGAAGACCAAAAACATTGGACAACATGAGGGTGAGTTAATGATGACAAATTTCCAGGTTTTCCCTTAAAACAAAATTTTAAATGGATTTTTGTTATATTGATTCCAAACTAATTTCATCAGTTTAATGATAAGCCCTCTGGCAGCTTTCTGACCTTCAAGGGATATTAAGAAGTTCTATCGAAGAATAATCTGGTATTTCCAGTGCAGGTCCACACTTTCATTAAAATCAATGACTTTCATTCGCTTAAGAAGTGTTGCTTTGTCCCAGAGATATCCTGTAAATGAATTCAACTCTGCCTCTGCATTACAAAAAAAAAAAAAAAAAAACATCTCGGGAGATCTACAGCATGTCTGTATGTACAGCCTACATGTGTGGCCGCATGCATGCGACATTTATATTGATGGGCCCTCTGGTCACAGGCCCCGGAACAACATTCCCGTTTGTCCTTCCCCCTGACAACGGCCCTGGTCGACCGTTTCCCACAGCTACGAATCGCTTTAGTGCCAAGCATTTATTTCTTGTGTTCTCCACTGACAAAAAAGCCAAACCCATCTTCACGCATCATTAAATTTCATTACCATTTTCGAATTGCCTCCCGACTGCATGTTACCTCTGTCTCGCTTTAATCGCACAAACGCGCAATCAATCCCCGCCTGTCCTGCCGTGCAGACTGTTTATCTTGTCATTCGCTGCCCGTGATAGAGGAGGTTCCCTGGGGATCGCTGAATAGCGCTGATAACACAAATGACCATATTTAGATGCCTTCAAATAGGTAGGGTCGAAATGTGTATGTAAGTTTGCGTCTTCAAGCATTTTTCATCATGTTTAAGAATCTCTTGCCCAGACAAGGATCTGAAGGTTACCAAGTACTGAGGCCTAGTTGTTTCGGGTTTGATATCATTAATAACATCGAGACGTTGCACTATATTGTTCTCATAAATGAATAAGAAATGTATCCTGTAGTTCAGAGTTCCTCAAATCCGGCTCTGGAGGGCCACTGCCCTGCAGAGTTTAGTTGGAACCCTTATCAAACACACCTGAATGAGCTAATAAAGATCTTCAGAGTTACTAGAAAATTGAAGATGGATGAGTATGAACTGGGTATGAACTAAACTGCAGGACAGTGACCCTCCAGGGCAGGATTTGAGGAACCCTGCTGTAGTTGAAAGCCACAAAGAAAATGGAGGAGGGATTATGTTACTCCCCAGATTGTAGGCTATATATCCTATATACTCTCACTCACTTTATCAGTAAAATAAAGTTGACTGAATTTAGGTTTTTCACAATTAAAAACCTACGTGATCTATTAGTTCTATAAACCAATATAAATTATATGCATAATATAACATTTTAAATTAATTAATATAAAAATATTTATATATAATTATATGTATAAATATGTTTTATTAACCCTTGTGCATCCTTAAGGACATTTATGTTTTATTCATTTTACTGAATAAGTGTTAATGCCAACTGCATGCATTTTGGCAGAACTGTGTTTTTGTATTCTTTTGGAATTTTAATATTTCACCCTCATTTTTCTTTAATAAATCTTTTTAGATACACAAAATAGTTACACTTAGGACCTTAATATCCCAATTGAAATATTCAATTTTTAATCCCAGAGACATTTAACTATAAAATTATGCAATCTTTGATAATAGGCTTTCATTATATTTGCAAGGCTTCAAAATTAAATTTTATATAAAAACTTTTACCAGATGGTGCCATTTTCTCAGGTTTGGCCTATAAATAAAATATTCACTTTTTCAAGTTTTCTGCGTATTATAGAGCCAATTAGATAAATTGTACAGCTATGATTGTGTGGGTGTGTTGTTGTAATGGACCAGTAAGAGCTGTGCTTGTAAACTTTACTCTCCTGATCTCAAGAGGCACACTAGCGACTGACACTAGTGGCTGTGGTTTTTAGCATCCTTGTTAGCGCGCCCACCTCCTACACCAGAGACCCCGTTTCAAATCTCGCTCTGAGTGGGTCGAGTAGGACGGGTTACATTTGGTGCCGTGACCCAAATGGGAGTAAGGTTTAGAGGGGGCGAGTGTAACAGACATAAACCAGTAAGAGCTGTGCGTGTAAACCTCACTCATCTGGCCTCAAGAGGCATGCTATAGCAACTGATGTTAGCGGCTGTGGTCTTTAGTGTCCTTGTTGGCACGCCCACCTCCCACCTCGGAGCGGGTTGAGTAGGACCGGTTACATTGATATGGATGTCAGAGTGTGGTTTGTATGTAGGTACTAAAAATTGTGCATCCAGTTGTGCGTGCAATGTTTGAGACAGAACAATTATATTGTACTGCAAATCAAAAATCCAGGCACTGTATAACCAGTGAAGCTTCTAATGGAAAAAAAGAAATTGGTACTGTGCCCAAACAACATCTTACTGAAAGCTAATTTTTTGAGATATTAACCTCAAATTTGAATACAACTTGTTGAGATTTATGGCTTTGATTTTCTAGCAGTTTTTGATTTCAACATGTTTTATAAAATATATCTTTTACAGAAAATAATGTTCATAAATAATTTTCATAAACTTGAACCTCTATAACTTTTTTTTTTTTTTTTTTTTTTAGAGTTTCACTTTTTAGCTTCAATTTTACTTCAAATATAATCTGCCACGTGTCTTTTTTTAAATGAGACCTTAATGAGAACTTAAGTCTGTGCTCCAAAGCCTCCCATTTTTATGATGGTTTTTAGACAGACATTTTTGTCCTTCAAGGACCTCAAAGTAATTTTTTTTAAATTGACGCACAAATGTTAACTACAGTAGCCTGGATACTAGCTGAACTTAGCCCCGCCCACAACATTTGAAGTCGGGAAGTTTGGTCTGGACTTAATCCGTTGTGGATAACTATGCTCGAACCAGAGCTGTTCAGACCAATCAAATTGTCAGGGCAGGCTTTATATGATGATGGACAGATGATTTACATTTACATTTACGCATTTGGCAGACGCTTTTATCCAAAGCAACTTACATTGCATTCAAGGTACACATTTTTTAATTTTTTGTCAGTTCGTGCTTTCCCTGGGAATCGAACCCATGACTTTGCCGTTGCTAGCGCCACGCTCTTATTGTTTGAGCTACAGGAAAGCTAATGATGATCAACAGTAACGTGATCATCCTCGTCACCAAAGAGCGCTTTGGTTGAATTTGTTTACTAAACGGAGAACTTGTTCGTAAATGCATTCACCTTTACTATTTCTCTCAAAAATGATGATCTTGTTAGTAGGTACTCTGTGTATCCCTTAAATTCTTTTTACAACACAGAAAAGTGTCATGTTTTACTATAGGATGTTTAGCAATACCATGGTATTCTTGAAAGTACCTTGTAGAATCATGCCATAGCATATCACCGCTGATAGTTGATATAACAGTGTGAAATTAGGCACCAAATGGCACCATTGTACCAATGGCATAATAAATCTACAATACCCATATAGTATGTTTTACCATGGTTGGCTTTACTGTAAATGCACAATAGCAGCACTTTTTTCTCTCCGTGCTACAAATTGACTGATTTTAATTTTAAACCAGATCCAACTTGATTGGCTCAGTACGTGCTGTTCCCAAATGAATGATGGTCCTGTTACACTGCAGATAATGATAGACCTGTCCTTGATTCACTCACTCACACACACACACACTTACTTCACTCCCCATAGCTTCAGTTTCCCACATCAGCTAGGCAAAATTGTGATGGAATATGAAACCATCTTTTTTCATTTCACAGATCATCTTGCAGTTTGTCCTAAAAATGTATGTGTACTGAGAAAAGAGGGAGCAATCCTGAGTGAGAATATGTGACTGTGTGTGAGCGCGCTCGGTGGCAAACTCTGGGTGTATGTGAGATGCTGACAGAAATGGTGTGTTCCTGGAGAGAGAGGCTAGAATCTATCAGCTGCTGCTGGGTGCGAGACATCTGGAGCGTCCAGATGCCCGTCCGGTCACTAATCACACCAACATCTCATTATGACCATTGATCAATCAATATGTCTCGCCAGGCCTGCAGACCACATGTTTATGACTATAAAGAAAAATATCCTTCCTTCCCAAAAAGGGTGAAACGTCACCTAAAGATTAAGTATTATTTATAATGGCATGCAGGGAATATTGTTTTTCATGGCTTTTAAAAAGACATTAAAGCTTTTAGTATTGGGAAATAGTTCTCAGGGGACCGTCTAAACCCAGAGGAAAATTGTATTGCTCTTTCACTGCTCTTAATGGAGCTCTTAATTTTCATTTATAAAACATTTTCTCAGTTGTTTCTACTAAAGTCCTTAAGGGAAATGGTAACACTTTACAGTTACACTTTATTTTAAGGTGACAATATTTACAGAGTAATATTAATTAACAATATGTACTTACCATAGGGTTAGGGTAGGAATAAGGTTTGGTTGAGGGTTAGTTGCATGTAATTATGCATAATTTACTGTTATTACTATGGTAAGTAAATGTAACATATGTAACGAGGACACTGTAAAATAATGTGTTACCCACTTTACAATAAGGTTTGATTAGTTAACTACTTTAGTTAACATGAATTAAGAATGAACAGCATTTATTAATCTAAATTAATGTTAATTTCTTGCCTGACGTCATCATACTCGGATTCTAGTCAGAATATGAGTCTGATACAGCTCCATTGGGCTGTGATCATGGGGCGTGTTTCAACCGAACCAGTAAAGAAAATGCCTCTGCACTCAAATGGATAGACCAACAACCAATCGGAGCAACGGTGTGACATATGTTGAGCGACGCATAGTTGTCAACAGAACTCAACTGCACGCACGCTGGAAGAAGAAGGAGAAGAAGAATGTGTAAATGATCTTTGCCGGTGTTGTAAAAAGAATTTAAGGGATACACGGAGTACTTACCAACAAGATAATCATTTTTGAGAGAAATAGTAAAGGTGAATGCATATGCGAACAAGTTCTCTGTTTAGTGGATGATTACGTTACTGTTGATCATCTGTCCATCATCGTATAAAGCCTGCCCCGCCAGTTTGATTGGTCCGAACAGCTCTGTTTCGAGCATAGTTGCTCCACAACGGATCAAGTCCAGACCGAACTTCCCGACCTCAAATGTTGTGGGCGGGGCTAAGTTCGGCTAGCATCCAGGCTAGTTAATTTCAACATTTACTAATACATTATTAAAATCAAAAGTTGTATTTGTTTACATTAGTTAATGCACTGCGAACTAACATGAACAAACATCCATCCATCCATCCATTATCTTCCGCTTATCCGGGGCCGGGTTGCGGGGGCAACAGTCTAAGCAGAGACGCCCAGACTTCCCTCTCCCTAGCCACTTCCTCCAGCTCTTCCGGGGGAACCCCGAGGCGTTCCCAGGCCAGCCGGGAGACATAATCCCTCCAGCATGTCCTAGGTCTTCCCCAGGGCCTCCTCCCGGTGGGACATGCCCGAAACACCTCCCCGGGAAGGCGTCCAGGAGACATCCGAAATAGATGCCCGAGCCACCTCAACTGGCTCCTCTCGATGTGGAGGAGCAATGGCTCTACTCTGAGCTCCTCCCGAGTAACTGAGCTTCTCACCCTATCTCTAAGGGAGTGCCCAGCAACCCTGCGGAGAAAGCTCATTTCGGCCGCCTGTATCCGGGATCTTGTCCTTTTGGTCATGACCCACAGCTCATGACCATAGGTGAGAGTAGGAACGTATATTGACCGGCAAATCGAGAGCTTCGAATTACAGCTCAGCTCCTTCTTCACCACGACAGATTGGTACATCGACCGCATTACTGCAGAAGCTGCACCGATCCATCTGTCAATCTCCCGTTCCATCCTTCCCTCACTCGTGAACAAGACCCCAAGATACCTGAACTCCTCCACCTGAGGCAAAATCTCTCCACCAACCTGAAGTGGGCAAGCCACCCTTTTCCGACTGAGAAAATGAACAAACAACGACTTTTAATATGAAAATGACTTTTAATATTTTAATTTCCGAAAATGGCGGAAATGGCGCCGCTGTGTTTGGTCGCCGTTCAGGTCGCTCCGCGAAGACTGTGCTTTTATTTACTATTTTACTTTCTTTTACTCTCAGTTTTTACAAACTTATCATCTGCATTGATCTACTATGACAGCAAAACTCTTTTGGACATTGGTTACCTCTACACTGGACTGTTTCAGGACACTTACGGCGATCCTCTGTGGCCATCTGAGATCCTTCGGAACGCCGAGTTGAACAATGGACAGAGCCAGCGGCGTAGAACCAAGAAACACCGTGGGAAACGCGCTGGTATCCGTAACAGACTGAGGAAAAGGGCATTCAGACCTCCTCTCCCGAGCATTCTTCTAGCAAATGTTCAATCCTTGGATAATAAGATGGACGATCTTAGAGCCAGGATAAGTTTTCAACGGGACATGAGAGACTGTAATATCTATTGTTTGTCCGAAACATGGCTCACGCCGCGGTCCCGGACACAGCTGTGACGCCGCCGGAGAACTTCTCTGTTTTTCGGATGGACAGAACAGCCGAGGCCGGTAAATCCAAAGGCGGTGGAGTGTGTTTCATGATCAACAAGAAATGGTGCGATCCCAGGAACATCACCATTCTCTCGCGGTCCTGCTCGCCTCATCTGGAACATTTAACAATCATCTGCCGCCCATTCTATCTGCCGAGGGAGTTTTCTGCGGTTGTCGCGACCGCCGTTTACATCCCACCGCAGGCAGACACAGCGCTGGCTTTATCTGGCCTTCATGATGTTGCCAGCGGCGTCATAAACCAACATCCCGACGCGACATTCATTGTCGCGGGCGATTTTAACAAAGCAAACCTAAAGAAAGTCCTGCCAAACTTTCATCAGCACGTCTCCTGCCCCACACGAGGAGCAAACACACTGGATCACTGCTACTCTCCGTTTAAGAACGCCTATAAAGCGCGGTCACTTCCAGCGTTTGGCAAATCGGATCATGCCGCCATTTTCCTCACTCCCGAATACAAACAAAAGCTCCTCCAGGAACCCCCGGTGAGGCGGGAAGTTAAGCGTTGGTCACCCCACTCAGAGACCTCGCTACAGGCAGCTCTGGGCGATGTAGACTGGGACATGTTCCGAGCGAGTTCAGCTGACGTAAGCGAGTTCACAGACGTGGCGCTTTGCTTCATCAACACGCTTACAGAGCAAGCCACACAAACAATAACAATAACGTCCTTCTCAAATCAGAAACCGTGGGTGGACAATTCAATCCGCGCGGCAGTGAACGCACGCACTGCTGCTTACAACGCCAGTCTCCATTCAGGGAATATGAATGAATACAGATCAGCCTGCTATGCTCTCAGACGAGTAGTTAAAGCCGCAAAACTCCGCAAAACTCCGTTATAAAGACCGAGTGGAGTCTCATTTCCAACTCAACGACTCGCGGCGCATGTGGCAAGGTCTGAGGTCCATCTGCTCCTTTGGATCTAAATCCTCTGCAGAGGCAAGCGTTGATCCGTTGCTCGTGAATGAGTTAAACTCTTTCTATGCTCGCTTTGACTGTAACCGCGGCAACGCGACTCCGCCAAGTGGCGAGTTAGAGGAAATTACTCAGAGCAGCAACAACCACGTGATCTCTGTCTCAGAGGATGAAGTTCGGAGAGCACTCAAGCGTGTGGACGTTAGGAAAGCTGCCGGGCCGGATGGTATTTCAGGTCGTGTTCTGCGGTCCTGTGCTGATCAGCTCGCCGGGTTGTTTACATCTATCTTTAATGAGTCCCTCGCTACATCTGTGGTCCCCACCTCCTTCAAAAAATCCACCATCATCCCTGTCCCTAAGAACAGTAAACCCTCTTGCCTAAATGACTATCGTCCAGTGGCTCTCACGTCTATAGTCATGAAGGTCTTTGAGAGACTCATTAAAAACACCATTTGCGCCTTCATTCCTGACACTTTGGACCCTCTTCAGTTTGCCTATCGTCCCAATAGATCGACTGAAGATGCCATCTCTCATGTCCTCCACTCCTCCCTCACTCACATCGACAGCAAAGTGGGAACTACGTAAGACTGCTATTTATTGACTATAGCTCAGCCTTTAACACCATAGTTCCCACCAAGCTAACCTCCAAACTCCTGGATCTCGGCCTGAATCCTTCTCTCTGCCACTGGATTGAGGACTTCCTCACTAGCAGGCCTCAGGTGGTGAGAATAGGCCAGTCCACCTCCACCTCCATCACCCTGAGTGTGGGAGCTCCACAGGGCTGTGTCCTGAGCCCCCTGCTCTACTCTCTCTACACGCATGACTGTTTGTCCACACACAGCTCCACCTCTATCATCAAATTTGCTGATGATACTGTTGTCCTGGGCCTCATTTCCAACAACAATGAGACGGCATACTTGGACGAGGTGGAGCATCTAACATCATGGTGCCAGGACAACTGTCTCTCTCTGAATGTTGGCAAGACCAAAGAAATGATTGTGGACTTCAGGAAGAGACAGCAACGGACATACTCCCCCTCATGATCAGCGGGTCACCAGTAGAGAGAGTGAGCAGCTTCAAGTACCTGGGTGTAAACATCTCCGAGGACCTGACCTGGACTGCTCACATTCAGACACAGGTGAAAAAAGCCAGGCAAAGACTGTACCACCTGCGCCAGCTGAGGAAATTCAGGGTTTCACCAGCTATCCTGAAAACTTTCTATTTAGGGGCGATAGAAAGTGTTTTAACTCAGTGCATCACAGCGTGGTATGGGAACAGCACCAGTCATGACCGCAAAGCCCTGCAAAGAGTAGTGCGCTTATCCGGCGTATCTCAGGGTCAGCTCTCCGTCTCTGCAGGACGTCTACACCAAACGCTGCAAAGGTAGAGCTACCAAGATCATCAAGGACTCTAATCACCCTGCAAACCCTCATTTCACGCTGCTGCCATCTGGTAAGCGCTTCCGAAGCCTGATGGACAAAACTGAGAGACTCAGGAGGAGCTTCTTCCCCAGGCCATCAGACTCCTGAACTTAACATCACGTGACTTCACGCCAGGATAAACATCGATACACTGACATTGCACTGCACTTTCTGTTCTCGTTGTTACTGTGTAACAGCCTGTTATAAACCTGTTTGCACATTATACTCTTATACATTTGTTAACCACATATTTATAAGTCTACAGTTTACTCACTGCAAAGTCTACTTCAATTATTTTATTCCACTTTATCCTTATTTGTTACCTTTTTTTCTCTTGACTTGATTATTTATAATTCTACAGATATAGACATATATATATATATATATATATATATATATATATATATATATATATATATATATATATATATATATATATATATATACTTTTTTTTTATATTCTATTTCTATTATAACTTCCTCCTTGTGTTTTTAACTGTGAACTTGCACTGTCCATGGAGCGGACCTGTTTACATTTCACTGCCGGTTGTATATTCTGTATATAACTGTGTATGTGACAAATAAAACTCTTGAATCTTGAACTCTTGAATCTTGAATCTTGAATCTAATAACTAACATTAACAAAGATTAATAAAAACTGTAACAAATGTTTTGTTCATTGTTAGTTCTTGTTAGCTGACACATTTACTAATGTTAACTAATGAAACCTTATCATAAAGAGTTACCGGGAAGTTGATGCAAATAAGACATACAGTTAGCAGTAAATCAAGTAGACTATTTTATAATTATTTTTCTCCTTTAAAATCTTAATATCTCCTGGTCACTGTCTACTGTTGCTGTGTGGACAAATGCCTGAACATTTTGCTAAACTTCTCCTTTTTGGTTCCACCAAAGAGCAAAACATGGAACAACATGAGGGTGAGTGCTACTTGGGTTTTTGGGTGAACTACTTGGGTAAATAATCTTTCCACAAATGGTTGTCAGTAAATGTTTAGCTCTGTTTGTCCTTTTTGTCAAAGCTTGTTATGGAAATCTGTGGGTGTGTTCACACTTGTAGTTCGGTTCGCTTGGTTTGTTTGGTCCTAAAAAAAAAAAAAAAAAAAAACAAAGAAGAAGAAATTTAGTCCTGGTTTGCTTAGCGTTCACATTGGCATTTTAACACCAAACCAACATCCAAAACAGTGCTGTGTGCTGGGATAAATGCACTATGTATGTGCATAACATACATATGATGGTATTTTGACCAGCTGAGAACTTCTGAAGAGCTTATAATATGTGTCAAAACAGCGTCAGGAATCCCTCCGTCACACACAAATTAAGATCTGCTGCGAGGAGACGCGGTTCTGACACCTGTACTGTGATGGGCAACACTGCGACTATGACGAGAAAAAACAGGTATGTTTGAGCATTCTGTCCTTTTTAGGGTCGCTTCATGTGACATCATGTCCCGTTTTTGGTTCGTTTACATGTCTTTGGTCCGTGTTGCGTTCATATTTAATTTGAACCACACCAGAGTTCTTTGGAAGCGGACAGAGACCCATCTTTTCAGTGGTCTCGGTCTGCTTGTTTGTTGCACACCAGGGTTCAGATGGCAGCGTTCACACTTATTCAAATTAACCGCACTAACAGCAATTGCACCAGTTCATTTTAATCAAACCAAACATGCCATGTGTGAACACAACTTGGCAGATGTTGGTGACTTTTCAACACCGTTTGAGATGAGAGTTCTTCTGAAAATGTAAGTGTGAGAATACTACCTGGTGAGCACAAAATGTTTTTACAGTGTTGCATTTTGGTTTGGTTTAAGTACACCATTTGAGAGAGAAAAAACATTCCAGAGAGAGAAAAAAAAAAGGTTTTTGGATTACAACCAATTTTCAGACCCAAACTGCAACTAGATTTCAGAAAATATCTCAATGTCTTAGACTGCGCTCACAAATAACTAGTGGAGCAATATGTGAAATTACTACCACAAAATGCTTTTACAACATTTCACAATGTAGCATTTTGGTTGCAGTTGCAATACAACAATTGTATATAACCATCAAACCATCAGGTTTTGGAAATAAAAATGTTAATATTACATGTTTACTGCATAGTCAAAACCTGACCAGACTTCTGCTTTCCATCATGCCATTAACTGCCACAATAACTAGCTTTCAACTTGTAACTAGCATTATAGCAAATCAGTATAATGTTAGCTAACATTAATGTTACTGCTATCTGTCAGAGGAAGGTTTTAAACATTAGTAATTGTTATTGGTGTAAATTAACTGTGTTGGACATAAGGTAAGCATAATAAAATATAACACACACATATATATATTTTAGGCAGCTATTAGATGCAATTTACACTGCAAATAGTGATAGATGCTTTTACACCGTGTAAATAACAGGTAGATTCTCAGATTCTTAAGTGAAAATAGCATATTTTCTTAACATAGCTGCTACTATTTACACTAAGTGCAAATAGCAACTAGATTCTATTTACACTAGGTGAAAATAGCATATTTTCTTAGCGATCTGCTATTTACTCTATTTAGATGATATTTATACTTATAAATAGTGGTAGATACTATTTGTACCTCTGTGTTCTTGCACATTAAACGGTATGCAATAATAACCGAGTGTAAATGCTTATATTTGTTAAAATTATTAAATGAATGCCACCGTATTGGGATAATAAAGCCCTCCCTAAACCAACCCCTAACCGATAAAAACGATAAACACTTTATTTCCACTATTCAAATATTTTCTTCAGTTTTATTGAAAATAAATGCCTTTCTGATATGATATGTGATGGGAAAAGGGATTAGAGCGAGTTCGGCAAAAAGCAGATTCGAACCTCGGGTTGATTTTCATAAAAATGTTCTACCCCCTCCGCTATCACTGCTGTACACTAACCAGCGTCCTTTTGTCTGGTCCAACCAGACATCAGTGGGCGGAGTTAATGCAAATAGCATTTGCCAGCAAGGCGGGCTATTTACACTTAATGTAAATAAATGCTCCTATATTGGCAATCAGAGCCATAGCCACCATAGACATTGAGGGGGTAAAGTCCATCCCAATAATTAGAAATGGCCAAATTGTCCCCACCATATTTGATATTCTTGATGCTGCTCTGCTGCACTCCATTATGCATCGCTTAGTTTGTTGTTTGAATGTCAAAAAGTTTTCATTTATATTTTTCGTCAATGTCACAACGGAGGGATTTAATGTTTTCACAGAATTCGAGTGCAAATTGTAGTGCCACACTTCAGTTTAAACTGTGAAAGAGTGCGTGGAACAATTTAAGTAGATCAATATTTAATATTTGACCACTGTTTTATGAGAGAAATGTTAAATGACCGACAGTAATATCCAGTAATGCGAACTACTCAACTTTTTAATTAAATTTTACAGTTTTTAATTGAAAATATGCTATCTTTTACTTGCTTCATGTAATTCATCACTAAAAGTGATGAGACAAGAAACATTTTGCATTTTCAATATATTATCAGACGTACAAATAAAAGGGAATGTGTGCATTTTAAAAGAAAGTATTATTTGCAGGTGGTTTAAATGGATTACTTTATGACTACAATTTTACCGTTCTTATGTCCCTTTTAATCCTTTATTATTTATTTAATTTAAATAAAAGTTTAAATTATTAAAGAGATATAATTTGTGATTTTCTGTCCTATAGTTGTACTTCAGCAATTATTGATTTGAGAAATCCTTTATTAAATAGTACTTCAGGTCATTGTTTCAATCTGGGGAAAGAAATAAGACCAGAGATTTGTGTGAAAGTCACCTCGCATCAAACCCGATTTCATGAACAGGGGCTGAATGAAGAATGCTTGATCTAATGCCTCACCTGCCAGCAGCAGTTAAAGAGCACAGAACAAGGATCGGACATTTGCTTCATGTTCCCGGGCTTGATCTGTTGGGCACTGTAAATACAAGCCACAATTTCAAGAGAGGCGCTCAGAGCTTAGCCTGCGGCAGGGCCGGTGTTTCCGCTCGTGTGCAGAGGACATAGCCGCCCACAGCAGGACATGAACTCCCATGAGAACTGGCTTTCATTAAAAAAAGAAAATTCCGCCAGAGAGCCTGTTATTGGAGACCGGGATGATACGGTGGGTAATTTCCACAGGTGTATTAATCTCCTATGGGTGAATAGAAAATAAGTGATAGTGCGTTTTTAATAGTAGCTTTATTAAAACATCCATTATGCAGAAACAATGTTGTTTACACAAAATTCACAGCAGTTCAGTGGAGTGAATACAAATACTACCACTCCAGATCTCAAAACACAACATTAAAGGGTTAGTTAACCCTAAAATGAAAATGCTTTTACTCACCCTCATGTTGTTCCAAACCTGTATGACTTGCTTTTATTCAGTGGAACACAAAAGGATACGTTTTGCATAAAGTTCAAGCTGCTCTTTTTCATACAACAAAACCATAAGTGCTTAGTATATGGTTTGGTAACACTTTATTTTAATGGTCCACATTCTACTATTAGTAACTTTGCAACTACATGTCAACTAGCTGTCATTAGAGTATTAGTAGACTGTCTGCTTAAAGGTGCTGTATGTAAGTTTTTGACTGTACTAAAGCATAAAAATACCCTAATATATTTGCAGATATTTAGGAAACATGCTGATTTCACATACTCGTTCCTCTGAAAAACAATACTACAGCAAGTTATTCTACTAAATGTGCGTTCCGTGTCGGAATGTCTGTTTTTGTTTTGGTCTGTGCGATAACGCACGTTGCCAGTTTACCCAATAGTATTTTGACACCACAGGTTGCTAGTTGGCGGAAAACACATGGAAGCCAGCAAACAAACTGGGCCAGAGATTGCAGATTCTACCCGACCTAAAAAGCCTCGGCATCCAACTAAAAATCTCTATGAATCAACTCATTAATTTACAGTGTGTAAGTCTCCTCGCCTTCCATTGTCAACTGTGCTCATTAACTGTTGTGTGTCCTCAAACTGGCAACCTGTGTGAACGTCAAGTCTGAGGAAGAGGGGGTGGGGAAAACAATATTTTGAATTAGGACTGCAGTACCCATTTCATCCACTAGCTGTGATTCTTACATACAGCACCTTTAATATCTGCAAGCACTTTATTTTGATGCTCCCCCAACAGACATTATACAGACTAAGTAACTTAGGCAACTACATGTCAACTTATTCTAACTTCAACCCTAACTTAACAGTCTACTACATTCTACTAATACTCTAATAAGAGTTAGTTGACATGCAGTGCAAAGTTACTTATAGTTAGTAGAATGTGTAAAGTGGACAACAGAAATAAAGTGGTTTTGTTGTATGGGAAAAAGCTAAAAATGCTAAATAAAAGTTCTTCATATGGCTATTCCACATTTTCTAAAGTCATGCAATAGTTTTATGTGAGGAACAGAATGAAAAAATGTATCTCTTTACAGAAATGCTAAGCTTTTGAATGCCATTTGCACTTAGATATTGACTAAATGATGACAATTTTCAAACATGGCTGAACAATTCCTTCTCAAACAAGATGTTTGCAGTAATAAAAACCCTTTGGTCAAAGTTGTAATTGCTAGTTGGAAACCGAATTTTATGGAAGCTCCAACTAACATTGTGATAATAAATAGAACCAAAATGGCAGGGGTTCCAGTAATTAACGTTACCCAGGGATCTATCTTTACATATATTAGCATTTTATGTGTCATTTTATTATAGCTGATGTTACCTGGTGGGTCCTCAATATTTTGCGAGAGAATACAGCACTTGATTAATGTGGTAATTAAGTAGTTTCCTTTGAGCATTGCCATAAAAAAACAAATCATTTAGTCTGAGGACGTGAACTATGTAGGATCTCCAAGTTATCTTGTAATTATGGTCATTCCAACGAGACTATGCACAGAGAAGATATTTTTAGATTGGCATGTTTCTTAGAATTTGCATATTAGTAGTTCTCCCACACAACTGTATATTTATTTGGTATCTTACAGTATCACTTGCCATTGTGGATAAAAAATTTGTTATCAAACAATACCATGGTTTATATCAAAGTATAGTTTTGTCGGGAGGCTAATATGCTAATTCTAAAAAACATGCTAATGTATTTCGACCAAAAAGTACAATAAAAAAAATAAAATAAAAAAAGCTGTTTGCTACCACATTGCACTGTATATCAAAATACCACTGTAGTACTGCAAAAGGATACAGAAAAGTTATCTTCTGGATAAGGATAAAGGAAAGAATCTTTTGTCTCAGAAACTGAAAGTTCAGAAACTTGTGTAATCCTACAGCCATTTTCAGACTTCCTCGTCTGGTGTGTTCGAAATTCTGCAGTGGTGTGTCTGGTCAGTGTGTGCGAGTCATTGGTCACTCATGATGAATGGTTCACAGTAAACAAAACACCACCTGTTCGTTCCTGCCACACAGCTGTGTGGAAACACCTCAGAAAACGGCTAATAGCTTTCACTTAGATTGTTGTAAATGTTGGTTGTAACTTATAATCTTAAATCTTTTTGTGATATTGTGATATTCAGCCACCAAATACATTTTTAACACTTTCTGTAGGCACTAATAGCGCACCGCTAATAGTACTGAGTTTTGTTGGCGTCAGGCTAATAGTACTAGCTTTGTATATAATACGTTTAGTTTACATACTGTATAATGTTTGCATCGAAATACATGTAAAAGTCTCTCAGCTGTTTAATGAATTCAGCTCAAACTTAAGTTCAAAGACATATCAGCAATTCCTTCACAAATAAGCGTGCTAACACTAATGCAGAATTATACTATCGGCTTCAATGAAGAATTAACTGTCATTACATTTCTTTCTGGGAGCCACTCCAAACTCAGATAACCTCAACTGTTTCATCGTGATGCGTCTGCCAAAGAACTTGAACTACTTTGCACACAGTGAACTGCATTGCTGATTAAACATTGCATAAAGTTCTGCTTAGAGTGAATGCTGGTTAATGGAATGAGAACAGGAATGTATGACTCTTTCAGGACTTCGGTTGATAAATGGCTAGTAAAATTAACTCGATATGAACGAAGGAGGAGTTGATGTGTGGGCTCTGATTGGAAATGCATTAGCCAGGTGCAGCGGCATATTGCAATTCGCGTTTGGATTAAAGTAGATATTTGTTTAGCCATCATTTTAAATGTATTGCAGCAGTAGATTAACTTTTTGCGTACCCCCAAGAAACTTTGCATCCACTTGTAAAACATTTATGATGAAAATAATATGAGGTGGGAGGAAAAACAAAGCTTTTGTGAGCCAACACAAAATTTCTCTGGGGACCGCAACATTTTTGCAAGAGAACGCAAAAGTTTGGGAGCGATTGCAAAATTTCTCAAGGGTATTCAAAAGTTTTGTGACATAATTTAATTGAAATATAAATCCCATCTCATTTTTTTTTTATCACTATGTTCCCTCGGGGGCTCAGTATTACAGCATGGGCAATGTATTAAGGAATACATTCACAATACATTTGCAATGATTTTGCAGATGTCATGAATATCGCAACAATTTTAATTTGGCCATTCATTTTACCATTAACTTCTCTATACTGTCATGCTAAATCTGTCCATATCTCATGAGTGTGAGACTGTAAAACAGATAATTTAATAGTATCTAGCGACATCAGTAGTAAAAACGGCATTAGCACCATAGGCATTTGATTGGACAAGTCAGCCTAGTGCAGGATGTCAACAAAAATAAATAAATAAAAATAATTCACAGAAAAAACAATGTATGTGTGTGTATGTATATATATATATATATATATATATATATATATATATATATATATATATATATATATATATATATATATATATATATAGCTTTAGTGTATAGCACTGTGTATTCGGACACCTTTCTATCAGAACCAGCATTATCTTGAACAATTTGAGCTACAGCTCGTCTGTTTGATTGGACAACACGGGCCAGCCTTCGCTCCCCACATGCATCAGTGAGCCTTGGCCGCCTATGACCCTGTCGCCTGTTCACCACTGTTCTTCCTTGGACCACTTTTAATAGATACTGACCACTGCAGACCGGGAACACCCCACAAGAGCTGCAGTTTTGGAGATGCTCTGACCCAATCGTCTAGCCATCACAATTTGGCCCTTTTCAAACTTGCTCAAATCCTTAAGTTTGCCCAGAACGTACATGGGTTGTATTTCAAGTTGTGTTTTTCTTAGTCTTGATTTCTCACCGCTTGTGTGCTTTTTCTGGGCGAGTCAGAGTGAACTGCGGTACTAATAGTCTCACGAACCGTGCACAGAAGACCAACGGCCAATTAGCGTTACAACAACACCAGGGTGAGTAAATGATGACTTTCATTTTAGAGTGAACTAACCCTTTAATTTGTATCTGCTATATTGTGAACATTTACGAGTACACTAGCATAGCCTCAAAGCTAAGATGTGTGTACATGTTGTTATTTATAAAAAATTACCTCCCCACTGTTTTTTGGCAGTTTGAATCTTCATAAAACCGACTGAACAAAGCACAAACCCCACAATTACTATTTGCAACCAAATGCAAATCTATACTTGCAATGTTCTCTTGAATGTCTTGTCAGAAGATAGTCTTTTTTGATTAAGAACGATTGTAATTGTCTTCATTATTGTATGCATGTTCCTTAGCACAGTTAAGCGTAGCATTTTCTTCCTTAAGCTCTGAAATAGGGAACAAAACTAGCATGGATAAGAACAATCATATTGTGTACCTGTCAAAGAAGAACATCAAGATCACAGAGTTCATATTAGCATAGTTTTGCTGGAAAGGAAATGACAGGGATATAAAGAATTCTGAGTGTTTGAAAAATACATCCCTGCCTGAATATTGTACATGGCGTTATCAGCTCAACGGCAGCCTGGATATCCGTGATCCAAGGCAGGGAACGAAGTGTTCTTGACACTGGTGAGCTATTATCAGTACCATCAGAAAAAAAAGGAGACAACTAAGCCAACAAGAGTGGAGACAACAGATAACAAGATGAAAGAAACTAAGAGCAGGGCTCAACTATAAGGATTTTTTATTATTATTATTCTGCAGGCCTAGTTGTACTTTTTATGTAACCTGCTAACAATTGTTACTGGTCCAAAAATGCATACCGTTTTAGTAGCATTTAAAAATAAAAAGAAACGTGTTAGTATCTTTTTAGGAACATTTAAACGTACATCTATTTTTACAAAACTAAACATATTTTTTTCTTACATTAGTTACAGGCCAAAATACACTATATTGCCAAAAGTATTGGGACACCCCTCCAAATCATTGAATTCAGGTGTTCCAATCACTTCCATGGCCACAGGTGTATAAAATCAAGCACCCAGGCATGCAGACTGCTTCTACAATTTAAAAAAAAATAATGTGTCGCACTCAGGATCTTAGTGAATTCAAGTGTAGCACTGTGATAGGTTGCCACCTGTGCAATAAGACCGTTCATGAAATGTTCTCACTACTAAATATTCCACGGTCAACTGTTAGTGGTGTTATAACAAAGTGGAAGCAATTGGGAACAACAGCAACTCAGCCATGAAGTGATAGGCCACGTAAAATCACAAAGCGGGGTCAGCGCATGCTGAGGTGCACAGTGTGCAGAAGTCACCACTTTCTGTTGTTTCTGTAGAGTCAATAGCTACAGACCTTCAAACTTTGTGTGGCCTTCAGAATAGCTCAAGAACAGTGCGTAGAGAGCTTCATGGAATGTGTTGGACGAGCAGCTGCATCCAAGCCTTACATCACCAAGTGCAATGAAAAGTGTCGGATGCAGTGGTGTAAAGCACGCCGCCACTGGACTCTAGAGCAGTGGAGACGTTCTCTGGAGTAATGAATCACACTTCTCTTTCTGGCAATCCGATGGACGAGTCTGGGTTTGGCGGTTGCCAGGAGAACGGTACTTGCCTGACTGCATTGTGCCAAGTGTAAAGTTTGGTGGAGGGGGGGTTATAGTGTGGGGTTGTTTTTCAGTCTCTTAGTTCCAGTGAAAGGAACTCTTAATGCTTCAGCATACCAAGACATTTTGGACAATTTCATGCTCCCAACTTTGTGGGAACAGTTTGGGGGTGGTCCCTTCCTGTTCCAACATAACTGCGCACCAGTGCACAAAGCAAGGTCCATAAAGACATGGATGAGCGAGTTTGGTGTAGAGGAACTTGACTGGCCTGCACAGAGTCCTGACTTCAACCCAGTAGAACACCTTTAGGATGAATTAGAGCGGAGACTGCGAGCCAGGCCTTCTCGTCCAACATCAGTGCCTGACTTCACAAATGCGCTTCTAAAAGAATGGTAAAAAAATTCTCATAAACACACTCCTAAACCTTGTGAAAAGCCTTTCCAGAAGAGTTGAAGCTGTTATAGCTGCAAAGAGTGGGCCAACTCCATATTAAATCCTACGGATTAAGAATGGGATGTCATTGAAGTTCATGAGCATGTAAAGGCAAGCGTCCCAAAAATTTTGGCCTTATATATATAAATATATAAACTTTATTACAGGCTCTAGGCCCAACAACAATACATACAACATTAAGTAAAAAAAAACAAAAACAAAAAAACAAGGCATAGATACATACACACCTAAAGACATACTTTAATTTATGAGAGCCTTAACAGGCACTCATACCAATGTTTCCACAAATATGATTGATATCTGACTGAGCTGCACCTAGGGTTTGTGAGCATCATTATAATACAGTTTTGAGAATCATCAAGTCGGGACATGAACTTAAACATTAGGTTCCTCAAGAGAGCCTGTAAAGTGCTTAGCCTTGAGTCACAAAGCTTTTTTTTTTTATAGTGTAGTTCTATAAAAAGAACAATTAACAGACGTATATATATATATATATATATATATATATATATATATATATATATATATATATATATATATATATATATATATATATATACACACACACACTCACCTAAAGGATTATTAGGAACACCTGTTCAATTTCTCATTAATGCAATTATCTAATCAACTAATCACATGGCAGTTGCTTCAATGCATTTAGGGGTGTGGTCCTGGTCAAGACAATCTCCTGAACTCCAAACTGAATGTCAGAATGGGAAACAAAGGTGATTTAAGCAATTTTGAGCGTGGCATGGTTGTTGGTGCCAGACGGGCCGGTCTGAGTATTTCACAATCTGCTCAGTTACTGGGATTTTCACGCACAACCATTTCTAGGGTTTACAAAGAATGGTGTGAAAAGGGAAAAACATCCAGTATGCGGCAGTCCTGTGGGCGAAAATGCCTTGTTGATGCTAGAGGTCAGAGGAGAATGGGCCGACTGATTCAAGCTGATAGAAGAGCAACTTTGACTGAAATAACCACTCGTTACAACCGAGGTATGCAGCAAAGCATTTGTGAAGCCACAACATGCACAACCTTGAGGCGGATGGGCTACAACAGCAGAAGACCCCACCGGGTACCACTCATCTCCACTGCAAATAGGAAAAAGAGGCTACAATTTGCACGAGCTCACCAAAATTGGACAGTTGAAGACTGGAAAAAATGTTGCCTGGTCTGATGAGTCTCAATTTCTGTTGACATTCAGATGGTAGAGTCAGAATTTTGTGTAAACAGAATGAGAACATGGATCCATCATGCCTTGTTACCACTGTGCAGGCTGGTGGTGGTGTAATGGTGTGGGGGATGTTTTCTTGGCACAATTTAGGCCCCTTAGTGCCAACTGGGCATCGTTTAAATGCCACGGCCTACCTGAGCATTGTTTCTGACCATGTCCATCCATTATGACCACCATGTACCAATTCTCTGATGTCTACTTCCAGCAGGATAATGCACCATGTCACAAAGCTCGAATCATTTCAAATTTGGTTTCTTGAACATGACAATGAGTTCACTGTACTAAAATGGCCCCCACAGTCACCAGATCTCAACCCAATAGAGCATCTTTGGGATGTGGTGGAACAGGAGAGCCGTGCCCTGGATGTGCATCCCACAAATCTCCATCAACTGCAAGATGCTATCCTATCAATATGGGCCAAAATTTCTAAAGAATGCTTTCAGCACCTTGTTGAATCAATGCCACGTAGAATTAAGGCAGTTCTGAAGGCGAAAGGGGGTCAAACACAGTATGGTGTTCAAATCCTTTAGGTGAGTGTATATAAAGAAACGTATTTACTAAAAAAATATAAAATAAATTAAATGAAAATACAACATAATAAATATTAATATTTGAATCCAACGAAGAAGAGTGAGACTTAAAGCAATAAATTGTCATTATTTATTTGCAATAATGTCTGGAAATGTTTACGTTAATAATATACTTTTTATTTTTTGTAATATATTATTATGTTTTTACATTTAAATAACACTTGGCTCATGCCATCGAGGCCAACCTTATTGTTGAGCCCTGAAGCATCAGTTTCTCAGAACTGTATGTAGAAGATCAGAGTGCAAAAGAAACGCAGTCACCCTGCCAAAAACTGTGTCTGAGTTTATACGACCCAGGCCTAGCTGATATGAGCTTATTAAGATTAAATAAAGGCCGAATGTACTTTAGGTATACACCCGGCCGAGACAGCATGCCTGCATACGTTCTGACAGCACAAGAAAAATGAGCTGACTCCAGAGGAGGGGGGACTAATTTTTCTCCAGCTAATGTTGGAGATGACGTTGAGGCCTGGGAGGCCTGTGAAGGTCGGAGAGGAGGTAGGACCAGGCTGAACCCAGGAGAAAATCGGTTGTGGCCCCGGAGAACCACCGCAGATGAGATGTAAAGGTGACTCAGACAGCTCAGAATGCTTTGGATTGGACAGGGAAAACGAAAAGAACCGCCAAAGGAAATTTATCACTCCATAGGGCTATATTTGATGTGGTTTATATTACACAAGTCATTTAAGGACAAACCTTACCATACAATGAGAATTCTTGCATGTTCTTTTAGTTTCTAGAATGTTCCAGGAGTAAAACTTGAATAAAGAATTGTGAATAGTCTACAATGAACTGAAAAGTGACACATTTCTAGTCTTTCCGTAAACAATTCGTAATTGGAAAAAAAAAATATTCGTAATGGTTAATCAAAATATAATAACTTGCTCTGCCTCTGAAACAACTTTGCGTTTCGGATGATATCACCAAGCCATATTGTTTTTAGCTACTTTTCAAGATCCTACCAACTATGATGGACAACATCGTGAACTATGATGGACAACATAGTTCAACTTTGGTGACTTGCGAATTAATATCAATTTTATTGTTTAATATGACTTTTTATTAGTATTCATAATCAATTGTATTATGTATCTGTATTATTATTATTATTTACTAATTGTATTATCATTATTATTCAGTCAGAGTGTGCCTGAACACATGAGTGTGAGGGTTACATGGAAAGACACGGAGAAGGAGATCATTTTGAACAGGAATATGTAGAGTAAGTTTTCCAGTTTCCATGTGACTGAAGTTCACTGTAAGGAAGAATTGCGTAGCATGATGTTGTTTTCCTACCAATGCGTATGACACAAGTCACAAGTTCTCCAAGACATTTTGATCAATGAACAACAAGTTTCTATACGTATGTCTAAGGGTATAATGTGCTGTGTGCAAGCACGTGGTATAGCGTAAACAACTTGTTTTTCTGGTAATGTAATCAATTAATCTGGTTAAGCAGCCTATAAGATCAAAATTGTGTGTGCAGAGAGATGGAGAAAGCTGGAATGAAGACCATCTCCAAGAAAATTGTCTTTCTCTCCTATGCTGAAATATAAAATAATAAAAAAAGAGATCAGCAAAATAACTGGTGTCCGGTCCCGTGAATTAAACAACGACAGGGAAAAAGCAATAGCAAAAAAGACATTTGACCAGCTGATAATCTAAACAAATTGGTGTCAAACACGAGGGCAACCCTGATTTTGCTTGGTGTAAAATAGGCTAATACTATTTGTGGAAAAAGGAAAGGCTTTAAAGAGAGAAAGTATTTTCAATAACATTCAATAACGTTAAGACATGTCAAATTTATTTGTACACTCTAAAAAATATTGGGTTATTTTGGGTTAATGTCTTTTTGTGTAACCCAGATCCTAGGTCAGACATAACAACCCAGTGCTTGGGTAGTTTTTGTGTAACCCAGCTCCTGGGTCAGACGTAACAACCCAGTGTTTAGGTAGTTTTTGTGTAACCCAGATCCTAGGTCAGACGTAATAACCCAGTGTTTGGGTAGTTTTTGTGTAACCCAGATCCTAGGTCAGACGTAACAACCCAGTTTTTAGGTAGTTTTTGTGTAACCCAGATTCTGTGTCAGACGTAACAACCCAGGGGTTAAGCTATTTATCACAGGCTTTTTGCAACCTCTTCAGGAGAGAGCAGTGCAGCTCTTCTGTAAAAAACAGGTTTGTGTACATTTTATTTTATGCAAAGTAACATACAGGGGTGCAATGTGAGTCACCTAAACTAGTGTCACGTTGGTCTTTTTGTGTGACGGAAATGCCTGATGCCTTGCATAAAATGTTATGATTTTATTCAAAAAGATACAGAATATAAATACTTAGGATGTTAAAATATGTTCTCAGAACTGTACACTGATTGTTTATGGTCAGGTTATGGAGTCAGTCACAGCATATTTCGGCTACGGGAGAAACGCAGAGAGGCGGTCTAAAGTTAGAAGTTCCCCCGCTGAACATGATACAAGCTCCGGCACGAGATCCACCGCCGCTACAGTGGAAACGAGACAACAGAGACTGGTCGATTACACGTGAATTACTTCTAAAAGTTTATTTTTTATTTCTAATATTTGTTAAACAAGCTTAAATGTTGGCAATATGTATTAAAAACTATATAAAATATAAAAAATAAAGGAATTATCATGCAAGCCAGTGGTTGTGTCGAGTATTTAAAAAATAAAAGTTAGACATTAATTAGACAATCTGTAGACATTAATTTGTGTATGAAGTAAAAGAAAAAAAAAGAAGTTAGTATTATAGTAAAAATGAATCAACTATGCTGGGTTAAATCAACCCATTATGCTGGGTTAAATAAACAACCCAATTTCCCGGGTAAAATTAACCCAGCATGTGTTCTGTCCTATATTTACCCAGCCCATTTCCGTGCACATCCTGATTTTGCCGAGTTATAAGCGTTCCAACATACCTTGTTGATCCTGGAACAGCATTCCTGTCCAAAAATTTAAGTTATGCCTAAAATCAGAGGGAAATGATAGGTGAATAACACTGATGTAGAAGCACCAAACCCTTGTTCTAAGCCTAAACTTGACATAAACTGTAAACTTATCCCTCAAATCTGATTGGTTGATTGGAATGTTGTTGCAGGAGCATGTCGCACTTGGTGAAATCAGGTTCTGCTATTTCCGTCACCCCTTTAATAAATGCGCCTTGTGTAAAAATGCATTCAGTTTGTTTTCCATTCCAAGACGAAAAAAGAAACTTGGTGGAATCCAAACAAGTGAGCAAAAATAGCCATTTCTAGGCCACATGTAAGCAGTCAGGCCGCAGCATTTAATTTGTCTCGATAAGCATGACAATTCCAATCTAGAATGAGCAACTTCTGTAATGAAACTAATGCCAATAGCAGTAATTGTGTTGACATTTGGAGCTGTTTACTTGATTCTGAATCAATTCTTTTTCTTTTTTTTTACATCCTGGGAAGAAGCACACACCGATGCCCAGAGCCTCAGCCAACCATGGAAATACTGCGCTTTTTTCATAAATAGCAAATTCTCCACCATGGATAAACAGAGCGGGAGCTAAGAGTAAGCCCTGGATTAATCCTCTCTGCCAAACAGCATGGACTTCTCAGCTGTGATGCGACGGCCCTCTCTTGTCGCTCCTTGGAGAGGAAGCACATGAAGACGAAAAAAAACCCAACAAGAAATAATCAGCCATTCCGTCCAAGATGTGGGGAGAGGATCAGTCACATGGCTGCTTCTTTAAAGTAAAAAAAAAAAATCATGTGATATGACAGCCTGTGCGGGAGCTTTCCACTCGCGGATGCCTCCGAGGAGATTTCGGCCTGCCTACACAATGAAAAGAGACACATACCTGTGGGCAGAGCTTTATCGGTGCTACCTAACCAGGCATGTGTCAGTTAAATCCGCTTTGGAATATGTGCTCATAAGATCAGACATCTCACCTGAGATGGAGGGATGTGAGTAAAGACCGACTGTTTTAATGTGATTTCACCATTCAAGCGGGCAGAGATGCTCAATGGTGGTCTGCCGTGTTCGGCAAGAACCCGTAAATGTATCATCTGCTTCTGAATGGGCTTATATTTCCACTTGCATTCACTGTAATCATTTTACAATGATAAAGTTACTTGATATGCTAATGCAAATCGCTATTAGTGTTGCACATAGGATAGTGTTAGGTTAGGGATTTAACCAAGCCATAAGTACTGAATCTTACATACGATTTTTCGCCTGGTGGGTAAAAAAAATAAATAAATAAATAAATCACATGGACTTGCATTTCCTACTGGAGAAAAACAACCTAAGCATGTTTGCTAATGTTCTAGCTGTCTGGTTTGCCGGTTTTAGCACTTTTTAGCTGGTCAGGTTTGTTATTTTAGAGGGGTTTTGAACACTTGTCAGCTACCCAGCCTGGTCTAGTTTGCTGGTTTTAGTGTGATTTAGGGGCATTTGTCACCTATAGTAGTTTTAGGTTCATTTTGGGGCATTTATTGGGTGCTCAGTGTTTGGTCTAGTTTGCTGGTTTCAAAATGGGTTTGGGCACTTGTCAGCTGATCAGGCTGGTCTAGTTTGGTAATTTTAGAGAGTTTTTTTTGGATACTTGTCAGTAATAATGGTTTTAGAGGGGTATTGGGTACTTGTCAACCAAATGCTGATTTTAGAAGGGTTTTGGTCACTTGTCAGCTGCCCGGCCTGATGTAGTTTGCTGGTTTTAGTTGGATTTTGGGGCATTTGTCAGCTATAGTAGTTTTAGGTGGGTTTGGGGGCATTTGTCAGCTGTTCAGGCTGGTCTAGTCTGGTCATTTTAGAGGGTTTTGGGTACCTGTCAGCAATAATGGTTTTAACGGGGTATTGGGTACTTGTCAACCAAATGCTGGTTTCAGAAGGGTTTTGGGCTCTTGTCAGCCTGTCAGGCAGGTCTAGTTTGATAATTTTAGAGGTGTTTTGAACATTTGTGAGCTGCTCTGCCTCTTTTAGTTTGCTGGATTTAGTGGGATTTTGTGGCATTTGCCAGTTATAGTAGCTTTAGATGGGTTTTGGGCATTTGTCAGGTGCTCAGGTTAGTCTAGTTTGCTGGTTTCAGAAGGGTTTGGGGCACGTGCCAGCTGAGGCTGGCCTAGTTTGGTCATATTAGAGGGGATTTGGGGTACTTGTCAGCAATTATGTTTTTAGAGGAGTTTTGGGCATTTGTCAGCTGCTCGGGCTGGTGTATGACAGGATTTTAGTCTAGTCTTGGTGATTTGTTACCTGTGATAGTTTAGAGTGATTGTGGGTATTTGTCTGCGGCTTAGGCTGGTCTAGTTTGTTGGTTTTAGAGTGTTTTTGAGCTCTTGTGCTGGTCTGTCTTGCTGATTTTACTGAGGTTTTGAGTACTTTTCAGATGGATTTTTTCAGCATGGTTGCAGTGTAGCGTATGGACGGTGCTCATAAATGATCAACGGACCAATACTTTGATTATTTATAATGACTCAAGCAAGACCGGCGCCGTGAAGTCTACAGACTGACAGGTTAACGGTGCTAAAAGGACACAAACCATGCCTCGTGCAGCTCACCGTCATAAACAGCCCCTCCCTCACACATACCAAAGGACATCCGAACAGATTATATGACTTTTAACTCAGTTATTTTTCATTTTAGGTGTGTTGTGGTCCCTGTATGTATGTATGCTTTTTGTTATAACCACTTTAGATGTGTTTGATAGGTTAGAAACTTATAGCCAGTGAATGCGTAAGGAAGAATGACGTCAATCCTCGCCGTTCCTTTAACTCTTAAGTTAAACTCCCCATGCTTGGTCTCGAAATCTTTGTCTCGCAATTTGTAGGCCGGCTAGGTGCTTTGTGTGGTACTATGATGCATCAGACTCTTTCTTTCATGCCAAAACCCCAAAGTCTGCATACCAAAACCCCCAAGTCTGCTTATCTAAGAGAGCCATAAAACATGTTAATGAGGCGAGACCCAAGACAAAGGGAGATTTCCCGCTTCTGAGTTCCTTCGCTCTGATTGGCTGTTCCGACAAAAGAGGCGAACCCCGCCACGGCCCTTTAAGACGGGCCACAGACGCTTCTCTTGTCTCCTCTCTTCGTTTTGCTTCCTGTTGCCACCTCTTTTGGCTTTCCTCTTCCTCTTCGCCATCTTCCAACGGATCTCATCACACAAAGGAACCAAAGTTGAATTTCCCGCGGACTCCAAGGAACCACCCGGCAAGATTGAAACACGGACCGGATCGCGGAATTCCCCTAAACGCACGCACTCACGACCAAGGAAACATATGCAAGTATCCCTTAAGCTGTCGTTATAAAGTCTTGAGCTTATACCAATAAGTTGGACTGATTTCTTGCTGGTGCTCAATAGTTGTGTCGATAGTATTACCGTTGCCTTGCTCGCTCTCTCTCTCTCTCTCTCTCTCTCTCTCTCTCTCTCTCTCTCTCTCTCTCTCTCTCTCTCTCTCTCTCTCTCTCTCTCTCTCTCTCTCCTTCCTGCTTTCAGTTAATTTGTGTATGTTTGTTTATTGTTTGTTGATTTTATTAAAACATATATATTCACACGTGATTGCGCTTGAGTTGCTCATACATAGGTCACTTTTACGGTGAACCGACCCTGTTACAAATTAAAAGAAAGATATTTTCTCCTGGCCAGAGAAACGTGTTTAAGAGTTATTAAAAGGGAGATAGTTGGTGGACAATTATCCGTCCTTTGAACTCAATTCTAGAATCAAAGAAATTTCTAAAAATTGAATCAAGCCCTAGATATTAATAATTGTTTTAATCCGTTTTAATCAATTGTTAATATCCAAATTCCCCTCTGTGCCGATTTATGCATATTTGATCGTAACACGATTAAACGCATGCATAAATCCCGCACCATTTCCCCTGGGGCTCGATATTCGCTACAGCAGGAAGGTCTTTAGGTATATTTAGAGACCATAATGTCATGGAGAAATCACTCCAGCATTGTGGTGGTGAGTTTTGTAACACTCTTATTTTCTTCTGAAAATGTAAAAATAGGCATTCTTCCCTATAAATCCTTAACTAAACAGACCCTGCATTACATCACCAGTGGGACTGAAGGTAACAGACTGTCAAGTTTAAAAGTGAAGCTATGCAATATCTCATTTTCTTCACTGGCAGAAAGAGAAGCAGGGAGGAAAAGAAATGGAGAACAATGTCAGGTTGGATAAACTTAAATGTAGGAAGGCTGGGTAAAACTCAATTGAGAGGAAGACCCACTTATGTTTTTTTATGCCAAAATTACATTCCCATCACTGGAAGTATAATGACATATATTTTATTAGTTTTCTTTCCTTTATACTATTGGTTTATAGTTTTGCTCAAGGCTAAATGTGGCATCATTTATGTTGTTTATGATGCATTGTAATATTCCAAAGCACTCTACAACATTTTAGTTCAAACGCACAAAAATTGCAGGCACAAAAAACAACCTCAGCAATCATTTCTTTAAGCAAATGTCTCGACATAAAACAAAGACAATACATCTTTATATTGCATTGTCCTTACTGGTCATCCACAACAATGAAATAAGTTTAATTTAGCAAACAAATGACTCTCAAGAACTGGTTCTTTTTAATGAATCATTTAACATGAGTCATGAAGTCTCGAAGTCATGAGTTATTTACTATACTTGAGGCTTGTGACACTTCAATTTAATTCAGTACAATTAGTAAAACATTGTCTAATATTTGTTTGTTCAATTCTAATGATCATTTAAAAAGTTCTTAAAAAACCTTAATGGAAAAAAGCTCAAACAAGCGGAGCACGAATCGTTCAATTCCTTACATGTTTCCATCCCAAACACTCACAAACATAAATGTGGCCTCATTTTCCTGTCCTCTCATGTTGTCCTCTTTTTCAGAAGCTCCACGCCACCACTTGCACTTTACAGGGTGATTCTTCATTCAAGGACGGGCCTTTGAAGTTACCAAGGAAACCCAGAGCTGCTCCTCTTCAACATTTCCATATCAAAGCCTACTCGCCCAGCTATCATCTGTCAAACGGCAATTAAAATATCACACAATCATTCGAGATTAGACAAATTATGGACTCATGCCCATGCGGCATCTGTATAGGAGGAGTGCAACTGAAAAGTCACGTGATCCATGACTGTTTAACAACGGATTTTGAACAAATCTGTGGAGAAATTTGTCAGTAGTTCTGGAGGAATCGAGATTCTCCCTGAGGTATGTTTGTGGGTGAGAAGATAGTGGATGTGTTTGATCTGTTTGGGATGGTGCTCGGTTGTTTATCACCATTATGTGAAAGTTAAACACTCCTGCACAATCCTTATCGCATTTCTGCTTGTATTGATCTTGCTCCGAACTGCAAATTCAACAAAATATTTCAATTGTAATATATACCCACAGAAAAGAAAAATCACAAATGAGATATCTTTAATATCTCATTTGTTTCGCCTGGACAGCAATGAGATTAAATGAAGAGTTTTGTTTTTTTTTTTCTCCTGAGACTGCAATAAACTCACACATGTCTCCTCTGCAGTTTCAGAAGAGATGTCTCACTTTGTCTGCAATCAGAAGTCAAAATTTAATACAAACTGAAATATTTCTCATTATAGACTAAATGAATGGCACAGCAAATAATTAATTAAACATTTTAAAATAGTTTAAGAGCTTTCAGAGAGTGTATATTCCAATATATTTATATAAAATTATATTTTATTTTATACTATATTATGTATTATCTATATTTTGTAAAATAAAGTTGGCTTAAAATAAATATATATTTTTAAAATCCTGTTTTAATTATAAAAATGCTTTAAAACAAGACACAAGCATTTTGGAAAAGAACATTTAAGATATATTCAAATATATATTCTAAGTCATAATATCTAATGCAGTTCTAATGCAGTCCATATTCATTTATCAACAATTGTTTAAGATTTAAGAAAGGGAACCATTTTGTGCTGTCCCAGACCGTGGCGATTTCTGTGGTCATGGCTCCTAAACGGTGGAGTACGTTGTACAGTGAGAGGGGTTCCATTGTCACAGTCTTGCAACCAAAGATAGCCTGTGATAATATTCTGACACTGTCAGAAATTTAGCATGATAATGTCAGTGTTTGCTGCTACGACCTACGTCTACTGACTAGCCAATAAAAATGCAACATGAAATGGCATGTTGATCAATGCGACATGGCGCTAAAACTTAAAACTACTTACCTCAAGCTCCATTTTCAAAATTGGCATGACCGCATCCATATTCTCCTCTTTCATTTCCTCCTCTCTTTTTGCAGAGCACAGAAAAACCACAATTGCCAAAGTCAATTGCCAATTCATCTTGATCTATTTGTTTATCAATAGCGCATGCTGATGATGTTTTATTCTTCTATACTAGGGCTGTCGAATGATTAATCACATCCAAAATAAGAGTTCATGTTTACATTATATGTGTGTGTAATTATATATATATATGTATATATTTATGAAATATTTGCATGTGTATATATATACATATTTTCTATATAAATATAACAAATTTTTCTTAAATATATAAATACATGTGTGTGTATTTATATACATATATTTATTAATTATACACAGTTCGCACACATATTATGTAAACACAAATTTTTGTAATATTATGTAAACACAAAATTAATCGTAATGAATCATTTGACAGCATTATTCTATACTAACTTGCATCATAGCCTATGATTAAATAGGTGTCATTGCCGTACAGTCTACATACATGTCATACCCAAGTTTATTAGATCCATGTCGTACTGTGTGATTTGTAATGATCTTATAGGATTGCAGTCAGACATACACTGTGCGATTTTTGTCCCACATTTTTATTTCACACATATAGGGCCCTTTTTTAACGATCTGAGCACATGGTCTGAAGTGCACGGCACAGGTGCACTTAGGGCATGTCCTAACAACGAAAAAAAAAGGTCGCCGGGCCAGGCGCATGATCCAAAAGAGTTGTACCTAGTCTCTTACAGAGTCATGGGTGTGTTTTGGGTGTAACGTGCAATAAACCAATCAGAGTCTCATCTCCCATTCCCTTTAAAAGCCAGTTGCGCTTGCACCATGACGGAATTTGCAAGCGGAGAGACTGAACGCTCCAGAAAGGAATCCTTTAATTTTTCAAAATTAAAAATGTTTGTGTGCTGCTGCATGTGTAATAAGCAGAGTGTACAAGTGTTGTGCACCAGCCTATATATATAACGCACTCTGTGTATAACACAAAAATACTGCGCAATTGACTCTAGGTTTTTGTTGGTCAATGGCGTAGTCGTTTCCAGCGTGTTCAACACGCCAACAATGCGTCTGAACACACCCCGTTTTCAGACCAGCACGCCCATGGGTGAACAGATGGGCGCGAGAGCATTTGCTATTTAAACAACGTGGCGCAGGACATGAAAATGATAACTGTGTCGGGCTGAAACTAGCAAAAAACACTTGCGTCGCGCCTGCCGTCGTCTAATAAGACCCCTAGTGTGAGCAGTGAAATCGCAGCTCGATGATCGGACCATATAGTGTGAGCACATAAATTATATGCTTTGGCTTTACATCACATGTGATTTACTTCTACAGTGAGAGTTGGTATTTAACTAAAACATTGCTGAAATTGCACAGTACGCCCAGCTTTACACATCAATGAATGAAAAATAGGTTTTTGATGGAGTGTTTGCATCAATAAAATGTCCACAATATGAGCAAGTAATAATAAAGTGTGAAATAAAGCTCCTCACAACAATATCCTGTGTTTGTCAAGCTGGCAGGAGTGACATCATTTCCACCGCTGCTATCAGGATGAAAGTGCCATAATGTTCCCCTCATTAGAATTCATTAGTCATTGTTCTCATTTTGCAATATTCATTCAAACATTTGTTTTCTTTTGATAAAATTATGATTTCATGGCCTGTCAGATGGGCTCCTTTGAAACTCAGGAGATGAAGAGGGGTTTCGAAGAAGGGCTCGGTAATTACAGCTACTTTGGTGGATGAATAGACCAGAGGCAGGTTTATAAACCAACACTGCCATCTGTAAATAAATGTATTCGGCCGTCTGTTTGTACTTTGTGGCGAGAGAGTTCCATTGCGAAAGTTGTAATTTACATGTAAATGATTTGGCAAGTCACAAACTAATTGGTTCATAGAGGTGCAAGGTGTCGCATTGCACGATAGTTCATAATTGAGAACCGATGCCTTCTTTATCAGAAATTAATTTCTTACACTGTTCAGTGGCTCCCAGTACAAGCTTCATTATAGACCCCCAGATATGTTTACAGCGAGACCTCCATTTAAAGATGTGTGTGTGTGCGGCGAAGTTTGACGTGCCTTATTAATTAAAACAAATACGAGATTAAAAATGCAGTGCCCTTGGCTAGCATATGTTCAACCATGGAGCAAGAACAATACAAATATGCACAGAAAACAACCACTTTGAAGATCTGATACGGGCCGGAGATGGATATCAAGGCATCTGGCGAATGCGTGACATCAAAGGCGCAAGTCATTGCAAGGCATTGCTAGTAAAATATTGTGAATATCAGAGTAAAATCTGGATGTTAACTGACTTCGACGTTTACAAGCATTGACGTGGCCTGTTAATGGGTGTTATCGAAGCACCCAAATATCAAATCAGGTGTTTTTTATCTTGTAAATATTCAAAAGCAGCAGGTTGCTAACTCTCAAAAGCATCACTCTCTTTAGGCTTGCGTTTTGACGTGTTTATTCACTATCTGAAGTCTTTGCTGCCGTTTGAAGTCATTGAAACATGCTGTTTGTTTTTACGTTGACTGAAGTATCAGAGAAATATCAAAACACATCAAGCCTTTAACGTGATACCAAAGAACCTCATAACGCGAACAGACGTTTAACACACTTAAATAGACCCGAACACACCACAGGGAACTGTTTGCATTTCAAAGCCAGACACTCAAGTTTGTAAATCATAATCTGATGTTTGGGTTTGAGATGTTTTTATGGTTTGTTTGGTCTCTTTTGTTTCATGTTGACTGCTGTATTAGTTTGGGGGCAAACAAGCTAACTTAAATTGGTTGTTGGTACTAAACCTTTTCCCAAGGTACCCAGTAAGCTTTGAACATGCTCTTTGAAGAAGTTTTGAAACGTTCTCTGATGGGACTGGAGGTTATTTTATTGTTCTTGTCGCGGAGGCAGAGTTGCTTAGCCGTTTCATCCCCTTCAAGTTTGATGAATAGCCTACATGTCCAATCACACACATAGTAGCCTTGTAAACACAGGTCTTGTATATGTAGATCATGGCAGAGGACAAACATCTGGTTACATAATGCAAATTTAGCCCCTAGAGGCAACGATAGTAGGTTTGTGGGAAGGATGAATTGGTCGACGTTTAGATTATCCATCTTGTATCCCAGTGGATACCTGCTTTAGCCTTCACGGTCAGCCACACAAGAGATTTATAGATTTCAGATCCTGGGTTTCCGGCAATGAGACTAAACGTGACATTTAGACAAATAATGTTTGTGATCAGTGACATGGAAATACAATATAACCATAAATAATGTCACATACTTAATTAAATGAAAGACAAACAGTGCACCAACATGACTAGTCAAACCTAATGTCGACCTCAGAAAAAAAATTAAAAAGCCAATTGTGATTGTTTCTCACAATTGCATCTTTGTTTCTCATAACTGTGACTTTCTCATGATTGCGACTTTGTTTCTTACGGTTGAACTCTTTCATTAATTGTGACTCTTTTTCACAATCGCACATTTGTTTCTTACAATTGCGACTTCATATCTCGTAATTGCTGGTGTTTTTCACAGCTGCATCTTTGTTTCTCATAACTGCGACTTGTGCACAATTGCGACAGCATATCTCGTAATTACTATGTTGTTTCTCAGTCGCCACTTTGTTTCTCATAATTGTGACTTTTTTCACAATTGCGACTTCATATCTCATAGTTGCTGTTGTTTCTCATAATTGTGACTTACACAATTGCAAATGTTTTTCACGATTGTGACTTTTGCACATTTGCGACTTCATATCTCAATATTGCTATGTTGTTTTTCACAGTTGCAACTTTGTTTCTCATAATTGTGACTATCATGATTGCTACCATTTCTCAGTTGCAACTGTTTCTCATAATTGTGACTTTTTCACAATTGCAGATTTGTTTCTCACAATTACGACTTTCACACAATTGCATCTTCATATCTCATAATTGCTGTTGTTTCTCATAGTCGCCACTTTGTTTCTCATAACTGTGACTTTATCACGATTGTGACTTTCTCACAGTTGCAACTGTTTCTTATAAGTGTCACTTTTTCACAATTACGACTTTCACACAATTGCATCTTCATATCTCATAATTGCTGTTGTTTCTCACAATTGCATCTTTGTTTCTAATAACTGTGACTTTCTCATGATTACGACTTTGTTTCTCACAGTTGAACTGTTTCTCTAATTGTGACTATTTTTCACAATTGCAAATTTGCTTCGCACAATTATGACTTTCACAATAATTGCAACTTCATATCTCATAATTGCTGTTGTTTCTCAGTTGCATCTTTGTTTCTCATAATTGTGAGGTTTTTTTCACAATTGCGACTTCATATCTTATAATTACTGTTGTTTTTCATAGTTGTGACTGTTTTTCACAATTGCAACTTTCTAACAATTGAAAATGTATATATGTTTATATCTTTATCTTAATTTAGACTTTCTCATAATTGCAACTGTGTATCTTCCAATTGCACATTTTTTTCTCATAATTTTATGCATCTCACAAAATTACTTTTATATGTTATTTTAATCTCATAATTTATATTTTACTCTGAGGCACAAATGGGCTTCAATACGCCTATGTTACAGAGAGCAAAACAAATTTGTTGCAATTATTGCCTGTTTTGACAGTAATAGATGGATATTAAAGGTGAAAAAAAGTCAAATCTACAGATCACAATAAAGCTGAGGGAAAACCTAAAGCATTTCCATCAGGGTATTCTCAGATTGGAATGAAGATGTCACTCAGTGTCAATGTACTCACTTCGAGCAAAGCTCTTCAGATTTGAGCAGGACCCTACGGGACCACAGCGTCTTTATCTGACACGGCTGTGTTCTCGACAGCGCGTTGCCCACTCAGTAGGACTGATTGATGTCTGCGCTTCTGGATTTGCCTTCAATTTAGCGGAAGGCATGCAAAGTATGGCTCCGATTTCTGCTCGGTGGTGTATAGAAACGTCCAATTATGGCGCCACTGTGACATTGTGAGGGAGGTTTCCAGCTGTGCTGTGTGGACCATAAAATGAGGTGCATAATAGATGTGAACGTCAGCACTGTTTCATCATTCAGAGAAAAAGAGAAAAACGTGGGCAAAAATATATAGGGAATAGTATTGTAGATGAGATGTCTTTTTAGGGAAGATATGTACCCCATGCAGTGTTTTTGACAAATTGTACTATGTTTTGCTTTTTAGTAATGTATGTGTAAGGACTTTTGCTTGGTTATTTTATTGTATATAATATGAATGCTTCTTATGGAAGCTTGTTTTCACCACAGAAATAAAATATATAAAAGTTAATTGTAATTTTTTTCTCACACAAATGTAAATTCTGAAATTATTATTATTATTATTTATTTTATTTTTTTGCCAGTTGCGAGTCTAACAGGTCAGACTTTTCTTCTTAGAATCATGAGTTTATTTTTGATTTGTGAGTTTACATTTCAGAATTTATATCTCAAGTTTATATCTCGCAATTCAGAGGTCTGAGAAAAAAAGTCAGAATTGTGAGAAGTCCCAATTACCTTTTTATTTATTTATTCCATGGCAGAAACAAGCTTCCATAGCTTTTTGTAAAAAAAAAAAAGAACTTAAAGGTGCACTATGTAACTTTTCCGTCCGCTAGAGGTCGCCTATTCAAAACAAAGGCGTAGTTTGATGACCCCAAGTTTGAGCGCAGATTCTTGGGACATGTGGTCTTCACCTCACAGCCGGTGGAAAAGAATCGGGATAGGACTCATGTTCATGGATGCGATTATTAACGTTACTGTAGTGTGAAGCAGAGCAGGACCGAGTGTTGTGGGAGTTGAGCGAGGCCACTGGAGTGATTGTTAATAAGAGGAACGCAACAGACGCCTCGCGAGCAGCGGGACTTTTATTATGCCTCAGGTGCCATTTCCGCTTTTCCCGGTCATGAGTATGAGGTAACGCAGCTCTGTTTATCATATCAGATACATCTGAGTGTGTTGAAAATTACGTTACTCTGTGCGTTCACTCGGCAGCTGCTATGACACTTGTTGCACACTGCAGTAATGAGTAAAGCGTTTCTGCTAAATAAAACCGGAACCGAGGGTAACGCAGATATGACGCCATTGACAGGCGACTCCGTCACACGTCCCGGATCCTTTTGTTAAAATATCAATTTTCTCACGATTTACAAATAGTTGGAAACATTTGGGATATTGTAAGTACTCAACTGAACAAAATATATAACACTGGCCTAGTGCTTCTCTGGATATTTTACTGACATTTTTTTTTTTTTTTTTACATAGTGCACCTTTAACTGCTTTTATTGGTTATTTTATGGTGTTTTAGGTCCTTTTTTGAGCTTGAATGACGTGATTATTATGAACTGCTGTTATATGAAAATGAGCAGTATTTTTCAGTGTTTTTCAAATTTCCTCTTTTTGCGTTTTCCACAGGAAAATAGCAGCAGACAGGTTGGGAATTAAAGGTGAGTAAACAATTACAGAATATAATTTTTTGGGTGAACTGTTGCTTTAAATGATACCTTTTTATTTGTAGGAAATTGGGATTAGTAAACTTTGCAATGTGTCAGGAGATACACATGTTCAGAATAGCATTTAAATAGCAATTTCTGGCATATTTCTTGAGGACCATTTTATCCGTTATATAATTTTTTTTTTGCTGAGATTCCAAAGTGACTTATATAATGCAATTAACGACAAGCACTCACGTTTGGATTTGTGTCGAATGTGAGAGGTATAGTCTGTAGCCCTAGTTTAGTTTCGCTTTAAATAAATGTGTCTTCTAGTCAGGTGCAACTTATCTTCTGGAAAATATGGTAATATGCTAGCCTGTAAAGTTAGCTGTGTAGCCCTTTTAAATCATTTAGAATATCCCAACAATCTAGCCGAGCCTAGATAATATAAGCTGAAAATATCTATATTTAACTTACACATACTTGACTCCGTCACACCAAACATCACCTTCTAAGATGATTAGCACCCTGTTATATAGCATGAACTCACAATTAGCGCCCCCTGCTAAGCTGCGTGTTAGCAGTGTTGATGCTCTAATTGAATATGTATTGTGGTTGCAAGCACACCAATTGCCAAATTCTTATCCTGTGGCTTAGCACATACCTTCGTCCTTGTGCTGTGAATTTTTCAGAGATGGCGGCGGCGGCCTGCGTGGCTCCAGCATGTATCTGCAGCGAGGAGATAAAGGCCTTTCGCGTCCCGAACATGACATGTGGATTATAATGCCCGCTCCCACCCGCGGCTCGGCAGACCCCCAGTCACGCTCACTCGACGGCAATCCATGGAGCCTTTTCCTCTCCCGGTCAAGGATGGGTCATCTTATTTTTAGAGCCTGCCAGCCGCTGGGTTGGATTTACCTGGTAATATGTATTTAATGTGAGCCAGTAAATGTAAAATAAAATGGCTTATAGACTAGAAAGTTCAACAGTTTAAGTGTTTACCAATGTTTTCAAGCGCAGGCACTAAAATGTGGAGCCGAATCTACTGTATTCCCACAAGTCAATCTGTCTGAATTACACACATAATAACCAACCACTTGAATAGGTTTGTCATGGAGGCACATGCGTATGTTTCCTGCTTGCGTTTGTTTATGGGTGTGTTTTGCATAAATTTACACTCTGTGACTTTTTAACGGCGTAATCAGGGATGGGTCATTAGGCGAATGGGTCCTAACGTTAATGACATTTTGATTATTGCTGGTGCTGTTTACCTGGGTCATTATGTCGGGCATTCATTTACATTGGTAATGATTCAGCGTCTGGTCGGCTCAAGCTAAGGTCAAGAAAGTTATTGAAAACTTTAGGGCAACAGAATACACTTGGTCATCTTGACAAGATCACAAATCGAGATATAGACGTATAATGTTAACAATATACACTATATGCCAAAAGTATTGGGACACCCCTCCAAATCATTGACTTTAGGTGTTCCAATCACTTACATGGCCACAGGTGTATAAAATCAAGCAAGTGCTTTGTTTGTAAAAACATAATTTACCTCTATATTTACAAAATAATATTATCCAAAGCGTGGTGTGGAACAACATGAGGGTGAGTAATTAATGATAGAAATTGCATTTTTGGGTGAAAGTTTTAATGTCCGTTGGTGGAATGTAAAAAAAGATGAATGACACACCTTCACTCTCTACCATTGTAGAAAAGTGAAGCCGCCAAAGTTTAAAATGGCGCTGACATTTTGGACCCGAGTCTGTACAGTGAAGTCACATCCCCATTTTTATAGCATCAAATAACTAACTAAAACCAAACTTATTCAAAAAAACAAACATTTGAACTTACATCAGCATGATAAAAATGGCCTAAAATATGTAATAATTACAGATTTACAGATCCCATTTGATTACAATGAGAGGGCTTTATGGCCTATACTGCATCCAGCCACCTGGGGGCGATCAAAAGGTTTTGGCTTCACTTTTCAGGACTTGTGCGGCTCACTTGGTGTGGACGCTAATATAGTTATCCTTCTTGGTGTTAAGGGCCTTTACATCTGAAAAAAAATAGAATTGCGAGAAAAACCATAGCATTAATACTTTATAATACTTCATACTAGTCAATTTTAAGCATCAACGATGACTAGATTCAGTGTGTGTTTACTCAAGAAAATTGCGAACAAGTGTCCTTGGAGTGTCGTTATCAACTTGTCAGAGGCCAGAGCGAACACTTCAACATTAACTGTACTCAAAAAGTAGTTTGCACCGCATGGGCCAGAAAAGAGGGAAAGTTTTGAATGACTTGGTTGCTCCATGACATTTGCTAATGTAACCAAGTTCCCCTGAGTGTACCTTCAATCTGAAGGTACTCGCCTGAAGCCACACACTCAATTTAGTCGGCGATAAAGTAGGCTGAAGTTATCTAGAATTAAATTCATAATGCAGAATGACAATAAGATATTCCCTCAGCGGGTGCGCTTTTTTACCCCCCGAATCAACGTTGGGCCATTGGAAGGGTCAAATATTAATAGAGATCTTTCATAGTTTGCGCATATTACGTTTCTTACTGAAAGTGACCTACAATGATGGTGGAGCCGGTGACCTCAAGCAAATGGAGAAAAAAAGATTCTCTTCTGTTTTAAATTAAATTACTGGATTTTCTTGTGCCACAATTTTCAAATAGGATGAGGTACCGCCGTCGGGTTGACCTTCAGATGTGGCCATTTGGGAAATCTGCTTATGAAGAAATGAAAAGAATGAAGCCTTTCGATGCAAGTCGACTGTTTAATTTTCAAGCTTAGATGGACAATTATTTGTTCTTGTTTAGCACGGAAGATGAATCTTTATTAGATAAAGGTCTCCAAGGGGAACTGATTTCCTTCATCAGGAAATAATAGTCCTTTTGCAGTCCTTTCCCAGATATTTGTCCGTGTCCATCTTCAAATATCTTCGTAGCTTCACCTTTGCTGATTAATGGAATATTGTATGCATAATTAAACTCTGCTTATTGTTAACAACAATCCTGCCTGTAATAAATGGGGAGCTTCTCCTCCTCTTTAAGGTTTGTGATGTGAAGAAGAACGTATTTCTGGTAAAAAATAAACCAGAAATATTTATTTAGAGTTTGTAACCTTTCTAAATGTTTTCAATCTTGGACTAGAGCCCTCCATCACAGTTCAACAGCCTTTAACCTTTGGCGTCGATATACAATACTAATATACCATAATCAAAGAGTGCTTGGCAACAATGCAGTGGACGAGTTGCAGGGGTCAGTGTGTTTATTCTGATGAGGGCCAGGGCAGAGGGACTTTAATACCCTGTGAATGAATTATTCAGCGTGCAAGGCTATGCTTATCTACTTCATTAATTTCATTTCCTGAATAATGAGGTTAATCCCTTCTTTCAATGGCCGAGACATTTTTAAAGTGCAGATTGACTATGCAATTGATTATGAACAAAATCCAGTTCATTATAATTCTCAGCCAGGCACTTGTGGAGATTGTGGGCATTTGATCAAAACAATTTTATTGATGGATTTAGAAGTGTGCCATACATGCTGTAATGTGGAGGGCTGTGAAAGGGTTATATTATGGATTTGTTTAGAATAACATACCGCCAGTGCGCACATATGTATATTTTCTGTATGCATATGGAATAGTTGAACTACACCTACTACATGATGCACGCTGGGTGGAATACTGTATCCCACAATGCAGTGCACTCGCTTTGACCTTCTGTTTTTAGTTTGATGAATGAATATAAACAGATATCAATCTATTATTTGACTGGCATAAACATATTAACACAAAACTGAAAAATGCAAAATAACATATTGATTTATGTAAGTATTTAAGTTTTACATACAGTTTGTATTTCAAATAAGCAAACTTCCAAAAAGAGAAATAAAAAAGTAAAAAAATGTAAATGACTTAGTAGCTTACAAGATTTACGTAACTAACATAGTTTATGAATTTGAACATAGTTTACTTAATTTTCCCGCTAACAAAAAAATAGAGAATGCGACAATTAAAAATGTAAAAACCTAGTAGCTTTCAAAATTTTCGTAACTAACATAGTAGTTTACGAATTGTCCCGCTAACAAACAAACAAAAAAAAACTTGGTTTATGCGACAATTAAAAAAGCAAAATAACACGGAAGCTTCCGACATATCTGTAACTAACATAATAGTTTAAGAATTTTCCCGCTAACTCAAAAAACCTAGATCATGTGACAATTTAAAAATACTAAATTGTATGGTAGCTTATGAAATTTCCGTAGCTAACATTGTAGTTTACGAATTCTCCTGCTAACTAAAAAAACTAGATCATGTGACAATTAAAAATGCTAAAAAAATAACAGTAGCTTTCAAAATTTCCATAACTAACATAGCAGTTTTACGAATTTTCCGCTAACTAAAAAAAAACTAGATAATGCGACAATTAAAAATGCTAAATAACATGGTAGCTTACAACATTTCCGTAACTAACATAATTGTTTAAGAATTTTCCCGCTAACTCAAAAAAACCTAGATCATGTGACAATTAAAAATGCTAAAAAATAACAGTAGCTTTCAAAATTTCCGTAACTAACATAGTAGTTTACTTAATTTTCCCGCTAACTAATAAAAAATTAGATAATGCGACAATTAAAAATGCTAAATAACAGTAGCTTTCAAAAGTTCCATTACTAACATAGTAGTTTACTGAATTTACTCGCTAACTCAAAAAATGAGACATTAGACATCATGAGACATTAAAAGTGCAAAATAGCATAGTAGCTTACGAGATTTGATAATTAACATAGTAGTTTATTAATTTCCTTGCTAACTCAAAAACTAGACCATGTGACAATTAAAAATACTAAATAACATAGTAGCTTTTGAAATTTCCGTAACTAACATAGAAGTTTACAAATTGTCCCGCTACCTAAAATAAAACTAGATCATGTGACAATTAAAAATACAAATTAACATAGTAGCTTACAAGATTTTGTGACTAACATAGTAGTTTATGAATTTTGTTACTAACTCAACAAAAGCTAGATAATGTGACGATTAAAAATGCAAAATAACAGTATCTTACAAGATTTCCGTAGCTATCGTAGTAGTTTACGAATTTTGCTAACTAGAAAGATCACGTGACAACAATGTAGCACACTACTTTTAGAAATGCTTAACGTGGCATATTCTTCATACTTAAAAAAGAGTATATACTATGTATTTTACAGTGGATGAAAAAAAAGCTATTTTTTGGATACCACTCACAAATTGTCAACTAGAGACATTGCATTCATTGATTCCACCATGTTTCTCTCTGACACGCCCCCAGCTCAGAAACTCGTAACTCAAAGAAAATCCAGAGTTTCCCACTCGTAATTATGACTTTGTGGTGGCATGTGCATTTAACTTGTAAATACGATCTTTCCCACATGACTTGAACTTGCTAAATACTGAATACTATTAAGTAGGCATATATACAGTATGTACTGCATAGTAAGCAGTATGCTTTCATCAGTTTATTCTCATGTTACGTTGTTGCCAATTGAAACACAAATACATCTGTGGTCCCCATAAAATAAATATTATCTATCTCTTTCTTGTTCTCCATATCTGTCGATTTTTCGCTCTCTCGTTCTCTCTTTCTTACTGCCTCCATAACAGGACGTTCGGTGGCTGTTCATCTCTGCCAAATCCGGATAGCCAATCTTGGCTGTTGGATTGTGTGAGTGAAAGTCACTAGAAGTCAGTACTGTCCCACATCAGTCAGGACGTGAGGGGACACACAGTGTCAGCATTCCCACAGCGGTTACAGGGGCGGAAACGAACAGATGGCTTGTGGGTGATTACTGGGTAGAGTGAGTGCATGAGAGAGAGAGAGAGAGAGAGAGAGAGAGAGAGAGAGAGAGAGAGAGAGAGAGAGAGAGAGAGAGATGGAGAGAGGGAGAGAGAGAGAGAGAGAGAGAGAGAGAGAGAGATGGAGAGAGAGGAGAGAGAGAGAGAGAGAGAGAGAGAGATGGAGAGATGGAGAGAGAGATGGAGAGATGAGAGAGAGAGAGAGAGAGAGAGAGATGGAGAGAGGGAGAGGGAGAGAGAGAGAGAGAGAGAGAGAGAGAGAGAGAGAGAGAGAGAGAGAGAGAGAGAAGAAATGAGTTTCCAGAGGAGACGTGAAGTTTTCGATAGTTAGAACTCAATGAAAAATGGGACGCGCCAACACTGCAGCGACACAAACAAACACAACGCAACTCGAACACACAGGCGGAATTTGCTGATGCGGCGTTGTGAGGAATGTAATATCATACAGTTGTCAATTAACTTTTACTCTGGAGAGAGGGGGAAATATGTTTCCTATAACCTTTTCTTCCGGCACGTCATATTCACCGGTCAACCCCGATGGCTTTAATGAACTCCAGGCTGCAAGCACGCAGTAATTTAGTGATGAGAATGACAGCGCTGCGAGAGCCAACACTAGCGAAGCAGGAAAACAAACATAACATACGACCCCGCAAACAGAGTCTTACACTGGCAATATGTCACCCGGTGGGAAGCCTTCTCGTATTTTATTCAAACTGTGCAGGTCCAATAATAATAAATGGCGTCAGCAAGGCATGCTGTTGATAAATGTCCTTTATTTTCCTAGAATGCTCTTGAATTACTTGCAGACTTTGACAACTTGTTCCTTATTAGCGTGATCTGCTAAAATATCCAACTGTGACCAAAACGTTTTAAGCTTAGTTTTTGTGGCGACAGTCTCTAAAAATAAAAACAAAACATCAGCAGGAGATGTTTCTACACAATTCGGCATTCAAGATATACATTTATATCCGTATGTGTTTTAGTTGGAATCAAACATATGACCTTTAGGCCTATCATTTATTTAGATTTTTTTACCTTTATTTTTGATTTACTCACCCTCAAGCCATCCTAGGTGTATATAACTTTCTTCTTTCAGACAAACACAATCGGAGTTATATTAAAATATATCAACCCATTCTCACTCCCAGGGCGTCAAAACCTGAAGCATGGTCAAGTACCTTCTGCGTCACAATGAAGACGGGAAAGGTACCCCAGACGTCACTATATCGACGCGCAGGGTGCTCCATTGATTTCAGTTGTTTGCCCAATTCTTCAGATCAAGACGCATTTAATTCTTTGCATTTGTAAAAGCACACATAATTTTATGAATATTTATAGGCTATTTTTATATTTTGGAGCAACTAACCCAACTCCTACTCTAAACCTACCCACTTCTAAACAATATAAAACACGTAACAGGCGAATAAAAGTACAGTCACAGGTATTTATTGCAAAAACTGACCAAAACAGTACAAAAGTATTAACTCATGTTGCATTCCAAGTCTTCTGAAGTCATACGATATCTTCATGTAAAGAACAGAGTTGATCTTAATGTTTTAATCGCTGAAATGATAATCCCGCCGCTCCGTGAATGCACTCAGTCATATCTCATTCACATGATACACCTGACTCTTTAGCATGACACAATCGGTCACAAGACACAGAAGAGCCAATGACATTTCACTACGAAATCTGACCTAACGGGAATTGTTGAAATTTGAATGCGTGCATGATCTTCTGCGGATGGAGACGCTAATCGCTTTTGGGGATTTTCTTCACACAAATCAATCGTTCGGCCTCGGAACACTTGGTATATTTGTACTTTTTTTTAATAAACTGTGCATGCAGTCGTATCTGCCTGTTATGTCCTGTGTTTTATGTCATATGATATAATACACAAATGGGTAGGTTTAGGGATGGGATGGGGTTGGGTTACATGTTCAAACGTGTCTAAATAGCGTAAATAAAATTAATGTAAATAAAATTATGCTGGCTGATTAAATTGAGAATCACACTCCAACATGCCATAATGGCAAAATCATAACCTAATATATCATTTCACAATGATGAAAAACATAAGATTTTGATGCCCAAAAAAGTCCATCCATCCATCATAAAAGAAATCCATATGGCTCCAGGGGGTTAATAAAGGCCTTCTGAAGTTGAAGTGATGCGTTTGTGTAAGAAAAATATCCATATTTATAACTTTATAAACTGTAATCACTAGTTTCCGGTAACGTCCGTCTGCATGTTCACAAGAGAGTCGTGTTCCGGCATAGGATGTAGCGTAGGCTTAGCTGAAACAAACAAGGCTGGGCAACAAACTCAAGCTCCTCTGACATTCCTCTTTAAAAATTCTTGTTTTAGTCTTCAAATTCGTGACCAGTGTTTTGTTTTGCTCCATCCTCGGCACTTCCACTTCATCAATATGTCATGCGTCGCATCAGAGTTCAATCTTCGGCTTGGAGCTCGACTCGTGTACGATGTTTACCGGAAGCCAGTGATTCTAGTTTATAAAGTTATACACATTGCTTCACTTCAGAAGGCTTTTATTAACCCATTGGAGCCATATGGATTACTTTTATGATGGATGGATGCACTTT
>CM031964.1:14267138-14289638 GCA_018749465.1 Paracanthobrama guichenoti
ACATACTAAAATGGAGCAAGAATGAATGCCAGATCACTGTTAAGCACACCAAAATAGGAACAATAGCACCATGCTAAAGTAAACAATGGCCATGAACAACATTTATCACATGTTTGCGATATGTTCCTATGCGTTTGCGGAGATACGACGTGGAGAAAATATCAGACAAGTTTAGGTTTAATATGGCCTGTCAGATCAACAACAGAGAAAAGTGCTCATAGCAGCTAGCGAAGTATGCTACTCTACTCAAGTATGTCAACACAAATGCTTCTTGTTATGCTAGCTTGATTTCACATACTTCAAGTAAGGGGCACTAGTAGATGTTAGTTTAAACTTTCTTCTATGTTTTCTCTACTGACATGGAGAAGAAACAATCTGAAGAGAATTTTGCTCAGCAAATTAGCTAAAGTTAGCCCCTTAGCATGTTTATAGCTAGCTACCTGAACATAGTTTAAAGGTATTTAACAGTTTATCTCCGCCTTGTGTGGGCCTATTGAGGTTTGTTTATGTCACTGCAATGTAAGAACATACAATAGATATGTACAAAGGCGCTGTGTTAGTATACGTTTGTATTTAAATGTGTTTAGCCCAAAGTATACTTCAGTTTTGACTCAAATGCGTAGCCAATGTTTGTAGAAGCAGTCTGCATGCAGTGCTTGATTTGATACACCTGTGGCCATGGAAGTGATTGGAACACATGAATTCAATGATTTGGAGGGGTGTCCCAATACATTATAGTGCATATGTGTATATAGTTCTTTTTTATATTTAGACCACTTCTATTATTGATTGCTATCAGTATGTGAAGAGCGTTTCAAACAGTATAACAAAGTGTTTATGAAAAACAAAGCCTATCATACTTTTAGCGGATATGTTAAGATTGGATGAGTTGGGTTGTATGCAAAAAAAGTAAAATTTCCCGGTCTTAGATGAATTTCGCCAACTTGAGCAAATTTAATTTATTCAATTAATGAACTTGTGAGTTTTCACTCTTTTGGTTCCGGTGCACTGTGCTGAAGCTTACTGTTACAGTGAAATATTGTTAGCAAATAAACACCTAGCATGACTCTATGAATGTTGACTAAAAGCTGCAGAACACATCGAACATTGAACGAGACGAAAGTGACAATCTCCCCACTAAGCTGTCAAAATTAGTAGTTCTTGCTTCACAAAAGCATAAATGCAGACATCCAGGTGACAGCAGGAAACGTACGCCTCCAGTCGTTAGAAACCGTCAAAATTACACCTGCTGAGTGGATTTATGGGACAATAAATGCTTCCACGTCCATCATTCTGGTAAATTTCTGAAACTGGGACAGACAATATTATTAGCCATTATTATCCTACTGAGTGCTATTTCAGACCTAATAGTCCTCTCAGCATGGGTTTTACAGACTACTCGATATAGGCTACTCAAAGGGAAATGTCTGTGAAGTCAATCCCACAGATGTTCAGAGATGCTGAAATAATGTCACTGGAAATAGACCTCACGGGTTTACTGTAAATGTGATATAGCGGAGCTATTTTTACATGCAGCTGTCCTAAAAAAGTATTTGGACACTTTCTGGATGTAGTTCCTAGTTAATGTGATGGACCGGCTTCTTACATCCAATAAAAGTCACCTTGGGAACAGTTGTTTAAATGCAATTGTGAATTTTGGTCATAGTGAAGTGAGTTCTTGCAACTCAGCTTGATATTTATATCTAATGCAATGGCATTTCAATTGTGAAAAACTTTTTAGGGCCCTGTATATGTGATTTTTGCACAATTACGTCAATACATGACACATCAGACAATAACACTGAAGATCAAAACGTGAATTTTGGTGAAGACGGGCTTTAGCAACTATCACAGTTAATTCTCTCCTCAAAGCCACGCACTCAGCAGGAGGGAAATTGGGGAGCGTGAAACAATTTCTGTTCTCACGGTGAAATGTACTTAGAGATTCAATCTGAAGATTGCACATACACGAACACACCTTTTAAAAACTTTCATTAATAATGCTATGTATTAACATTTCAGTTGGTTTTACTGAAGCTGACATACAGTATATCGTTCGCAGTTTGTAATATCCGAGACATTTAGACCTGGGGAGCGGCTGTTGTTCGTAACAGTCGTGCAGGGCTCAAACTGTGCTCTTTCATTCAGAGAGGTGTGGAGGAGATTGAAAGCATTGTGTCGTTAACATGTTTTTCAGCCTTTTGAGTTTATAGTGACTCAGAATGATGAAGAAATCCAAGCTTTTGGATCCAAGCGATTGCATCATATTGTAATGGAAATTTTGCCATCCTTCAGGGTTCAAAATCCTACGAACTCGCTAAATTTATTCATGTCATGTTGTAATTCAGAAAATGTTATGTCTGTCAGTTTAACATTTTGATGAATTATTAGGAAAAAAACATGCTAAAAAATAACACAATTAATTATGTTTATAGTCCATAATAATTGATTAACATTTTGCTATATCTTAACATTTTAAGTTTAAAGTACCACCTTGCTTTAGATGTCAAGCCACGTGACACAGGACGTGTTTTTGTGGCCATTTGCACTTTTTTTCTATGTAAACATGCAGAAGCTCTTGAAGCTTTTTTCAGTTTCAATTTTGTTTTCCAGTAACGTCTTATCATACCATCCTTACAACATTCAAATTTAATTTAAGCACAATTGCGTGTAAACGTAAGACCTGTTTTGAGAGAATATGGGTACGTTTACACTACAATGATGTACTAAAAACGGAAATATTGTGAAATCGATCCCCGTTCACGACTAAAAACTGTATTATTCATGTCAGGCCAGTAGGTGGCGATGTCACTTTGTAAAGAAACCCTACATGCCTATAGACTGAACAATGCGCATGACGCCATTTTTTTCACAAATTCACGTTTTTGTAGTTTTCACGTTCACAGAGACGAGGAGATCGTTTTGAAAAACTTGCACTTTGAAACCCATTTTCAAAAGCGTGTGTTCTCAGGACGCCAAAACACTGTTGTCGTGTAAATGAACGGCCAAAACACGTAAAAGGTTTTACGTTTTTAGCTGAAAACGGTGTTATGTTAACGGTCCCTAAATTTAGAATTTTTCCAAACCATGCTGACAAACAGTTTTTGCTTAAAGGAACTATTTTTGAAATATAGTTGAGTTTTACCATTTTCGAATCCATTCAGCCTGGCGGTAGCATTTTTAGCATATCTTAGCATAGATCATTGAACCTGATTAGACCGTTAGCATCTAGCTCAAAAATGACCAAAGTTTTGATATTTTTCCTATACAGAAGAGTCAAGTTTTAAAGTTACATCGTGTACTAAGACTGACGGAAAATGAAAAGTTGTGATTTTCTAGACTGATATGGCTAGGAACTATACTGTCATTCCTGCGTAATAATCAAGGAACTTTGATGCCGTATCATGGGTGTAGCAGGCGCAATGATATTACGCAGCGCCTGAAAATAGGCTAACTTCCGTCAACATAACAAACGTGACAACCTGTTTGAGTGCTGGGGACTATTTTCAGGTGCTGCGTAATATCATTGTGCCCGCTGTCAGTCTTAGTACACGATGTAAGTAGAAATTGCGTTTCCACTGAGGGTCCGCCTCAGTGGAAATCGCGATCGCGGGGGCACTGCGGTGCGATCGAAAAGGGCAATTTGACTTTCAAAGGGGCAGGGGCTCAAACACCTTATTCTCTTTTAAACCACTATATGGCACACAAATTCAGTTCAATACTTTTCTTAAAAACAGCTTTTGATGATGCACGTAAGAATTTTGCTGATCCTTGATGATTCCTTAGAATCACTAACATGATTTTTGTTCAAGTTAATTAAAGCAAAAGTTTTTTAATAACAGAAGAATATGTAAAAGTATAATATTTGGGCTAAAAGGCGCACCTGCTGTTGGGGCGAAAGGCACAATAATTAACATGATAATAAACAGCTGGATGACTTTTCCATTTGTTGACATGACATGGTTAGATTCAGATGGTAAATATCATATATTAAATTGGGTTTCCACCATAGTATTTATAATGAAACATAAATATGATATTAATCATATCATATAATAAAATATCATATTTATGTGTTACTACTGTAAAGCTTTATTAAATTATTATGGGATCTCACATTCAATGCTTTCAGACTCTTTACTTTTTATCAAAATAAACAAAATAGTACAAACTTTGCTAAAGTGATTGTTTTGAACAAGTATATCTTAGACATTATTAAAAATATAATAAGTATGTGTATTTGCTGGTGAGCCATCTCATACATTTATACGATTTTTAAACAAACAAACCACATTTATGATTTATTTTCACACAAAATCGGTTCAATAAATCATCTATGTTCAATAAAAACATATTTCTTGTTCTGCAGTCATACACTATGTGAGTAGTGAAAAGCTCATTTTTCTTAAGGTGTGCCTTCAGTCCTGTTGTACCCTATTATTTGTTTTTGTTAGCGTAATTTCAGCATATGTCAGATCAGCCAGAATTTCTGTGTAAATATTCGAACTTCTGTGGTTTAGTATAGACTCCAGCTTTCTCGATGCCAGACCCTTGTGTGTGTGTGTGTGGGGTCTGTTAGGCCTTGAGTGGCGTGGATTCTGATTGCTTCCACTTGATACAACCAATTCTGATGGTGGTAAATCCCACATCATGATTGCTGCCAACACGTCACATCAGTCCTTGAACATCGCTAGTGAACTCCTGCTCCGTGAAGACATCTGCCTCTGCCAATGGACAACCAGTGGAATGAGGCCATCACATCTGCATCCATCTAAGAAGGTTTGCATTCACTGCAGTGCGCTGCAAGGTTATAGCAAAGCCTCTTAAAAATGTTTTATCTACATCTAAAAAGCCTAATGCAAATTCATATCCCGCTCTTCACAATCTGAGCAATGGATACTCCAAATGGATAAATTCATAAAGTCTCACTTTAATTATTTCCATTTGAATACGTATTTTTTGTTTCAATATGCCACATTACAAAAATTGAAACACATTGCAAATGCCATTTTATGTTTTTTTGAAATTGGAGGCCTTTCCCTCTTTTCCTCAGCGAAATGAGTTCAAACAGCTGTGGAGTCATCCAGAAATGAAACATAACGGTAATTAAGCTCTTCACAAAACGAGCCCAGCGTGTTTAGTTAATTCTTTATTTTTGCAAGTATTTAAGCAAACCTGCGACGTGAATCCCTTGGCTGTGCTCGTTGGGACAGAATTACATCACGGGTCCCCCGTGAGGCTTCCGATTTCTCATTTTCTTTCCCATCTCTCATTTTATTACTCATACTATTGTTTCGTTTCATCATTACTGAAGACATGATGGGCCAGGGCTCCATTTTCCACACGTCCAAATGTCTCTGTTATAGGTGGCCGTGGTGAGGTAATCAGAGAGGGACAGCAGGATAGTGAGGTCATTAATCTGAGACGTTACTTGTAGATGGAGATTGATAACCCAAAAAATCCAATATGGCGGCATTGCGCTGCAGACAGAGTGGATTTGTGTTTAAGGTAGAGAAACTTGGGCAAAACTAGAGTGCATTATAAAGAGGAAAATGCAGCATTATAACAGCATGTTATATAGGGACATATCATAGATATTTTGCTATTTTGAAATAAGTTTCATGTACAGTTACTGTATCTAAGAATATTTCTACATGCCCTCCACAGCAAGTTTTGGCATTTTGAACTAGATTTTTGTATTTTCAGTGTTTTATTCCACATTGTGGTTCCTAGGGTGTTGCTATGTAGTTGCAAATGTATTATGAATGTTTTTAGTATGTTTCTGTGCAGTTGTAGGTGGTTGCCAGGGTGTTGCTACACAGATGTTAATGAGTTTGGAATATTTTTAATACGTTACAGTGCAATTCCTAAAGTGTTGTGGGTAGTTGCCAGGGTGTTGCTATGCAGTTGCTAATGTGTTTGGAATATTTGTATTACATTGCTATGCTGCTTTGCATGTTTTTGTCTGTTTTTTAGAGCATTGCTGTGTGGTTCCTAGAGTGTTGAGAGTGGTTGCCAGGGTGTTGCTATGCAATTGCTAATGTGTTTGGAATATTTTTAATACATTGCTACGCTGTTCCTATGCAGAACATTGCTTTGCATGTTTTTGTCTGTTTTTTAGAATATTGGTATGTGGTTCCTTGAGTGTTGAGAGTAGTTCCCAGGGTGTTGCTATGTAGTTGCTAATGTGTTAAGAATATTTTAGTATGTTTCATTGCAGTTCCTAAAATGTTGTAGATGGTTGCCAGGGTGTTGCTACTCAGATGCTAATGAGTTTGGAATATGTTTAATATATTGCTATGCTGTTCCTATGCAGAACATTGCTTTGTATGTTTTTGTCTGTTTTTTAGAGCATTGCTATGTGGTTGTCTTGTGGGTGGTTGCCAGGGTGTTGCTATGCAGTTGATAATGTGCTCTGAATATTATTAGTGTGTTCTATGTGGTTCTGAGAGTGTTGTGGATAGTTGCCTTAGTGTTTCTATGCAGACTGAGTCTGTTCTAAGTGTTGCACTTTGCTAATGCGGTGCAATGAGTGGTTGTCAGGGCGTTGCTATGCAGTTGTTAATGTTTTCTAAATATTTTTAGTGCATTGCTGTGTGGTTCCGGGATTGTTGTGGATAGTTGTCAAGGTGTTGCTAATCAATTTTGAGCCTGTTCTAAGTGTAGAACTTTGTTAATGCTGTGTTATGAGTGGTTGTCAGGGTGTTGCTATGCAGTTGTTAATGTGCTCTGAATATTATTAGTGCATTGATATGTGGTTCTGAGAGTGTTGTGGATAGTTGCCATGGTGTTCCTATGCAGTTTTGAGTCTGTTCTAAGTGTAGAACTTTGCTAATGCGGTGTTATGAGCGGTTGTCAGGGCGTTGCTATGAAATTGTTAAGGTGTTCTATGCCATGCAATTCCCTAAAATGCTGTGGGTGATTTCCATGGTGTTTCTATGTGTTTGCTAATGTGTTTAGAGTGGATTTAGTTTTTTCCTATAATGTTGTGGGTGGCTTCCAGGGCATTGCTATGCAAATGTTAGTGTGTTCTGAACATTCTTAGCGCATTGCAATGCAAAATGTTGTAGGTGGTTGCCAGGGGGTTGCTATGCAGTTTATATTGAGTTCTTTGTTATTGTCCGTGCTGTTTTATGCAGTTCCTAAGATTATGTGGGTGGTTGTCAGGCCATTGTTATTCATTGAGAAAGTGTTCTGAGTGTTTTTTTTTTTGTGGATTTCTATAAGTGGATCCAAACACTGCTTTAAAGTTAGTGAGTCATAACACGGTCATTTAGTTCTAAAAGTTTTTGAAAGCTATTGTACAAGACTAAATTATGATGTAAAGAACTTTGACTATCATTATACATGGGCTTTGGGTAAAATGCTAGAACACTGTAGACTGTGGCCTCTTTCAGGTTTTTAATGAATAAAGCAGTTCTGTCTCCATCTCTCTAGCAGTAGGATAGTCTGTTTCCTCCAAAGGCCGCCATTTGAATTAATTATGGATGTGACGGAATATCTCTAAGGATTTTTCTGATAAACATTGATTACAACAGCAAACACAGGAAACACAAGGGACTGCAATAAACAATACATCAGCGGATGAATATGCAACAAAGAAGCAGCCTTTTCTATTTATGGGGAAAAAGAGAATCATCTAATGTATCTTTCAAAGCGAAGATGAAAAAATGAAGATTAGAACTAAGACTCGATTTAAGATTAATTGACTTTTTCAGATGGAGCTGTATCTCCTGGTACTTTGTTTGAGGCGCTTTATTAAGAATATGAGATGTGGCACAGGCGTTTAGCACTGTATCAAAGTGAGGTTTCGTGAAAGTACGTGTTGCTGAATTTTTAAAGGTTTGGAGAAAGCCTTGGAAAAAAGTCTGCAGGGCTTCCTTTGATCTGTTCCTACACCCTCCTGATATTTATAGTGCACATCAGCTCAGGGTCAACCTTTGTGTAAACTTCTTTAATAAATGCATTTACATTATATTAGGTCTGATTATTCACTGTTTAATATTCTCAAAGCTCATTTGAAAATGAAGCCGGTAATGAGATTCCAAAAGAGCATTTAATCTGCATTTCAGACTCTTTGCTATGAAATAAGAAAAGGTTTTTTTTTTTTTTTTTTTTCATGTAGTCATTATATTTTTTCAGTACTTAAGTACAGAGACAGAGATAAAAAGACTTTATAACGCTTGATATCTCATTTCATATTCTCTATTTCATGTTCCCATTTTGGAGGGAAAAATTAGGAGTTAGTCACATTAAAGTATGTAGTGTTACCTTGATAAAATCTGCATGTTTTGAAACATTTTACGGCTTTTTACTTTCTTAGTTCAGGAGACTTCAAGTATTAGCTGTTTCTCCTTTGAAAAAAGACAAAAAGGGAAAAAACTGTCAACACGATAAGAGAATTGACTGTTGTAGCTCTTTATTTTTCTTTAAGATAAAAATATATTAATATTTACAAACCCGCTTCCAAAAAACATATCAAATGTTGAAAGTGAGACATTTTGAAATGTCATGCCAAATATTGGCTCATTTTGGATTTCATGAGAGCTACACATTCCAAAAAAGTTGGGACAGGTAGCAATAAGAGGCCGGAAAAATTAAATGTACACATAAGGGACAGCTGGAGGACGTCTGGGACTGAGGAGACAAGTTGCTCAAGTTTAGGAATAGGAATGTTGTCCCATTCTTGTCTAATACAGGCTTCTAGTTGCTCAACTGTCTTAGGTCTTCTTTGTCGCATCTTCCTCATTATGATGCACCAAATGTTTTCTATGGGTGAAAGATCTGGACTGCAGGCTGGCCATTTCAGTACCCGGATCCTTCTACACAGCCATGATGTTGTAATTGATGCAGTATGTGGTCTGGCATTGTTATGTTGGAAAATGCAAGGTCTTCCCTGAAAGAGACGACGTCTGGATGGGAGCATATGTTGTTCTAGAACTTGGATATACCTTTCAGCATTGATGGTGCCTTTCCAGATGTGTAAGCTGCCCATGCCACACGCACTCATGCAACCCCATACCATCAGAGATGCAGGCTTCTGAACTGAGCGCTGAGAACAACTTGGGTTGTCCTTGTCCTCTTTAGTCCAGATGACATGGCGTCCCAGTTTTCCAAAAAGAACTTCAAATTTTGATTGGTCTGACCACAGAACAGTTTTCCACTTTGCCACAGTCCATTTTAAATGAGCCTTGGCCCAGAGAAAACGCCTGTGCTTCTGGATCATGTTTAGATATGGCTTCTTTTTTGACCTATAGAGTTTTAGCCGGCAACGGCGAATGGCACGGTGGATTGTGTTCACCAATGTTTTCTGGAAGTATTCCTGAGCCCATGTTGTGATTTCCATTACAGTAGCATTCCTGTATGTGATGCAGTGCCGTCTAAGGGCCCGAAGATCACGGGCATCCAGTATGGTTTTCCGGCCTTGACCCTTACGCACAGAGATTGTTCCAGATTCTCTGAATCTTTGGATGATATTATGCACTGTAGATGATGATAACTTCAAACTCTTTGCAATTTTTCTCTGAGAAACTCCTTTCTGATATTGCTCCAGTATTTTTGGCCGCAGCATTGGGGGAATTGGTGATCCTCTGCCCATCTTGACTTCTGAGAGACGCTGCCACTCTGAGAGGCTCTTTTTATACCCAATCATGTTGCCAATTGACCTAATAAGTTGCAAATTGGTCCTCCAGCTGTTCCTTATATGTACATTTAACTTTTCCGGCCTCTTATTGCTACCTGTCCCAACTTTTTGGAATGTGTAGCTCTCATGAAATCCAAAATGAGCCAATATTTGGCATGACATTTCAAAATGTCTCACTTTCAACATTTGATATGTTATCTATATTCTACTGTGAATAAAATATAGTTTATTCTAAACTGTGCAATAAAATATGGAATCGGGTTTATTTTGCAAAAGTTTATATTAAGTATTATTGTTAAGTATTATTGTTAAGTCAACAGTCAATAGTAATTAACTAAATTATATAATAATATAAATAATGTGTTTATAATAATATAAATGTATAAATAATTGGATTTATTGTTAAATTATCAAAAAAATTAAAAAGTATTTGTTTATTCAGTTAAGAACAATTGCAGCATTGCATATGTAAAACTGAAAATAAACAGTTTTAATTCATATTTCAAGCAGTTTTTATTATATATTTTAGTTTTAATTACAATTTTTAAAATGTTTTTTTATGTCTATATAGTTTTTATACATTTTTATTTTAGTTGTAGTTATTTTAGTATAAGTTAAACTAAATGAAAATGATTTTATAACTTTGCTAAAATAAAATATATTTTCTATTTCATTTTAAGTTAACATTTATTTTATTTCAAGTAACATTTTTTAGGCTTTAGTTTCAGTTTTAGTTTATAACCCTGATTATATCAGAGGAAAATTAAGTGCAATATATTGTTTATTTAATAAAAAATTAAAAAAGAGCACTAACCCTTTGCATCAAAACATCATAAATTTTTTAGTGCAATTTTATAATGCATATACACACTGTCTTTATTCCCTGACGCGCGTCTCCTGTCAACACTGGTTTGTATCTACATCGGCAGATGCCACAACTCTAAATCTACCAACCGGTAAACCCCTCCTCTTAAGCCGAGGATTGTGGGTAACTACTGGGATCAAATTTGGTCAGCATCGACCGTGTCCCCATACTCTCTTCTTCAAAGCCAAAGGCTTGCCTGTCCTTTTGTGACTGTGCCTTTTTTATTTTTCCTGAAAGACTCTTTGATGGGCTTAATATATTTAAGGGCCCTCTGCTCGAAAAGACGGCAGATAGAAAAGAAAAAGAGAGTGGAAAGACAACAAAATAAAGCATCTTTTCTAAGAAACAAGGTCCCTGAGGAGAATACAGCCTCGACTCCATATAGCCACACGTTTGATTGTCCCCGGTATATGTGTATGTATGTGTGTGTGTGTGTGTGTGTGTGTGTGTGTTCGTTCTATTCTGTGGCGTCCCACAGTCACCCTAGAGAGTCTTGTAAATGGACACGGCACTGTTGAGATGTTTGTCTTGTGGACAGTGGGAGCTGAGAGATCTTAGACAGACCCACTGCAGAAATGGAGAGGAATAACATGTGACAATTAAAAAACCCCAACATCAACAAAGATGCAAACAAATCTATGACAAATTATTTGGCTTTTCATTATTCATTACATACTAATTATTCATTAGTTTCCCAGTTGCTTTTCATGGTGGAAAGAGGAATGTGTGAATTTGACTTGTTAAAACTCAATTTTGACTAACTGGATATCTTCTTGAAATGTGAAAATACGGTTTTATCTAAAAAAAAAAGTGTGTATATGTATATATGCAGCCAAAAGTTTGGAGTAATTAGGATTTTTAATACTTTTGAAAGAAGTCTCTTACGGTAGTTTACACCAGGGGTTTTCAAACTGGGGTCCGGGGACCCCCAGGGCTCCTCCAGAAGGTTCTAAGGGTCCGCGGACCCCCAGGGCTCCTCCAGAAGGTTCTAAGGGGTCCGCGGACCCCCAGGGCTCCTCCAGAAGGTTCTAAGGGGTCCCCAGAAAATTTCTGAGAATAAAAAGACAAAGCAAAAATGCATACATTTATTGTGAAAGTTGCTTACACAAATAATTTTTACATTTGGAAACAAGATGCTGCATTTATAATGTCACGCTGTAATGATGAAGGTCCACTGGAGGCAAGTTAAAGTGATGAACCCAAGTGCAGTTTATTTACAAGGTGAACAAAACAAAGACTAGTACTCGACTTGAAAACAGACTTGACTAAGAACAGCCTTGGCTTGATCACAGACTTGGCAGAACTCACCAGCAGCCGGTTACACAAACAATACTCAACAAGGGAACAAGGCAAACATGAGGGCTTAAATACACAAGGACTAATGACTAGACAAGGGACACCTGTGAACAATGATTAAACAATGAACCAATGACACAAGAGCACATGAGGGCATGGGAATCACATGACAATGGATCACATGACAAGACCAGGAAACATGACTAAGAAACTTGACAGCGAACAAGACAAAATAAGAACATGAAACATAAACAAACCCCAAACACACCGTGACACACACGTACTATTTATCTAACAGTTTAAATGTTTTTTCATACATAAAAATATATAGGTGGATTTTAGTAAGGGGGTCCCCTCATAAAAGGTTCATCATATTTGGGGGTCCTTGGCATCATAAAGTTTGAAAACCCCTGGTTTACACAACACCGTTTTCAACTAAAAACTGAAAACTTTTTATGCGTTTTGGCGGTTTGTTTGCACGACAGCTGCGTTTTGGCGGCATGAAAATGCAAGCTTTTGAAATCGGGTTTCAAAGCAAGTTTTTGAAAACGATGTCGTTATCGTCTCTGTGTAAACTACAAAAATGCAAATTTGTGAATACGGTGACGTCATGCACATGCGTATTACGTGTTTAGTCTATAGGCGCGTAATGTTTCTTTACAAAGTCACATCGCCATCTACTGGCGTGACAGCAGAATGCAGTGATTTTAGTCGTTTTCGCGGATCCATGTGAATGTAGATCATTTTGACAACGTTGTTGTCTGCATGTGAAAAACGCAAAGGAAAAACTTTTCCGTTTTTAGTTGTTGTGTAAACACACCCTTCTGCTCACCAAGGCTGCATTTATTTGATTAAAAAATACAGTAAAAACAGTCATTTTGTGAATTATCACAATTTAAAAATTGTTTTCTTTTTTTAAAATACTTAAAAATGTAATTTATTCCTGCAATTTTTTTTTTTTTTTTTTTTTCAGCATCAGTCACATGAAAAATTAACTGGATATCTTCTTGAAATGTGAAAATACTGTTTTATCTATTCCAAAAAAAAGTGTGTGTATGTATATGCGGCCAAAAGTTTGGAATAATTTGGTTCCCTTTCAGTCGGTCACGTTCGACGTACGTCTTCGTTCCCTCCTTCAGGGAACGAGGGTTACCATACGTAACCGAGACAATTTTTTATGCTTTTGAAAGAAGTCTCTTAGGGGCCGTTTACACAACACCGTTTTCAACTAAAAACAAAAAAACTTTTTATGCATTTTGGCAGTTCGTTTACACGACAGCTGCGTTTTCACTCCGCAGAAACGCAGCTGTCGTGTAAACGAACTGCCAAAATGCATAAAATGTTTTTTGAAATCTGGTTTCAAAGTGCAAGTTTTCGAAAATGATGCCGTTAGCGTCTCTGTGTAAACCACAAAAATGCTAATTTGTAAAAGCGGGTATTACGTGTTCAGTCTATAGTTTTTCTTTACAAAGTTACATCGCCATCTACTGGCCTGGCAGTCGTTTTCACGGATCCGTGTGAACACGGATCGTTTAGACAATGTTGTCCTCTGTATGCGAAAATGCAAAAGAAATGATTGTTGTATAAATGCAAAAGAAATGATTGCTGTGTAAATGCAAAAGAAATCATTGTGTAAATGCACCCTTCTGCTCAAAAACACAGTAAAAACAGAAATATTGTGAAAAAAAATTTTTTTTACATTTATTTAAAAATGCCATTTTTTAGCATCACGTCTTCAGTCTTGTCACATGATCATTCAGAAATCATCTAAGATGCTGATTTGATGTTCAGTTATCAATTATTATTGATGCACAAGTATGAATATTATAATTAAGCACCAATAATTATAATAATATTATAGTTATTAATTTATAATATCATTGTTTTATGTTATATTTATTAATATAATAATACTATTAATGTTTTATTTTTTAATAACTGTTTAAATAAATTGTTGCAATTTACTGTATTTTAATAAATGCAGCCTTGGTGAGCATAAGAGACAAAATCAAAATCAATCCAATTTTATTTTTCTATTTTCACATTTCAACAAGACTGTTATGTTTCACATAACCAACCAAAATAAGTTTTGATATATTTTTAAATTAAAAATAATTAAGTAAAGACAATAAATCATCACACACTGTATAAAGTATGTATATAACAAAGTAATATAACCATTTTAAATGTAATGAATACAGATGTGATGAACAGGTCATACGTAAAAACTGACAGACTTTCCTTTGACTCAGGGATAAATTGCAAACTATTTTAAATTAGGTCACGGTACGGTTTGACTCCAGGGACTCCCTTATTGCTACAGGCTTTTCTGACCTCGACCAATCTGACTTACACAAGAACAATAAAGCCGAGCAGCAGAATGGCACAACAGAGAAACCCCTGTTATAAATAAATGTCAAAACTTTTGAGGAAACCATTTATAAACTTGTCATCAATCTCCTTCCAAGGTTCTTTGAACTCAGTAATGAAAACGATAAGGAAGTTATTTTGATGCTGCACATGTAGGGCTAAAATTGGACAGGGGTCACAGATGCTTTTTTTTTGTGTGTGTGTGTGTGCGTATGTGTGTGTGTGTGTGTGTGTGTGTGTGTGTGCGAATGTACAAAACTTGTTAGCGCGAATCTGATTTTTCACGCGTTTGACAAAAATCTGCAATTGGAAGTGTGATAATTGCACACCTACTAAACTTTGTATCATGCCATTAGAGCTGGGAAGCAAAACTGAAATGTTGTTAAAAAAGTTAACTGTTAGCTAGGAAAATGTTATATGAATATGCTGACAGGTAGTAACTGACTTACATAATCTGGATTACATAATCAGATTCCAAAAATTAAGTACTTGTAATTAGATTATGGTACATTCTAAAATACTCATAATTAGAATACAGTTACCAAGATGATAGTGATAACCAAGAATGGAATATATTTTCTTTCTCTTTTTAAGATTCATATTCATATCATATTCAAATCAATGTGATAAGCGAGTTAGGTCAAAAGTAATCTAAAAGTAACCTAAAAGTAATCTGATTACATTACCTAAAATGTGTAACGGATTACGTTACTAACTACAATTTTTTGTTGTGTAATTTGGAATCGGTGGACTACAATTTGTACGTAATCTACCCAGCCCTGAGCACTGACACTTGCAGGTGCAAGAAAATGTTCTCTTCAGGATAAAACCTGCAAGCATTTGGTTTACTAAGACAGTTCTGGTTGAAATCACAGCATTATACGACCGACCTTTCATTCCGAGGTCAAACTCGCCGCTGAAAATCCTGGCTCTTCTTCTTTAGAGACAATCACATCTACACTGGGGGGGGTTAACCAGACTCAGCATCCAAAATAACAGCGCACTTGTTTGTCGAGCAAGCTGTAAACAAATATTCCTCTCAGAGACGGCACGGTTATATCAGAAACAGAAAAGCATAATGAATTCGGAGAAGAGCCACTCGTGGAATGCAGAAAACATCATTTCGGCACAAGAGCTTCCCATTTCCGCCTGTCCTGTGGGTCTGCTCAAGCACACACTGGATATGAAGGGAAATGTGTTGTGACGTTTTGGAGTATTGGTCCTTGTTGTGCTGCTCGGTGTGACAGATCATTTTCCGTCATTATTTCGAGCCTTCAGCGACAATTCTTTTTAAAGTGATACATCAGAATCTGGTGTAGGAAAAGATGTAGCTGTGTTTAAGAGAAGAGTCCAAATGGGATAAAATCATATTGTTTATCTGCATGGGGTGCATCAGATGCGAAGCTGAGCTGAAGTATTATTCAAAAAGTGGTACTTCTGATGTATTAAGAAGTGTCAATTGACAACTTTTAAATAGTTGAGCAATTAAAATAAAGGAAATTTTCTTATGCGAATATATTTAGTGAATTGCTGCCAATAAAGAGATATCGTACATCGTAGCCATTTTTAAATATTCCCATTTTAAATAACCATTTAAAAATGTTTTTTTTTTTTTTAAGTATTTCCCAGTTGGAAGTTATTGTGGCGACGAGCTGGGAGAATTACCGAATGGCACTTAAGTGTGGGCTTTAAGGGGCCTGCTGGTGAGCCGGGTAATCTAGTTAAAAAAAAAATATATATATAATATTAAATAAATATTTTAATTGAGAGAAATATTTAAGATTTTCAATATCTTTTAGACCCCACTGTACATTTTATATATATATATATATATACACACTCACCTAAAGGATTATTAGGAACACCATACTAATACTGTGTTTGGCCCCCTTTCGCCTTCAGAACTGCCTTAATTCTACGTGGTATTGATTCAACAAGGTGCTGAAAGCATTCTTTAGAAATGTTGGCCCATATTGATAGGATAGCATCTTGCAGTTGATGGAGATTTGTGGGATGCACATCCAGGGCACGAAGCTCCCGTTCCACCACATCCCAAAGATGCTCTATTGGGTTGAGATCTGGTGAATGTGGGGGCCATTTTAGTACAGTGAACTCATTGTCATGTTCAAGAAACCAATTTGAAATGATTCGAGCTTTGTGACATGGTGCATTATCCTGCTGGAAGTAGCCATCAGAGAATTGGTACATGGTGGTCATAATGGATGGACATGGTCAGAAACAATGCTCAGGTAGGCCGTGGCATTTAAACGATGCCCAATTGACACTAAGGGGCATAAAGTGTTCCAAGAAAACATCCCCCACACCATTACACCACCACCACCAGCCTGCACAGTTGTAACAAGGCATGATGGATCCATGTTCTCATTCTGTTTACACCAAATTCTGACTCTACCATCTGAATGTCTCAACAGAAATCGAGACTCATCAGACCAGGCAACATTTTTCCAGTCTTCAACTGTCAAATTTTGGTGAGCTTGTGCAAATTGTAGCCTCTTTTTCCTATTTGTAGTGGAGATGAGTGATACCCGGTGGGGTCTTCTGCTGTTGTAGCCCATCCGCCTCAAGGTTGTGCGTGTTGTGGCTTCACAAATGCTTTGCTGCATACCTCGGTTGTAACGAGTGGTTATTTCAGTCAAAGTTGCTCTTCTATCAGCTTGAATCAGTCGGCCCATTCTCCTCTGACCTCTAGCATCAACAAGGCATTTTCGCCCACAGGACTGCTGCATACTGGATGTTTTTCCCTTTTCACACCATTCTTTGTAAACCCTAGAAATGGTTGTGCGTGAAAATCCCAGTAACTGAGCAGATTGTGAAATACTCAGACCGGCCCGTCTGGCACCAAAAACCATGCCACGCTCAAAATAGCTTAAATCACCTTTCTTTCCCATTCTGACATTCAGTTTGGAGTTCAGGAGATTGTCTTGACCAGGACCACACCCCTAAATGCATTGAAGCAACTGCCATGTGATTGGTTGATTAGATAATTGCATTAATGAGAAATTGAACAGGTGTTCCTAATAACCCTTTAAGTGAGTGTGTGTATATATATATATATATATATATATATATATATATATATATATATATATATATATATATATATATATATATATATATATATATATATATATATATATATATATATATATATATATTACAAAAAATATATCATCTATTTATCTATCTATCTATATACTTTATATTAAAGAAATATTATTCAAATATATTTAGTGAAATGCTGCCAGAAAATATCTTAAAAACAGTGTTGTAGTCATCTTTTTTAAATAATGCCAGAGAAATAGCTATTTTCTTTCCGATTTCTGCAGCAAAATCCCCATCAGAAGTCACTGTGCTGGAGGGTTAAGACCCCATCTGAGGTCCTTATTGCTTTGCAATTGGTGCGATTCTCTTGGGGAAGCAGATATCTTGGGGAATAATCGGATGTAGCATAAGTGTGGGCTCTAAGGGGCCTGCCGGAGAGCTGGGTAATTTGTAAAAAACATATAATCAGTAAAATAAGCACATATTGCTGTCCCATTTTACCTCTTCACTTATTTTCCAGGACATAGGTACCTATGTTCTCCAAAACGCACATAATATACGATAAGGTTAAAGGCCTAATGAATCACTGGCCCGTAAGTAATACTCCAATTAAAATGACTTCCTTTCCGCCTCCCCGTGAGCAAGGGCAGGTGCTAATGCAAGACGGCCCGCTCTCATAGAGGTCACTCACAGGCTGCTATAGGTTATGGTAGGACATCTGTTCTCACTGCTGGGGTCTATGAGCTCCTGGGGTAACTTTTTTTTTTTCTTACACGCTTACAGACATATATATGCACGCACACACTCCCCTTCTTCCATCAGGGTGGTCACTGGAGTCGGCCAGTGTAAGTGAGTTAGGAATATTTGCAGGTGAGCTAATTATTCTTGTGCTGTCATGTTTCCAGTCGAGCGTGCAGGACTAACCCCGATATAATCCCCTGAACACAATCAGCCTTTATTTAATTTTGCTTCTCATATCATGTGCATCCATGCAGCCCCAAGAAAGCATCTCTGCTCGCTTCTGAGACCCCTTTCATTTTTCTTCCCATTTAAACAATCATAAAGATGGGGGAAAGAAAGGGGTCACTCTTTGAAATGGGTTATTTGTTATACTTTTCTGTAACATTTCAAACATTTAGATTTATGGAACAGTTCATAGTTTTAAAAGGGGGTAAATATGAGGGTAAAAGTATTGATGCATAACCTGTGCACGTCTTTAAAAAAAAAGAAAGAGTATAAATGCATAATGCTAGCTTTTTATTTCCATATTTTGCTGCCCTCCTCCTCAGTCTTCTCCATTTTTGTCATCCTTTGATTGTGCACTGGGTGAAAGTGTTAACAGAATAGTATAAATAAAGTTTCTATCTATATGGTCCACATGGGAGCACATACTATATGTATAGATTTATTTTTAGCCATGGTCTGTAAAATATTAATTGCCGCTTTATAATAAGTGTAATATTTAAAAGCGCTAATTAATGACAGGCTGTTCAGACAGCGGATCAACAAACCTGGAGTTACTTAACAGATGTGTATATATAAAAACTCAGTCAACACTGTTAGAATGTGTCCACCAAACAACAGCAACCATTTAGTAGTGATTGTTAACATTGTCAAATGATAATGTATATCACATCAGCAAGGTTTTGCACTCTGTTGCTGAAGGTATGCACACACACGTACACATAAACAATCAATCAGTGACTGGCTGGCACTCACGGTGAGGTACTTGCAGTTATTCTGCATCTCGAGGCATCTATATAATCAAAGAAGTGTTTATCCATGATGGTGGATGTCATTAAAACGCCTCCTGTCTGCATCTCTCGCTCAAGATACAAGCTCAAACAGCCTATATAACAAGACTACAGTCACTCAATCCCCTCTCTCTCTCTCTCTCTCTCTCTCTCTCTCTCTGCATTCCCCTCTTTCACTTTCAAGTGTTCTCAAAGCTGCCTTGAATCCCTAATGATGGAAAGAAAATGAAAAATCTGTATGGTATAGGGAAATTAATGTATGTTAATCATTGCTCAGAGCTGATGATGATATCATTTCCAAATTGTGTGTATCTGTGTGCACACACACACACACACACACACACACACACATATATATCAACCTGAATGCACACTGACTCACTGACTGGGAAACATCTAAATTGAGGTCCCCCTGAGGAAACAAGCTTATAATTCATACGTTTTAAAATCCATAGGTTTTTTTTTTTTTTTTTTTTTTTTTTTGGGAAAATGTAAAAATGCAGAAAGTTTTCTGTGATGGGTAGGGTTAGTGTAATATAATAAACAGTTTGCACAGTATAAAAACCATTACGTCTATGGAGAGTCCCCACAAAGACCAGGCACGTGTGTGTGTGTGTGTGTGATGTATATTTTATATAAATGTAATTAATTTTTTTTTTTTTAACATTGCTGTCGAAACTAAGTGTGATGACAAATTACATTACATTTATGCATTTGGAAGACACTTTTATCCAAAGCAACTTACATTGCATTCAAGGTACACATTTTGCTTTCCCTGGGAATCAAACCCATGACCTTGGCATTGCTAACTTCACACTCTTATTGTTTGAGCCACAGACAGACAGACAGACAGACAGACAGACAGACAGACAGACAGACAGACAGACAGACAGACAGACAGACAGACAGACAGACAGACAGACAGACAGACAGACAGACAGACAGACAGACAGACAGACAGACAGACAGACAGACAGACAGACAGACAGACAGACAGACAGACAGTGAATGGACGGACAGTTGGATAGGTGTGACTGACTGTCGTCAAAAGTGTCAATGTAAAATCTCGCACATTGATGCCATATTTATGTTCCAGAAGCAGAAGACTGAACACCACCACCGAACTCTGTCTTGGCAGCAAGCCGAGTTCCCAGATTCCACCCTAGTGTCCAATCCAGTGACCTCATGGGACATTACCTACTGTGGGATGCTAAAAGATGCTAGTCAGACCACACAGCTGGGTAAACACACACACACACAGCGCCTCATTTGCTCAACTCAGCCAAAGCAATCACCCCGAGGCACTCATCCTTCACTCCAGAAATACTGTGGACACTTATTTTTATCATGCTTTATTTATTTATTTATTTATGCTTTATTGCATTGTCAAATAAATCCAGTGACTTTATCATATTGCGTCCACTCTCCACCTCAACACATCTCTCATTTCAGAGAACTTGGGCTGGCACGGCACAACACTGCCACTTATCGGAAGTATTCAGTACGGCAGTCAGTGATTGGTCAATACTTGAAAGTCCTTCAAATAAACTTTGTCTGGTTGGATTCGTAAATTCTATATAAATATCTGGCTGATTTTCAAGCTGCTTAATGTAAATATACTTGAGATGAAGAAGGTATTTATTAGACTGAGTGCATACAATATTTATCATCTTTCAGGGTCCTGCAGCGTGACCATTGATCTGTTAATTAGCACCCGGATGTGAAGGCCTTCTTATTGACAGTTTGTGCTCGGTAATGAGAATACCTGCGGGACATCTAAATCAATGGAAGTCACAAGGGACAATGCCAAGCAGCTGTTTAAAGGCATCCTCCAGCGGAGAACGCATACGTCCATATTTCTTCTGGAAGAGAAGGTAATTCCAAAGCATTTAGGTATGATTTTCTTGGTTTATATAAAAGGTAATGATTAATTATACACTCCAGTGAGTCCCAGTTCATCTTCGCAAATGCATTTAAATTAAATTTGAAATAAATAGTAGCATTATTCATTCTGTTTTGAGCTATACAAAGATATTGGAGAAAATTTACCATGAAGTATATTCACGCTATAACTAACATGATAAGATTTATGGATAAAGAAAATTGATGTGTTAATGTGGGCTCTAAGGGACCTGCCGGAGAGCTGGGTAATTTGTAAAAAATAAGATAAACCAATCAGAATCCTACAGTAAAATAAGCACACATTTCTATTCCATTTTACCTCTTCAGATGTTTTCCAGGACTTCTCCAGGTTCTCCAAAACACATAATATACAATAAGGTTAAAAGGTCTAATGAATCACTGGCCCATAAGTAATACTCCAAATAAAATGAATTCCTAATGATAGATAGACAGACAGACAGACAGACAGACAGACAGACAGACAGACAGACAGACAGATAGATAGATAGATAGATAGATAGATAGATAGATAGATAGATAGATAGATAGATAGAGATACACATACATTCATACATATAATTTATTTATTATTTGATGAATGCAATTAATGTTTCATAAAATTACTCACACATTACTAGAATTTCATCTGTTCACAATTTTATTTAGCTAGTTTTCATTCCATAATTCTAACAGTTTGGCCTCTGAAACTTGTTTACCTTCTATTTATAAAGAACGCCATTCCTTTTGACTTTGTAAAGAAACATTTGTTCATTCATTAAGCAAAATCAAAACAAATTTGTGTAAATTGTTCTTATGTAAACTGTTGCATTCAGTTCAACACAATCATTTGCATCCAAATAGATAGTTTGACATTAACTTTTAGCTTAGGTTACAGTTGGAAAACACAATTCATGTACTATAACAAAATAGCTAAACAAATCTGATAGTAAAGTTTCTGGCGATTAAGACATGAAAAACACTAGCTTTGATGCATCTAACAACATATGTTGGATGGTCATAAACGTCATACCATATGCTCGATAGAATAATTTGCTTTCGTGGGTCTTTTTTAAGCACAGTGTGATTTGTCGAAGGCCCCGGAACAATCCGATGTAAGTCAATAGCAGCCTAATAGTCTGAAGCTAATCAGAAAAAAGAAAAAAATAAACATTTTATAATCAGCCTGGAATTGAAATGACAAGAGCGCGACACCTGGTCTGCATTTCACTGAGATGAGATTTATGATGGGCATGTCTTGGAAAGAAAATGTCTAGGCAAAATAATAGAAACATGCTTTGTAATAAATTATAAACTGGTTTTGAGTCTAGCAAAATAAGCCAAGCACATTGTCATACATGCACATTCTGTCCAAACAAAACAACAATCCTAATATCCTAAAATTTAAGAGAAGGAATGTATTGTGACTCATTAAACTACGGACAATTGAACTTGTTCTCCGACTCATTCGTCTTCGTGGTGTTCGAAAAACTCATGGCAGCAAATGGTAACCATGGTGATGAAGGTCATGAACTCCTGAAAATCACACTCAGAGTCGCCGTCCGTGTCCAGGCTTTCCATCAAACTGTCCATTGTTGCTTGATCTTTCA
>CM031964.1:14294638-14359638 GCA_018749465.1 Paracanthobrama guichenoti
AAATCAGATACATTTTTAAAATAATAAATGAATTAAATAATATGAGGCACTTTAACAGTTAAACTATAATATTAAATCAAATTAAATGTAAATAAATAGAAGTCAAATGCAAGGTCTCCATCATGATATAAAATCGAATGTGTTTTTAATGTGTGAGTGTGTGTGTGTGTGTGTGTGTGTGTGTGTCCTAGTCTGGCTGTGAATGATCACCTCTGTAAAAAACGACAGAATGAATGAGCTTTTGTTGGCAGCTGGATTGAGGAACCTGTTGTCTCCCTGAATTGTGTCAGCCATATGATTGGCGGCCCAGTGCACTCTGGGATACTGGTGGTGGCCTGACAGAGGACTCATTCTGAGCTCCAGCCACGCTCAAGATCACATGCTCTCATTGACTACTGTTTCCTTACTACTGCTATATCTATTGCTTTCACTTCTCAACTGAAATTAAGTGAAAGAAAAAAAATGGTTGAAAAAAAATGGTTAAAAAAAAGTTCTTTATTACTGATATTTACTTGCCAGTTTAGTTTGGTTAGTTTTTAAATGTCAGAAATTGTTTTTACTTAATTTGAGTGCGTCTTTTTGATAGAATACATGATCACCTAAAAGAACAGTTATGAGAACTTATGAGGTTATGAGGGCGGAGCTATTACATGGCCTTCGAAAATATACTGAAACATAAAAAGTGTAATTGTTAGTGTTTTCAAATCGATTAATCACGATTAATCACATCTAACATAAAAGTTTGTAAATATATAACGTGTGTGTGTGTGTGTGTGTGTATATATATATATATATATATATATATATATATATATATATATATATATATATATATTTGTTGATATGATATGATTAATCGTGATTAATCTATTTTACAGCACTAGTCATTTTTTTTTGTTGTAATTTATGCATATTTTAGTGCATATTTATAGTATTATTTAGTTTTTTGATACCATGATTGCACCTGTGCAATAAATCCATTTGTGAAATTTCCTCACTACTAAATATTCCACGGTCAACTGTTAGTGGTATTATAACAAAGTGGAAGCAATTGGGAACAACAGCAACTCAGCCATGAAGTGATAGGCCACATAAAATCACAGAGCGGGGTCAACGCATGCTGAGGCGCACAGTGCGCAGAAGTCTCCAACTTTCTGCAATCCATAGCTACAGACTTACAAAATTTGTGTGGCCTTCAGATTAGCTCAAGAACAGTGCATGGAGAGCTTTATGGAATGGGTTTCCATGGACGAGCAGCTGCATCCAAGCCTTACATCACCAAGTGCAATGCAAAGCGTTGGATGCAGTGGTGTAAAGCACGCCGCCACTGGTCTCTAGAGCAGTGGAGACGTGTTCTCTGGAGTGATGAATCACGCTTCTCTGTCTGGCAATCCAATCGACGAGTCTGGGTTTGGCGGTTGCCAGGAGAACAGTTCTTGCCTGACTGCATTGTGCCAAGTGTTAAGTTTGGTGGAGGGGGGATTATGGTGTGGGGTTGTTTTTCAGGGGTTGAGCTTGGCCCCTTAGTTCCAGTGAAAGGAACTCTCAAAGCTTCCGCAAACCAAGATATTTTAGACAATTTCATGCTCCCAACTTTGTGGGAACCATTTGGAGATGGCCCCTTCCTGTTCCAACATGACTGTGCACCAGTGAACAAAGCAAGGTCCATAAAGACATGGATGAGCGAGTTTGGTGTGGAGGAACTTGCCTGGCCTGCACATAGTCCTGAACTCAGTGGCGGCGTTTCACAAAATCCTAGGGTATGGCATGAGTCCTCCTGGCCATACAAAAACATTCCCAAATGATCACATTAGCCTATATCTGAACAAAATGTGGACAAAAATCAACTAAAAGAACTTATCAACAGACTTAACAATAAAAAAATCAATGCAAATACTGAAACAGCCCTATAAGCCTTCATTGTGACCTAACCAAACGCGGCACGTGAGAAAAATGATCTTTTCCATGTTAATGAGAGGGTTTTTTTTGTACTAACCAGCCACAACAGCGATTCACAACGATTCTATTTTACAAACAGTTTTTATTTCTGTGCTGTTGTGGCTGGAACAACATACAAAGTATGAGGGGTGCAGATTATGTGCTTTATTTTGTAAAGGGAATTTAAAGTGAGTTTGATATAATTTTTGTGACCTTTATAGACAGCCTCACTGAAAGCAATAATTCACCTCAGATCTTAAAGCTATGTTCGAACAGTCAACTCAAGGTGAGCAAGAGTGTATTCTATGATAAAAATAAAATAAAAAGTTTCAGTCACTTAGTATGTATTTTTAATCATGCTAAAATGGTGTAATATTTGGGAATTCGATATTGTACTCATCCATTTAGTTGTGAAAGCTGTCAGTGCGCTTGCAGAGAGAGCCCACCCACATGCTATTCTGATTGATTGATCTCGGGTGGAGTCTGGTTTGCCGCAGAAAATATTGTTGCATCGCGTCTCTGATCGCGTCTGGTTAGAACACGGAACCTGTTTAAATTTGCTTTTCAAAGCTGCAACAGAACTAACAAGCAGCATCATGAGCCATACGTAAACGCCGCCCCTGCCTGAACTCAACCTGATAGAACACCTTTGGGATGAATTAGAGCGGAGACTGCGAGCCAGGCCTTCTTGTCCAACATCAGTGCCTGACCTCACAAATGGCCTTATAGAAGAATGGTCAAAAATACCCATAAACACACTCCTAAACCTTGTGGAAAGCCTTCCCAGAAGAGTTGAAGCTGTTATAGCTGCAAAGGGTGGACCAACTCCATATTAAACCCTACGGATTAAGAATGGGATGTCATTAAAATTCATGTGCATGTCAAGGCAAGCGGCCCAAAACTTTGGGCAATATGTATGTTCCTGCCTGTGAAATCATGTTTTGACCATTAATCTTAATCAGTGTGCATTTTGAATATTCTAGGAAATACAGTTATATTTTTGGAGCATCCCAGGATCTGTATATTTCGTTTATAGCGATCTAGTGTCAGTTAATGTAAATTACACTGCATATTTAAGCACACAATTAAAATAGAAAGATTATTACCTCAGTTGGTAAATGCGTTTTCTTCTGAGTTTTAAAAGACAAGGCTGCTTTTCACAGGAAAACAGCGAGGAACAAGGATTTACAAAGACAATTACGACCTAATATTTCATCGCTTGACCTTCTGAACGTTAAGGAACGAAATGTGTGTGTTCTGTTTGCGGGTGGTTGATCCGAGAGAAAATTTAGTATGTTTGGCCACATTCGCTCGTGTCCGTTCATAGTGTGTGAGGCGCTGAAAGAAAGTCTTTAGAGTATTTTTCAGCTAGGTGAACTTTTCTCTCCATACAAATCACCCAGCGAGATTCACTGGCTTTCCTGTCGCTTTGGCTGTTGCCATGGCGATGACCTGTTGCTGCGCTGCAGTGGCGGGTTTTCGTTCCCACCTCTCGCTGTGCCAGAAAGGTTCGCCAAAAACGCTGAGTCATCGCCTGGCAACGCGCCGCGGCAACGGACAAGGGCAGCTCTCCAGGTGCTAAGTGTCCCGATTCACTAAAGTGTCTGATAAAAAAAACACGCTTTTGAATTTGAAAAGGTTTTCGAGAATATCAAAACTTGACATTTGATATAGCTGAGGGCCTGAGGAGAAGTTCAAAATGTTTCTTTCATATATGACCACATGGGGGCATTGCCGCTATTCTGCTGTCATATATTCTATACAAACATTACAAATGCATCAAACCTCATTAAAAACTAACTCTTATAAGACTAAAACGTCTTATAAGACATTGTTGATTCATTTATGGACTATTTGGTTGCATTTGTGTAACAGCAATTGTTGTTCACGCTGCCATTTTCCTCATTTGCGATGTTTAAGCATAACCACTAGGTGGCAGACTTGGCTTCTTTTTGCGATTTTCTACTGTTCTGCAGGGTTATTAAAAAAGGAAGCTTCCTTCCATCCCTCTCTGGGCACGTAGGTTTCTAATCTGTCCCTTATTTTCTACCTGCAGTGTTTCGTCTAGTCTGCTTCAACAGATAAACCGTCCAGTTAACAAAATCTATAAGACACTTAGCCCAGTAAAACAAGCTGCCGTCTATTACTGCTCAGAAGTCACGTGACTCCCCTAATGAGGGACTGCGGTGTCGGATATTATACACATTATTTATTTTCAATATTATAAAATGTAATATAATAATATTTTTGTATTGTAATATTTAATATGGTCACATTTTATTATTTATACATCATATATCTCAATAATGTGATAATCTCAGCAGGGTAACACATTTTACCATTCTTAAATCAGTTTTGCAGATTTTCCTCTATATTCGGCACAGAAAATATAAAAAGTTTGCTTTCAGCCGTGTTCATTTTATTAAATGTTTGCTATTCTTAACCCTTTCATGCATAAATTATGGCAAGGATTTTTTCCTGTGTTTTTATTACTCTTAGTGCCACGAAAAACAAGATTTTACACATATTTTAGAAAGAGAACTGAGTGGACAGTATGCATTTTTGGGTTTAACTGAAGAGGTACTTTATTAAACATAATACAGTTATACTGTGTATTTCACAAAACAATGAATAAAATGATATAAAATCATGTGAAAACTATGTGATGTGAAAACACATGATTCCATCAAAGATCTCTACAACCGGTGAAGGTACAACTCTGTGGAAGACTAACTCAGACTATGCAGAAAATGCTCACGCTTCCACCAGTTTACCAGAATATGTCGATTCACCCTTATTAGCTGATAATTCTGAATGTGTTCAAAATGGATACATTTCTACCGTAGCTCTCCTCTCAGAGAAAACCTCAGTATGAAATCTACATTGATCTATTGATGTTTTTAGACTGTGGAAAAACTAGCGATCGGGTGTTTTCAATCTCATCTGAAATGAGTAGTGTTGGGATAATGCATTAGTAATTTGCAGATTACTAATCAGATTACTTTTTTGATGTAACAGGTAAAGTAATGCATTACAAATAACATGCTGTAACGCAATGAAACGTTCAGGGAAGAAGGAGGTGGGAACCGGCGAACATTTTAAAAACTTTAATCAAAAATAAAACAAACCATAACGTCGGCCGCAGCTCCTCACGGACAACTGCCGCCTAAAAACAAAACAAAACAAAACCAAACACAATAATGGCGGCAGCCCCTCATGGCCAACTGCCGCCTAAAAACAAAACAAAACAAAACCAAACACAATAATGGCGGCAGCCCCTCACGGCCGACTGCCGCCTACATACAAAGCAAAAACACAACATAAAGTCCAGGCCTGGTCCTCTCTCGTCTTGCCATGTCGTCGCTCCTCCTTTTATACTCCCGTCACTCCTCCATGAGGCGAGGCCGGTGTGGCACACAGCTGACGCTCATTAACATTCGCCACCGGCCCGCTCTCACGGTCCCCCGCCTCGCCACACATGCATAACGTAATCAGATTACTTTTTTGATGTAATGAGTAAAGCATTACAAGTAACGTGCATTACGTAATCAGATTTCTTTTTTGTTGTTACGAGTAAAGTAACGCATTACAAGTAATGTGCTTTACATTATCAGATTACTTTTTTGATGTAACAAGTAAACGCATTACAAGTAACATGCATTACATTATTAGATTACTATTTTGATATAACAAGTAAAGTAATGCATTACAAGTAACATGCATTACATAATCAGATTAATTTTTGTTGTTATGAGTAAAGTAACGCATTACAAGTAATGTGCTTTACATTATCAGATTACTTTTTTGATGTAACAAGTAAACGCATTACAAGTAACATGCATTACATTATTAGATTACTATTTTGATATAACAAGTAAAGTAATGCATTACAAGTAACATGCATTACATAATCAGATTAATTTTTGATGTAACAAGTAAAGTAATGCATTACAAGTAACATGCATAAAGTAATCAGATTACATTTTTATGTAACGAGTAAGTAACGCATTACAAGTAACGTATTACATAATCAGATTACTTTTTGATGTAATGAGTAAAGTAACGCATTACAAATAACATGCGTAACATAATCAGATTACGTTTTTGATGTTACGAGTAAAGTAACGCATTACAAGTAACATACTTTACATTATCAGATTTCTTTTTGATGTAACAAGTAAACGCATTACAAGTAACATGCATTACGTTATTAGATTACTATTTTGATATGACAAGTAAAGTAATGCATTATTAGTAATGTGCATTACGTAATCAGGTTACTTTTTTGATGTAACAAGTAAAGTAATGCATTATAAGTAACACACATTACACAATCAGATTACTTTTGATGTAACGAGTAAAGTAACGCATTACAACTGTAGCTCACACGCAAGCTTGCAATCGGACTGCTGTGAGTCGCGGCCATCTCCCTGAGTACTTCAGTACTTCTAAAAGAGCATTTCCTTCTAAAAGAGCAACACGGTTTGACCCTGCGTCTTTTTCAAGATGTCATTCAAACCGTGTTGTTTCTGGATGCAGTTGTTTCCTGTCCTCATTTCACGGCCACGATCTCTCTCGCACATAAACATGTGAGATTGCATTCGTGGGTGATTCATACTCTCTCAGGAGAGTGTGATCACGTCGGCGCGCAGATCGTCTTACCTTTCTCGTAAGGGCTTAAGCGTTCAGCGCACCGTGTGCTGTTGAGCGGCCGGCTGACAGCGTGGGTTGTCACGGCAACCCAGCGTCACTCTGCGCTCTAGATGCGCAGTCAAGACTATGAAACCTCAAATGGGGTTGAGTCCCTTTGCCTATTCCCTGATCTAGTTTAATGACAAATTCCCTGTTGCACCAGAAAAGGACTACTTCAGCTAATAAGCCTTGGTGACCTGAGGGGCTTCCTCGCCGGGTACATCTCAGTGGGCCCCCACTCCTCTATCACATCACAAGCATGCTGAGACTGTGTTTGTGGGTGGTTCATGTTCTCTCATAAGAACATGACCACATCGGCGCCTTGTTTGTCTTGCCTTTCTAAAAACATAAGGGCTTGAGTGTTAAGCGCGCCGTGTGCCGTTCTGATGGCCACGTTCACTTGACTTACATGCCTGCTGGTAGCTTACAGATGGGATTGCTGGTCCTTTAAAAACAAATATGTCTGGCAGAGGACATATGTCAATTTCTGCATCGGAGGAAAACCGGAGGAACTGCGTGTGGTGATGGACCTCGCTCTTTGGGTGATGAAAGTCATTGCACGCTCCCTGGGTCAGGCGATGTCCACACTAGTGGTCCAGGAACGTCACTTGGGGTTAAACGTGGCAGATATGCGTGAGCCCAACAAAGTTCAGTTCCTCAACGCCCCTGTCTGTCAGATGGGCCTCTTTGGCGACGCCATTGAGAACTCTGTGCAGCAATTCTTGGTGGCCCAGAAGCAGACGGAGGCAAAAAAAAAAAAAGTCCTGCCCCGACGACCAGTTGCTGCTTCCATCCAGTTGTCGGTCGCAGCACTTCCACCTGCTTGTCGCTGAGGGTGTCCCCCTGCGTTCACCTCTGAACCCCAGAGAATAGGTTTCAGTCCTGCGGTGGTACCCACATTCTCAGAAAGCAGTTTCCGCCCTCCCTGGGCCCCGAGAGGGTCAGGTTAGCAGTGTGTGATGCCCCCATGCCTTGCCACTCCTTTCCTCCTCTCTCCCCCAAGAGGGTCAGGTCGTCAGTGGGCGGCTCGAGGACACCTCCGGGCCTTCTCCCCCTCACTCCGCCCCACCCTGGAACACTCAGGCAACACTCTGGGTCGCCTCCGGGCCGTCCGGGTCGGGTCTGAGTGTTCCACCTCGCTGCCCCACCCTGGGTACTTCTGTGGTTCCGTTGGTCCCACTTGCGGACATGCATTGGTGTCAAGCATTGGTGGTTCAGTGGTAGAATTCTCGCCTGCCACGCGGGAGGCCAGGGTTCGATTCCTGGCCAATGCAAGGGCTTTGTTTACATTTCACTGCCGGTTGTATATTCTGTATATAACTGTGTATGTGACAAATAAAACTCTTGAATCTCTTGCTCAGTCTCTGGGGGACTCTAGAGCTCCCCAGGCCGTCTCGCTGACTCATCCGTACCATCAGACTCGGCTCTGTGATTCAGTTCTCTTGTCGGCCTCCCAAGTTCAAGGGCGTCCTCTTCACCTCAGTGCAGAGCAGCGACGCCCATGTTTTGAGGTCAGAGATTGGGGTCCTACTGGCGAAGGACGCGATCGAGCCGGTTCCTCTAGCCGATATGAAGTCGGGGTTCTACAGCCCCTACTACATTGTACCCAAGAAAGGGGGTGGGTTACGGCCAATCCTGGATCTGTGTATCCTGAATCGGCCCTGCACAAGCTTCTGTTCAGGATGTTAACGCAGAAACGCATTTTCGAATGCATCCATCCCCAGAATTGGTTCGCAGCAATCGACCTGAAGGATGCGTACTTTCATGTCTCTATCCTGCCTCGACACAAACTGTTCCTACGCTTTGCGTTCGAGGGGGGGCCATATCAGTACAAAGTCTTGCCCTTCGGGCTGTCCCTGTCGCCTCGCGTCTTCACGAAAGTCACAGAGGCAGCCATTGTTCCACTCAGAAAATGCAGCATTTGCATTCACAACTATCTCGACAACTGGCTTATCCTGGCCCAGTCTCGGGAGCAGTTGTGCAAACACAGGGACCTGGTGCTCCGTCACCTCAGCCTGTTGGGACTTACAACTTGTAACTGAAAGAAGAGCAAACTCTGTCCCACACAGAGGATCTCTTATCTCGGCATGGAGCTGGACTCGGTCAGTCATACTGCGCGCCTCACGGAGGAGCATGTCCGGTCAGTGTTGAACTGCTTGAATACGTTCAAGGGCAGGACGGTGGTCCCACTGAAATCATTTCAGAGGCTCCTGGGGCATATGGCATCTGCAGCCGTGGTAACGCCGCTCGGATTGCTTCATATGAGACCACTTCAAAGCTGGCTTCAAGACCAAGTCCCGAGATGGGTGTGGCAGAGCGGCAAGTGCCGGGTCTCAGTTACTCCGTACTGCCGCCAAACTTTCAGCCCGTGGTTGGACCCTTCATTTCTACGGGCGGTAATGCCCTTAGAACAAGTGTCCAGGCATGCTGTTGTCTTCACGGATGCCTCATCCACCGGCTGGGGGGGCCAAGTACAACGGGCATGTGATTTTGGGTCTGTGGACAGGGCCCCAATTGCATTGGCATATCAATTGCCTGGAGTTGCTAGCAGTACGTCTTGCCCTGGGCTGCCTCAAAAAGCTGCTGCAGGGCAAGCACATTCTGGTCCACACGGACAGCACTGAGGCCGTTGCGTACATCAACCATCAGGGTGGTCTACACTCCCGTTGCATGCTGCAATTCACCCGCCATCTCCTCCTGTGGAGTCAGAAGCATCTGAGGTCGCTTCGAACCATCCACATCCCTTGTGCACTGAACCAGACAGCCGATGAGCTCTCTCGTCAGTCAGCACTTCCGGGAGAGTGGCGACTCCACCTCCAGAGCGCCCAGCTGATATGGGACCTTTTCGGAGCCGCACAGGTAGACCTGTTTGCCTCTCTGGACTCAACCCATTGCCAGTTGTTCTATTCCCTGACCGGGGGCACCCTCGGCACGTATGCACTGGCACAGCTGGCCCCGGGACCTACGCAAGTATGCGTTTCCCCCAGTGAGCCTTCTAGCATAGACACTGTGCAAGATCAGAGAGGATGAGGAGCAGGTCTTGCTAGTTGCGCCCTACTGGCCCAACCAGACCTGGTTCTGAAAATAACTCATTTCGTTATACTGTACTTGTACATGTGTAATGACAAATAAAAATAACTTGTAACTTGTAACTTCTCCAAACTTAACACTCCTCGTGACAGCCCCTCCCTGGCCTATTCCTCTGAGGAAGGATCTTTCTCAGAGATGGGGCACCCGCGTCCAGACCTCTGGAAACTCCATGTCTGGTCCCTGGACGGGACGTGGAGGTTCTAGGTGGCCTGCCACAAGCACTGGTAGACACCATCACTTCCACTAGAGCCCCCTCTATGCATCTATGCTCTGAAGTGGAACCTGCTTGTTGAGTAGTGATCTTCTCGCCAAGAAGACCCCCGAAGGTGTTCAATTGGTATCGTGCTTTCCTTCCTGCAAGAAGGGTTGGAGCGAAGGCTGTCTCCCTCCACCCTTAAAGTGTATGTCGCAGCTATAGCAGCACATCACGGCGCAGTTGAGGGTAAGTCTGTCAGAAGGCACGACCTAATCGTCAGGTTCCTTAGAGGTGCGAGGAGGCTAAATCCTCCATACACTCTCGGGACTTAACTCTCGTGCTCAAGGCACTTCAGAGTCCTCCCTTCAAGCCATTGCAGACAGTGGAGTTGAAAGTCCTGTCCATTAAGACAGCACTCCTGACTGCATTGGCCTCCATCAAGAGGGTAGGGGACCTGCATGCACTTTCGGTCAGCGAATCGTGCCTAGAATTCGGCCCGGGTAACTCTCACGTTGTGCCCAAGGTTCCCACCACTCCCTTCCGGGACCAGGTGGTGAACCTGCAAGCGCTGCCCTCGGATAAGGCAGACCCAGCCCTAGCTTTGTTGTGTCCCGTCCGCGCCCTGCGCACTTATATTGACTGGACTCAAAGCTTCAGGACCTCAGAGCAGCTCTTCATCTGTTACGGAGGCCAGCAGAAGGGAAAGGCGGTCTCCAAGCAGAGGTTAGCCCACTGTATAGTGGATGCTATCATCTTAGTGTAACAGTCGCAAGATGTGCCTTGCCCGTTTGGGGTGCGAGCGCACTCAACTAGGAGTGTCCTGGGCGCTGGCTCAAGGCGCCTCACTGGCAGACATTTGTAGCGCTAACACGTTCACTAGATTTTATAGCCTCCATGTAGAGCTGGTTTCTTCCCACTTACTCGCCCCAGTGGCCTGTAAGCGCAAAGTACCCGTTTTTGTATCGGCTTGCAACGCCACTCCTGCCCCCTGGGCCAGATATGTGCGTCTATTCTTCTCCAGTTGTGTTCCCCAGTAATGGCAAACCCTGTCGAGCTTCTCTGTCACTCCTTCGGTGTCAGACGTGGCAGCCGTCTGACGCCAGGCCTACACCCGTATGCTTGTGGAACGTGTGTGTAGGCTGGGTGTTCATATGTAGCGGTTCCCTAATGGCAACCCCATATGTGTATTCTCCACGGTACCAGCTACCCTACTCAGCTAGCCCTGTGTCTTTCCCTTGAAAGAGCCCGCTCTGTCGTCTCTGGGGTGTTCTTTCCCCCCTGGGATCAGGTTGGATCCACCCCAGAGACCACCATAGGTAGCACTACCCTGATAGGCTAGTCCCTATGTGTATTCTGCCACCTCTCCTTCCGCTGAAGGACGTGGCTCCGCAGCGTTCCATCTTCCGAGATGGGCACGCTTTCCAATGTTATCCAATAGTCACTTGTGTGGGACTTGCAGGAAAACAGCTGTGACGGACCTTCTCGGTTTGGAGCCCTGACTTTCGCCCCAACATAGGGGCTCCCCAGCGAGCTCAAACCAGGCACTGGAAGGGCCAGCATCCCTGGCGTGTTGGTAGGATCCCCAATTTGTCGGTTAGTTCCGACGTACGTTGAACGTGACTGACTGAAAGGGAATGTCTCGGTTACGTATGTAACCCTCGTTCCCTGAAGGAGGGAACGGAGACGTACATCCCGTCACCAGGTGCTGTGACCAGACAGAAAAAACAGGCATATTTTAGCTTAATTGCTTAGCTTTAATGTTGTCAGCTATATTTTATTAGTAGCTTGTGTAGTTAATAGCTCTTTCAGCTTGAATAGTCTAGCTTTTAGCTTGATGAGCTACAGTTTCAAAGCAGCTTCCCCAACACTTTTGTTGTTAGTCAGTTAGCAAGACTTGGCTAAGTGTCATAGCCATGATGGTGGCTATAACAGGCTTCACATAACAGGTTTGGTGGCATGCTGAAATGAGAAATAGGAAATCACTTGCTAGGTTCGTGCACTTGTTGTATTGAAGCCTGTAATGTTCCTTACAGGGCTGCCGGGTCGATTGGCAGCAATAGCCAAATCAATATCTGGCCCTTTTGTGCTACTTAGTGAAGAGAGGTTTGATCTATGCCTATGGCATAGAATTGGTTTGGCTAGGAATCAAGGGCCATATATTTGTAAGCAGCCTTTATTTGAGTCAGTCACCTGCTACGGTAATTAGAAACGGACTAAGACTTCCGCTCAACTTCCCTGAGATTAACAGGTGAAGTTCAACATGAATCCCTTAACGCAAACAAACATAGATGTGCACACGTGGTCACCTATAAGTAACGATGCTCTTGTGTAACAGTTTTGCAAAAGTACAATGTTGAATTTAAATGTTTTCCCTACAACTTAATTTCCCCAGCCAACATTTTTGCTGACAGCAACTAAAATGAAGATCAAGCTGTGTAATATTTGGACATTTACCCTCCTTGACATCGACTCATTATTATCCCGTAGTAAACAAGCTTTGTGAACTGGCAGAAACAAAGCAGGCGTGGTAATTAAATTGGATTAAGTGGATTATGTGGCCCTTGTGATGAATTGGCAGTTTGGCACCCGAAAACAGTTTGGCTTGTCCTCACCTTGCTATGTCAACCCGCACGACGACATACATACACAAACACACACACTTTTGAAAGGAATTTTTGTATGACCTCCTGAGGTCGATGATCAGCATTTTCTGAAAGGTTAACATCTCTTCATAACTATTTGATGAAAAAAAAAGTAAGTTCACCCAAAAATGAAAATTCTGTCATCATTTACAAACCTGTCTGAATTAATTTAGTCTGCTGAACTCAAAAGGACATATTTTGAAGAATGTCTGTAACCAAACAGTTGATGGGCCCATTGACTTCCATACTACTTTTTTTTTTTTTTTTTTTTTTTTTTTTTTTTTTTTTAACTGTTTGGTTATCCATATTCTTCAAAATGTCTAGAAATAAAAGAAATTCATAGAGGATAGGAACAATTTGAGGGTGAGTAAATGATGATATAATTTTCATTTTTGGGGAACTATCCTTTAAGTAATATAAAATAAATAAAGTAATAATATTTGTATAAAAACTATTAATATTAATCAATATATGAATATATAATTTAAATTATAAATGTAAATGATAAATTATTATGATTTAAAAAATTTATAAAAATAATTATAATACACTATATTTACATTATGTTACTCATAAATTGTACTCATATTATCATCAATTAATATTGTATTATTATTATTATTACTACTAAAAACTTTGTTAAAATAATACAAACATTAATTAACATTCATTAAGTCACTAATTAAATAATTGTAATAATATTATAATTATTATTATGTTAGTCTAAAATAATAGTAATGATTAATAATATAATTAATTCATATTACTCAATATTAACATGATCAATTAATATAAAATGTGTTATTATTGTTATTTAAAATATTACAACAAAATATAAAATGTATCTAATATTAAATATAGATTAAAATAAAATGTAATATTAACATTAACAAATTAATTAATTAGCTAATAATGATATTATCTAAAAGTATAAAATAATAGTATTATAATATAATAATACTGTTTAATAATATCAATCAATATTAACACAATCAATTCATATAAAATGTATGATTATTTTTATGACAGTATAAAAGTATAACAAAATATTAATATAAAAGAATAACAACAATATAATAATATTAACACTATATTAATTAATATACCATATAAATTAATTAATGAACTAACTAGACATTAATCAATATAAAACTTACCATTATTATTACTATATGAGTTTAAGGCCCTAATTTTTGACATAAAGTGCATGGCCACAACAAACACACTGTGAATTTGACCCTTTGAATTTGAAACTACATTTGAATTTGACCCTTAAAAAAATGTATGTTCTATGTAGTATGAATATGGGTTGTATGAATGAAATTCAGACATACTATATCCGGCATGTTGTTACTGTCACATGACCTACAGCTGCGCCGCTTCACTTCTGTTCATAAATCCCCTCCCGTTGCCTCATGGGATAGTAAAGTGTCCATCAAAAGCACACTTCAGAATCTTTTCATCTTCTGTTGTTCGAATAGCCTACTGTGTATTCGGACATAGGCTACTGCTCTTTTGACATACTATTTTTTGCATACCATATATTAGGAAAGTATTTGGATGCATCAACAGTGTCTGGGTCACAGGGCCGGGGCAGATGTCAGCCTTTCCTTTGGGTAATTGACAGGAACAGGAATAGTAAATCCAGGTCAGCAGGCTGCTTGTAATGTGAGGTCAGCTGGGCGGACATAAGCTCTTTAGCCAGGTTTCTCCTCACTGCGACATACAGCCTACAGCTCTCCCTCTCACAGAAAACACAGCGTAAAATTAAAGGAGAACCATATGAAGAGTTCAGATGCAAAAGCCTCTAAATCCGTCTGACGTTTTTCTTTAAAAAAATGTGTCAGGCTCCTATGTATAGGTTTCTACCTAAGTACCGGTACTGAATGGGCTGAGGCTGGGATTTAGCGGGTTTGAAGTGAAAGTACTTTATGAACTTATACTATATGCGGAGAGCATTCACTCAGTATTGTTATCTCATTTTTGACCGAAGTGGCTTTTAGAGGCTTTTGCACCTGAACTCTTCATATATTTTTCTGCTTAAAAATGTTTTGCACCTAAAGAAAGGAATTGTACTTTTGAGAAGTATGTTTAAAAACCTTTGTCATTTCTGCACCGCAATAGCAAGAGAGGTTAATGCTAATCAGTTGTTTAGGAACAGAAATAAGAGCTAGCATAAACATCTGCTTGGAAAAGAAAGCTAGCATACTACACATACTGTGTTGTATACAGAATAGTATGTGAATTTTGTAAAAAGTAGAAGGTGCAGTAAAATAAATGCACAGAAAGCATAGTGCTAGCATGCTAATCTGAATTTAGCCTATAGTCAAAACATTAGTCAACAGTATTGACTTTGTATGGACTTTTTGTATCTTCTTGTACTTTTTGTACTCCACAGAAAAAGAAGTCATACAGGGTTGGAACGATATGAGAGTGAGTAAATGATGAAGAATCTTCATTTTGGGGTGATCTATCCATTTAAATACTGTATACTCGGTTTCCATAGTGAAGTGGACATGCTCAGGCATGTTCCCTCTCATGATGAATTCCCATTCTTGTTATAATTGCAAATGTGGAAACGGTTCAGGAATGTGTAATCCTGTAATAAGAAGTCAATTTAATTTTAACCTTGGAAACTATATCAAAACATAACCGTAATTTATTATTTAACAGCAGAACGTGTTCAAACAGAAGCACAACCCAGAAGAAGGGACTTTCAATCACAGAAAAACAACTCATTTGTTTTGGAATTGGTTCTGAAGGGAAAAAAGATTCATTAAAAAGTTGTTCAGAGGGTAAATGAGGTTTTGGATTTTTAATTATTAATTTATTTATTTTTTTGGTTTGTTTATTGTTATTCATCTCATGGTTTTCAATTACTGTTCCCAGTTTTAGTAAAAAACAAAGAGAAATAAATAATGAAAGGTTTGCATTGTTATCAGCCGATGTAAAAACGTACTCCAAAATACAGTATCCAGACAGGATTTCATTTAATAAAGAAGTTTAAATTAATTTAAATACAATTTAAAATGACCAATACAATATAAAAATATTAATGCATATATAACAATATAAATAACATGCATAAATAAAAATAGTGTATTAATACTTATAAAGTGTGTGTATGTATGTATGTATATATATATATGTGCATATATATATGTGTATATATATATATATATATATATATATATATATATATATATATATATATATATACACAGTGCATCAGTAAAGTATTCACAGCGCTTCACTTTTTCCACATTTTATGTTATAGCCTTATTCCAAAATTGATTAAATTCATTATTTTCCTCAAAATTCTACAAACCTAATGTATATATATATATATATATATATATATATATATATATATATATATATATATATATATATATATATATATATATATATATATATATATATATATATATATATATATATATATATATATATATATATATATATATATATATATATATATATATATATATATATATATATATATATATATATATATATATATATATATATATATATATATATATATATATATATATATATATAACAACGTGAAAGAAGTTTGTTTGAAATCTTTGCAAATTTATAATTTATAAACACATGTACACAATCATTCACAGCCTTTGCTCAATACTTTGTTGAAGCACCTTTGGCACCAATTACAGGCTCAAGTCTTTTTGAGTATGATTCTACAAGCTTGACGCCCCTATTTTTGGGCAGTTTCTCCCATTCTTCTTTGCAGAACTTCTCAAGCTCCATCAGGTTGGATGGGGAGCGTCGGTGCACAGCCATTTTCAGATCTCAGATCTTCAGATGTTCAATCAGTTTCAAGTCTGGGCTCTGGCTGGGCCACTCAAGGACATTCACAGAGTTGTCCTATAACCACTCCTTTGCTTAGGGTCGTTGTCCTGTTGAAAGATGAACCTTCAAAGCGCTCTGGAGCAGGTTTTCATCAAGGATGTCTCTGTACATTGCTGGATTCATCTTTCCCTCGATCCTGACTACTAGTCTCCCAATTCGTGCCGCTGAAAAACATCCCCACAGCATGATGCTGCCACCACCATACTTCACTATAGGGATGGCATTGGCCAGGTGATGAGTGGTTCATACTGACACGCACTGTTGCAACTGTGGGACCTTATATAGACAGGTGTGTGCCTTTCCAAATCATGTCCGATCAACTGAATTTACCACAGGTGGACTCCAATCAAGTTGTAGAAGCATCTCAAGGATGATCAGTGGAAACAGGATGCACCTGAGCTATATATATATATATATATATATATAAAAACCATAAATAACATAATACCCAATAGATTTCCTTTTTTAAGCATTGATAATATAGTGCTTAAGTAAATTAGGTGTAGTGTCCTGGTGTAAGCCAAGGCAATATAACCTGTAACCCGCTCATTCTCATTTGGTTTAATTTTCTTCATTTTCTCAGCATAACTTTATAAGTGCTGCGGTGGACGACAGGATTTTAATTGGGCCATTATGTTTGTTTAATGGCCCGTTGTAAAGAGAAAGAAATGGCCGGTCGTACCGTACACCTTTCCCGTTGGAGTACTTTGTGGAATCTTTCCAAATGCTTGATGAGTTTCCAAAGCCACAATGAAGGAAATTTGCCTTGCATGACAAAATGTAAGGCACACATCTTACTTCATCATAATTACTGTACTGAGCTTTAATATTGGCCACTTGTCATAAATCCATTCACATAATGAAGTAAAACCCTGTTACATCTGAGAGGAAGATGTATTAGTATCACTGTGAGGCATGTCAACGTGTCACTTCCCGTCTGTTCAAAGCAGTGGGAAAGTGCACCATAACTTCATATGATTAGCCTTTAATCTTTGATTCAGACACACACACACACACACACACAGAGAGAGAGAGAGAGAGAGAGAGACAGAGAGAGAGAGAGAGACAGAGAGACAGAGAGAGAGATACACACATCTTTCTATTTTAATCACAATGAATGTGATGTAACTGCACCAGATGGCTGGATTTTCTTTGTTTGGAAGCTCACTTGCACATACATCAAAAATATTATTTTTATCTAACCAAAATATATTGTATGATATAAAAGAACAGTGTAAAGTAATATTTTAAGGTGGATAAGGTGGTCCACTAAAAAACATGTATAAATAATGTAATATTATTAACATTAATATAATGTAATAAAATAAAAATGGAAAAAATATATTTATATTAAAATACTTTTGTAGTTACTTTTTATCTTATTTACTTATTTGCTACTGTGTGCACAAAAATAAATATAAAATAAATAAAAATGGATATATCATTTATTATTTTATTTTTATTTAGTATTATAACTTATTCATTTATTATTTGATACTAACTATGAGCACAGAAATAAATATAAAATAAATATATAAATAAAATTGTATATATATTGGCCGTTTGTTGTAGTATTATATATCATTATTTTATTCTATATTACATCTTATTGTATGATGATAGACAGACACAGGCAGACAGACAGACAGGCAGACAGACACAGACAGACACACACACACACACACACACACACACACACACACACACACACACACACACACACACACACACAGACAGACACACACAGACAGACACACACAGACAGACTGACAAACAGGCAGGCAGACAGACAGACACAGACAGATTGACAGACTGAAAGACAGGCAGACAAACTGACAGACAGACAGGCAGACTGACAGACAGGCAGACAGACTGACAGAGACAGACAGGCAGACAGACAGACATAGATAGAAACTGAACTAGTTCTATCTATAGAACTAGATAGATATAGATAAATATACATAGATATGAAACTAAAGATTTTTATTTTGTTTATTTGTTTGTTTCTTTGCTGTATGGCCTCAGTTGCAGACTGACAGAGCCTGAAATAAACCATGTCATGCAAAGAAAAGGCCATTCCTCTCTGTGGAAAAAAAGAGATACAAGTCTTACCGTGTGTCTGCCAGACCTGTCAGTAAGGCCTGTTTTATCAGGTCACATTGTCATGGATTATGGATGTTACTGTGGCAACCTGACAGAATGGAATGCTTTGTCTCTGTGTCTCTCTGTCTATCTCTCTCTCTTTTCCTGCATATGAGCAGTGATTTCTGAAGGGTCCTTCTAGCTCTGAGCCATGCTTTCAGGCTGCTTCACTCCATCAAACAACTGATAAAACGGTCCAGGGAGAGAGAGAAAGATAGACTGCTTTGCCAGACGTGTATACCGGGGCTTGTGAAATGGACCAGATAAACTCCAGTAAGTGTGAATATATCTCGCTGCGATTAAAAGACTACATTAAACAAGCTACCAAATGCTTGAGTGATTCTTCGATTATAGTGTGCGGATTTGCAAGCAAACCTATTTTATTTTCTTCTCTGCGTGCCGGCTGAGTATAAATAGGCTGTTGCGAGAAAACCATTAATAAACAACGTCTAATGATGCTTCAGTAAACAAAATTTGTCAACTATACGGAATGGCTCACTATTTGCTAATAGAGAGAACTGGCCACCAGGGACAATTTAATAAGAATTCAAGAGTCCTAATAGCTTCTGCTAAGGATTTCTAATATCTCTGGAAAAGGCTAACTGTTAGCTTTCACATTCATCTCAATGGGAAAGTACGAACTGGAAGTATGGCCAGGACCTGGATGGACCCCAAAAGATATTTCTTGTTCTTAGCAGTGTTATCTACAGTAAACTAGCTGACGTTATCTATCAACTAGCATGGTATCTATCTGAAACATGCTAGCAATGCGATAAAACATATCTATCTGAAACATGCTAGCAATGCAATAAAACATACTAGCAACTACATAGCAACAGCCTAACAACCTTTCTAAGAACCTAAGTAACCGCATAGCAACACCCTAACAACCACCCAGAGTACCCAGCAACCACATAGAAGCACCCAAGAAACCACCCAGAATACCCTTGCAACTGCATAATGTAGCAACACCCTAGCAACCACACAGACTATCCAGCAACTGCATAGAAACACCATAGAAACCACCCAGAACGCCTAGCAACCACATAGCAACACCCTAGCAAATATCCAGGATACCCTAGCAACCACATAACAACACCATAGCAAGCACCCCACATACCTTAGCAACTGCATAGCAACAGCATATTGCAACCACAATATATTTTCAAAATATAAAAAAACAAAACAATATATCAATGGTAATAATACTACTAGCCGACTAATTAGCTAACAGTACACTAATCTAGTAAGTAGGGTAATCAGCTAACATTATGCTAAAATGGTCAACTAGCCATCAAATATAATATTGTATGTGCCATATATAGATATATATATATTTTTTTTACAAAGTATATTAATTATTGTGTGTACATAATAAACAATATATTTAAACAATATTAAAGTCCCCATGATATCAAAATTGAAGCTTTTAGTATGAATATGTTATCTATAAGCTAGTGTGCTCCAAAACAAATGACAAAATTCGCATTTAGAAGATATAGGCATTATATCAATTATAAATTATAACAAACTTACAGTCTCTCACTTCCCCCCAATATGGATAAATGATTTTGATGACATCACTCTGCACTTCAGCTTCTCATCAGATTTTCTGTCCAATCAAATACTCTCTTGAATCTGAAGCTTCCCGCCCCCTGCATTATAAATATACACTGAAGCTGGGGTTAAAATCAGTCACTTGTTCACACAATTTAATATTTTCTACACGGTGAATGGCACATAGTGCACTATATAGGGGATAGGGATCGATTCAGACAGTTTCACACAGTCCTGAGACACGATAGAACAGAGCGGATCATATGTGCGAGTCGGTGCAGACCAGAAAACATATTGGACCCATTTGAATTCTACACAGAATGCTATAATTTAAAGCAATATGGAGGAGATTAGGAGAAATGGTTAGAGGATCATAGGAAACTGTGGCTTTACCAAACTCAACTGGCCAAGCTGTGATATAAACGTAATGCTAGTTGCTATTTTAAAAAAGGGGGAGGAGCTGCTCGATATGTCCCGCCCTGTCTTCCTATTTCAGTGGAAATTACATCAACACATTAATGCTGCGTATTTCAAGGTACTTCAGTGGGCCTTATATATATATAAAATTTAAATAATACAGTTTTACTATAAACAATGATTTTGAAGGATTTCTAAGAAGACACTCAATAGAAAATAATAATAAAAAACTATATTTATATATTTATTATTATATAATATATATATATATATATATATATATATATATATATATATATATATATATATATATATATATATATATATATAATTATTATTATTATTATTAGCAATATATTTTTGGTCATTGTTTGTATATTTAAAACGTGTTTCATTGCATTTATTTACGGTGTGAATTTGCAGAAAACAGATTGAGGTGATAGGTTTCCCATAATTCTCTGTGGCAGCATGAGAGACCCCACAGCTCTTAAAAACCTCCTCTGCTACGATATAATGCCATTTTTACTTTAATTACGGCATCTACCAAAGAAAACCAGTGAAATTTGACCCCTCTGGATCCTACTGCTAACGTTTTGAACGTCTTCCAGTGACTTCTGTCTTTTAAAATTTCTACAATACACTTTTTAACCCACTCAACTCTCTGTTTATTTTTTACAGCAATGATCTGTAAGTACTTCACTATCTAACCACCAGCAGATGGACTCAGCATGTGGAAATCATCGGGGCCACACGCACAATGCGGTGATCGGAAGAGCTTTTGTCATCCAGTAATTGTTGCCATCTCCAGTCTCTAATCTTTCACTGAGTCATTCCGGTCACTGATCTGGGACCAGCTTCACTGTCTCGTTAAAAAGTTGTGTCTGAGCGACACATGAAGGGAGATGCTCATAGATTACATTTCTACTCAAGGGTTTGCCTGTTCAAAAATATTTCAAATTGATAGAATCAAAACTGCATTTCCAGTTACATTTTTGTAGCAGTGGTAGCTAAATCAACATGCTAATCAGCTAGCATTATGCTAATCAAACCGGCTGATCTGAGACCACAGTCTAATTATTTTTAATGTAGTTTGACATCTTATCAAAAGATGGAAGTAGAAGATTAACATAGAGCATGTGTTGTGAAATAGCTGTGAAATGTTTAGCTATTTTTAGCAAGTTTTGTGACTCTCCTTCAACTCTAAAAACTCTCAAATCTAAAGTTGCATCTGAGTCATCCCTGTGTCTAATTAAGATTGAGACAGTTCCACTGACGCTTTAGCAAAGAGACAAAGGCCCTGTATCATGACATATTCGCGTTGCCATGGCAGTCAATGGTCTTTTCAACGTCCCTGGACAAATAGCGACTCAATCGCTAATTAGCCAACAGATTGAACAAGAGGCTCAGGCTCCACATGTTTAGAGCAGCTTAGTGGCCACTGTTTTAGGCTGATGAAGTGGTCTTTTTACGCGCCAAAGAGCCGCAGGTGGTTGTGCCGACTTCTTAGCTGAAGTAAATCACTCCTAGGCTATAGGCTAGGCTAGTGTTAAAAGTGTTGTTATCATTTGGATGGGGACCTGTTTCAAAGTCTTGATTTTGTTTTTGGGCTCTACTAGAAAAGGTTTTCATATTTGAATGTTCAAAAAACACATTATTTATGTTGCAGCACCTCTCTTCACAAGCCAGGCTTCCATTACAGATTTGCACAATATTTTTTAAATTGAGAAATGGCGGCATTTCCATTAATCAGTGTTATGCGGCTAAAATATTTGTGACAAGCAGGGCGAGCGAGAGCCGTGAGAGAGCGACGCAAGGCCGGTTTGTGATTGGAAGATGAGCGCCAGCTGCGCATCACAGGCACCAATGTAATACAGTTCTTTGTTCAGGGAAGAAGGAGGCGGGAACCGGCGAACATTCAACACACTTTAATAAAAAAGCACAACGGGTTAGTAGTAACACTCATGGTTTAACACTTTCCACACATGCCAGGATGACGAAACTTAGTGTGTTTCTGGGTGTTTCTCCCTCATATCTGCTTCGACGTCTCGATAAATTGTGCCACTTCTTTGTTGTTTAGAATCCAGTATTCCCTTAATTCTGTTGTCTTTTATGAGTTTAATAAAGAACTCTCTCTTGTCTTCTGTCTAAACATACCGTGTCATATTTAAAGAGTGATCGACTTTTACATATGCCAGGTCACCTGTAAATGTGAAAAGAAAAAAACTGTTTCCATTGCAGTTTTGCAAAACATTCCTTTTTCGAATTACCTGAAAAACCACCTTATGCAAGCATAAAAAACTTTTTTGCGATATATGGGAGTCGAAATTGACGTGTTTCCATTGGGCGTATTTTCAATTCGCGCTATCTGAAGGATAATGGAAACGCAGCTACAGTCTGTCAGTAACACTATGTTTAGTTCCTGTCTCTATGAAGCCCCTCCTTCTGAAATGTGCAGTGTGTTGTGATTGGTGGGCTGGAGCAGTGTGTTGTGATTAGTCAACCGCTTCGAGCGAGTTTGGGAAACGTCACGTCCCTTACCATAACCACGAGTTTCAGTACACTAATGCATTTTCTTATGCCTTGGGTGGGAATGATTTAAATGAGGAATATTGTGGCATGTTCGTTCCCATAAGAAAACTCAAGACATATAAAAATACTAATTCAAGATAAGAAAACCTGAGGTGTTTCAGGGAGTTCAGAAACAATGTTTGCTTATATAGAGAATAACTACCTTTGGAGTGATTTTGTGTTTTTGTAACAGATCTTTTTCATGCTCAAACAGCAACATTACACACTAAAGAAAGTTGACAATATATATAAAAAAGCATAAGAGGGTGAAGAAAGATGAAGAAACATCATTGTGTGTGGCCTTCATACTGGCCTGACGATCCATCTACAACAATAACATTGACGGTTATTCTTATTTGTTTGTGTACACCCTGAAGGAGAATGAACAATGAGGAAAGGCAATTCATTTCGCTTCACTATAACCTTGCTTCCGCTGAGAGTTCACGGCTCCCAGGAAGCTTTCAAAATGTCAGCGCATATCACGAATGCAAAAGGACGACACTAAGCCATCAATATTTTCACGCAGTTCCCAGCTTGAGGCCCACGAATCTAAAGTACCAAATCTGATAACCAGAGATTGATTTTTTTTTTTTTTTCTTTTTTTTCTCAAATATGTCAAGTCGAACGTCACATTTCATGGAAATCAATTATATTCTGGTTGGTCTCAAGAAGGAAACAAAATTTAAAGCACAAGAAATGGCTAAAACATATATATATATATATATATATATATATATATATATATATATATATATATATATTTTTTTTTTTTTTTTTTTTTTTATTGTACTTATTTGCATATTATATATATAATAAATTAAAAATATGCTTTCAAAACAGATCACATAATTTATATTTATATATATATATATATATATATATATATGAAAATAAATATCTATACCAGGACAGCTGGAACCAATGAGATCCTAAGACGCTGGGTGTGACAGGATTTTCCACACACTATTTCTGAAGTCATATCTATCAGAAGTGTGTGTGCCTCTCTGACAAAGGGAAATGAAATGGCACTGAGGGCAATCGAATAAATCAGCATGTTCACATCTCAGCTCCCACAATGCATTTCAACCGTGTGGTATTTTTTTATACTAAATGGGCACTTTTTACTCATTCAGAGTAGGAGGCTTCAGCTCTTTTTCAAACCTTAATAAGCTACTACTGCCAAACAACGTCCTAACTGAAAAAAGAGCTGAAACTTCCTAACTGAAACGAAACCCCATAAGTTACAGATTTGGAACTTTACATGCGCTTAAACTCTATAACGCAACTCCCAGAGAGAGACTCGATTCACAATAGTGCTTGACGTTAACATGTTGCTAAGCAAACAGAGAATTTACATTTCGGCGAATGAAGTTGTACAGTCTCATTCGTTAGTGTTAATAGGATCTGCTTACGCCCTACTGACGGTTAGGTTTAGGAGTGGACCTTCATGCTTGCTTTTATCTAAAAATCACTGTTTCTGTACAATCACTACCTCAAAGTTACATTTTCTCATAATATCAGGTTGGTGATACTCTAACAAGAATATCAATGTGTAACATGTTAAGTTAGATTGAACTTTATATTTGTCTGGATTTAAATATTTTTCATTGAGCATGCAATGCATTCTAGGATTACTTCTCATTTATGAAGGATGATTGAAATTCTGGCTTACAATTTGGGCAAAATAAGGTATCTAAACTCATTTTACATCTGTAATGTGATGTATTTCTGAATACTAGATATATGATGAGGAATGTAGGGAAGCACCCAATTTTATAGACTGGGAATTGATTGAAGAGCTGATGTGACAGCTTCATTTTAGTGGCCGATTTGGAACACAACTATAGACTATAATTTTGCTGCATTCCATTCACCTCAAAGAATGGATGTCGCAGGGAATGGCGTCATACCCGAGTTGACCACGTTCCAGTACAAAGGTCAGAAAACTAAGATGGGTGCATTCAGACAAAACTTTGTTGTGCTTGCCTTGCTCTTTTGGAATATAAACGCATAAAAAAAGCGGGATTTTCCATAGTATCATGTCCACAGACAGAGGTTGGATGGTACTGTGTGCACCACAGAGTTGGAGACAGAAGTGTAATAAACAATATATTACTATTGTTTCACTACGCTTGATGCGCAGAGCAGCCATATTGGATTCTGAAGTCAGAGTTGTTGTGCTTCTCCTATATACTGTATATATCAGTTCATAATATTGAACTGTCCAAAACAGCCCTGAGCCATCGAGGCATGGACTCCACTAGACCCCTGAAGGTGTGCTGTGGTATCTGGCACCAAGATGTTAGCAGTAGATCCTTTAAGTCCTGTAAGATGCGAAGTGGGGCCTTTGTGGATCGGGCTTGTTTGTTCAGCACATCCCACAGATGCTCGATTGAATTGAGATCTGGGGAATTTGCAGGCCAAGTTTCTCATCTCGTCTGTTTGATCGGACCACACGGGCCAGCCTTTGCTCCCCATGTGCATCAATGAGCCTTGGCCGCCCATGACCCTGTTGCCAGGTCACCTGTTCCTTCCTTGGAGCACTTTTGATAGATACTGACCACTGCAGACCGGGAACACCCCACAAGAGCTGCAGTTTTGGAGATGCTCTGACCCAGTCGTCTAGCCATCACAATTTGGCCCTTGTCAAACTCGCTCAAATCCTTACGCTTGCCCATTTTTCCTGCTTTTAGCACATCAACTTTGAGGACAAAATGTTCACTTGCTGCCTAATATATCCCACCCACTAACAGGTGCCGTGATGAAGAGATAATCAGTGTTATTCACTTCACCTGTCAGTGGTCATAATGTTATGCCTGATCAGTGTATACCGATCAGGCATAACAATATGACCACTGACACTTCAGTTCACATTTACTCCACTTCACATTACTTAATTTCACACTTACTTCACTTCAATTCACATTTACTTTACTTCACATTGACCTTACTTCACATTTACTTCACATTTACTTCACTTCACTTCACACTTAAATAAAACACAAAACTCCTCACATTCTTCATTCAGGCTGCCTCACAGCATTCCACCTTTGGCCCTGTCCCAAATGGCATGCTAAACCCTCACGGTCTTCCTCTGAGTCCACACTATCACGACATAATGTCACTTTGACTGCCGGGTAGAAGTCCTCTGCGTAGCTCGTGAACTGAAGTGCGCATTGAGGGGCATAGCAGCCACAAAGGGGGCGCTCACGACTACCCTTCTTTAAGCTTAAATAACGAATGGGACACTCTACAGTCAGGTGGACTTAACAGACATGCGCACGCAGTGGCCATTGTAAGTCCACAAGACTGAAAGTGCACATGAAGTGTGCCATTTGGGGCAGGGCCTTTATGGGGGAACAATAGCCATTGGGGGAGTGTCTTTTGTCTCCCCTAGTGTGAATCACATAAATATTCATGGGAATCCACACTCCCACACATACAGCAGTGCTGACACAAAACGGACTCACATTTTAGCAAAACTTACTAACCATGCATAATCTTTATTTTCTAACTATTCTCACATATTATTTTAGCAGAGATTGTGCTGAATAAAGCAAAATTACATGTTGGCCAATAGTATGTTATAAGTAGCTGAAATAAGCACAAATGTCAGGGCATGTCAAACATCTCAAGGGCCCCAAAAACACATCAGACCCCAGAGGGTTAATAGTGCCCAGACGTTACACTCTGTTCTCCATGTGTGCCATGCCACACACATTTCTTTTTTGAAGCACACACCCTTGCTAAGCAGCACTGTTTCTGCTTAAATCGTTAATTACAACGCCTTGCATCATTGTGTGTGTGTGTGTGTGTGTGTGTGTGTGTGTGTGTGTGTGTGTGTGTGTGTGTGTGTGTGTGTGTGTGTGTGTGTGTGTCAGTCCATTTTATAAATTTCCCATTGCTCTTGGGTTTTAATGTTAACAGATCTTTGGAAATGGCCCAAACCCTTGAGAAGAGCTGCCCACTGTGACACATGTTTTACAGATTACGCTGGCTGCAGATACATTTCCAGCTCGACACTTTTGCAGAAACCGCCGCTAATTGGCCTAAATATTATCATGTGATCTCCTGAGAGTCAAACTGCAATACTTTTATTCTCAAATGCCTTCATTTAGTTTCAAAATTATTGTGGTTTTGTGTGTTTATTTTGCAGCCAGGTGCAACAACGTGCTACCCAGCGCCACCGCATGACCTCGGAGCTCAAACAGAAGTCCAGATAAGGATGTGGCCGCTTGAATACCCCTGTGTTTTTCCCATAGTTCAGTTCCCAGACAGAAAAACCTCTGAGTCAATGCCTGAGAATGCAGTGCGGGCAGTGAAAACTACTGCAGCCTGCACAAATACCCTCTGTGTGACGATACATGAAGATAATGACAACAGAAACAGCCTGAATCGTTCTTGCTGGTTTACAGAGACACATCGCATATTTTTAAAGGAACGTACTTGGTTAAATACAAGATGTGACATGCTGTCAGTAACCACAGAAAACCATTTCATCTCCTCCCTCAGTTGAAAAAACAAACACATCCATGTATACACATCCATTTCCTTACAATGGAAGTCAGAGATAGCATTTTTGTTTAAACACTGTAACATATAAAATTGTAAAAGTTATTTTGAGCTGTATAGTTGTCTAAAACACTCCAGGACTATTTTTTGCATTGACTATTTTCTCATTTAAGAATCCAATGTGAAACATTAGCATGTTGCTATGCTATCAATGCATCTCTCTACTGTAATATCTGATATGATTAGCTTGTAGTAAACCAAGAAATATTCATTTACACGGATAGTTCATCCAAATGTATTCACAGTGAAGGTCAATGGGGTCCAATATTGTTGTTCAAAATATCTTCTTTTGTGTCCCACAGAATAAAGAAATTCATACATGACAAAATTTGTATTTTTGGGTGAACTGTCCCTTTAAGACCAAAGTAAACGCATTTGAAGTTGACTTGTGAGTTTGTAAGTTTTGTACTATGGTAAAACAAAAGAACAAAAAGAATCATTTAGGAACCACAATTGTACACTTATACATTTACGATTATATCCCTCAATATAAGACGCAGTCACTACTATTACATATTTATTCAACGTCTGCATTATGGAGTTGACATAAAGCTTATGTGGAAGGTATTATACAAACATATTTGGCATGCCATATTTTTCATTTCATCGTCATGCACCTCAAGTGTAAACAGGCCTGTGCGGAGACCGTACAAATGTCAACAAAAGGGATGTGCAAATAGGGAACTTCTCAAATAATGAGCTCTCTGCTTACATGACTATGCTAATTCCGCACAACCTTTAAACCTGAACGATCCTGTATTTTTGCGCATTTAAATCTGCTTTTAGTTTACCTCCTTTCAAACTCGGGCCTCTGAGAGCAAACTTTGACACCGTGTCAGAGAGGCTAATGAACTGTGTAGTATTGCTTCATGCATAACAACGGGTGTCTGTCAAATCAACATGCAACTCAACTGTTTGTCTGAACAAAGTACATCACTGTCTGATGATTGTATTTCGTTCATTTGCTGCTTCTATGACAGACAACGCTGTGTGTTTTTTGTCTGTGCGCTGTGAAAGCTTATATCATGTGGATTTTCATATGTTTTTCATCTCTTTCTCTCTCCGTTTTGCCTTTCAATGCATTTTTTCTCCCTCTCTCACAAAACAGACAACAACCCCTCACCACCCCCAGAGAACGTGGGGTATGATGCTTGTGGTGAAGAGGAGTCTCTTTGTTGCAGTCTCAAAGCTTGCAGCAGCTCTCGCTCCCTCCTCGAAACTGCTATCAAATTATTGCACCGGCCCCTTGAGCTTCACCCCACAGACCCCCACTTATTTTTTTGTGTATATATATAAAGGTTTTTGTAGCTGTCTGGAACTTCAAACTCTAAGCTAAAGGCTGTTTCTATGTTGGTCTTTTCTTCTATGTGGGTTTTCAACTTACTACATACACCGTTCAGGCATAACATTATGACCACTGACAGGTGAAGTGAATAACACTGATTATCTCTTCATCACGGCACCTGTTAGTGGGTGGAATATATTAGGCAGCAAGTGAACATTTTGTCCTCAAAGTTGCTGTGTTAGAAGCAGGAAAAATGGGCAAGCGTAAGGATTTGAGCGAGTTTGACAAGGGCCAAATTGTGATGGCTAGACGACTGGGTCAGAGCATCTCCAAAACTGCAGCTCTTGTGGGGTGTTCCCGGTCTGCAGTGGTCAGTATCTATCAAAAGTGCTCCAAGGAAGGAACAGTGGTAAACCGGCAGCAGGGTCATGGGCGGCCAAGGCTCATTGATGCATGTGGGGAGTGAAGGCTGGCCTGTGTGGTCCGATCAAACAGACGAGCTACTGTAGCTCAAATTGCTCAGGAAGTTAATGCTGGTTCTGATAGAAAGGTGACAGAATACACAGTGCATCACAGTTTGTTGCGTATGGGGCTGCATAGCCGCAGACCAGTCAGGGTGCCCATGCTGACCCCTGTCCACTGCCGAAAGTGCCAACAGTGGGCATGTGAGCATCAGAACTGGACCATGGAGCATTGGAAGAAGGTGGCCTGGTCTGATAAATCACGTTTTCTTTTACATCACGTGGATGGCCGAGTGCTTGTGCGTCGCTTACCTGGGGAACACCAGGATGCATTACGGGAAGAAGGCCAGCCGGCGGAGGCAGTTTGATGCTTTGGGCAATGTTCTGCTGGGAAACCTTGGGTCCTGCCATCCATGTGGATGTTACTTTGACACTTCCCACCTACCTAAGCATTGTTGCAGACCTTTCATGGAAACGGTATTCCCTGGTGGCTGTGGCTTCTTTCAGCAGGATAATGCCACACAGCAAAAACGGTTCAGGAATAGTTTGAGGAGCACAATGAGATGGTGAGATCACCGGCTTACTATTGACTTCATGTGAGCACAATGAATGTATGCGCCAATCAGTGGCCAAAACTGAGCCGGTGTTCTGACGTAGAACCCAGACGCGCTTCACCGTGTTAACTACGTGAACAGCGTAGGAGACTGACATGGAAGAGAAGAAATTATTGAATAAAGTCTTTTTGTGGGTGTTTTTTTGCGCACGAAGAGTATTCTCATCGCTTTATAACATTAAGCTGCTGTAGCCACATGGACTATTTTAATGATGTCATGTCTTTACTACCTTTCTGGGCTTTGAAATTGGTTATAACATTGCTGTCTATATAGGGGGGTCAGATAGCTCTCAGATTTCATCAAAAATATCTTTCGTATCGAAGATCTTGAGGGTGTGGAACGACATGAGGGTGAGTAATTTTCATTTTTGGGTGAACTACCCTTTAAGCTGCTTCACCTTTTCTGATTATTTGGAAGAAAACATGCCAAACTACCCTTTTATTACAGGATTCAGTCTTTAATTAGGCTCATTTAAAGCCATATCAGTATACCACCTTGACATTTTAACTGTGCTCATCAAAATAAATCATTTTAATTTCATCATTGAAGTCCTTGTTAAGTACATTTTGTATGTACTTTTATTTAAACACAAAAACTTGTCATTAATTAAGTAAATAAATATTATATTAATTATATTATAGAAATGAATAGAACATTTTAAGTCTGTTCTTGGGAGTATAAATATGTATTAAAGAGACTGAAAGCTTGATGCAGGGTATAGAGTGAATATCATCCGAATAATCACTCAAAGAAAATTAATAATTGATCAGGCAAACTCCAGACGCCAAGAGGAAAGTGATTTTCCTTGAGGGCCCGTGATGACAGATGGCGAACCACCGGATTCCAGTCTCCGCCCAGCCGCCTCATATTCCCCGCCCCTCTCAGTGACATCACCGGCGCTCCGGCCCCGCCCAGATGCGATGCGAGACGCGTTTGCCCAAGAACCACAAAGGAGCACAAAGTGACCAACTCAACACTACAACTGCGTGCTGCTTTGGATAAACATAACAGGAATGCAGAGGTGAGTTTACGCCATCGTTACGCATTTTGTGCCTGTTAATCCTCACGCCTGGTTTTGAAATCATTCGGATTATATTTTGAAACCTCCGAAATGTTTGTGTCCCTGTCTAAGCGCTCAGTGTTAAGTAGAACATGCGTTTTTCAGCTGCTTTTACAAGCCTGAAGTTGCAATGATGCACACGTATCAGGTGTATTCACATTTTAAATGCATAAACTTAAATGGGTATATTAATAAGGCAAAATTGACTTTATATACATTACATATATAAAGGTTTTAGATCTAGAAAGGATGGATTTATTATTTGCATGAAGTAATTTACACTTAATTTGTGCATATTTAACCAACTTGTACAGTTAAGTAGTAGGGTATAAAGTAAAAACTTGAACTGTCTTATAATTGATATTCCCAGAATTCTCTTTATGAACCATCACTTATTGTTGTGTGTAGCAATGTCTTCATTGAGATATAGCCAGTGCCTACCTGTGTTATTTTTTGAATAGTTATAGTGATTTCTTTTAATTTGACAAAATGGTCAAACCCATTTAAAACCACTATAAATACACCAGCTTATGCCGAAATACCAAAGTTACTGCAGTTACTGCTACTAAAAAAATAATGAATTTGGTAACTGTGTCTAATTTTAAGTACTAAACTACTGTAACTCTGGTTACAATGGTACAGTTTCATTAGGACTGACTTGTTTTGGTTTGACACTTGGTTGTTTGTTACCGTGGTTATCAGTGTTTGATAGTCATGACCACCCCGGTGGTCATTTCTAATGGTGAGGAGGACATCCTATACATCCCCCCCCCTCCCTCTCCCAATCCCTCTCCGCTCCCATTCCCTGCCGTCGATCCCCTCTCCTCTTCCTCCCTCCCCTTCCCACATTCCTTTCAGACTTTGAATGGAACAGGATTGACCTGTGGCATAACTCAGTCTCGTTTTTCTACAAGACCTCAGCTTCCCTCTGTTATATTAACAATTTATTTTCAAGTTAGGTGGTGTATTAAATATTCATGGGCCGCAGAACAAATGGCTGCTACTTTAGATCCGTATGGGTGTGTGTGTGTATGCTTGTGTATTTTGAATAACAAAGTTATATTCTATATCCGTATGAAATATTTTTGAACTGTAGAGTATAACAGTAACTTCTTTTGTACGAGCTTGCTTGCAGTGAAACCACATTTGTTGAGTTCGAATACATCTTGAAATCTTGAAAGTCAAGATATAAAGAGCCTTTCCTTCGAGGAATGTTCCAGACTCTATACAAGTTAACGTGTGTCGATAACCGCAGAAAAAATGCTCTTATTTGATTAGGACTTTTCATTCCGTTGGTAAAAATAAGCAAAATATGCTTGTACAGTAACACACTTACAATGGAACTAAACTTTGGCTTCAGTATGACGAGTGAAGTCATGAGTTTTAAACATTCATGTGTTCAAGCCACTATGTGTATTTTTTCGCTGCTAGAGGTCACTTATTCAAAACAAAGGCGTAGCTTGATGATGCCTTGATTTCACTGAGCTTTTATTATACCACAGACGACCGCTTCTTCCGCTCATGCATATATGGGGTAACGCAGCGCTGTTTTATCATATTAGATACACTTGAGTGTGTTGAAAGTTGTTATAATGTTACTCGCTCGGCCGCTACTATGACACACTTAAGCTAGATTGATATTAGGCATGATAAAACATGGTACTAGCGGTAAATCAAGAAAATGAGATTTAAACAATAAGACTAACTGTGTTGAGCTATATAACAATCATTGGTTTTCCATCTATGAATGTATCCAAACAGTTTCTCGCCTGTCTAATAAAACACACAATATATTAAAGCATATTTGGTGTTTCCATGGTTTCAAACCGGACATCGAGGGTAACGCGGGTATGATGTCATTGATAGGCGACACACAGACACATTCCGTGTCCTGGTTAAAATAGCTTATTTCTCTGGATTTAAACGTTCTTGGAAACATTTGGGATAATGTAAGTACAACAAAGTATATAACATTGTTCTAGTTGTTTTTGGATATTTTAATCCAAAAAATCTTACATATTGTGCCTTTAACCTGAAACTAATGTGATTAAAATAACTTTATAACTTTGTATGTGCTGTCTAAAAGATCGATTTAAGGAACTTAGCAGCACAAACAAAAGATTTTGTTCTATAAGTTTTACATTTCTGCTTTTTAATGTCAGCAATGCCTTAGACCATCAGTGTCCATTATTGTAAAATGTAACATAAATTAAATATATTTGTTTTTATGAACTGATTAGGTCATAATTGTCCAGGGATGTGACAAACTCTGTATTTTGGTAGGTGGAATGACTGAATGACTATTCCAGTGGTTTCCAACCACGTTCCTGGAGGCCCACCAACAGTGCACATTTTGCATGTCTCTTGCATGGACTCACTATTAATGACTGATGACTTGAATCAGGTGTGTTTGATTGAGGAGACATGCAAAATGTGCACTGTTGGTGGGCCTCCTTCAGGAATGCGGTTGGGAACCACTGGACTATTCGACTAATCAGTCTTAAAGGGATAGTTCACCTAAAAATGAAAATTCTGTCTTCATTTACTCACCCACATGTTGTTCCAAACCTGTATGAGTTTCTTTCTTCTGTCGAACTTAAAAGATATTTTGAAGAATGTTGGTAACCAGACAGTTGATGGCAGCTATTGACTTCCATAGTAAGGGGAAAAAAATACAATAACTAAAATAAATCACAGTCTCACAGATGCTGTCTTGCGTTGTTCAAAAACAAAACGATGAGAGACCCATTGTCCAAAATTGTCTATCTGAAATGTGTTTGGCTATAGTGTATGTAGTGTGTTTGCACTTGTAGTTCGGTTCTCTTGGTTCTTTTGGTCCAGACCAAAAAAAGAAAATGATACAAAAACAAACAAACAAATGCTTTCATCATGACGTATATTTTGCGATTAAACTTACCGAACTTACTAACCAGTTGAGAACTCATGAAGAGCTTATCAAAACGTATAGACATCACAACACGCACAAACGAAGAACGGTGTTTCTGACGCCTGTACCGAACTGTAATGGGCAACAAATCTATGATGAGAAAAAACAGGTATGCTTGAGCATTCTGTCCATTTTAGGGTTGCATCTTGTGACATCATATCCTGTTTTTGGTTTGTTTAGATGTCTTTGGTCTGTGTCTCGTTCATATTTCAGTTGAGATATTCAGTTCACTTTTTGGATTGCTGGTTAACCCTTAAATGCATACTTTGCATCTTATTAACAATATTAACAAGAAAAAAAAAAAAAAAAATTATAAAAGAATGCCTGTTTTTCCATTAATTTTTTGTAAAAATTGTGTAGGGTTGCTAATGACCTGAGGAGTATGTATGTATGTATTTATTTATATATATATATATATATATATATATATATATATATATATATATATATATATATATATATTATAATATAATATAATATAATATAATATAATATAATATAATATATATATATATATAATATTATATTATATATTATATTATATTATATTATATTATATTATATTATATTATATTATATTATATTATATTATATTATATTATATTATATTATATATATATATATATATATATATATATATATATATATATATATATATATATATATATTATTATTATTATTATTATTATTATTATTTATATTTAAAAAATTTTCTGCACAACAATTATTGAATCTTTAATAACGGAATAAGTACAATTCACATTTATTCCACAAGGCAGAAAGGTAACGAAATATGCTTTATTTTATTCTTCTGTAATTGTTACTCAATATCAGGAGAGTTATATATTATCACGACTGGTAGAGATCCATCCGTGTAAGGTATAGATCCGGTCATAAAGATTAGAAAGAAGGGTTAACATGTATTTAGTCAGTATCATACTCGTTCTGTTGTCCAACAGAATATATGTAAATAAGAAGAGCTTTATTGGACATTCTGCTATTTTATATTAAAATGACAGTATGTGAGCGCGGATTAGGAGAGAAAATGGATGTAAAGTGTGGATAGTGCATTACACCATCTAGCATCATTTAGAGACTTTTTGAGCAGGCTTTAGCTACTTTCCATTGAAAATAATTGGTAACACTGACTGAAACCCATTTTTTTCAGCGGTCTCTGTCCGCTTGTTTGGTGTGCATCAAAGTTAGACTTGCAGCATTTGAATCTCACTAACAGAGCAACTTTATCAAACCAAACTTCAGTGTTCAGTTCACACTTGTAAGCGGACCGAGACCCATTTATCAGGGTGTGTTCACACTTGGCATGTTTGGTTCGATTAAAACGAACCCTGGTGCGATTGCTCTGTTATTGCTGCTCATTTGAATAAGTGTGAACGCTGCCATCTGAACCCTGGCGAGCACCAAACAAGCGGACTGAGACCCCTAAGGTCACAGTTCGGGTTTCCTTGGTTTGAACCTGAAAAACAGGGTCTGCTTCCAAACAAAAATCTGGTGTGATTCGAATGAAATATGAACGAAACACAGACCAAAGACATGTAAACGAACCAAAAGAGGGACAAGATGCGACCCTTAAAAGGACAGAATGCTCAAGCATACCTAATGTAACATAATGATGCCCATCAAGTATCAGAAACGCGTCTCCTCATGGCAGATCCTCATTTGTGTGTGTGACGGTGTGTATAAGCTCATCACGAGTTCTCAGCTGGTCAAAATACCATCATACGTAGGCTACGCAAACACAACAAGCACATTTAGGCCGGCACACAGCATTGTTTTGGATGTTTGGTAAGTTCTGTCACAAAATAAACATCATACAAGTCGACCAATCAGGTCGTGAACATATCCCTGTTCCTTTAGTTTGGTTATCTTTAGGTTCGGTGTTAAAATGCCAGTGTGAACGCTAAGCGGACCAGGACTTTTTTTGGGTCCAAACCAAGCAAGCCGAACTGTGAACACACTCTTAGTGATATCGGTTTGCTTGTTTGGTGTGCACCAGGGTTCAGATAGCAGCGTTCACACTCATTCAAATGAACCGCACTAACAGAGCAATCACACCAGGGTTTGTTTTAATCAAACCAAACATGACAAGTGTGAACACACCCTAAGGCAACCTTTAGCACAGCAAGCTAATTTAAGAATCAATTCCAAAACTACAGAAAAAAATACATAGGCCTATCTACCTTGCAAAATAACTAAAAAATAAATAATACAATAAATCAAATAACACGCCACAGATGTTGTCCATACAGCTTAACTTGGATCAAAGCTGAAACATTCCTTTCACAGAAAGGCCTATCAGCTAAAAAACACTCTTTCTATTATTTGTGTTGTGTCCACTGTACATAAAGCCATGTTAGTCCAGCTTAGAACAGCAGTGTTAAAATCCCCCTTGAGTCAGATGGCAGTAGACTGTGAAAGACAGGGCATAAAATGGCAGATCATTTTACGAGGATTTAATGTTTCAGCGTTGGCCATCAGGAGAGATTACATTGTAAGTATATTGTGGCTTTTACAGCGTTTATCCTGAGGCAAGCAGGCCTGATCTAGAAACACTTTGCTCCAACTCCCATCCAAATGGCCTTTCCATTCCCGTAGCCCTTGGCCGCTCTTCCAATATGAATGCGACTATTATAGACGGCCTGCGTTATGATACTATGCTTAAAGAAAGCCACTAGCTTCAGTTCAGCTAAGGGTAAGTATTACTCAGAATAACCTAGAATTACATACTCTCTTTTGCTTTTTCTGTGTGTCGAGATGAGGGAGTGTATTGTTGATGGTATCAGTGGGTGTCTTTAGCTGGGATCAGGACCAAGACCTGGGCGGTTTGTTTTCAGGACTCATGAGACGCTCAGCAGTCTAGGGCATCTATTCAAGCCTGTTGTCTAACTCTCCGAATCCTGGTGATTCATCGGCCGCAGATGTGTTTATATATATAAACTAGCCATCTTTGTCCATTTTGCTCAAGTAGAAGCATGAAACGTGTCAAGAACGGCTCGTGTTTTAAGCCTAAAATCAAAATAAAGAAGAGATTGGTTTGTTGGAGAAAAATGTATTTATTTATTGCATTGCAGTTCATGACAATTACATACATTTTCTCCAAAATTGGGGAGAATTTTCTTTCTGGGACTATGGTAATGAGAATTTTGGAGAACATGTTTTTAATCATCAGAGAGAGAGAGGGAAAGAGGGAGAGAGATTATTTAAATCCTTAGGTTTTAAACCAAGGTTCTGTGAACTTTTCGTGACATTTATGAATATTAATTTACAATTTAATTGTGATTTTAATCGAAATATGTATTGCCTTTTATTATGCTGCTTATTAATTTAAAATGGCAGTAATAATCATCTAATGACATTCTCTTTTGAGTATAATGGGGTTCCAAAAAAAAAAAGCTAAAATGTCTGGACGTATATTATAGTAATGAGTATATATATATATATATATATATATATATATATATATATATATATATATATATATATATATATATATATATATATATATATATATATATATATATATATATAATATAATATATATAGTATATATAGTTATAATCTCTCTCTGTATGTATGCATGTATATTAAGACTGTCAAAATTAGCGCATTAATAACGTGTTAACGCAAATTAATTTTAACGGCACTGATTGTATTAACGCTCGATTTAACGCAGCGCGCATTTTCTGTTTGATCCGTGGCCTAGCCCGTAGTTGCAGAAATCGAGAGCAGCCATATACATACTGTACATGTATATATGTGTGTATACATATACATGTGTGTGTGTGTGTTTTAGTGAGTTTTTATGTGTTCATTATATGTAAAATAAGGGCATCTTCACCGTAGGTTCACCTCAATCACTGATTCAGCTGACTGACATATGCTGCTTGCCATCTGTAGTTTGTCTGCGTTCTTTGGTGTTTTTACTTCCTATATTTGGCCCAGAGGAAGCTCAGGGTTATGAGTGAAATTCTTGTGCTGTTTATGTTCTATCAGCTGAGGAATGATATGAAATTCCAGTCTGTGGCAGCCCATTTCCAGCTGCAGGGCTTCAGATACACACAGCAGGAGGAGGAGGAGATGGGGAGGGACGCGAGCTACTCATCAGCCAAGCATTTCCTCTCTTTCTTTTTCTCTTTTCCTCTCTTGCTGTTTCTCCTTTACGCTGTCAGTCTGTCCAGAGCACTTCCTGTCATAGTTTGGCCACTTCCTGTTTCTGTAAACAGAGTCGTTGTCCAGGAGAAGGCTTGACCCTTCCCAAATGGTTTATATTTCTGTGGTTTTCATTGTTTATATGCAAAATAAATTTCTTTTTTTTCTTTTTTTGGTTAGATTTTTAGGGTCAGTTGTGAAATTTTGGATATATTCTGAGATAATCCTGTTTTAATCAAGAGCATTGGTTACTTCCCGGTTTCATCAGAGAAAAAGCCTTCTTATTATTTTGTGCTTTGATAATAGTTAATTAAGTTAATGAAAGCTTTTGAATGTCTTACCAGACTAAGTACATGTTTAAGTCCCATTTAATGAAGTGTTTCATAGATAAAGTCACAGCAAACAAACTCTGACAGTCAGAGATGTAGAATTTTCTCAACTTAGTCAATTTCTGAATGATTTTCTTTAAATCGAAAGATCTAGTCACTATCCTGTGTGCTTCCATTTATTTTCTAGCCGAAAGGGCCTTCCGTGAAGTATTTGGCATCTGGGAAGGACTCTGTGGCTGAAATGTAGACGTGCCGTGTAATACATGCATTTGAGATGCAGGCTGTCTGATATCTGAGACGAGGAATCTGATTGGCCCTTGCTGTTGTGGAGTTTGGTCAATTGGGTGTTTGATTCTGTCCGAATGACTGAGAGATTGAAGTGTCAGCTTGAGTTTTATTAATGCTAGACTGAAAACACAATTTATTTTTAAATTTCTCACCAGGCACACCCTGATAGACCTGTTTTTGAGTTTGGCTTTCCAGTCTTGAATTATTTTTAAATATTGAATGTATACAATAAGTATATTAAATAAATGTAATTTATTTATTTAATTTCATATGGTAAATAAATTGTATTAAGACTATTATGATTAAATAATGAATTAAATATTAACATAAATCAATATTACAAATCGAAATAATTTCTTTTAAATAATCATAACTAAATGATTTATTTGATATAGTTATTTTGTTTGAAAATATAAATAGTTCTAGTAATAAGTATATAGAAAAATAAAATATCAAAGTAAAATTAATAATATATTAATATAAAATGTTATAAATAATTGTATTATACTTATTACAAAATTGTATCATATATCTTAATATCTTATTACTAAAATATTTAAGCATTATTAAAGGGAAAAAATAATTATACTAAATTATATTATAATTTTGTATCAGTTGTATAATTAAAATAAAATATAACTGTTTAAATATATTAATGTAAAATATGAAGTGTGTGCATGTAATATTTGACATTAATATATTTAAACAGTTATATTGATTTTATTTTAATAAAATTACTGAAAACTTAAATAATATATAATAAAATTAAGTCAGAATTCTAATAATTATTAATTCATAATTGTAATTATTTTATATACACACACACACACTTTATATTAAATATTTCAGTAATTTTATTAAAATAAAATATCAATATCATTTCTTAATATATTAAAAATATTATAAATGATTTATTTAATACAATTATTTTATATCATATAATTATTAAATATAAAATAATTTAGTAATGTTATTATATTAAAATATTATTAATATATTCATATAAATATATTATAAAACATTAACAAATGATTTATATTTATTTAATACAATTATGTAAATAATTTCATAATATAATACAAGTATTTAAGTAACTTATTCAAGTAAGATTGTTCTTAACCTCATAACACTTCATAGCCAAATACACTCTAAAAACTAGATCTTAAACTTTAAACTTTAAAAATGCATTTGGCACTTTTTCATTGCATAGACACCTAATTTTTTCTTATCACAAATGGTGGTTGCGTCATGAAATGGAGTAAAAATGTCTCCACGGTTGTGTGATGATGCAAGACCTCTGATGTGAAGACTGCACCACCCCAGTAGCCAAACAGACACTCGTGAGAAAATACACAGACGTCCTGCGCTTTAGGTTTTATTCAATTTCAGGCCACATTTGGTGTGTAATGTAAAATATGATTCCATAGCACCATAAACATGTTAAATGATGAATGTGTAGGGATGCTGGCTTCCTGTCAGCACTGCTCTCCAGAGAAGCGTGTGTGTACAATAATAATTAGGTTTGACACCATGGTTTTGCTCTGGTTAGTCTCTGCAGGGTTTCTCCTCCCACCAAGGACTTCACTCTCTCCCAAACACATGTACGTGCTAAACTCAGAAAATAAATTGAGATTATGCGCTTGCTGAAGCGCTGGAATCACATCCTGTAGGGGGTCTCATGTCCAATTACTAGAACCACTATAACCTATAAAAAACTATGCAAATGTAAACATCACCAATGTACGGTCTTAAGTATATATTGTGTCTTCTGGATGGGTCACGATGGTTGACTAGTTGACCATTTGCCTAACAACATACATGTTGACTAGATTTTGTTCCTTATGTTGTTGTGTAACCAGAGTTTAATTAGCCTGCTCTGCTTTAGCTCTTAGCATTAGCTTAATCGGTTAGCTTGAAATAAAATGGGACTTTGGCTAGCTTCTTCATAGTATTCTCTTCTAACTGTTGCTCTGCCATAATGATAGTTGACCTGAAAGATAAACTGATTATAGAAGACAATAGATGATAATGCACGCTATAACGCCCTTTGTGGCAATACACATGAATTACAGTCTGAGACTTGCGTAGCTAGAAATTTAGATTTCAGAGTATATTTTGCACCTAACATTGACATGAAAATGATGCACATGCTAAATTTTAACCAAATGATTGTTGAAATAACTACTGACAGAAATGCAATAATAATTAGCAAATTATTGAATAGATCCTGAATCCGATCTATCCGAATTCTGCTGGTTTTACTAAGATTTCTTATCCCTTGCGAATTGCCCAATAATATTACAGACATCCTGTGGTAAAATTACATTATTCCTTTTACCCTTGTAAAACTAATCCCATCCGAATAGGGCTTTAGTGGCCGAAAGCATGACTTCTGCAGCATTGCGATCTACACCTTGTGAGTCCCTCAGGAATAGAACAAACCTTAAAAAGCACAATCGTCATCAGTTTCCACAAGTACAATAGTGTTGCATTGTTTCATAATTAATGAGGACTCAGCACAAATTCAGTCCTTGTAATCCCCCTAAACGCCCCTGTAACTCTTGTTGTCAGTCGGTGTGCCTCCCGAGGTAAATCTTCACTGGCTTATGGTGAATGCACCGAGGTTTATGTTTTTCAGAGTGTTCGGTGGTGTTTGTGAAGATGTCCGGGGGTGAGCAATGCTAGGGAAAAGTCTTCATTGATATGTAGAGCGTTTCTTGAGAGACGGTCCAACCTGACACGAAACAACAGTTCATTTACAGAGGACTTTGTTTAAGCCTCGGCTAATCCAGACCGCTCAACAGGAATGAAACCTGGCATCGTTTTCTTCTGTCTTTGGAGGGATACATTTGGGAACACAGTTTACTGGCCTTGGATTCTTTCTTTTTGTGTATTCATGTATGCAAATTAAATTCTGAGTATAATTGAAACAACAGTATGATGTGCTCTTCTTTGACTTGTGGTACACCAGAAATAAAATGTGTACATGCTTCAGCACAGTGAGCCAGCTATGATGTGATTGTAAATGTGGCACAAGGCTTGCGACATTTCCTAACTGCGTGTATGTACTGTTATTTATAAATATGTATGTATGGTATCTTTGTTTGTGATATTGACAAAAACGTATATACATTTTAGAATATATCTAGATTTTTGACATAAACTGTGTGTGACCGCATAAAATCATATTAGAAATGTAAAGATTGTATACATATAATAGTACTGTATATGCATATTAGTATTCTGTGCAAAAGTCTTAGGCTCGCTAGTATTTTTTTACAAAATGCCAGTTTTAAGCCAGTACTGGTTTATTTATCTTTTGCTGTAGTGTGTCAGTAGGAAATATCAGTTTACCTTTATAAATGAATTGCCATTTATTTTAATAATCCAGTGAGATTTGTGTATGCATAAAGAGTCTGACAATAGTCTCTATGCTCCACATGGAGATCTGATCTCTTCTTCATTGAGTCTGTCTGTGATTACACAAAGAAACATAAAAAAACCGAGATGGACTAAATCCAGAAGAACTGTGGCAACGTCTCCAAGACACTTGAAGAAACCTTCCTGCAAAACTACATGAATAGGTGTAGGAATAGATGCAGGTGACAAGCCGTTTTAAACGCAAAGGGTGCTCACCCCAAATATCGATTTTAGTTAATAGAAGTTAATTCATAAATAAAAGCTATTTATGTTATTATTTTTGACAGCATTCTCACTTTAAAGCATTCTGACAAGTGCCTAAACTTTTCACAGTACTGTAGTTTTGCAGGAAGGTTTCCTCAAGTGTCTGGGAGACGTTGCCTTAGTTCTTCTGGATTTAGTCTGTCTCAGTTTGTTCTGTTTCTTCATGTAATCGCAGACAGACTCGATGATGGTGAGATCAGATCATACTGGCTGCTGTCAGACAAAATCTGACAATGTTGGGGAAAGTTACTTTGAAAAGTAATGCTTTACAATGTTGTGTTACACCCATAAAAAGTAACTTATTGTGTTACCTTTTAAGAAAAGTAATGCGTTACTTTTCTCATCTGGGCTGGGCTTGGTTTTTTTATATATATAACAAAAAAGTTATATTTTTGGGCAAATGTAAAGACCCTTTCATACCAACATACCAGTAGAGGGCGCAGCTCAAACAAACCTTTTAGCTGTGCTGCCATTCTGGATTGCAGAAGAATAGGATGCAGGAGAAATATTTTAACACTTTTAACACTTTATAAAAGTAATTTTTGCTTATGGTTTAACTGAATCATCGAGGGTCAGCAGCAAGTACATTGGTCAATAAAGTGATATTAAATACATAGAAAAATATTTGTGAATTTGACTGATTTTATTCATTTTGAGGAATACTGAATCTTTTTTTGTGCAAGTGAGATAAGTAAATGCAAGCTCACATTTAGTCTAGAACTACACTAACCATCATGTTTACACACACGCCTCTGCACTTACAGTTTTTCTCAACATGTAGACAGGAGAGCTGTCAGTCAATAAATGGGTAAATGAAGTAACTTCGTTACTTGAAGAAGTAACGGATATTTTGTTGTAAATTTAAAAGTAATGCGTTACTATACTAGTTACTTGAAAAAATAATCTGATTACATAACTTGTTACTTTAATGTGTTAATGCGTTACCCCCAACGCTGAAAGTAACATTACTTTTAAATTTACAACAAAATATCTGTTACTTTTTTTCAATGTAATGCAAGTTACTTTGTTTTCCCATTTATTGACTGACAGCTCTGTGCAGAGGCGTTGTGCGTAAACATGATGGTTATTGTAGTTCTAGATCTAGACTAAATGTGAATATGCATTTAAGCATCCCACTTGCACAGAAAACAGATTCAGTATGCTTTAAAATGAATAAAAACAGTGAAATGCAAACTCACAATATTATGCAAACCTGCAATGATTAAATGTTAAATTACACAAACATACTTTGTGTTTAATCTCACTTTATTAGCCAATGTCTTTGCTGCTGACTCTCGAAGATCTCATTCAATCATGCTAATAAGCAAAAAAATGTTAAGTAAAGTCCAAAGTATATTTCACTTTTACTCATATGCGAGTGTACGCACACAGTTGAACGCACCGCCTTGCAAAGTTTAACGCGTACGCAGGCGTTTGACGCATGCGCAGTTTTGTGCAATCTCTCTTTATGAGTTACAACCCATGTAAATACTGCAAAAATTAAATGCGGATGGGTGACCTGTTACAAAATTCCAGCGGTGTGTGTACAGTATCCACATACTCTTCTGATGACGAAATTCACACTCGTGCACTGTGTGCTGACCCTCGCATACAAACAAAACAGAAATTAAGAAAATGAAGTATACTTTGGCTTTTTGAGTGTTGAACTTTCTTCTCCTGCGTCCTTTTCTTCTGCAATCCAGAATGGCAGCATAACTGAAAATTAGTTTGAGCTGCTCCCTCTACTGTACAGGAGTGAATTTGCACTTCCTTCAGCTTGAGACCTCTTTATTTCACTTTTGGTGAAATAAAAGGCCTTTACGTTTGTGAAAAACAGAACTTTTGACAAACAAGCAAGCCCAACCCAGATGAGAAAAAGTAACGCAAAAGTAACTAAGAAGCAAAACACATTTGACATAATATTTGTGTGTGTGTGTGTGTGTGTGTGTGTGTGTGTGTGTGTGTGTGTGTGTGTGTGTGTGTGTGTGTGTGTGTGTGTGTGTGTAAAACAAATCTAGAAAAATGTAACAAAAAAAACCTACTAATTAGGTAAACTGTAAAAAGAAATTCTGTAAAAAAATAAATAAATATGTAAAACAAAAACAGATAATGTACTGGCAGAAAATTACCAGGACATTATCCAGTCATTTTACGGACATTTCCGTTAACCAAAGTTCAAAATTAAAAATACAGGTAAAACGCATGCATGTAAAAAATTAATACAGAAAATTTTGTCAAATTAATACAGTACATGTTTTTTTTACGGATAACGTTTTTTAGTGTAGTTGGGTGTTGTCTGTTTACTTTACTGATCGCTTGTCAGAATTATCCATTTTGTACTGAGGAATATGTTTGATAAAGAAGCTTGTAATGTCAGACTCATTTGCGTTAGCTGAACCTTGTCAGGTAGAATGACCTATTCACGTAGAGACGATAAATGAAGTCTGTCATTTAATGGACTCCTGAAAATTAGCTTCTTATGGGCACTTTGAAATATTATCTCCCACCCACACCCCTCTGCACCTCTTTACCTGAGTAAACCTTTTGTTTTAGAGTCAGCGGTGAAGTATGGAATTGCGGGGCAGTGGAGGGAGAAATTGCTTTTTCCTCTGCTATATATGTGAGGTGGTTATATTTACCAAGTAATGAGCAATCGGGAGAAAATCCCACTTGTCTTATTCACCCAATTAGCTCATCACAGTAAAATAAAATTCATCCATATCATTAATGGAACTAATAATGAAATTTTATAACCACAGGCCATAATGTGCCACGTTATCTCAGTTATTGGCCAAACGCCACGTTTTGGAAATATAATTATAATGATTCAGTTGAAATGACAGGTGTTTTAATGCAAGGTGGATGGATCTGTTTGATATGGATGTGGTAATGCTGCTCTGTTTGAATTAATTAATTCAGCCAAACACTATTTTTTTATCTGTATGAAGCTGTCTGAAGGACAATGATTAAGGAGTGCTTGAATTTAAACTCATGAGGTTTCTGCAGAGCTAACAATGTATCTAAGAGCATCTAAATTCCCTGGCCTTCAGCTTGAAGTGCTTTCGACTCATCTTCTGTGAGTTACGTGCCGCATCTGAGATAAGAGTTCTCTTGTTTTATGGGACACCCGAGAGACGTGGATTACCAGTGTAGACGGATGGTTAAAAATCTCTTTTTGGGTGAATTTTATGGGGTTGTGACCATACGGGAATTGCAAGATGTAGTTTTTCGATTTCAGTTCCATTAGCCTAATTGTTCTTGTAGTCGTTTTTGAGTTTTGTTTTGTATTGCATTACGCCATTCCGTCCATGTTGGCAAAAAAAAAAGAATGTATGTTTTAGTACTGGAACCAAAATCTTTTTAAATTTTAAATTGTTGCATTTTCGTAACTGAAAAGTTGTGTAATTTGTAATGTTTTTGTGTTACGCGGATGTGACTATATGAGAATTGCTAGGTTCCGTTTCTGATTAAAGGGACCTATTATGCCCCTTTTTACAAGATGTAATACGTCTCAGGTGTCCCCAGAATGCACTTGTGAATTTTCAGCTCAAAATACCCCACATATAATTTGTTGTACCATGTTGTAAATGCCCATTTTTGAGTGGAAGGATAAACATGCTTTTTTCGTATATGTATCTTTAAATGCAAATGAGTTGCTGCTCCCCACCCCGCTTTCCAGAAGAGGGTGGAGCCTTTACAGCTCGTGCCTCAGATACTCTGCCAAACTAACAAAACATCTGTTTTGTTTTGATTATCTGTCATGCTCATGCGACACTGCAGTTCTTTATCATGAATAAATGTTATTATCTGCATGCGTTTTAAAGCCATATCAGTCTAAACTTTTCATATATGGTTTTCTGAGCGCACCCATCCGAAGCACGCGCACAGAAAGCTGAATATCAGACGGTGCGTCCTGTGAGTATTAAACTAAGTTCTCTTTCATGTCTTAAACTGTCAAATACACACATGGTTATATCAAAAACACACAAAGTTCACATAAACGCAGTCGGCTATGTCTGTGAATGTAAACAGGAAGTAAAGAAATCGCATGTGTATATTAGCAGCGTAATATACATTACCTTCTGCTATAAATGCTGTTAATATGAATCAAACAAAAGAAACAAAATCGCTTACTGCTCTTGATAAGAATACATTTCTTACTTGAATACAAATGTTCTGGAGAGGAGATAAACATGGCGGACTGTGTACAGCTCAGGGCGGGGTCTATGCTAATAGGGCAAAGTCCGTCAGCAGTCGTGGAGGGGGTCTGAGCATTTGTGACATCACAAAAGCTAGAATCTTTAAACGGCTTGTTCTGAGACACTGCTTATGATTTATAGAGATTAAAAAAAGAGTAGTGGATTTTTACCATTATAGGGTGCTTGTGTACACATGCCGACACACATTTGTGTTCAAACAAACACCATGTAAAAGTGAATTTTGCATAGCAGGTGCCCTTTAACAGTTCTTGTAGTACTTTTGTAGTAGTATTGAGTGTTATTTTGTATTACACAACGCCATTCCATCCATGTTGGCGGAAAAAATGCATTTTTGAATTGTTAATGGAATCAGAGTTTTTTGTTTTGTTTTATTACCTTTTAAATGTTAAAAAGTTGCCTTTCCATAATCAAAAATACTGATTCTAGCGACACACTTTTTTTTCTTCAAGTCTGATCACATTTCAGTGAAATTTTGTGGGCAATAAAGGATGCACTGAAATGAAAATTCTGCATGCAAAACTGAAAATCCTTTTTAATAATGATTTATTTCTTATTTTAAATTGGCTTTCTTTTGTATTAATATTAGATCCCTATGATTATTCAGTCTTTTTAATGATACTGAATTTAGAAAATACAAGCCAATAAAAAAATCAAATAACCACACTTTTATTGAAAGTAACACTAAAATTGGACAGAAAACATTAATATTAAATATCAATATATCATTCTTTATTCAGTTCTATGTGGGTCAGTGAACGAGAGGGTTGCTTCATTTTACCAGCGTTGCCCAGCAAAAAAAAAAAAAAAGGGCCATGTTCATCTGATATTTTTAGGCATCCCTACAAAAAACAGAAATGAATGAAGCACTGCTCACAGATAAGTCACTTTCAAGCCAAGTTGATTTCTGAACACAGCGATTTCGTGAGACCAATTTAAACATGAGGAATTTCGTTCTCACACGAAACTCCCGGTTGAGTAGATTCCTATATAAATGACTGGATATTGCCCACAAATTTCGCCAAACAATGGTTAAGTGTGACTGTACCTTCAGACCATAATTCATAGTAGATTTGAGTCTGAGATTGTCAGATCAATGACAAAATAGCTTTATTACCAGAGTCTGCGAAAATAGACACTGGAGGGATAGATGGATTATGGGAAGGAAAGACACTAGTCTTCAGTCATTGGAGTGCCCCAGGTGCTGTTATCAGTAATCATGATTACATCCTTGTCAGACCTAGGTTTCTAATCCATCAATTGCTCTTCCTCTGCCTCCTAAAACCAACACCATTGACGCATCCTACTGTGCCAATGTTAGTCTCGTAGACATTTATTTGTGGGTGATCCTAGTGTTAGAAGAACCAGACCTTGAAACATTTCTCCAGCTCTGATAGAGCTGTGGGAGGTCACTGCTATAATTTTTACAATTTCATGTCATCCAGGAAGGCACTTTCTCCATTAGCTTCTGATGGCCTGAATTATGAATAAAATAAAAGATGGTTGGACTGAAGGGAATGAAAGACAAGTGGTATTGCTGACCTACTTTAGCATCTTATGTAGATAAAAAGAAATGGACATTTAAAGGGGAATGAGTCCTTCCATGAGTCTTTTGTGTGAAAGGCTTTTAAAACATACATGCCAAAGATGCTTTCCTTCTTTTGAAGGGTTCATTAAGCTTTTAAGTAACAGACATGAAAGTTCCTTCCAAGGCCATTCGTGGATTTCCTTCCAAAGGGCCTTTTAAAAGTATTTCTAAAGCATTTTTCACCACAGAATTGTGCATTCAGTAGTACAGAGACACCCTTTTAACTCTTGTAGAAATTACAGTATTATCAGCTACTCTTAGTTACTTGGCCTTTTGGTCTTGTTTTGATATTCTTTTCATGCTTCTATGATTATTTAGTCCAACTAATTATAGCTTGTTTTACATCTCTGTGTTGTTTTGCATGTCTGTCACGTCAAGAGCAGATTAATAGTGCTCATCGTCTCTCACAGAAGTCGAGGCAATCATGCATGGAAATTGAGTCTGTCTCTCCCAACCACCCCCCAAAGCCAAACTGTTGCTCATTTTAAGAGCGCATAAATCATAACAGGAAAAATAGTGCCTCTAATCCACAACAAACTGCAAAAATGTATCATTTTTATAAAGTGCTTTGCACTTTTGTTTTTTTTAATAATAATTTTTTTTATGGAACCATGCTGACACAAAAAAGTAACGTATTCACTTTTAGGATGGTATTTATTCATTGTCATCACCCTGCGGGTGTTTTAGTTTGTTTAATTGCTGGAACCCCTGCTGCACCGTATGCATGTGATTTTTAGTTCAAGGTGTCCTTTGATATGCTTTGATATCATTCTTTGTGAACCCGGCAAATCAAACGCTCTACCAGTGATAAAAGAATGTTTTATCCAGATATTAGGTATATAATATTTATTGATGTTATAAATTACATCTTTAAGTGATTTTATTACATTGTTTTAGGTAGTATGGCTTACAGTCTCAAGTAAATGTGCACAATATTGTTCCATAAAGCCTTATGAATCTTTAAAGCTACTATAAGTGCCCTTTTATGCTGAATGAAATTACAGTGTATTTTTCTGAAATGCAGTTTTCCTCCTGTAATGCCATATTTACAACTGGTAAAATAGGGATTAGTGACTTATCTTAAAATAAATGTTGTCTCAGTCAATCGTTTCTGACTCAAGTTTTCAACTTCCAAATATACAACAATGCATAAACCTCCTTCAGGATAGAGCGCTAAAGGGACAAACTTGTCCCAGTTTGTCCCTGTAGCTATACCACACTAATCTACAATCTTTCTGAAGAGTTTTGCCTTAATGATCCAATAATCTGATTGCAGCGTGTCTCATTATTCTCAGTGCATCAAGCGTTTGTCCTGCCACACAAAGCTAATCAAGATTGTCCATGTCCTTTTTGTTTTCCCAGCAGGGAAAAAATGGAAAACTGCCAGTGTTTGATTGTCAGGTTTGGAGCAATGGTAAAATAGCCTAACCAATGCAAGATGGCCGCCCACAGGATCAGAGTGACCAACAACAACAATGTGCTCCCTAGATGTAAATCAGAGGGCACTCTTATTGACCTTGATGAGGGAGTGACTGAGGCGAGTCTCATAGATGTCAAAGGTCAGTTTATTGCATTGCAAATAAATAAAGGGGGCATCTAATATGGTTGTGCCATGTACATCACAAATCAGTAATTCTTATTAATATGTTTATCTCTACAGTGCCTTCTCCCAGTGCCTTGCGTTTGGCCCCCTCAACATCATTTGGGACTGCACGGGAAGTGGTTGCCATAAAGGATTACTGTCCATCCAGTTTTACCACTCTAAAGTTCTCCAAAGGTGATCATCTCTATGTGCTGGACACATCTGGTGGGGAATGGTGGTACGCCCACAACAACCGAGAAATGGGATACATTCCTTCGACATATGTCCAACCGATCAACTACAGGAACTCATCTCTAAGTGACAGTGGGATGATTGACAATCTTGGAGACTGCTCGGAGGAGGGAGCAAAAGAGCTGGACCTGCTGGGGGAGTGGACTGGAGTGTCGCTGAAGCCCTCCATGCCTTATGACAACAACAACCCCTTCTCCATGCTCTCCTCAACCAACCCATTCCTAAATGGGTCCATGGATGATGTCCTCGATCAGAATAGCAATGAGAAGACGAACCAATGCAACAGCATGGATTTGCTTTTCTTTGACTTGCCTTCAGCCCCCATCTCCACCACCAGCAACACAAAAGGGTACAGCAATAGTGTCTTTGATGGAACACACACCAGCGCTAATCTTGAAGCCCTGCAAATGCTTCGCAAGGACAATCCCTTTTTTCGGAGCAAGAGATCTTACAGTTTATCAGAGTTATCAATCTTACAAGCTCAGTCAAATCCTCCATTGCCTTCATCAGGGTTTTTTACAGGGCTTAAATCTCCCTCACCGGAGCAGTTTCAGAACAGAGAGGACTTTAGGACAGCGTGGCTAAACCATCGAAAGTTGGCACGGTCTTGCCATGACCTTGAGTCCCTTGGGCAGAACCCAGGCTGGGGTCAAACACAACCCGTAGAGACTAACATTGTCTGCAAGTTGGACAGCTGTGGAGGGGCAGTACAGCTCCCAGATACAAATATCAGTATTCATGTTCCCGAAGGCCATGTTGCAGTGGGAGACACTCAGCAAATCTCTATGAAGGCTCTACTAGATCCTCCCTTGGAGTTGAACAATGACAGATGCTCGACTGTCAGTCCAGTGGTTGAAATCAAACTGAGTAACATGGAGATAAAGTCATTCATTACCTTAGAGATGAAGGTATCCATCACGACTAAGACAGAAAGTCCAATGGCTGATGTTTTGTGTGTAAGAAGTGACTGTAAAGAGGGTCCTTATTCTCCTGTTCCACATGCATACATTTATGGTGATACGGTTCAGGTTCAGCTGGACAACTTGGAGCCCTGCATGTATGTAGCCGTTGTTGTTCAGACTGAACATGTTTCCTTCAATTCATCTGTTTGGGATCATATGATGAAGAAAGTTACATTGGGTCTCTACGGACCCAAACACATTCATCCATCTTTTAAGACTGTGGTTGCCATTTTTGGCCATGACTGTGCTCCCAAGACTCTACTCGTCACCGAGGTTGGGAAGCAAGCAAAGTCTGCCCCTCCTGTTTCACTACAACTGTGGGGGAAGCACCAGTTTGTCCTTGGCAGACCTCAGGACTTGCAGATAGGTATGTACTCTAACATGTCAAACTATGAGGTCAAGGCAAATGAACAGGCTAGGATTGTTCGTGGGTTCCAGATCAAACTAGGCAAGGTGAGCCGGCTCATCTACATGATTACGTCTCGGAACGCAGATGAGATTTCTGACTTCACGTTACGCGTCCAGGTAAAAGATGATCAGGATTGCATCCTTGCACAATTTTGCGTTCAGACACCACAGCCACCCCCTAAAACTGGGATACGGAACAACGGCCAGAGGCGGTTCCTAAAGAAAAAGGAAGTTGATAAAATTATTTTGTCTCCTCTGGCCATCACCACCAAATACCCACAATTTCAAGAGCGCTGCATTACCAACTTGAAATTTGGTAAACTGATCAAAACGGTTATCAGGCAGACCAAGAATCAGTACTTGCTGGAATATAAAAAAGGGGATATTATCGCCCTACTCAGTGAGGAGAAGATCAAACTCAAAGGACAACTATGGACCAAAGAGTGGTACATTGGATACTATCAGGGAAAGATTGGGCTTGTACATGTAAAAAATGTGCTTGTCTTGGGAAAGGTCAAGCCTATATACTTTTGTGGGCCAGACCTTACAACCACAATGCTGATGGAACAAATCCTAAAGCCCTGCAAGTTTCTCACTTACATTTACGCCTCTGTGAGGACAATACTTATGGAAAATCTGGGAAACTGGCGAGCATTTGCTGATGCTCTAGGCTACGTGAATCTTCCTTTGACATATTTTTGCAGAGCAGAGCTGGATAGTGAACCAGAGAGGGTTGCCTCAGTGCTGGAGAAACTAAAGGAAGATTGCCTCAACATGGAGACCAAAGAGAAGAAATCTTTTCAGAAGGAACTGATGACGGTAAGCCTGTGTGTGTTGGTTTGTCCGAACTGCATTTCAACTTCACTTCGCTTTCAAACTATTGTGGTTGTTTGCTTTTTCAGTACAGTAGAAGCCCAGTTCTAAATAAATAACTATTGGAAATTTGGCCACAAAGTACTTGATTTAAACCTGTTTTTATGCAGTTCTGCTTATCTGCCTTTTCTCTTATTAATGCTTGGGGCTAATTCTGATGAGAGTGCACTTAGCTGCTCTGTGCTGCCTTTCTTATCTGTACAGCTGTGGAAACCTGCAAGTACAGCAGGCGGGATCCCTTCTTGGCTCGCTCTCACTCTCTCACTGAAAGAAAGATTGCGCATGTATTAGTTTTTTATCACTGGGCACAGGATGTCCAGGGATGCTAATGTACAGTACAAGCTGCCACTGTTTAATCCCCGCAATGTCCAGAAATTTAAACTCTTTGTTGTCCTTAAAAGATTAGTTCATCTAAAAATGAAAATTGTCTTCTTTTACTCACCACTTTTGCTCATGTTGTTACAAACCTTTATGGCTTCTTACATTTGACCTGGTCCTCACACAGAGTTATTGTATGGCTTGAAAAGACTTACAATATTATTCACAAGTCATATGGAACACTTTTATGATATGTTCATGGTACCTTTCATATATTATATTATATATATATATATATATATATATATATATATATATATATATATATATATATATATATATATATATATATATATATATATATAATATAATATAATATAATATAATATAATATAATATAATATAATATTTTGACAAATAGCCGTTTTAAACCAAAGGGTTCTCACCCCAAATATCGATTTGATTTAGTTAATAGAAGTTAATTCATAAATAAAAGCTATTTATGTTATTATTTTTGACAGCATTCTGACAAGTGCCTAAACTTTTCACAGTACTGTAGTTTTGCAGGAAGGTTTCCTCAAGTGTCTGGGAGACATTGCCTTAGTTCTTCTGGATTTAGTCTGTCTCAGTTTGTTCTGTTTCTTCATGTAATCGCAGACAGACTCGATGATGGTGAGATCAGATCATACCGGCTGCTGTCAGACAAAATCTCACTGGATTATTACAATTACTTGCAAAATTAATGTTTAGAAATGTAAACTGATATTTCCTACTGACACACTACAGTAAAAGATATAAATAACTGACTTTAAAAACATTTTTCGTGTGAAAATACCAACGTGCCTAAGACTTTTGCACAGTACTGTTAGAGCTTTACAGCCCCAGACCTCAAAAAGTTGTACTGGATTGGAATGACATATAGTGGGTGATTTTTGAGTGAACTACACTACACTGTAAACCCAAATAAATTGGCAAACCTCAACATATTTGAGGTAATCAGTTACATAAAAAAATAATAATAATAAGTTAAGAAATTCTAAGTTTTAGTAAGCAGAACTAGCAGATTTTTTTGTACTCATACATTTTAATTACTCTTAACTTGAAATATTTGAGTAAGCTAATTCATACATTTAACTTAAAATTATCATGTAATCTCAAATATGTTTAGTAGTGAAACTACTGAGATTATTTTTTTATTTTTTTACAGTGTAGCCATTTCTACCTTATTCTGACCGATATCCCATTCATAAATAAACAGGTTAGCACTCCACTTTTGTCAGCTTAGGTCTTGCAGATCTGAGGAGACGGTGCATGGAGAAAGATGTGTAATCACCTGTTCAGACTGGACAGCAAAAGCGAGAACAGATGTAGAAAGTTTAGTGTTCTCTAGCAAAATACTAGCTTTAGCATCTTATCTTGGTTTTGCTAAATTGCTAGTTATTTTTGAAGGTCTGACTATTCCTTGACCTCAGTGTTAAAGTAATATATCCTTGGCAGGAATCTTCATTTGATCTTTCCCTCCACAACAGCCAGAGCTTTTGTTAAAGTTAAATTATTCAAGACTTGAGTGGGCAGTAAGCGGCTGTTATACCTCAACAATCGTTCGCGTCTCTTTCATAGTGTTTCTGCTTATGTTTCTGCTGGCTGAGAGGGAGCTTCATCATTGTTTCCCTGCCGTGCTTCTAGTGCTGACACATTCATCAAGTGGAGATGAGGCTATTATTCCCAAGGCCTGACGTCAGAGGCTAGCCGATTGTCTTCTGTGGTTGTGAATCGATTTTGAAATTGCAGCCTGTAGTCCCTGATGGACGCACGGCCTTTCCTTGCCTCGCTCTTGCTATTATTTAGTGATTTGTCTTTTTGAGTTTGGTAATTACGACCAATGCTTCTGAGCCTGGTGACATTTTGAGCTGTGCAAACAATGAAAGTCTGCCAGGCCAGCTATTAAGCTTAGCGTAGCAATTTATAGGTCTTTCAAGCTAATACCCCTTGGTATTGTGATTTTAACTGTTCTCTATGCTGCCTCGGTATCCTAACTTACAGTCAGCATTCCACACTCACAAATGTGCTTAGCCTAAATCCATAAATATATGACTTTTCCTATTAAGCCAAGTATTGTCAAGTCAAATGGCAGCTTGCCACCTTTACTCAGCAAGTGGTGTGTTTTCAAAGCTTGCGTGCTAGGTGGTTGGCTAGGCATTCTGGAAGCTTCCAAACACTCAAAGAGCTTGGCAGCTGCCTCAGCCATATCTAAACACTCCTAAAATAAAACCAAACAGCGGGGGGGAGGCACTCCAAGGCCACCAGGCTAGTAAAGAAAACAAGCTAAACTGAAACATTTTAAATGTGCTTGGTTTAAATATTTGGGGTGGGCAGAACTGGGGTTATCGCCAGCTAACAGTGAGCCACCTGGTTTGGGCTTGGTGTGGCTTCTTTGTGTAAATGTTGTGTAAACGTTTTGTTGTAAGATAGCATATTTATGTTTGTTTTTTTTGTTTGTTTTTTGCTCTTGGATAATTCCAGCTATTTCTAAATGGCGTATTTTATCTCAATTTGCTGACAGTTTTGTCTGTTTGTCTGGTTTAAATTGGCCATCTCTACCCCTAAGGGTTAAAAAATGCATTTATAAGAGATTTCCAACAGCTTTTGCCTGAGGACTGGCTGAGCCCTGACATTTTTCTCAAATAGCCATGGTGTGGTGGGACACATTTTACATGCTTCTTTAGAAATCAATGTGAAACATGACCTTCACCTCTCCCTGCCCTCTGGTAACATAACTAAAATTAGATTATTTTTCTGTGGCTATTAGAACATAACCGCAAAACTCATTTTACAGTCATTTATTGTGAGTGGAAGTAGTATATTGACGCTTTGTGTCCACTACTCTACTATTCAACAGTATCATTCAACTCTATTGAGTTTCAATGGGAAAAGCTGAAACTTCGCACTCCCTGTTACCTACTCGCATTCTAATATGCATATCTGTTGGATGGTATAGTATTTCCAGTAGATTGTCGAAGTGTACATCTTTGCATGGTTTTTCAGTGAAACTTTCCCACAAATATTTGCATTGTGTGTGTGTGTGTGTGTGTGTGTGTGTGTGTGTGTAATTTAGAAAGAAATTGAGATGGATGCTAGTATGTTTAAATGTTAACTTTTTACATTGTTACATTTTACCTAAATGCTAATGTTCAAATCATGCTAGAAAATATGTATATACACTATATTGCCAAAAGTTTTGGGACACCTGCCTTTACATGCACATGAACTTTAATGACATCCCATTCTTAATAAGTAGGGTTTAATAGAGTTGGTTCACTCTTTGCAGCTATAACAGCTTCAACTTTTCTGGGAAGGCTTTTCACAAGGTTTAGGAGTGTGTTTATGGGAATTTTTGACCATTCTTCTAGAAGCGCATTTGTGATTTTCAAGCACTGATGTTGGATGAGAAGGCCTGGCTCGCAGTCTCCACTCTAATTCCTCCCAAAGGTGTTCTATCGGGTTGAGGTCAGGACTCTGTGCAGGCCAGTCAAGTTCCTCCACACCAAACTTGCTCATCCATGTCTTTATGGATCTTACTTTGTGCACTGGTGTACAGTCATGTTGGAACAGGAAGGGGCCATCCTCAAACTGTTCCCACAAAGTTGGGAGCATGAAATTGTCCAAAATGTCTTGGTATGCTGAAGCATTAAGAGTTCCTTTCACTGGAACGAAGGGGCCAAGCCCAATATGGATTAAGAATGGGATGTCATTCAAGTTCATGTGCATGTGAAGGCAGGCATCCTAAAACTTTTGACAATATAGTGTGTGTGTGTGTGTGTGTGTGTGTGTGTGTGTTTTATATATGTTGGTGTATACTTATGTATGTAGGCTATTATACATTTGTAGCATGATTTGAGCATTAGTGTGTTTGTGTTAGCAACAAGTCAAAATGTTTATTTCTTAACTTTAGATCATTTAAAAATAAAAGGATTTAATTTAGATAAGAAATAAAGAAAATTAAAGAAATTTAGCTAGATGCTAAAATGATTAGCCTAATTATTAACACTGAAGTTTTTTGTGTGTGTGTGTGTGTGTGCGTGTTGTGCTATAAACATTGATCCAACTACTGTATTTGCATGAGAAAAGAAAAGTTATATCTTAAAGGCAATTGGCTTTGTTTAGCTATACAGACTTGCTTGAGTGGTTTGCTGTTCATATTTTTAATGACTCATATAAGTACCCATTGTCTCAGTCTCATAGCTCAAATGTGTTAGCAAGTCCAATTAGCATTCATCACAGTAACCTTTTCAGAACTGCATTCCAAGACTGACTTATGCTAACCGCACTGCTGCATGAACGATTCGAAATCAGTAGGAATTATTGCTAAAATGTATCACTCTGTTATCAAGACCTTACCTAATAAATAACATCTTACAACTGAGATCAGGCCAGTCTTGTCGACAGAGGTCATTCTTTTCCTTGAGTTACTTTTTCCCTCAGCACAGTGAGTTCTGACAGCAGACATTTTCCGTAAATTTATTTCCTTAACCCTGCAGACTACAAACCACCTTTACCTCATGGGTGGCTCTCAGTCAGATCTGTCTGATTCGGGTGTCGTGTGGTGCCAACGGTTGATCTTGGCAGGTGTAATCTGTCTGATGATAGGGGAAACCAGCTAATAGGAGGATGCCAAGGGAGGCCAAGATAAATCTAGCAGCTATGATTCGTTTTCCACGGCATGATGGATGCCGTGATGTATCACTTGGTAATTGAATGATTGAGGTATCTTCCCATCAATCACTGAAATTAAAGTTAATGGGAGGGAGTCAGCTGGACCCAAAAATAAATTGCAAACATGGATTCAATTTTGGAATGATTGATAAAAAAATCTGAGTTACAATATAAAAAAAGACATTAATTTTGTTATCATTAAAATATTTTACACTGTAGTTTGTCTAAACGGAAAAGTTCTGGAAGTTATTCAACATTTAAAAGTAATAGAAATGTATTTAGTGAATTCAATCCAAAAGTATAAGATCACTAGTTAAAATTATTCTGTTTAGTTTAATTCAGATGTTTATTACAAAATATTTAATCGGCATAATTACTCCTAAAAACTATTTGCTGGTTTAAATAAAGGTCTCACACACTTTTGCTATTCTTGCTTTGAAAATCCACAAAAGAAAGAAAGTCATACAGAAAGACATGAGGGTGAGTAAGTGATGAATTGTCATTTTTGGGTGAAATATGTTGGTCAGAAGGCAGAACAAATCTGATATTATAAATTCTCCCGCACAGGCAAAAAGCCTTTCAACTAGAAAATAAAGCTCTTCTCATTATTCTTGTCACTAGAGAGATAGAAAATCCTTGGCGGGTTCATTTTATTCAGTTTTACAACTAAGAAAGAAAATCTTTTCATCTTCCTCCCACTCATCGGCTTGTCTCCCCCCACCCCCACCCCTGCTGTTTCTTTTATTTCCATCTTTTTTGCTTCCCATCTCTCTCTAAACTACCGAAACGCAGGAAGCCACAGCAGGCATCTAAACTGTAGAAAATGAGATGCCACCGTTCCTAAGCTCACAGGTCAATTTCATCTGTCCATCATTCCCGTCAGGTTGTCTCCAGAGAAAGTGGACAATATTGTGCCGAAGACGAGTGGTTCGGCAATCCCATTTGAGAGCGTGTCTCTTATAGTCACCTTTCAGCCACTATTCTGACACCCTTAATGGGTTTTTTTTTTTTTGTGATTTGAACTTTCTTGTAAAACCTGAAATTGGTTTCAATCCCACTTTCAGGTCTGAGTTCCTCCGACCTGGAAGTTTCACACAGAACTGAAGGACTACTTCAGTCCTTGTAGTGTTTTAATTCATAAACCGGAGGTCTTTCAGCCTCAAAGCGAGTTAGCGTTAGCAAACATGGCTAATTGCATTGTAGCATTCCAATATGTTTGTATCGATGTAAACCGATATTTATATAGCAGAAATAGGAAGGGTAGTATGCTATTCTGAATCCAGTCATAGGCTTCTTGTTAAGGTATAGCAGCGAATTATATGCTCTGACTGGTCAATTGAGCCAATCTATTGTGATTGCTTTTCGGCTTACAGTGTGCGTCAGAAACAAAACGACCATTAAATGTATGAATTTCAGCTCTGGAGGCTCCTCAGCACCTTTATACACAGTGATACGAACAGTAACAATGGTGTCTGTTTTACCGTATCAATTCGAGCTTGAGTCCTCATCCTTTTGAAGTGCATGCAAAGTGTATTTACAGTGTAGAAAACAGCATTTTCTTGACGTCAGCAACACGAACCAAACTCTTCCAGGTCTCAGCTACAATTAAAGTGTGTTTCACACATACAGTATTTACCGATAAATTACTGTTAGTAGAGTAGAGATTGACCAATATTGATTTATTTTTATTTTTATAACCGATACTGATTATTTGCATGTTTATGTGCCTCGATAAACAATATACAGAACCAATATTTATCCAGTTAATTTACCACCTTTTTCAATGCTGTAATTTCTGTAATTTCACTCCCTCTTTGCATACAAAACACACACTTCTAATAGAGGAGTCTTAAAGAGTGCCAAAAATAAAGAGCACTGTAACTAAAGTGTCTTTTTAAAATAAAAGCTTTGATCAAGTAAACAAATAGGTAATACATAAAGCATGTAAAAATAACTAACATTAAAAAAAGCATAAAAATTCGACTTTAGTGTATCTTAGTACTCCCAGTTGCATCTTCTTCATTACAACAGCAATAATATTAAAGGCACAATATGTAAGATTTTTGGATTGAAAATATATAAAAAACCAAAAACAAAACAGTAGATCAGTGATATATATTTTGTTAACTTGTTCTTTACATTATCCCAAATGTTTCCAAGAATGTTTAAATCCAGAGAAAAAAGCAATTTTAACCAGGACACTGACCATGTCCGTGCGTCACCTATCAATGACATCATACCCTCGATTTCCATTTTATTTTGTAGAAACCATGGAAACACCAGAGAAATTTGAATATATTATGTGTTTTATTAGAAAGGTGAGCAACTGTTTGGATACATTCATAGACAGAAAACTAATGATTGTTATATAGCTCAACACAGTTAGTCTTATTGTTTAAATCTCGTTTTCTTGTTTTACCGCGAGTACCATGTTTTACCATGCCTAAAATCGATCTAACTTACTGTAGTGTGCAACAAGTGTCTAATAGCCTCGGAGTGACCGCACAGAGTAGCATTATATCATACGTTTCAACACACTCAAATAGTGTATCTAATATGATAAAACAGCGGAAAAGCGGAAGCGGTCGTCTGCGGTATAATAAAAGCTCAGCTAAATCAAGGCGTCATCAAGCTACGCTTTTGCTTTGAATAAGCGACCTCTAGCGGTGAAAAATGACTACATAGTGGCTTTAACAATAGGCAAAATAAATGGTACATAGTCTAATGTTTTCCTCCTCTCTGGACGTCTAATGGGGTGGAGGTATAGAGTTATGGGTAGGGTTAGATGTAAGCTCTACCCATTTGCTCTGCAGTGAGTAGCCTCTCCAACATGGCGCCATTTATCGGTTAATCCAATATTTGAAAAATGATACCGGATTATGAAAAAAGGCTTAAATATTGGGGAAAATATCTGTAAAACTGATTATCGGTCAATCTCTAGTTAAGAGATCATGTGTGAACAGGACCTTACCAGTAAATCGGTTGTGGCAGTTTACCATTATGAGAAATTGTAACATTACCAGTAAATTACCAATATGATGCAGTGTGTGAACAAAGAATGAAGATTTCTGGAATGAGCATATACAAGGTCAGAATGCGCTGATGTTTACTGTACTTTAGGCTAATCATAAAGCTCTTTTGGAGTGGTTTATGGTGAATTTTTCACTTTTTTTTTTTTTTTTTTTTTTTTTTCATTCATTACCGCTGCAGTTCCACGGTTATTGCATACTACAGTTACTAAGGTAACTAAAATGAAACTAAAGCGCTTCTCATCCTGGTGGATGAAGTATATGCGTTTAAAGGTCATTTAGATTGACATCACAGACTTTACCAGTATTTTGGTTCCGATATGTGAATGGTATCTTACCGGTAAAAAGACTGAATGCTGTTGTGCATTTTCAGGTAAAGTTATTCTGTAATTGTACAGTAATTTACCGGGATTGCTGTCTTAAAAGGGCTATTGTGCGCTGGCAGCCAATGAAGAACATAGGTTGGCATTACAAACCTACATGGGCATATTACGGAAGTGAGACAACTCGATTCAGCAGTTCAGAATCAAAACTTTATTTGTCATGCACTTTGATCTTTAAAACTTTGCAGACCTTTTGCATTCACAAACGGCTATATTACACACTACATGAAAGGTAATATTCGAAAAAGCATAATATGGGCACTTTAAAAACAAGTCTTCTCTTTGTATTGACAAACCTTTGAATTTCACGTCACATATTTGCCTACATAACCTCACCATCCCAAATCCAATCATCTTCTTGTTTGTATATTGAAGCATCTTATTGAGCTTGGAATCTGCACTGATATTTTGTTTGACTTCAATAACACTGTGGTAGTGACTATAAGGCTATTTATTCATATGCATAGAGTTCTGATATTTGCTTAATTCCAAACAGCATCATCCATTTTAGCCTTATTAAAACGGTCACATTCCGAACAGGTGGCCCTGCTGGCCTCCGGAATGTTCCGTGTTCTAATTCCGGAACATTCCTTTGTGATGGATAGGCACAAGAATTCTGATCATGCCTGTGGTCCTGTTCCTTCACGATTCATCATTTTCTTATTAACCAGGTAATTCAGGAGGTATTCTGGTCCAACTGTATGCGTCTGTAATGCTCTTGTTACATTCCAACCACACTCCAGTAGGGACTTTACATTCCTGTCTGGAATCTGGATGGGTATTCTGGTGAGGTGATGTTGTAATTCAGGCTCTGCATTTTCAAGTCAGATTTTAATCAGAAAGACGGATAGGAAGCCATTTATGCTTTAGCAGACATCGAATTGAATTTGCATGTTCACTTTTCCCAAGTCTTTATATCAAAACATCCAATCAATTATGCTTTTATGGGTTTTTTTTAACCTCATTTTTGTGAGTTCCTTTTGGCCTGAGTACTGGATACTCTTTATTGTCTTGTTAGTAAAACAAACATTTTAGAGCCTGGAGCATTCTTCCCATTTGTGTGTAGAATTCATTTCGGAAAGACTTAGAAAGATGAAAAAGCTCAGGAAGTGAATGCATAAATACAAGTCTATTCAGAGAGTGGCAGTTCACCAAAACATCTCTGAAAATAGACGCTCGACCCTGAACTGACTAGACACATTCAAACAATAAATAAACCATCCATTTTAAAGCCACCCATTTCTTTCTGACTTGGAGTAAAGAACCATTGGAGACTCATTCATAGCGGGAGTCAGTTGTTCTTTGATGAGGGTACGGTAATTAATACCACCTACCGTCCTTAACATTACTGTTCCAGATCCAGAAACAGTCCTGTGTGGTCCAACTCTTGACGGCATAATTGGTGTACAGACGATTCTTATGAACAAGATTTGTTTTTTTTTTAGCGAATCAATAACATACAGCACAACAACTGTAGTTTGATTCACAAACGAATGACTCTAAATGAATTATATTTCATAGAAATTATATCTTATTTTATAGCTCAACCAGTGTAGTCTGATACCTAAAGCAATGACTCTTGGGAAGCTATTCTTTTTTTCTTTTTTTAAAGTTATGTTTTTGGCCTTTTTGCGCCTTTATTGCATAGGGTAGTAGATATTTGACAGGAAAGCATAGGGTGGAAAAAAAGGGGAACAGGATCGACAAAGGACCCCAAGCCGGGAATCAAATTCGGATCACCGGAGGCTCAGTTGCGCTATATGTCGGCGCACTAACCACAAGGCTATCAGCTCCAATGGAAGCAGTTATTTTTAGTGAATAAAAAACATACACCATGTATGTAGTCTTATTCCTGAACAAATGATTGTAGGTTGATTCCCAAATGAGTGAATCTTTTGAATCCGTTCTTTTTAATGAATCAAAACACATAAGGCAAACAATGTATTCCGATTTCAGAGTGATTGGCGCTTAGGATTCGGTTCATTTTAGTGAATCAAAACAAAAAGCGCAACTGGTGTAGTCTGATTCAAGAAGGAATGACTCGGAGTCGATTCTTTTTAGTGATTTAAAGATAAACAGTGTGACCAATTAAAGCTACAATATGTATGTTTTTTGCCGCTAGGGGTCGCTAACCTCTTTAAAACGATAACAAAGGCGTAGATTGATGACGCAGTGAATCAGCATGGAATCATAGAACTTGTCGTCATACCAATGGATTTAATAATGTTTATGGATGAGTGAATACATTCATGTTTTTAACATGAATGAAATGGACATTTCATTCTACCGAACTACCCATGAGTGCTGAATTGCTTCTCATACAGGTCAGTTTGTTTGACGGATTAAAATTGTGAGGAAGCGCAATACTGTTTCACTTGGTCTGCACCATCTAAACTAGGGATGTCACGGTACCAAAATTCCAGTAGTCGGTACCAATACCATAAATATTTGACGGTACTCTGTACCAATTTTCGTACCACAGCTAACTTTTTTTATTTATTATTTAATTAAAATCAATGAGTTTATTATTTATGATAATCATTATAAGTAAATAATACATAAACATTTAAAGGCTATATGCTGTTTAAAAGTAAACATTGTTTATAAAAAAGATAAGCAATGATCTAGGCATAATAATAATAATAATAATAATAATAATAATTAGTAGTAGTAGTAGTAGTAATAGTAGTGTATTATTATTATTATTATTATTATTATTATTATTATTATTATTATTATTACATAAAGACATAGCTAAATCTACTGTACAACAGTAGCCTAATATATTCTGTCAATTTCTTCATTTTAATCCAAGCTTTTATTTTGACGGGTTGCCGTGAAGACCTTTGAGTGTCTGTTCATGATATGACAGTTTTCTCAAATGAAACGGTAAATGCTCACGAAGTGACTGTTTATGCGTTCGTGTCCTCCATATAGTGACTCACGGCAGAGACTACAAAGATAGCGAGCGAGTGTCACGCGTGCGCGCGCCCGTCATTCACACAGACACGCAGAACATGCAGGAGTAATATTTAAATAGTATTTTGCAGTTTAATATTCACAGACACTAGTATATATTCGGCTACAGTCTGGAGCCCTGCGCTTAGATAAACGCGGAAGCGACTGAACGCAGCTGCGGGTACCGGATATACTCGGGAGTCGGTACTACCAGTACTACGGAAATGCTGGTATCATCACATTTTTTAAATTTCAGCACCGACTTGGTACCGAAGTACTGGTACTTGTGACATCCCTAATCTGCATTTGAGTGTGTTGAAAGTTATGTAATGTTATTCTGTGTGTTAGTTTGTTGGCTGTATGAGACTAGCAGTAAGCTACATCAACATTAGAACGTCATACTGATGATATTCTAATATTTCATCGTGTTGAGCTACATGACATTGATTTGTTTTATGTACATTTGCTCACCTGTCTAATAAAGCACATGCAGGACTGCCATCTCTGTCAAGTCGAAGTTTCCTGCGAAGCTCTCGCCATCTTGAAAATGCCATGTCGATACTGGTCCTCTTTTGATTTCTCATTTTGTTCCAAATCTGCTTGCCAATGGCCATAATGTTTGAACAAACATTACGAGACGTTATGCAGTTGTCCACGTCTGTTGCCATGGTTTCTACGGCAGTAAAAGCGGAAACCGAGGGTAACGCAGATATGACGCAAAATCGATTTTAAAAAGTTGGAAACATTTGGGATATTGTAAGTACTGAACTGAACAAAATGTATAACACTGGCCTAGTGGTTTTTGGATATTTTACTGCAAAAATCCTACATATTGCACCTTTATGATAAAGAATGCCTGTTAAAGGGATAGTTTACCCAAAAATGAAAATTTGATCATCATTTAAATACCCTCAAGTTTAATGAATTTCTTTCTTCTGCTGAACGCTTCCATTAGTATTTTTTTTTTCTTCTTTTTTTTTCATCCTATGGAAGTCAATGGGGCCCTGGGCCTGTTTGGTTACTCCTAATCTTCAAAATATCTTATGTGTTCAGTAGAAGAAAGAAATTCATACAGGTTTGGAACAACTTGAGGATGAGAAAATGATGACCAAATTTTCAATTTTGGCTGAGCAAATCAAAAACACTGTTTATAATGAATGACTCATATGATGCTTTTTTTTATTAGCAA
>CM031964.1:14364638-14437138 GCA_018749465.1 Paracanthobrama guichenoti
TAAACTAGAGACGTCCTAATAACTTCTAATGAAGTTCTCTAATGATGTCATTATGAGATATGATGAACGTTTTATGCAGGGCCAGAGGGCAGCACTAATGTTAATAGTGTTGCTTATGAAACATTAATTTAAAAGAGAGTAAAATCTGACTTAAAATACTGGAATAATTGCAGATCAATATTTCAAACTCTGTATAAAGGTCATAAAGATATTTTTGCCCTATTTCAGATCTGTTGTATGTTTTGATCTTTGAATAACTTTGATTCTTGGATATTAAATTAAAAGGGTACCAGTTATCCCCTTTACAAATGTCTTGATTTTGTTTCTGGGGTTTACTAGATCTTTTCATGCTTGAATGTCCAAAAAACGCACTATTTTTCATATACTTGACCTGGGCTGCGTTCCACTCCACTTTTAGACACACAAGTGCGAACTTCCCTAAGCACTTCCCCTCGGGGGAATTCCCGCAGCCATTTTGAAGTGCGTTCCACTTCGTGAAATGCATTCCACTTCGTGAAGTGGACGAGGGAAGTTTATTTGAACAGACTCTTGCTCCTTCGATTTTGACCGAGGGTCTGAGAGTCTACTTCAAATGTACACTTCAGGCAGCTTCATATACCATAATGCAACACGATTGTGATGATTTTTTAAAAACATTTAAAACAACCCAAACACACCTATATACATATAGAATGCTGCATTAAACAATTTCGTAAGGGAAAAAAAATAATAAATCAACTCCATAGTGGATTCCAAGTGATCAAGGGTTTAGGACGTTCCAGTCATAGATAATAAAATATGGACGTAGTGTCCGTGACGTCACCCATAGGATTCTGAAGAGCAGTTTTGAAGCGTAAAGTAGAGACTAGCTGGCCGTTGCTATCTTGGCAGCATGTCACTCTCGGATAACTGACAGTGGCCAAAGAGGCGGGATGTGGGTGGAGCTGAGGTGACGCAATAACTAACAGACAGCGGATAAATGGCTGTCCACCTGTCACTCAAAGTGGCCACGACCGTAATTATGCAGAACTTTAAGGCTTTATATAATGTATAGGAATGAGTTATAAAAAAAAAAAAATCTCCCCCCTCACAGTTGTCATGAAGGGCAAAATGAGCTATATAGACCAAAACCACAATTTGTACCAGGCTGTAAACATGTTTTTTTTTTCTGCTATAAAGTTGGGCATTTTAACATGGGGCTCAATGAGATTCTGCTACCTTTCGGAGCTTGTCCCTATAGGCCAGTCGATGAATTGCAGTTTAAGTCACTTCCATATTGGCTTCAACAGAAACTGGGGGAGGTTGCCTTGGTTCCAGTTCAGCCCATTGCAAAGGTTCCGCCAGTAGTGGGCACTCATGCAACGTAAGCAATGAAGCACATCCAAGTGAACGAGACGGAGGGATTGTTGCAGCACCTCTCTTCCCAGTCTGTTTAGTTCCTGTCTCTATGAAGCCCCTCCTTCCTAAATGCACAGTGTGCTCTGATTGGTCGGCTGGTCCAGTGTGTTGTGATTGGTCAATCGCTTTGAGCGTGTTTCAGAAATGACACGCCCCTTACCATAACTGCAAGCGTCAACACACTACTAACGCAACTCAACCAGGCCCGCCCCTTTATTTTTTTGCGCATGCCTTGGGCGGGAATTATTTAAATGAGGTTGTTTGTTCCTGAAAGAAAACTCAATTTTCTACAATCGAGGTGTTTCAGGGAGTTCAGAAACAGTATTTGCTGATATAGAAAATAACTACCTTTGGAGTGACTTTGTAATTTTGCAGACCTTTTTCATGCTCAAACAGCAACAATACACATTGATTAAAAATGTAAAAAAACATAATAAGACCTCTTTAATTTAATGTTTTTTCCACTGTGTCTCTCACCCAGGCTCTTCTGAAAATGGATTGTCAAGGTTTAGTGGCCCGGCTCATAATGGACTTTGTGTTGCTGACAACGGCAGTGGAAGTGGCTCCTCGCTGGAGGGAACTCGCTGAAAAACTCGCCCATGTATCCAAGCAACAAATGGAGGCCTATGAAGCTCCACACAGAGACAAAACCGGGATGGTGGACAGTGAGGTGAGGACATAAAACCGCCTTTTGAATATGAAAGAGCACAGTTAACATTTGTGAGTTCAATCACAAAATATAGCCATTTACATTTATCTCATAATTTCAGGCCATGTGGAAACCAGCCTACGACTTCCTGTTGACGTGGGCCGCTCAGATTGGCGACAGCTACCGCGATGTCATCCACGAACTGCACATGGGCCTGGACCGGATGAAGAATCCCATCACCAAACGCTGGAAACACCTCACCGGCACACTTATCCTTGTCAATTGCCTCGACTTGCTTCGGAGCTCCGCCTTTAGTCCCGCCCCTCAGGATGACTTCGCCATTTAGCCCCACCTCCTCTCAATCCTCGCAGAATCAACATCACCTCGGAAGACTGCTGAACTTTTAACGGATATACACTTTTCTATGTCACCGTGAGTTTACCTCAATCCAATAGACGCGAGGACGTCCTGTACCCGCCCACATCCATATAAGGGCATACGGAAAGCCAATTAAAGCCAAAACACAGAGTGTTTTAAGTGTAGCTATTTTTTGAGATTTCTGAAGGCGTTTTTATCAGTTTTGTTCTTTGTGATATCTATATTTTTTTATATCGGATGGCACAAAGGAAATTTTTACAGTCACGTTTTTCACGATTTCATCTGTTCGTTTCTAAAAACGAAGGTCTATTTTGTGACATTTACATTTACCCACGTTTGTCTTGGTCCAGCTGTTCTGTAATTTGTTGCCAAATGCAATGATTTTTATTCATGATCTTTATTTGTTGCGTCAGATTTGATTGGTTGCTTTGCACAAGGAAGAAGACGGATTAGTCTTACTAGACACCGGAAACACCACAAACTGAGAGGAAAGAGCATATGGTGTGTTAATGAGATGGTAACTTCAGACTGTGGGTCATGCGTTTCATCTTTTTAAGCGTTTGCAATGTTTGCTTTTGAGAGACCAGATGTCGCACCATGTACTAGGTGTTACATTGCAGTGTTGCTTTAGTTTCAATCGTGAGTCATTCATTCAGTGTTTTTGTCGAGAAACAAATGCAGTCAGATGAATAAATGAATAGATCATAGCGTGATTTTATTTATGACTGATGATTTTTTCTCTTTTGTGTTCTTCATTTATATTTTTTGTACCTGATATACAATTGTTTTCCATTTTTATGTTCTTGTAAAGCTTTTTTGTTGGTTTAACAATCATTTATTTTACGTCCTGTACATGTCAAGGAGATTTTGTGCTGTTTATTGTAACAGCATGTAGGGAAAAAAGCGAATATATGTATGTATATCTGTGATTTGAGATTTCTGTCACACATTTATAACTTGTTTTTGTGTTAGCTCTTTGAGAGTGACTGTTTGAAAAGTTATAATTCACACATTGTCTTAGTCGCAGCCAAATGTTTAGCACGAAAACAAATGAAACATGCTGTCCCATGTTGTTCCCATGGATTCAATAAAGCAGCTGTAAATTGAGAGAATGTTGTTGTTAGATTTGTCTGCTCCCTCTTTATTGCAACAATTTCTCATAATTTCTCAAATTGTAACTTAATTTTGAGTCATTGCAACTGGTTCTAAATATTACAACTTTCTCAAAGTGCATTTTATATCTGACAATTGTGACTTTTTTTTTTCATTTTGTTGCGGCTATTTCTTATGATTGCAACAGTATATCTCTTGCAAAGTTTTTTCACAATAGACTACTTTTCGTTACTGTTCATAAAACTGTTCATAGATTTGACTATTTGTCAAGAATGCAACCAAATTTTATGTTACCATGACTTTCATAATTGCAACTGTATATATCACAATTGTGACTTCATTTCCTGTTATTGCGACTGTTTCTCATAATTGTGATGATCACAGTTGTTACTTCATGTCCTGTTATTGCAAATGTTTCTTATAATTGTGACTTTATATCACAATTGTGACTTCATTTTACTGTTATTGACTATATACACTGATCAGGCATAACATTATGACAGCTGAAGTGAATAACACTGATTATCTCTTCATCACGGCACCTGTTAGTGGGTGGGATATATTAGGCAGCAAGTGAACATTTTGTCCTCAAAGTTGATGTGTTAGAAGAAAAAAGGGCAAGCGTAAGGATTTGAGCGAGTTTGACAAGGGCCAAATTGTGATGGCTAGATGACTGGGTCAGAGCATCTCCAAAACTGCAGCCCTTGTGGGGTGTTCCCGGTCTGCAGTGGTCAGTATCTATCAAAAGTGCTCCAAGGAAGGGACAGTGGTGAACCGGCGACAGGGTCATGGGCGGCCAAGGCTCACTGATGCACGTGGGGAGTGAAGGCTGGCCCGTGTGGTCCAATCAGATGAGCTATTGCTCAAATTGCTCAAGTTAATGCTGGTTCTGATAGAAAGGTGTCAGAATACACAGTGCATAGCAGTTTGTTGCATATGGGGCTGCATAGCCGCAGACCAGTCAGGGTGCCCATGCTGCCATCCATGTGGAAACGGTATTCCCTGGTGGCTGTGGTCTCTTTCAGCAGGATAATGCGCCCTGCCACAAAGCAAAAATGGTTCAGGAATGATTTGAGGAGCACAACGAGTTTGAGGTGTTGACTTGGCCTCCAAATTCCCCAGATTTCAGTCCAATCGAGCATCTGTGGGATGTGCTGAACAAACAAATCCGATCCATGGAGCTCCACCTCGCAACTTCCAGAACTTAAAGGATCTGCTGCTAACATCTTGGTGCCAGATACCACAGCACACCTTCAGGGGTCTAGTGGAGTCCATACCTCGACAGGTCAGGGCTGTTTTGGCAGCAAAAGGGGGACCAACACAATATTAGGATCATAATGCTATGCCTGATCGGTTTATATCACAATTGCAACATAATTTTGTTCTTGCAACTATCACAATTGAGAATTTATATTTTGTTACTGCAACTGATTTTATTTCTTGCAGTTGTGACTATATGTCATACTGTATTTTTTTAATCAGCTTTTAGAAACAGGCTTACATAGTGATATTCGGGTTAAAATGTTAAATCAGTATATAAATGCTAATCCTCTAGTTACTTTTAACTCTGTCAAGCTTTTATAACAGCACTTATAAATTGACACATTTTTGTTCATCCACCCCTAAGATATTACAACCACTAAGGATTTAAATCATTTGAGTTTTCATGCATTGTAAAAGTCTGTGCCCTTTAGTGTGTGTGTGTGTGCTGCAGTTTTTGTGTCCTCCACTCAGCAGCTTTCTGCATCCCTAAGCACTTCAATAGAGCTGACTGTGAAAAATCAATTTACACTATATTTAAATTGCTAAATTAATTACAAGCTTGCAGAAAGTTCAATGGCCACTATAAAATCTAGATTGATTTTTTTAAGATCATAATTAAAGAAGAAAAGCACAACGACTAGAATCATGAAGCCTTAAATGCAGAGCAAACACGTCAAATCACAGAAGCAAATTCTGTATCCTTTATGCTGATTGGTCCATACAGCGTTGCAGCTGTTCTGAATTAAACAATATACATCTGACACAAAACACCTGTTCAGAATGATGTGTATATCAATGCATAAAACCAAATTTCAATCTGTTTCTAACACAAAGTTATTATTAGGCTTCTTTTCTTTTTTTAAACAACACACGAGTCACATTAAGAGATTCAAGATTCAAGAGATTCAAGAGTTTTATTTGTCACATACACAGTTATATACAGAATATACAACCGGCAGTGAAATGTAAACAGGTCTGCTCCATGGCGGTCCTGTACAGTCATTAAGTAATTGTATGATATTTTTTATGTTTTTTCTCACTTTTGAAGCTTGACGTACTCTGTCTCATTTTTATAATAGATTGACTAATCGTCAAATGAAAGAAAATCATACCGGAAGAAGAGTGAGTAAATTATTGTATTTTTGGTTGAAAAAATAGCTTTAAGCTTAGTTAAAATGTTAGCTGCATGGCAGTTAATTAGCTTAATATTTTAAAGAACATTTAAACCCTTAATAATTTTATTTCATACAATGGTTTTATAAATAATAAATAAAATATAGGGAATTACTGTTACTCAAAAACCCTTGTTTACAAGACTGTGGAACTGGCAGTGAAGTGTTTTAAATTTACTAAAATGGAAACAAATTAAAGAGAACAATCTTGTAGCAAGTCTTTTCACGGTGTCAGGGGCTCTGATGTGTTTGATTTCATTGTTTGCGACGTCTACATGTCTTGTCACCGACAAGATTTGTTACGGCTAGAATCTGCGGAAATTGACAAATATTCCCTTGGGTCTTTCTTTCATCGCACGTTCTTTGAAGTTAGACGGTATGTGTTGTCTCAAGTTAAAGGGATAGTTCACCCAAAAAGTCTGACATCACTTACTCACCCTCAAGTTGTTCCAAACCTGTATGAAGACAAAGGAAGATATCTGGAAGAATGTTTGTAACCAAGCAGATCTCGCCCCCCATTGACTACCATACTATTTTTTTTTTTTTTTTTGTCCTACTTGGTAGTCAGTAGGGGGAGAGCTCTGCTTGGTTACAAACATTCTTCCAAATATCTATCTTTGTGTACAGCAGAACAAAGAAATGTATACAGGTTTGGAACAACTTGAGGGTGAGTAAATGAAAAGATGAAAATCTCTTTGAAAAGATACTTTTGCCTATTAAGATTTTCCTATATTATAATAAAGGTGAATCTCACTAAACGTCTCAAGAACATGTCCAGGCCATGACATTTAAGCACCGTTTCCCACCATTTATTTTTAATGTGAAGCAAATTATTATTATTATTGTAGGTATTTTAATAATGTCCAGCAATAAAAAAATCTTGAAAGTAAAACATCAGGACACCTTACGAAAATGAAAAATGTTATGTGGGCATTTTTGTGAGATTCACTCAAAGCCGAACTTCTGAGAAAGAATAAAATGGCTCTTCTTTAATGAATAAATGAACTGAGGAGGGACTTAAAGGTGTCTTCTATTGAAATATTAGGCTTTAAGTTTTAAAAAAAGACGTTTGATCTGTTTTTTTTCATCATCTAATGGAGTCTTTTCATGTTGGTGAATTCAAAGCGTTGAGGACTCTCTGAGGAGTAAAACTTCTCGAGAAGCAAAGGAGGACCAATCTCCAAAGCACTTTTCTGTTTATTTCGCACCCTTCGCTTCTCATAGACCTCAGATCGAGACTGAAATTCAAGCACAGACGCAAAACAAGTGGCAGAAATGGAAAAGCAAATGAAAGGGTGGAACGGAAAAAACCTCCACCAAGCAAACAACCAACATTCTTGTTTTCTTTCACAAAAAACCAAAACAAAAGCCCCATCATGATGGTTTTGTTTGTAAAAGGCTCTTTTGTCTGAAATGCTGTAATACGACACTCTTCTTATTCGCTCCTTTTAATAAGCTTGCATTCCTGCTAATGATCAACTGAATGTATCGTTCTGATGACATAATTGTCTGTCACAGGCATCCATTGCAAAATTAGGTTAATTAAACGTTCCAGCAATGCATTACGCATCACAATAGGCAGCTGACACTGAGAGCTTTCTGCGATGAGGCAAGGCCACACAGCGGGAGATGCAGGGGAACATTCCAGATGGTTGCCAGGATACGAGGGAATGCTTCAGACTGATTGGCTAAAGGGGAAGAGGTCATTGCCTTGTGAAGAAGCTGAATCTAAGGGTATGTTTTACACGAAACCGTTTTCAACTGAAAACATTTTATGCGTTCATTCATTTACATGACAAAGGCATTTTGGGGGCCTTAAAACGCAAGGTTTTGAAAACGATGCCTTTAGGCCGTGTGTTCACCAAAGTGATTCTTCATGCGCCGCGTTTTTAGAACGCCATGAGCGTAACGAGGCACTGAGCATCTGTTTCAGAAGCCTCAGCGTTTTTTATTGGTCGCCGAGAGTTGAAGAATGTTAAACTTTGAGTGAAATGCAGTGCTCATTGCTGTCACTTTTTACCCAGCCGTCCAATCACAGTGGAGGAGGGGCGGGACAAATGCAACACCCACCAACTACCACATTCTACTTGTACATTGTCAACAGATGACAACAACAAGCAATAACGGAAACAAAATAAAGTAAGAGCCAGAGCAAATACTTTACATTGTTTCAGCATTTTTATATAGAATCAATACAGAAACAAACTATCTGTGAAATGAGATACTAGTAACATTTCCGCGGATATTCCATATCATAGCAAGCAAATAGTCTCAGCTTGCTATGACTGCCAAAACACTCTCAAACGCCCACAATAAGGCATTTTCAGCAGAGCGCTTGGTGTTTTCAGCTGGCTAAAAATGCTTTGGTTGACACACGGCCTTACTGTCTCCATGTAAACAATGTCGCGCATGCATATTTCATGTTAATGCATGCATATTACGGGCCCTACTATATACCCGGCGCAATGTGGTGCCAAAGTGTTTTTAGCTGGTTTCAGCCCGATGTCATTTTTACGTCCAGCGCCATGTTGTTTAAATGGCAAATGCACTCGTGCCCATCTGTTCGTCCATGGGCGTGCTGGTCTGAAAACTAGGTGTGTTCAGGCGCGTTGTTGGCATGTTGCTATTTTGAGGCAACTAAAAACGACTGCGCCATTGACCAACTGAAACCTGGTCTAAAGTCAATAATGCAGTATTTTTTGTTACTTGAAGAGTGTGTTAGTAATATGCGTCTATATGCGGGGTCCATACGATGCCAGGGCCCCGCCCCTCCAGGATACGAGCGTACACTCTGCTTATTACACACACAGGGATGCGCAGATAAAATGAAAAATCAAAGGATTAAAATGTAAAAGATTATTATTGTGTACATAAATATAAAAATGCCTACATGTCATAATGGATAGTCATTGCATGTATCAGAATTAGCCTACCTATTTGCAGTAATGACGAGCAAGCAGGTGTCACTGGACAGCACTTTTTTTTTCTCTCTTGTTAAGGTTTATTGTACCAAAATCAGTTGAACTATTTTTTAATAGGCTATTTTTGCTTTATTAAAAACATTTATATTATTTTTATATTATTGTAAGGCTATATTTTTATATTTATTTATTTATTTAATTTATTTTTTTGCCCTGTTTTGCACTGTCCTACAAGGAAATCAACTTTGACTACTGGACCGGACTGGTCATGTGATTTCAAACCCACTCCATGTAAAATAAAACCGGTTTTATTATGCTGTGATTTATGTCTGGAGTATGATTTAAAAAGGGTTTCAAAAAGCAATAAAACATAATTTAGGCTACTAAAATCTTTGAAAAAAAAAAAAAAAAAAAATATATATATATATATATATATATATATATTTTTTTTTTTGTAGGCTATATTGTGTAGTATTATAAAGGTTCAGTTATTTATTTTAAGCATTTAAAATCTTTAAAATGCGATTTTAAAACTAATTTTAAAAGTACCATTGTTATGTGTTTTAATGTATCTTGCTTTAATTGCAAGGAAATGACGGAATGTGCGCGTTTAAAGTAGGATTTTGTTTATAGCTTGCGCATTTCGAAACTGTTTATGTGTGTTTAGCTCATAATTTCAACACATGGGAATCTAAGAGCATATTTTCCCCGCAACAATCGCTTTCTGCACTTTTTCTAATGCCCTGTCTCTAAGACAACAACCACCACACACAGCTGTCAGCAATATGTAGAGGACAAAAGCGCGCGCGAACACACACATACACACTAAGCCTGAGGAAGGGCACGAATTTAAATTTCCTTTCTGTGAATTGAATACCCAGCATCCTGTGAGTCATTAACAGCCGTTTGTCTCATAGCAGCAATGAAAAGGTGAGTAAACAGCCTCGTTTAGTAGCTAATCTTGCAGCAAAACGGCAAAAACGTCCCCTGAGGGAGCAGCAGTCTAATTCATATTCCTGTTCGGACGGTTCAGACCTGTGAAGGTGAATAATGTGCAAGTGGAAGAAACGAACTCGGAATGGAAAGTTTAATAGGAAAGAAAGAGAGCGCTCGAACTGCCCCTGCTCTTGAAGCAAAGCCCTTTAATTAACATCTCCCCATCCCGTCGAGTGCAGTGGACGGATAATGGGTAGAAGAATAAATCAATATCTCCTCCTGCTCATCTTTGAGTGGATGAATCCAGACTCAGTAAAATGTGCAAACATTAAGGACACGCATGAACGAAAACCAAACGGGTCACTTAAGTCCTTAACAACATTAAACAACATTCAAAACCCCATTTACCTTCTGCTATGTGATTTTGTAGAACTAAAAAAAAAAAAAGAATACTATAGAATACAATTTGGCAAGCCGTTTTGACTTGTAATAATAAAGTGATGATATATATATATATATATATATATATATATATATATATATTAGTTTTATTCATAGTTTTATTCATTCCCAGGATACAAATTCTTGATATCAACAATATTGATGACAATGTTAAATTCTGACATTGTGAATGTGATTGTTAGTAAGAAAGCCATTTTAGATATCTGAAATTATATTGATATCAGAAATGTCAAATTTACAAACCCGATTCCAAAAAAGTTGGGACACTGTACAAATTGTGAATAAAAACAGAATGCAATGATGTGGAAGTTTCAAATTTCAATATTTTATTCAGAATACAACATAGATGACATATCAAATGTTTAAACTTAGAACATGTATCATTTTAAGGGAAAAATAAGTTGATTTTAAATTAAAGTTTAGGAATAGGAATGTTGTCCCATTCTTGTCTAATACAGGCTTCTAGTTGCTCAACTGTCTTAGGTCTTCTTTGTCGCATCTTCCTCTTTATGATGCGCCAAATGTTTTCTATGGGTGAAAGATCTGGACTGCAGGCTGGCCATTTCAGTGCCCGGATCCTTCTTCTACGCAGCCATGATGTTGTAATTGATGCAGTATGTGGTCTGGCATTGTCATGTTGGAAAATGCAAGGTCTTCCCTGAAAGAGACGACGTCTGGATGGGAGCATATGTTGTTCTAGAACTTGGATATACCTTTCAGCATTGATGGTGCCTTTCCAGATGTGTAAACTACCCATGCCACACGCACTCATGCAACCCCATACCATCAGAGATGCAGGCTTCTGAACTGAGCGCTGAGAACAACTTGGGTTGTCCTTGTCCTCTTTAGTCCAGATGACATGGCATCCCGGTTTTCCAAAAAGAACTTCAAATTTTGATTCGTCTGACCACAGAACAGTTTTCCAGTTTGCCACAGTCCATTTTAAATGAGCCTTGGCCCAGAGAAAACGCCTGCGCTTCTGGATCATGTTTAGATATGGCTTCTTTTTTGACCTATAGAGTTTTAGCCGGCAACGGCAAATAGCACGTTGGATTGTGTTCACCGACAATGTTTTCTGGAAGTATTCCTGAGCCCATGTTGTGATTTCCATTACAGTAGCATTCCTGTATGTGATGCAGTGCCGTCTAAGGGCCCGAAGATCACGGGCATCCAGTATGGTTTTCCGGCCTTGACCCTTACGCACAGAGATTGTTCCAGATTCTCTGAATCTTTGGATGATATTATGCACTGTAGATGATGATAACTTCAAACTCTTTGCAATTTTTCTCTGAGAAACTCCTTTCTGATATTGCTCCACTATTTTTGGCCGCAGCATTGGGGAATTGGTGATCCTCTGCCCATCTTGACTTCTGAGAGACACTGCCACTCTGAGAGGCTCTTTTTATACCCAATCATGTTGCCAATTGACCTAATAAGTTGCAGATTGGTCCTCCAGCTGTTCCTTATATGTACATTTAACTTTTCCGGCCTCTTATTGCTACCTGTCCCAACTTTTTTGGAATGTGTAGCTCTCATGAAATCGAAATGAGCCAATATTTGGCATGACATTTCAAAATGTCTCACTTTCAACATTTGATATGTTATCTATATTCTATTGGGAATAAAATATAAGTGTATGAGATCTGTAAATTATTGCATTCCTTTTTTATTCACAATTTGTACAGTGTCCCAACTTTTTTGGAATCGGGTTTGTAACATGCTTAAATACACAAGAATTAACATTTCAACTAGTGACGATTGAATTCTTGATATCAGAGATTTATATTTTCACGTATTTCTGATATGTGGAATTTGAAGTAGTAAGAAGTTCATACTTGATATCAACAATTGAATTTGAATGGCAAACTATGGTGACATTTCACTAGTGAAAATACAATTACAGATATCAAGAATTACTAGTGGAAATATAATTCCTGGTTAAAAAAATAAATAAAAAAATTCATTGTTACTAGTAGAAATCTAATTCCTGATATCAAAAATAAGCAAATTAACTTCAAATTGAAAATTGAATTGTTGATTATCACAAATTCATATCCCATGAATGATTACAAGTCAAAATGGCTTGCCATATACTCAGTGGTAAATAAGGAAGGGTGCAATCTTCATTTTATTCATCAAGATTAGTTTAGATTGAAAAGTACACTAATAAAAAGTAGGTAATGCCACATTTTTTGGACATAATACCATAGTTATTTGGTAATAGGCTACGCATTGTAATACCGTGTTGTGTTTTTTTTTTTCACATACGACATTGCTATTTATTTATTTGCATAATACAATGGTACAATATCACTAGAAATAATATGATAATGATGTTATGTTTTCCCTCCAGAAATATACCATGGGAATATGTTTAGTTTGCTCATTTACCATGGTAATACCACATTTTGGTACTCACACCAAAATCCTTTTAAGTACTTTGTAAATACTATGGTACATTATGATAAACCTTGTGTGATCGCTGTATTATGGTAAACGTTTTGTTAAAGAAAGTTATTATTGACTAAATATTACGAACATATTATAATATTATGTTTTATATTAATATAGAGGACATCTATTTAAAAAAACAAATAGGGTCAATTTTGATTTAATGTCTTTAACTCTTTCCCCGCCAGCGTTTTTGTTGTATGAATATCTGAACATGCAATATATCAAAGAAAGAACAGACCCTCTGCTTTTAAACAAAAGCTTCATGCATTCTTTTTTTTTTTTTTTAAATCAACATTTGAACGTGGGTCAGTTTCATAAAAAAAAAGCAACATTTTGAGCAAAAAGCTGAGAAAATCGCACTTTTCTCAAAGACTACATCTGCATCACATTCAGTACGATGAGGAAAGTCCAAAACAGGACTTCAGTTTTGACCTTTTTCTAATCACAAACATATTTCAGTGCAATAAACCCCATAAGCATCTCCCCTTGCTTTCTGACATCCTTTTGCAACCCATATCTCCTAAATCTGTGGCAGGCAAGCGACGCTAACTCATTTTCAATTTCACAAGGTGTCCAGATCGAGCTCGCTGTGTTGGCCCAACAGAGCTCATTTTCATAATTACACAGTAGATGCAAAAGCTCGGTGACAATGGTATGAAAAGAAATGCACCTCGAAGCCTGCATCATTTCATCCATGGGAAAACAACCCTTTGAGATGGAGAAAGACTATCTTTACACCCTTAGAATAATGCAATCAAGATGAGGCAAACCGAGAAATCAACTTCCATTTCAGCTACAAAACATGTCACAAACAAGATATTTTTATTTGCTTAAAATACAGAACCTTATTGTAAAGCATTAACAGTTCATCTATTGTGTAATTTCTAAATGCACAAACTATGCTGATCGTAATCTGAAGAAACATCTACCAATTGGGAAGCATTTTGAAAGATGTAATCCATTTGGTTTTCTCACTTTCAATCTACTTGGATATCTGAATATATTTTGCAGTCATGACTTTAAGGGAAATACATAGCCTATTCATAATAAAATTTACTATATTAATATTTTAAATTACGTTTTTAATATTTGTATATAGAGTAAATATTAATTTTTAAAATATATTGTACTTATCAATGAATTTAAGTGAATAAATTTGACAATTTTTTTATAAATATAAAAATTAGATATTTTTGTTTTTATAATATATACTTATTTACTGTCAAAAATACATTTGTATTTTTGTTTATATAAATAAATATTTTTACACTTATAATCATTGACTGTCAATACATTTGACCAAATAAAATTTATTTATTTATTATTTGTATTATTAAAATAATATTTGTTTCTATAATCTATACTTTTGACTTAATACATTTTATTTTTGTATATTGTTTTTATACTTAAAATCTTTTCACTTGATTACATCTTTTAATGCTTCTTGGAATGAGTAGGTCATTCCCTTATTAAAAAAAAAAACAGTCTGTTTTTTTTTTTTTTAAGTAAACTACCATCTACTTCATTAAGGTTTACATAAAAAAAAGGAAGGCAACTTTTGGGGAAAAAGCATCATTTTATTTAAATAATATTTATTTTTCTTTTAAGTTTTAATTCTTTTTGCTTCAAATCAAATGTCTTGGAGCTTGTTGGTTGGAACTCTTATTTATTTATTTATTTTTTTAAACCATGGATAAAATTCATTAGAATAATACTAAGGTTGCTGAAAAAGTGAGTGGTCACTGTTATGCTCTATTGCAGCAACAAAGAATTCAGTCTCATTTCATTGGCTTTTAATTTGAAAAACACTCTCCCCAAGGTCAGGTCATAAGGCCGGCAGAACAATGTAAAACAGATCTGTGATGGACTCCAATATTTCTTTTTAATTCCCTTGATCTGTGTGAGATTAATGTGCTCTCTTGTGCCCGCAGTTTGTCACTGGGACAACCCTTTAGGCCACTCACAGATCAGCTGATTAAATATGTATTCCGTGCTGGTTTTTGTTCCCGATGGGTTTTGGATTGATGTGACATGCTTTGATTTGTCAGACGCTGTTAGGAGATGTGGCAGATTATAGTGTCCTGTCCTTTAGGGGATGTAGTTTGTGACTTTGTGTGTAGAGACGATGTTTCACAAACATCTGAAGCCTGTGCGTGTCAAACAGAGATTGTGATATTTGTCTTTGATCACATGGAAGTGAATTCTGAACAACAACAAAAAAAGTTTAGACCCCATCTAACTTATAGTTGGCAAAGCAAGTTATTTATCAAAACTAACTTTGAAATGCAATTTTTAAAATCTTATTATAATAATATGTAGTAATTTCTGGTTTCAATCACATATTGAAAAATATTATAATGAAAAATTCCATATATACACCGATCAGGCATAACATTAACATATATTGTGTTGATCCCCCTTTTGCTGCCAAAACAGCCCTGACCCGTCGACGCATGGACTCCACTAGACCCCTGTGTGTGCTGTGGTATCTGGCACCAAGATGTTAGCAGCAGATCCTTTAAGTCCTGTAAGTTGTGAGGTGGGACCTCCGTGGATCGAACTTGTTTGTTCAGCACATCCCACAGATGATCGATTGGATTGAGATTTGGGGAATTTGGAGGCCGAGTCAACACCTCAAACTCCCTGTTGTGCTCCTCAAACCATTCCTGAACCATTTTTGCTTTGTGGCAGAGCACATTATCCTGCTGAAAGAGGCCACAGCCACCAGGGAATACCGTTTCCATAAAGGGTGTACATGGTCTGCGACAATGCTTAGGTAGGTGGTACGTGTCAAAGTAACATCCACATGGATGGCAGGACCCAAGGTTTCCCAGCAGAACATTGCCCAAAGCATCACAGTGCCTCCGCCGGCTTGCCTTCTTCCCATAGTGCATCCTGGTGCCATGTGTTCCCCCGGTAAGCAACACACACACGCATCCGGCCATCCACGTGATGTAAAAGAAAACGTGATTCCTCAGACCAGGACACCTTCTTCCATTGCTCCATGCCCACTGTTGGCGCTTTCGGCGGTGGACAGGGGTCAGCATGGGCACCCTAACTGGTCTGCAGCTATGCAGCCCCATACGCAACAAACTGATGCACTGTGTATTCTGACACCTTTCTATCAGAACCAGCATGTAACGCAATGAAAGGTTCAGGGAAGAAGGAGGCGGGAACCGGCGAACATTTTAAAAGCTTTAATCAAAAACAAACTAAATATAATGTCGGCGGCAGCCCCTCACGGACGACTGCCGCCTAAAAACAAAACAAAACACAAAACACAATAATGGCGGCAGCCCCTCACGGCCGACTGCCGCCTCCATACAAAACAAAAACACAACATAAAGTCCAGGCCTGGTCCTCTCTCGTCTTACACTGTCATCACTCCTCCTTTTATACTCCCGTCACTCCTCCATGAGATGAGACCAGTGTGGCGCACAGCTGACGCTCATTAACATTCGCCACCGGCCCGCTCTCACGGTCCCTCGCCTCGCCACACAGCATTAACTTCTTGAGCAATTTGAGCTACAGTAGCTTGTCTGATTGATCGGACTACACGGGCCAGCCTTCGGTCCCCACGTGCATCAATGAGCCTTGGCTGCCCATGACCCTGTCGCCGGTTCACCACTGTTCCTCCCTTGGACCACTTTTGATAGATGCTGACCACTGCAGACCGGGAACACCCCACAAGAGCTGCAGTTTTGGAGATGCTCTGACCTAGTCGTCTAGCCATCACAATTTAGCCCTTGTCAAACTCGCTCAAATCCTTACGCTTGTCCATTTTTTTTTCCTGCTTCTAACACATCAACATGCAAATATTGAGTTCTCTTTCAAGTTAACGTAATTTGAGTATCCTAGCAAACATAGTAGGTTATGTCTTAAGCGAATGTAAGCAGTCAAGAAAGACAACGAATGTGTATGTGTATCAGTTTGCTGGATCCGTGCATTAAAGTGACACTGCCTAATATTCCTGCTGTATTTTTAGCAGGAATTTTAGGAATCATGGAAATTTTAGGAATCAGGAATCATGTTTAATTTGTAAGGTTGTTTCCGCCACAAAATAAAACCTTTTAAAATATAATTGCTACTTTTAGTTTACATCTCACTATTGTGAGTTATAAAGTCAGACTTTTTTTCTCGCAATTGCGAGTTTATATCTCGCAATTCTCAATGTATATCACGCAATTCTGACTTTGACTCGCAATTCTGAGTTCAGAATTGTGAGATATAAAGTCGCAATTATTTTATTTTTTATTCTGTGGCGCAAACAAGCTTCCATAAAACCGTGACCCATGAACCGTTACAGCTCCAGTTAACAAGTATATTATTTTCAAATATATTATTTCTATAAGGAAGTAACCTTTTTTATTTTTTCACTAGAGTAGAGACACATGGACATAAAATGGCATTGTTTCCTGAGAATCCCCCTGCCTCGATTAGTACTGCTCCACTGGAGGAAAGCAATTATTGCTGAGGGTCTCATTCCAGTTTTTGGCTTGATTCATTACAATTTGGCATCGGCAATTAAACATGTTAAACCAAACTCTTATTCAGTTTCGAATTAAAAGTGGGTGCCAAGACAATGAGCGCTGCGCATGCAGAAAATTAATTATGAAGTTAATCATGAAACAGGAATTAGCAAGTCCCAAGACACCAGACTGTTATAAATCAGATCCAGCTTTTGATCATAGATGTTGATTAGTCAATACAGCATTATGGGCATGTTCAAATGCATAACATCTTTACCTTCACTTTTCCGTATGATGTATTTCAAAGCCCTTTATCTACATTTGCAAAACAAAATGGCTTCAAAGGCCTTATTGCATAAAAACGTGTACGGACTCACATTTGAAGCGCTTCATAACTGTCAGCATGTCACAAAAAAACTTGATTCCATCTGTTTCAAAGGCAGAATAATGAGTTTCAGAGCGATGAGGGGTAGCCGATGTCTCTGGTGTGTGCTTGCATCTGTTGTGAAAAACATGAGTTTCCTGCTTGGCCAATCTTTATGGATAACAGGTGGACTGTATTACACCTGAGCGAATGCAGAGAGAGTGAGAATGAGATTATCATGGTTTGGGAGATGCTAGGAAAAAAAGGATCATAAACAAGACAAGCGGATGGTGTCAGTTGTTTCACTTCATCAGGTAGCAACTTTGTCTCAGATGTTTCTCCTATAAAGCCATGAAATGGGAATACACAGCCTATAGTTTATATAAGTCAATAGTTTGAAATTGAATGTGCATCGCATAACTCAAAAAAATTATATTTGATACATCAGGATTTAATGGTAATCTATTGATCAAAACAGAAATGTATTTCATCACATTTATAATGTTTGAAGAAATAATATAACATGTCTTATTTTGTAATTTCGCCTCAGTCATGTTTCCTGGTTCTTGTCATGTGACCTCCTTGCCGTTATGTGATCATGTCATGTGCTTCCCTAGTTTCATGTGTCTTGTTCTGATTGGTTCCCTTGTCTATGTGTCATCTTCTCATTGGTTGGTCTAGTCATGTGTCCATAGTTCTCATTGGTTCATTATTTACGGTTGAGTATTCTGTAACATATTCCACTGGAGGCAAATTGTAGTTGAACCCAAGTGCAGCATTTATTAAATCCAGAACATGAACAAGCATACGATGAACATAGACTTGAATCTATGGCTTGGCATAGATTAGCATAGATTAGCATAGACTCCAAAAAAAAAAACATTAACTCACCAACAAAAGTACAGGGAATAATACTCGACAAACTGACATGGCAAACATGAGGACTATATGTACAGCAGGTGTGTTGGACATCGGCTGCGGCTTGATGCATTTGATCGGCGAGAGTAGCCGCATGGAGGCGGGGAGGAGCTGCAAACGGAGACGTGAAGTCGGACACTTTCTGCTTCCTGCAGTGACGCTCGCTCTGTGTTTGCATACTTTATCACAGCTGAAGTAAAATAAATGCAATATTTGTCAAATACACAGATGTTTCAGAGACGTTTTCATTTATGTACTGCTTAATACAGCGTCTGTACAAGAATAAAGTTCAACATATAAGCCTACACTACGTCTACGTTTTTTGATCAGTTTTATTTTGATAAACATGACAATATAACATCGTGACTACATGAAAAGAGGTTTTTCATCGCTGTATGAAGCATTCCCCTAGTGACTAGGGGAATGCATGACTATGAATAGACAAGGGAACCAATCAGAACAAGACACATGAAACTAGGGAAGCACATGACATGATCACATAAGGGCAAGGAGGTCACATGACAAGAACCAGGAAACATGACTGAGGCGAAATTACAAAATAAAAGGCATGAAAACTTAAACGTGAACTAAATCCCAAAACCAAACATGACAAATACATTATATTAACATAATATATACATTAATATGAAACATTGTGCTTGCAAGAACATTATAGTATATAAAAGCAAGTAAGCATAAGTTGCTTAAATCCACAAAATATTCAATTTGACATCAGTGACAATATAAAGTATATTCTTGATTTAATTTATGATCATTAGTAAAGATATCCCAGCAAAAAGACATGTGTCGTGACCAGTGTTGGGTGTAATGCATTGTCAGGTAATTAATTACTGTAATTTAATCACTTTTCCCATGAAAAACTAAAGTAAGGGATTACAGTTACTTCTGATGTAATTGCATTAAATACTGTATAGTCTATACAACAATAAACCAATTTAACATCTTATGTTAAAATGTAATGTAACCTCCCTTTAAATACTTTGGTCAGTTCAAGAATAATTTATGCAATTGTATATTGTTTGTTTGAAAGAATTAGAAGAGCAGTTTCATGTCTATCCTTATATTGTTTAACTACTTGAGGCTGATATGGGATTTAGAAAGTAATTAGTAATAAGTAATGCAATACTTTTTAGAGAGAGTAAATTAGTACAGTAATCTAATTACACTGTTGAAGATTAGTAGTAATTAATCAGTTTTTAGAGTAACTGATCGTGACACGGAGGCAGACATTTTGGAATGAATATGCTTATTTAAATTTGTGAAGAACATGTAATAATCCTGAGAGAGACTGTTAACTAAATAGGGTTAAATATATGTAACCTCAAAGTAGCTTGGCTAACATTGCTAATAGAGACAATTGAGATACAAAAAAGAACTAATTTGAGAAGGCGGTGGTTCCAGTGGGTTGATCACCCTGATCTGATGTAAGAACGCTGATCGTGTCTTGGTTGATCTTACAGCATCTTCGAATACAAAATCGATGAGCCTCACGGGAACAGAAACCAATTAGCAGCACATCCCATTCAGGCCTGTTGCTCGGTTACGCACCCTCTCTGCATGTTAATGCGGCCCCTTATCTACCTGTTCCTCACGCAAGAGCTCTTGTGGGTAAAACGGAAAGGAGATGAGAAGATTCCGCTGACAGCACATTTGTTCGTCAAAACACATTAACATAAGAGGCCGCTTTGCATTCGAGAGTGAGAGGGTGTCATAAGGGATATAAATACTGTATGAAATAGTAGGTCTGTTTGCTCGCTGTTTTCTGGAGGAACCTCAAAGGAACTCCCCGAGGAGGTCCTGGTCTCCATAGCAAACAAAGAGCGCTAGATGTTCTGGAGCAGCTGGAGTTAGATTAACCCTGAGGATTACGTCCCCTTGGCATCTGAAAAGCTCTCAAATATTCAGCTTGAAATGTTTGTAAGATCCAAAATCCTTCACTACCATGCAAAATGTAGCTTTATTCTTAGGAACTAATGTGAAAAGTGGGGCCAATGAAGTTCACGGGGAAAGTTTTGGGATTCAAATGCTGCATTAACACCCTTAAATTAAATAAAATAATAATAATATTAATAATAATAATAATAATGATGATGAATAGTAATAATACATTTAAAGTAAATTAGTAAGCGGAGAGGACTTATTAAATGTAATTATTACATTTAACAATCGAATTTAATAACAATTCAGAAGATGCTACATCTATTGGCCAATCAAAAAAAAAAAAAAAAAAACTAGAAGGAAAAAAAGGTCAAGACAAACTGGTTTGAGCAAAATGAAGACTTTTGTGCACTTTCAGACCATGTTTTTAAGGATTTATAGGCCTTTTGGAGTCTGAATACTTTAAAAACAGGATATGTTAGATAAAATAAAAAGTTGCTGCCTTAAATTAAGTACAATCAACTTGGATGTTTAAGTCATTGCAACTTAAATTACATGAAACTGACTTGATGATAATGAGTTGTATCTTGTATAACTTATAAAAAAGTTTTTAACTTATTTTAAAGAGTTAAAGCAACTTATTGATCATATTTTTTTTTAGTGTATGTTAGACAGATATACACTCACCTAAAGGATTATTAGGAACACCTGTTCAATTTCTCATTAATGCAATTATCTAATCAACCAATCACATGGCAGTTGCTTCAGTGCATTTAGGGGTGTGGTCCTGGACAATCTCCTGAACTCCAAACTGAATGTCAGAATGGGAAAGAAAGGTGATTTAAGCAATTTTGAGCGTGGCATGGTTGTTGGTGCCAGACGGGCCGGTCTGAGTATTTCACAATCTGCTCAGTTACTGGGATTTTCACGCACAACCATTTCTAGGGTTTACAAAGAATGGTGTGAAAAGGGAAAAACATCCAGTATGCGGCAGTCCTGTGGGCGAAAATGCCTTGTTGATGCTAGAGGTCAGAGGACAATGGGCCGATTGATTCAAGCTGATAGAAGAACAACTTTGACTGAAATAACCACTCGTTACAACCGAGGTATGCAGCAAAGCATTTGTGAAGCCACAACACGCACAACCTTGAGGCGGATGGGCTACAACAGCAGAAGACCCCACCGGGTACCACTCATCTCCACTACAAATAGGAAAAAGAGGCTACAATTTGCACAAGCTCACCAAAATTGGACAGTTGAAGACTGGAAAAATGTTGCCTGGTCTGATGAGTCTCGATTTCTGTTGAGACATTCAGATGGTAGAGTCAGAATTTGGCGTAAACAGAATGAGAACATGGATCCATCATGCCTTGTTACCACTGTGCAGGCTGGTGGTGGTGGTGTAATGGTGTGGGGGATGTTTTCTTGGCACACTTTAGGCCCCTTAGTGCCAATTGGGCATCGTTTAAATGCCACGGCCTACCTGAGCATTGTTTCTGACCATGTCCATCCCTTTATGACCACCATGTGCCCATTCTCTGATGGCTACTTCCAGCAGGATAACGCACCATGTCACAAAGCTCGAATCATTTCAAATTGGTTTCTTGAACATGACAATGAGTTCACTGTACTAAAATGGCCCCCACAGTCACCAGATCTCAACCCAATAGAGCATCTTTGGGATGTGGTGGAACGGGAGCTTTGTGCCCTGGATGTGCATCCCACAAATCTCCATCAACTGCAAGATGCTATCCTATCAATATGGGCCAACATTTCTAAAGAATGCTTTCAGCACCTTGTTGCATCAATGCCACGTAGAATTAAGGCAGTTCTGAAGGCGAAAGGGGGTCAAACACAGTATTAGTATGGTATTCCTAATAATCCTTTGGGTGAGTGTACATGGATATATAGTACATGTTAATTTTTCTCAAGGAAAAAAAATAAAATAAATTCGAACTAATGTAAACTATACAGGGAATCCTATCAGCTGATACAGTATTATTAAAGGTTAATTAACAACTGATTTGTATACAATTGCATTTAAGGAAGTTTGTATAATAATAAAGTTATAATAACTTTAAAGGGGTCATGAACTGGCTTTTTTATTATTTTATACTGTTCAACTTATTACGTGCATGTGGTTTTTACATTCAAAAACATCATAATGAATAAGAAATAGGCTATTTTCTACCCTGGTTTTGAGGCTCTCTCCTGAACGCTCAGTTCTTATCGGCGTGCCACACTGAAGACTTGGAAGTAAACGCCCACAGCTAGTCTCGACCTGTGTTTTATTTACAAACAATTCGGCGGTGAAATTAAGTGAACAAATGTGCAATGTCTTCCCCACGTGAGCTGGATCTTCATTAAAAATAATGTTCAATCACTCATTCCTAATATTAGAATCCGAAGGAAGGTTGTTCTTCCACAACCAGGCACAGCATAATATATTACTCTCTTTGGGATGTTTATTGCTCGGTAGCGCAATCCGTTTAGCTCCACGAGTCGGTGGGCGGTGCTACAGAATCAGGCGTTGTCAGAATCAGGCGAAATTTACAGGATATTCTTATATCATGATGAACTTTTGTATATCAAAGGCTCAAGGGAAAGATGATTTCTCAATTCATCACCCCTTTAATGGTATTAGAGTAAAAATATAATTATGTAATATAGTGCTTTTTTTTTGTTTTTTGTTTTTTTGCTCCTCTCTGGAGTAAATTTTTCTCATCAAAAACAGTGTATGTGTCACTGCATACGAGAGCAGCGTCTATTGTCATTTAGACTGTGTGTCTAATGTAATTTACTTGTTATTTATTTGCTTGTTATCAGAAATAATCTACTCTAGAGGTAACTTATTCTGGCTGCGTTTACACTTGGCATTAACATGCGATCATGTCAATCAGGACACAGCGCGTGTACATTTGTACATTAAGTGGTCGCCATCTGGATAACTGATCGGATTTATGTTTCCTACAAAATATTTAAATTGGGTATGTAATGGGGCTTTATCATGGAGTGTAAAACAACTTTCGCTTTATCCTCTATTAATGGCAGTGCCCATAGAGCACAGGGGTTTTGTGATGCATTCATATACAATCAATCTCAAATAGGGTACTTTATCTACAAGTTTAAGTTTCCCAACATTATGAAACAAAGAAACATGTTATTCAGACGCATTGCATGATTGAAAGGCGATCGAGCGTGCAAGCATTTATATAGGCTACTGTACAGAGAACGGCATTACACGGTCCTAAAGGGTTAGTTCACCCAAAAATTTAAATTCTGTCATTATTACTCACCCTCATGTCGATCCAAACCCATAAGACCTTCGTTCATCTTCAGAACACAAATTTAGATATTCTTCTTTTCATCTTACGGGTTGGGATCGACATGAGGGTGAGTAATTAATAACAGAATTTTCAGTTTTGGGTGAACTAACCCTTTACGGGGGGCATTTCCCCCACTCTATATTGCAGACAGAAATGGGAGATTATTTGTAATAAACATGCTGAAACAAGAAAAACATATAAATGAAGTTAATGTTGCACAATTAAAATGATAACGCATAAGAAAGATAAAGCAGCATCTGTTGTTATTGATTCTTTGTGGACGTCTACCGGAAGTTAAGTTTGGGCCACAAATTCGCGCATGCGCAGTAACGTTTGTTTATGTTGTTGTCGTTGAAACCGTCTATAGTTTATGGACACTGAATGGCTTTCCTGAGGTAAATATTATGTGACATTTACAAGCTGATTTATTTTTTGCTGTTGAAATACTGTTTGAGTGCTTACATGAGACATGATACATTTCAGTAAGGTGTACTGCTTCTTTCAACATACCCTCTGATGTTCATTCATGTTTATTTTGTACTGTAACTAGTAGTAAAGAGGAAGAGACGATAGATTCAAGTGCGCTCATGCTTCTTGGCACTTTTCATATGCACTTTTTTTGGTGGACTTACAATGACTGACGTGTGCGCATGTCTGTTAAGTCCATGAGACGGTGGGGGGTCCTATTTGTCGTTTTAGGTTTCAGAAGGGTGCTCGCGCGCCCCCTTTGCAGTCGATATGCGGCCCTTGATGCACACTTTTGCCAAGCCTGCACTGAAGCGAGCTTCGCAGCAGACTTCTACCTGACAGTCAAAGCGGCGTTACGTCACGAAAGTGCGGAAACGTAGGAAGTGCAAGTGCAAATGTTTAGGGTGCCATTTGGGACAGGGCCTTAAACTGAGGCTACTGTGATATGTCACGCCATTTGTGTGTGTGTGTTGTCCTATTCTCCTGGTCCCTGCTGGCTGCCGGAGCAGCTGTCGAAGTGGACAGGAAGGACTAAAGGGCATGGACCTGTTTGAGCTCATTTATAACAAGGTGCAACCTCAGGCAGTTAGAGTCCCGGCGTCCTCTGTCTTAAAACATTTCCTCATTACTTCACTTCCTGTAGGAGCCAATACCTCCTGTGAGGTAATAAATACCTGTGAAATACTGTGCCATGCCATTTTAAGGGTTGAGAGGCTGTGCTATATTGTATAAATGTGGTGTTAGATACTGTATTAGCACACCTCAAGTACCTTACAGCGTTTCTAATATCAAGGACTTCATATCCATCCATCCATCCATCCCATCCCATCAATCATTGGGTAAAGTTTCTCTCAGCTTCTTCAATCTGCCATTTTGGACTTTATTTTAACTAAACACAATGCAGTGAATTCTGGGATTGTGTTTTTCTTAGAAATTGACCAAAACGAGGTAACTAGAAACAAGTAATGAGGATATCTTTTTGCAACATTCTTCATGGCAGAAACATATGATCCCTTAAAATGCTGTCTAGGTAGGTAGCATGCTAGGTTTTGGAACAGCTCAGCTAGTATGTATGTAGGATTTTACTAAGGCACCATTTTTGAAGTCTCGCTCTTCTTTGAGGCCCATCTGAATTTGAAGCGGGCTTTGATCTGGATTGAATTGTTCGGCCACAATAAACCTGTTCCTCTGTAAGACCCACATGCTCCTTCCTGAGCCCTTTCCTTCCTCTTGGAGGACTGTCAGAATGGCAGGAACTCGCTATTTTGTTTTCTTCTCTAAATCCCTTTTATATTGACATTCTTACACACACACACTTTCTCCTCAGACAGACTGAATCCAGTCGGGTTAAAGCCTTCGGGTGCTAGCTGACATTGTGTCAGGAAGCAGACTTTGAAACAATCCACTTAAAACATAATGTCAGAAATGACAGAACTATTAACATTAAAAACATCAAGCTTAATAAGAATAAATATATTTGAAGTGACTTATTATTATTATTATTATTATTATTTATTTATTTTTTTACACAAAATGAGTACCAAGTAAACTGTATTTTATACTGATGCCTATTGATGCAGATGCAAAAGTTTTTGTTCAATTCCTTTAGTAAATTAAAGCATAATGTTTTGACCAACAAAAATTATGTTCACTTATTCAGGGAATGATCCTATTTTTGTAAACTTCTGCAATCCTGACATCTAGTGATAGAAAGGCAACATTACATTTTTGGCACTCAACAATTCTGAGACCACTTAGATTCACAAACAAATAAAAATAATCTTAAAAATAAGGCCTGTTTAAAACTTTAAATCTACTACAGTTAATAGTTACATGTCACATTTGAGTTGTTAATTCACACACACACACACTACTTGTATGTGTGTATGTATATATATATATATATATATATATATATATATATATATATATATATATATATATATATATATATATATATATATAAAATTTTTTTTAAAATTCTTTTAATTTTCTTTGTAAAAACTGTGCCAAATCCAAAGTGTGTGTGCAGATAATTCAGATGAAGCGGACCCTGCAGATGAGCAGGACTAACACTAGGAAAATATAATATCTATACACACACACACACACACACACACACAGAGAGAGATCTGGTTCACTATCTTTGTTGGGACTCTCCATAGACGTAGTGGTTTTTATACTGTACATACTGTATAACTGCACAAACCCCTAAACCTACCCATCACACACAACTTTCTGCACTTTTACATTTTCAGAATAACTCATTCTGTATGATTTATAAGTTTGTTTTCTCATGGGGACCTCAATCTAGGTTCCCCCGGTGATGCAAGTCCCCATGTAGTCTCAGTTTCAGACGTCACGCCCACAGACCGTTGGCTGAACATGCATATGATGCATATGGCACACTTTTTTGTTTTGAAGTCATCACCCGATTGGTTGAATTCTATAGGATGTTCGCGAGACGTGTGTTGCGTTCTTTAAAAGATTAGTTCACTTTTAAATAAACTTTTGCTGATAATTTACTCACCCCCATGTCTTTTTTTCTTCAGTCGAAAAGAAATTAAGGTTTTTGATGAAAACATTCCAGGATTTTTCTCCATATAATGGACTTCAGTGGGCCCCAAACGGTTCAAGGTCCAAATGACAGTTTCAGTGCAGCTTAAAAGGGCTTTAAACGATACCAGACGATGAATAAGGGCCTTATCTAACGAAACAATCGGTCATTTAAAAAAAAAAAAAAAAAAAAAGTTTACGTTTTATAAGCACAAATGCTCGCCTTGCTCTGTTCTGTGATGCACATTCGTGACGTCACGTAATACGCAATTACGTTGAAAAGGTCACGGTTCAAAAAGGTAGGGCAGGGCGAAAAAACTCCATCTCAAAAAATCGTCTCCTCGAAGTTCAGAATCGTCCAACATCGTTGTTTTACCTTTTAACTGCCTTTTTCTGTAAACGGCGTTTGACTTAGTATGTGCACGTTCAACTTGTAAACACTGACTCGGTACTTCCGCCTACGTCAAGCGTGACCTTTTCAACGTAACTGCGTATTACGTGACGTCACGAATGCGCATCACAGAACAGAGCAAGACGAGCATTTGTGCTTATAAAGCTTAAAATGTTTTATTTCTTTTTTTTAAATGACCGATCGTTTCGCTAGATAAGACCCTTATTAATCGTCTGGTATCGCCATTTGAACCATTTGGAGCCCTTTATGTGGAGAAAAATCTTGTAATGTTTTCATCAAAAATAATTTTATAATTTCTTTTCAACTGAAGAAAGAAAGACATGGATATCTTGGATGACATGAGGGTGAGTAAATTATCAGCAAAAGTTTATTTAAAAGTGAACTAATCCTTTAATGACCCGCCTAGAAACAAATGGCGCGACTCCAAACTCTGTCGTGTTTACAACTGTGCCGATCACCAGGATCAGCTAAACACTGGATTTTCCAAAGTATGTGAAGTTCGCGGCTCCATTGTTGCAGTAAACTTGAACAACGTTCTTGAATTAGTAATTTATAGACGCAAGCCGGTCTGTTATTGCAGGGACATCGACTTTACATTTTCACGCCTAAACATGACACGGAACAAATCGAACTGTGATTGGTTGTGTTGCATGTCAGTCAAACGTCCTCTTGGGTGGTCCTAGATAGAGTCCAGACCTTCTGCCGTCAGTCTGAAGGTCTGGCTACGCGAGACTAGTCCCAGTGAGATTGTGTGCATTCAGGTTGAAGTCCTCACCGGGATAGAAAAACATGAACACAAACACACACACACACGGAAAACCCCCATTTAAAAAAACAACATGTATGTGCGTGTGAGTACTTCACCAGTCATGTTATTTTCATGATAGGATTTTAAATATTTAAAAGTTTACTTTAAAGAGACTGTTATACATATATTTTACACCAGGTGTCAGCAGACTCACAAAGCAAATTTTTAAAGAGACTCCGCTGCACTTGCATCTAATCCTTTAAATAATTTAAGGTTTTTAATTTTATTTTATTTTTTTATTTTACACAATCTATTCACTCTATATGGAAAAAACGTCTCACCATAAGAAAAATCATTACATAAATCAAATCCAATACATCAAAATTGGGATTCTAAAAGCGCAACTATATTCAATTCACATTTATTTGTATAGCACTTTTCACAATACATATCATTTCAAAGCAGCTTTACAGAAAATGCATCATTTAGAGTGATCTGTTATCAGACGTGACGGTATATTTCAAAACTGTACATATACAAATCACGCAGTTAGCTAACATCATGTATTACATCAGGCAGAAAAAAATGAAGCTCATTGAAGTAATTTATTGCAAATTTTGAACATAATGATATAATGCTTAAATATGTAATGCTTAGGCTCCAAACTTTTTTTTTTTTTTTTTTTTTGCTGTCTCATGATGTAGGCTACATAGGGTGGCTTTGTAAGCAGTGTTGTGATGTGACTTTCTGAACTGGTGTCTCCGGGCTTCTGCTTGCCTGTGTGGGAGGAGTTCACACAGATTTGTATTCCTCATGCACACGCACAGACAGCAGCAGCAGTGCTTCAGTGTGAGGCAGAGCACAGCGGGGAAACCTCCGTCTACTCTCACTGTCGGCTTGTTTTTATCACCACTGAGGAAACGCCTCGCTCCCTGACCTTACAGTCTCGGAATTATGCTGTGTGTAGAAGAAATCTGATCGGGCTATTCGTAAACTCTTCATAGTGAGGGGATAAACGGAGGCCAGTGGTCTGCAGTACAACATATCATCAGAAAACAGGAGGAGAACCAAACGCCCTTCCCAGACCGACCATGCATACCTGCCTGGGTTGATGTGCAATGGAGAGCTAGGATGCTTTCATGGGTTTGGATAAGTATGCACCATTGACACGCTGAGGTGCCTCTCCTGTGTGCGGTGTGACCAGTGTTTTATGGATCGCTTTATGGGATCATAACCTGGTGTTTTTTCCCTTCAAAACGGAAAGTCATCTCAGTTTGGAAGCTAACCAATGAATCGGAAGCCTGGAAGCCTCAAGATTGAAGAGGGAAGATAGGCGGCGTTGCTATGTGATTTATTGATTGTTATATATTTATCATAAGATGGGGAACGGTTTCTCCAACATCGCAGCATTCCAGTCCCTGCACATTGTGATGCTAGGCTTGGATTCAGCCGGTAAAACCACAGTACTGTATCGGTTAAAGTTCAACGAATTCGTCAACACTGTTCCCACTATCGGCTTCAACACAGAGAAGATCAAACTCAGCAATGGCACCGCCAAAGGGATCAGCTGTCATTTCTGGGACGTCGGCGGACAGGAGAAGTTAAGACCCCTATGGAAATCCTACAGCCGTTGCACGGACGGTATTATATACGTGGTGGACTCTGTAGATGTCGACCGGCTTGAGGAGGCCAAGACGGAACTGCATAAAGTCACTAAATTCGCAGAGAACCAAGGAACTCCTCTGCTGGTGATCGCCAATAAGCAGGACCTTCCCAAATCCCTGACAGTCACTGAGATCGAGAAGCACCTGGCTCTCCATGAACTGAGTCCCTCCACCACGTACCACGTCCAACCGGCATGTGCCATCATCGGCGAGGGTCTCCATGAAGGAATGGACAAACTATATGAGATGATCGTCAAACGAAGGAAATCTCTCAAACAGAAGAAGAAACGATAGACAATTACAGACTTGTAGAGACGATTAAAGGGATAGTTCACCTAAAAAATAACAATTCTGTCATAATTTACCCTCATGTTCCAAACCGTTCTTTTTGAACCCCATTGAGTTTCATTGTGTGACACAAATCTCCTTTTCATGTTTTGCAGAAGAAAGTCATACAGATTTAGAATGAGAGAATTGTCATTTTTGTGTGAACTAAATGTTGTCATGAAAGATATGACGGGTTTTGCCTTGGTGTGCAAGATTTGGTAACACTTTATATTAACTTTTGTTAATATATCTGTCTGAAACGTTTAAACGTTTGCATAAATATCCACATTTGAATCTACATGAACTCTTGATCTGATAACTGTGATATTAAAATATTTATTAGAGTAAGTAGTGAAATACATGACAATATTTACAGCTTACTTGAACAATATAGCATCTTTGCCTCAAACAATGGCATGAGTTTGGGGCAGGACAATCTGTTTGTCCGACCAATGGCAGATACGTTTGGAAAACCAGTTTGAAAACAATTATTACTATTTGGTGCAGAAATGACACGCTTTAAGCATGTTTCTTACTGACTTATTAGTGAAAGTTATTATAAAGTGTTACAGAAGATACAAAAAAACAGAAGTGGTAAATAATATGCTTGCGTATAGAACCAAAAACTACTTAAATAGCGAGAAAATATGTAACTAGCCAATAATTTAAAATGCATAAAAATAAGAGAAAAAAATGGGCCGGACCCATGTTGCTGCTTAATATTAACTCCTAATAAACAGTAGCCTGTGCTTTAAAAAAAAAAAAAAAAAAAAACCCTATACGAAGAGTACTTTTGTTACAAAATCAGTCCTTAAATAATCTGAATGCCCATATGCACATATATACGTAAATTCAAATGATTATTTTGTACATTTTATTATGCTTTTCTTGCATAACTAACAGCTCACTGAACCATATAGTTCCTCCGATGCAGTTTTTCCATTTTGTCTTTCTTTTAAAAAATTGGTTGAAGTGCCCTACGCAGGCTACATGCTACTTTGTACTACAATCAAAGGTTGTTGTATTATGAAACCATGTAGTGAAATGAAGACTGTTTATGCACATGATGCCAAAAATAAATTATACTGAAATATACGTAACACGTGTAGCGTTTTTTGGTTTGAAACCTCACCTAAACACTTCAGGAAAGTCTGCATTCAGCATTATCATGGGCGGCGAGCCTGTTTTCTGTAATTAAAGTTGCCGTTCGGTACAACAGCCATCACCCATAATTCCCCGAGCTGTCAGATGTACATGATTTCACAGCGCTGGACGACGTAAATCCCTTTGATTTAGCTCCAGGCTAGCCGAGGCCCACACGTGCTCGCATTTGAGCGTGGCACACTCTCGGGACCGGGATAATGACCTTTTAGTGCTCAGCGAGATTGAAAATGGATATTAATAGGAGAAGTCGTCCATTGTGTAATTAGAATAAGCCACAGCGGGCCAGAAAAATCCCTCTGATGGGAGTGTGACTGGGGCCTTCAGGCGTGCAACACAACACCTGCTGGGTAGTAAAAACATACACAGGGCAACATAGCGTGATTTTAAATAAAATTTACTTTTACCAGGCTGTACTATGGTTTTTGAAAGTTTTAAGGAAAACGTTGCGTACAAAAATCTGTCACACTAAAATGCTGAAAATTTGTTTGTTTTTTTAAATCACTTGCAATTTAGAAGACGCTTTAATTCTTAAAAAAGGCAACCCATTCACAGAAAAATAGAACGGTCAATGGCGTGGCACTTATTTTGGTTGGACATATGGCTGTTGGGGAAATCTTGACACACCTCTTGATTGAAGTAAATGTTGTGATGTTATTTCCATCGATTTTTGGTCAAGGTCTTGTATTGACAATGCAAGAGTCCAGCACTCTGTAAAGTGCTCCTCCAGCACATCCCGAAGACTTTCAATGAATTTGAGGTCTGGACTCAAAGGTGCCAATTCATGTGTGAAAATGATTCTTCATATTCCCTCCCAACCATTTTCTCACAATTTGAGCCTGATGAATCTTGACTTTATCATCCTGGAAAATGTCCATGATGTGTCTTCCTAAATGGTTGTTTAAGAAATGAAAAACTACACACTCCATCAATTAGAGTTAGAAGAACTATTGCCAAACATATAACATGCTAGAAATTAATATTAATCACTGCAATAATGATCCAATCATAGACCATTAGGGCTCTATCATATGCCCAGTGCAATGTGAAACCAGGTGCGACGCAAGTGTTTTTTGCTAGTTTCAGCCCGACACGGTTATCATTTTCACGTCCAGCGCCACGTTGTTTAAATAGCAAATGCAATTGTGCCCATTTTTTTTGCCCATGGGTGCTGGTCTGAAAACGAGGTGTGTTCAGGCGCATTGTTGGCGCATCGCTATTTTGAGGCAACTGAAAAGAACAGCACCTGAAAACGACTGCACCATTTGACCAACAAAAACCTGGTCTAAAGTCAATAGCACAGTATTTTTTGTTATTTAAAGAGCTAGTAATATGCGTCTATAGGCGGGGTCCACAATGCACGTAAACTCTGCTTGTTCCACCACATCCCAAAGATGCTCTATTGGGTTGAGATCTGGTGCCTGTGGGGGCCATTTTAGTACAGGAGATTGTCTTGACCAGGACCACACCCCTAAATGCATTGAAGCAACTGCCATGTGATTGGTTAATTAGATAATTGCATTAATGACAAATTGAACAGGTGTTCCTAATAATCCTTTAGGTGAGTGTGTGTGTGTGTGTGTGTGTGTGTGTGTGTATATATATATATATATTAAAAGGATTCCTCTCTGGAGAAGCGTTCAGTCTCTCAGCTCGCAAATTCTGCCATGTAAATAGCGAATCCACCATGGTGCAAGTGCCGCTGGCTTTTAAAGGGAATGGGAGATAAGACTCTGATTGGTTTATTGCAAAAAGTACAGTTCCAATTTTTTCTAATGGAAAAAAGGTCTAATGTTTTCAACATAAATGAAGCAGCAAAAAAGTGCTCAGCGTTGATAAGAAATGTTTCTTGAGTACCAAATCAGCATATTAGAATGATTTCTGAAGGATCATGTAGACTTCTTTAAAAAAAAAAATGGGTACCCTTTTGATGGGTATATTAAAAAATAAAAATGAATGAGTATTGACAAATATGATATTTGTATAAAAATAAATTTTTGACCTTTAAAAACATTAAACAATGTATGAAACAAACCTCAATACAACATGATCTTGAACTACTAGACTTTTAAAACAGTCTCCTTTTTATCATCCAATCCAAGACATTCTCATTTGTCATTGACCCATAAACCAATATAGCTAAGATCGTCTGCTATATTTATACTGCTTCCGCTTATTCCTGTTTCACGATCGCCATAATATCAGCCACATTAATTGCCCATCATCTCAATGAACCCATGGCCTTGAGTGTAGAACTCTGTAAAGGTTGGAAAGGTACATCACATGATGACAAGCTGGCTCTGAATAATCCAGAAACCCACAGAGGCGACAGGAAAGATGATATAGATAATTAATCTCAACATCTAAAATCCCAGGCAGTGGGAATGACAGGCTTTTTTTAGAGCAGCAGGTAATGGGGTCCTATAAATAGACCTTAATAATTAATGTAGCACCCACTGGAAATATACTAAAAGACCAGAAATGGGGATTTTAGCTGCGATTGAGCTAGTAATGCTAGACAGTCAATGTGATCCAATGCATGATTTAAATTTTTCCAATGAATTTATAGTGAATTGCTCATATTTTGTTGTCTTATCATACTTGAAGGCAGGGATTACTCATATAGTTATTTATGGAAATTGAGATATCGGAGTATCTCAGTTCCCAGGGAAACTACCTGATTTTATCAGTAAACAACACTCTACCAGAGAGATACAAAAAAATAAACAACAATGGGTATAAAACATTATTTTGTGTGTGTGTGTGTGTGTGTGTGTGTGTGTGTGTGTGTGTGTGTGTTATATATATATATATAATATATATAATTTTTTTTTACCATGGTAACCAAGGTTTCCCAGCAGAACATTGCCCAAAGCATCACACTGCCTCCACCGGCTTGCTTTCTTCCCATAGTGCATCCTGGTGCCATGTGTTCCCCAGGTAAACAACGCACACGCACCTGGCCATCCACATGATGTAAAAGAAAATGTGATTCCTCAGACCAGGCCACCTTCTTCCATTGCTCCGTGGTCCAGTTCTGATGCTCACATGCCCACTGTTGGCACTTTCGGCGGTGGACAGGGGTCAGCATGGGCACCCTGACTGGTCTGCGGCTATGCAGCCCCATACGCAACAAACTGTGATGCACTGTGTATTGTGACACCTTTCTATCAGAACCAGCATTAACTTCTTGAGCAATCTGAGCTACAGTAGCTCGTCTGTTTGATCGGATCACACGGGCCAGCCTTCGGTCCCCACGTGCATCAATGAGCCTTGGCCGCCCATGACCCTGTCGCCGGTTCACCACTGTTCCTTCCTTGGAGCACTTTTGATAGATACTGACCACTGCAGACCGGGAACACCCCACAAGAGCTGCAGTTTTGGAGATGCTCTGACCCAGTCGTCTAGCCATCACAATTTGTCCCTCAAATCCTTACGCTTGCCCATTTTTCCTGCTTCTAACACATCAACTCTGAGGACAACATGTTCACTTGCTGCCTAATATATTCCACCCACTAACAGGTGCCGTGATGAAGAGATAATCAGTGTTATTCACTTTCATAATGTTATGCCTGATTGGTGTGTGTGTGTGTATATATATATATATATATATATATATATATATATATATATATATACATACATACACACACACAAATAATACAAATAATTTTTTTTTTTTTTTTTATAATTATAACAAAATACAAACGCGATTCCAAAAAAGTTGGGACACTGTACAAATTGTGAATAAAAACAGAATGCAATGATGTGGAAGTGACAGATAGATGACATATCAAATGTTTAAACTGAGAAAATTTATCATTTTAAGGGAAAAATAAGTTGATTTTAAATTTCATGGCATCAACACATCTCAAAAAAGTTGGGACAAGGCCATGTTTCCCACTGTGTGGCATCCCCTCTTCTTTTTCTAACAGTCTGCAAACGTCTGGGGACTGAGGAGACAAGTTGCTCAAGTTTAGGAATAGGAATGTTGTCCCATTCTTGTCTAATACAGGCTTCTAGTTGCTCAACTGTCTTAGGTCTTCTTTGTCGCATCTTCCTCTTTATGATGCGCCAAATGTTTTCTGGAAGTATTCCTGAGCCCATGTTGTGATTTCCATTACAGTAGCATTCCTGTATGTGATGCAGTGCCGTCTAAGGGCCCGAAGATCACGGGTATCCAGTATGGTTTTCCGGCCTTGACCCTTACGCACAGAGATTGTTCCAGATTCTCTGAATCTTTGGATGATATTATACACTGTAGATGACGATAACTTCAAACTCTTTGCAATTTTTCTCTGAGAAACTCCTTTCTGATATTGCTCCACTATTTTTGGCCGCAGCATTGGGGGAATTGGTGATCCTCTGCCCATCTTGACTTCTGAGAGACGCTGCCACTCTGAGAGGCTCTTTTTATACCCAATCATGTTGCCAATTGACCTAATAAGTTGCAAATTGGTCCTCCAGCTGTCCCTTATATGTACATTTAACTTTTCCGGCCTCTTATTGCTACCTGTCCCAACTTTTTTGGAATGTGTAGCTCTCATGAAATCCAAAATGAGCCAATATTTGGCATGACATTTCAAAATGTCTCACTTTCAACATTTGATATGTTATCTGTATTCTTTTGTGAATAAAATATAAGTTTATGAGATTTGTAAATTATTGTATTCCTTTTTTATTCACAATTTGTACAGTGTCCCAACTTTTTTGGAATCGGGTTTGTATTTTATAAATAGTGAAATTACAGACAGACAGAAATGCATACATTTTGCCTTAGCCAGTACCACTGATAACCAACTACAATATAAACAAGCTAGTACAACAACCTCCCTTCGTTCATGCTTTCATTGTCTCTAATTTCTTTAATTATACATTTACGCATTTTAAAAATGGTGTACAATTACAACCATTGTCAGGTTGAAGGATTTATTGCTATTGGAACTCACACCCCATACAAACAAGTTATTAAAATGTAATTTGTTACTCTGAACATACAGCCAATGTTTTGCTTTCCTGTCTGTAATGAGTTGTTTGTACATTTTGCATGCAAATTGTATGTTTTTGTGGACCAATGTGAAAGAATTGATAAATTAGACACAGAGAAAGCCCTATTTTGAATTCCTAAGAGGAAAACTCAAAATGGCCATGAAGGAGCAGGGAAAATGGTTTCTGCATCTATTTGGGTCATATCGAAGGATTTGTCTATTAATATACCCCTTTCCCGTATGCCTCCATCCTGGTTTTCTGGGTGAATCCATGAAGCTTTGAAAAACACACCTGGATCTTTGTGACTGAAATATTTGGGAGTTTGTTGCCCGTCATGACATGCCTATTTGTGTTGCTTGTCTTTTTGTTTGACACCTGTTTCCCTTCCACTTTTCATCGCTCTATAACTTCTTGTTATCTTCTCCTCCAAGCATTCTCTTTCTCTGCCTGCTTTTAGACCCGTCATCCTGCAGCTAACCAGATTGAATTGAGTGGAGAAATCTATAGTAGAACAGATGCTCTCAGGAATGAGGTAAAACCCACTAGAGAGAGAAATGTATTTATGCATTTACCGTCTCTCTCACATGCATGCACGCACACGCACACACCACTACAGCAGGCCACATGGGAAAACTAATGGTTCACTGGTTAAATGAACTAAAATGTGGCCTAGTAGTAGTAAAGCCTTCAGCAAATGGTGCAATCCATGAATATAGTATTTTGGTGTACCTTTAGTGAGTTTTTGTTGTTGTTCTTGTATAATGAGACCTTGTTTAGACATGTTCTATAAAACTATATAAAAAAAAATTAACACTGAACACATATAAATATTGCCCTTATTTAGTTCACTCAGTCATAATTTACTCACCAGAATGTACATATTCAAAAGTATATTTTATTTATTCAATAATATGTAATAGATTATATGACAATATATAGATTACATGTTTATATTTTAAAAATAGTAAAAAAACTTAAAAAAAAAAAAAAACTTTCATAAACAACATGAATTTAAGTAAATTAAGGATTTCTTAAATATTTCTGATCTTAAGGTCCTTGCACTCTGGTGTCTGAAATTCTTCTCCGAAATTTTCTCACGTATTGTGTCAGGCATGTTTACACAACCTCCGAAACTTTCATCCGTCATAAAAAAAAATGGGATCGGGTTAAATTTTCTGCATTTTTCACATCCGTGGCAAGCCTTTGGAGAGGAGTTTTTTGACAATTCAGAGCCACCGTACAAGCAAACGGCAAAATCCAGAATGGTGTTGGCGTTTGATCCACTTCGTCTTGCAGCACAAAGCACTGTATGACAAACAGTGCGGAATGCAAAGAGAATATATACGGAATACGGAATATAAAAACCGTTTGTGGCAGATGATTGCGGAACAGCATCTCAGGATTGGATGGACCCAATATTTCCTCTTTCTTTTTCTCTTTTTTAAGAAGAGAGAAGACAACACAATCATCCTCGCTGCTTGAAGACTCCATTTTGTATTGTTTCGCTTTTTCTTTTTTTTTTTCGCAAGGGATTAATACAATTTTAATAAGGTTTCTGTGCACACATTTTTAGGATGACGAATATGAAAAAACATATACGAAAATATAGGACCTTTACTATACATGATTCCTCAATGTGCATTATTCTAAATTTAAAAAAAGTTTTTCATAATCTTTCATCAAAACATTGCTTTCTAAATCTCTGAATCAACCTTTTCTTTTCTGCTGATATAACGTCTCGGTTACATATGGTAACCCTCGTTCCCTGAAGGAGGGAACGGTGACGTACGTCACCGACGAATTGGGATCACTTCAGGGAGCCCCTATCCGCTTCGAGATATAGAGAACAGGCCAATGAGAATTGGCGTGCGAGATTTGCATGTCGTGCTCCGCCCGCGTCGCGGGTATAAAGCGGAAGTGAAATGCAATGCACGTTTGTTTTTCACTGAGGAGCCGAACCGTGACTCGGCCTGCAGTGATGGTACAGCAAGTGTGGCGACGGGACGTTCCCTTTCAGTCGGTCACCAATGAATTGGGATCCCTTTGGAACACGCCACAGTTGCTACCACTTCCAGCGCCCTGAGAGAGCCCCTCAGACCCCGGCTGTTCCGGGCGGGGAAATTCACGCAGAGAGAGTCAGCTACTGTTCCGCAAGACCCACTCAGCAGACTATTGAATAACGCTGGGAAAGCATGCCACGGGGGGCCGCTGCGGAAGCCACATCATGCCCGGAGGGAGTTACCATGTGGAGAATACACGTATGGACTGGCCGTGGGCAGTGCTACATACGGAAGTCCCAGGGGTGGCTCCGGCCAATTTTAGGCGGGGGTCAACACCATACTGAGACGGCACACGAGCTCGCCGAAGGGAGATTTACCATGGAGAATACACATATGGGACCTCCATGGGGGTCACAACATATGGAACCCAGCCTAACACAAGTTCCACCAATGCCACGTCCGACTGCCGAGGGTTGCGGAGGACTCGACAGGGTTCACCATGCTGGGGAACTCGACTGGAGCGTATAAGCGCATGTATCCGTTCCATGGGGAAGGGAGTGGCGCAGCAAGCCGACACTTAGAACGGGCACTTCGGTGTTACTGACTATGGGAAGTGAGCACACAGGAAGATACCGGCTCTACACGTAGGCTATAGAACCTAGCGAACGTGTTGGGTGTCGCCCAGCCCGCAGCTCTACAAATATCTGCCAGCGAGGCGCCACGAGCCAGCGCCCAGGAAGAAGCTACACCCCTGGTGGAGTGGGCTCTTAACCCGAGTGGGCAGGGCACGTCTTAGGTTTCATACGCCAAGACGATGGCATCCATTATCCAGTGGGCCATCCTCTGCTTGGAGACAGAAGGACGAAGACGAAGAGCTGCTCTGAGGTCCTGAAGCTTTGCGTTCTGTCCACGCAAGTCCGCAAGGCACGGACGGGACAGAGAAAACCTAGGGCTGGGTCTGCCTCCTCCGAAGGCAGCGCTTGCAGGCTCACAACCTGTTCCCGGAAGGGAGTGGTGGGAACCTTGGGCACATATCCAGGCCGAGGTCTCAGGATTACGTGAGAGTTACCAGGCCCGAATTCCAGGCACAATTCGTCGACCGAAAATGCCTGCAGGTCCCCTACCCTCTTGATGGAGGCCAATGCAGTCAGGAGTACTGTTTTCAGAGACAGAATTTTTAACTCAGCTGACTGCAAAGGCTCAAAGGGAGGCCTCTGCAGTGCGGTCAGCATCAGAGACAGGTCCCAAGAGGGTATAGAGGGAGGGCGAGGACACCGCCAGACGCCCATGGGAGGGGCCAGCGGGTTCCCCCGGAAGCTCAACCGGTAGCGGCGCTTGTGAGGGATTAGGGGCCTGCGGAGGTATGCTCAGCAGGTTTGCCCTAAACGTAATCCTCAGGTCACCCCGGCCATTCTATTCTATGGGGAATAGAGCTAGATCGAGGCATGGGTAGGGGGACTCCACCTTCACGAATGTAGGCGAGTCTCGACCTAAGCGCCGCGATAGTCATGTTCCCACAGTGAGAACACGAACTATCCACAAAGGCCGCCTCAGCGTGCTGTATGCCCAGGCACGTGATACAGCGATTGTGACCGTCAGCGGGTGACAGGGAACGACCACATCCAGTAGCGCACGGGTGGAATAACATCTTGAAAAAGACGCAGTGTCACACCCGTGTAGCTCTTTTTGTGAGGAAACGCTCTTTTTTGTGCTGAAGCACTCAGGGGAGGACCGCGGCAACTCACCGGGAAATAGTGCAGCCCGTGTGTGTGCACTCACAAACTCTTTTTGCTGTGAGAACAGCAGTTGTTTTTAATGCAGCAGTGGGCGCGGTCGCACTGGTTGTGCCGTCTCGCCAACACACGCGTCTTCCTCTCTCTCTCTTTCTCTCTCTCTTTCTCTCTCTCTCGTTTTGAAGCAGCTCTTCATCAACGCCGTTCGGCTCCGAAGTGAATGACAAACGTGCGTTGCATTTCACTTCGGCTTTATACCCGCGACGCGGGGTGGAGCGCGAGATGCAAATCTTGCACACCAATTCTCATTGGCCTGTTCTCTATATCTTGAAGCGGATAGGAGCTCCCTGAAGTGATCCCAATTCGTCGGTGACGTCCAACGTACGTGGAACAGGACCGACTGAAAGGGAACCAAGGGCACTTTGAACATAGGAGTGTAATACCCCACTTTACATTGTTCATCCCAACAAATTGTCTTTTTACCTCTCTGGCTTTTCTTTCACCTTTTGTTGTGCTGAAACCGATATCTTCCACCTAAACAGAAATCTGTCATTCTCCCTTCTGTTTCTGTGCCCTACTTTTCCACAACTTCTTCACCCACCCACCCCCTCTCACCTTCCTGTCATCTTTTTCTGTCTTCCTCTTTCAGCCGATGCATCATTAATTTCTGCGCTCATGGATATGGAAGACGTTGCTTTGCTGCCTTGTTTGTTTACTGCATATTGTTGAGAACTGATAATCCTGCTTAGTAGTTCAGTGCTATCAAGTCTCTCTCTCTTATGTTTATCTTCTCATCCTGTGTGGGCGTTTTTGCATTGGGGCCATTTAAATCACACCGTCTGGATTAAGTCTATGGGAATGTGCTGTATATGCTAACATCAGTGCTGTCTTAAAAATACAATGCAGCTTTCATGTGTTGTTGTCAGTGCTGAGCTTCCAGGGGATTTGTGTTTTGTTTATGGCATACTGTGCTGCGCCTCAGGCCTTTGTGCTGAAAAAGTCAAATCAAAGGGCTTTGATTGGTGACGAGGTCATAATATGACACTTGCATTCGTACCACTATGCCAACAATCCAATGTCAGAAACTACAGTCACAAACTATTTACAACATTATACAGATATACAGTCAGACAAAATGATAGATAGACAGCCAGACATAATGATAGATATACAGACAGACATAATGATGGACAGATGGTTGTACTTTCTGCAGAGTCAATAGCAGAACTCCAAACTTTGTGTGACCTTCAGATTAGCTCAAGAACAGTGCGTAGAGCGCTTTATGGAATGGGTTTCCATGCATCCAAGCCTTCCATCACCAAAGTGTGGGATGCAGTGGTAAAAAGCATGCCACCACTGGACTCTAGAGCAGTGGAGACGTGTTCTCTGGAGTGACCAATCATACTTATCTGTCTGGCAAACTGATGGACGAGTCTGGGTTTGGCATTTGCCAGGAGAACGGTACTTGCCTGACTGCATTGTGCCAAGTGTAAAGTTTGGTGAAGGGGGGATTATGGTGTGGGGTTGTTTTTCAGGGGTTGGGCTTGACCCCTTAGTTCCAGTGAAAGGAACTCTTAATGCTTCAGCATTCCAAGACATTTTGGACAATTTCATGCTCCCAACTTTGTGGAAACAGTTTGGGAATGGCCCCTTCCTGTTCCAACTGACCTCAACCTGATAGAACACATTTGGGATGAATTAGAGCGGAGACTGCGAGCCAGGCCTTCTCGTCCAACATCAGTTCCTGACCTCACAAATGCGCTCCTAGAAGAATGGTCAAAAATTCCCATAAAACACACTCCTAAATCTTGTGGAAAGCCTTCCCAGAAGAGTTGAAGCTGTTATAGCTGCAAAAGGTGGGCCAACTCCATATTAAACCCTACGGATTAAGAATGGGATGTCATTAAAGTTCATGAGCATGTAAAGGCAAGCGTCCCAAAATGTTTGGTAATATAGTGTAGATAGATAGGTGGACAGAATTAGACAGACAGACAGACTGAAGTTTAAATGCCACTGGTTCTTGTAGTCTCATAATTCCACATATGTTCAGCTTTAGCACTTTACTCACGGCTGAGATTTTGTGAATCGGGAGGTTTAACACTGAGACTTCTGACCTGTAATACCCGCCCTCAACAGACCCCAACTCGGCGGGAGGGAAGGGATTAACTGTTAACTCCAGTTTAACATCTGAGTCATTTCAGCTGTTTGCCAAGGCTTACAGAAAGTCTTATCTCCAAACACAAGTGTCAGGACAGGAATGGAGTACTCACAGGGAGGTAAATATTCACCATATGGACATCACTGGACACTATTGTGTCTGTAAAACTGTTAATCTACAACAGGGAAGCTGTTTTGAAAGGTGGGCAAGACAACAGTTAACATCCCACTGAATAAACAAGACATTTTGTGTTCCTGTCAGTGAGGGGACGCTGTTTTTATGGCGCCCCCGCGGGTCTCGGTCAACCCTATTATTGAGACAGGCTGTTAAACTGAGAGCTCTTTGTTACGTAACATACTTGCGACAGGCTGTAGTTCACTGCTGTCCTGCAAGGTCACTGACGGTTTGTTCTCCACAGCACTGTGTGAAAGAATTTCTACAATTTGTAGAGAAACAACCCTCTATTATCTCTTGGTAAAGGCTAACAATCCCAAACTGTGATACTTGCTATAAGGTTACCCTTAAAGCCATTTTCTACTAATTTATGTTGCTATGCTAACAGATGTAACGTCCAAAACGTATTTCAAGCCACTTATAAAGGCGCTGTCGCTTATAGCTCTAAATCCACCCAACTTTTCTTCCTTTCTTGGCGTTTTACTTCCCTGCTCCTTCGCACGAGTGCTTGTAAGAGCATGTTCAGACAGCATAGAGAGTTCAGAGATGGGTTAATCCCTCCTTCCCAGGTGTGCGTCTCCACATGTGTCTCCCCATTCAGCTGTAGTTTTGAGCGTGGGTTTCTGCAGAAACATGGTTTATTTGCATCAGAACGAGAGCCTCATCTGAATACTGGAGCTTTCCAGTGCATTTCATTATCACTTTAATTAGGAGAGCAAATAAATCATTTGCTGGGAGAGATGCCATGATCCAAGTCTGCATTTAATCACCATTTCATCTCATTGCTATCTAAAAGAGACAACTGAGATTTTAAGGAGAACTCATTTGGGATTTCTCATTCCTACCCATGTAGAAAAAAACACACAGACACATATATATATATATATATATATATATATATATATATATATATATATATATATATATATATATATATATATATATATATATATATATATATATGTGTGTGTGTGTGTGTGTGTGTGTGTGTATATATATATATATATATACAGTACACACATGTTATGTATATATAAGTGCATACATATGCATGTATATATTTCAGGAAAAAATATATATATAATGCAAATATTTCTTAAATAGATGTATGTATATAATTATTATGTATATTTGAATACACACACAGTACATACACTTCTCACGTGTAAGCATAAACTTTTATTTTGAACGTGATTAATCGTGATTATTCAAATCGACAACACAAAATATATACACATCTATAAATATAATAAATATACACACATACACCCAATCAGGCATAACATTATGACCACCTTCCTAATATTGTGTTGGTCCCTCTTTTGCTGCCAAAACAGCCCTGACCCATCGAGGCATGGACTCCACTAGACCCCTGAAGGTGTGCTGTGGCATCTGGCACCAAGATGTTAGCAGCAGATCCTTTAAGGATCTCCATGGATCAGACTTGTTTGTTTAGCACATCCCACAGATGCTCGATTGGATTGAGATCTGGGGAATTTGGAGGCCAAGTCAACACTTCAAACTCCCTGTTGTGCTCCTCAAACCATTCCTGAACCATTTTTGCTTTGTGGCAGGGCGCATTATCCTGCTGAAAGAGACCACAACCACCAGGGAATACCGATTCCATGAAAGGGTGTACATGGTCTGTAACAATGCTTAGGTAGGTAGTACGTGTCAAAGTAACAAGTAAAAAATGTATTGTTAATATAGATTCTAAAATTGATTTATAAAAAAGTTTTATTATATTTGCTCGTGTATACGTAGTTCAAATTATGTATAAAGAATGTAAATTAATTTCCATTCCCCTTGACGTACATTTGGTAACAAACTATATTTTCAATTTGTTTTTTTTTTTTGTATAATGATATCTGAATGACTTTGGCATCTAGTTAATCTGAGTGAAATTATGGCACAGCTTTGTCCTTTAAACATTTGATTATGTCCGCATAGACCATCAACCACTTTTTACAAAAGACTATAAAGACTATACTATCCAAAGAAGACACACACTCAACCTGCCAACTACTGACGTATATAATTTGTCCGATACATCATCAAAGCCAAAAGCGTTGCATAACAACAACAACAATCCGTGAACATGTTCCTCCGGTCTCAATTTGTAGTTGCATGTTACACTCAAGGACCCTCAGAGCAGCTTTAGTGGTAAATTCCGGGAAAACGGTGGGGACGTGCAGCTGTTGTTTCTGATGTGGGTTCGTTCATGCTAGCTCCTGGCTGAGTGTCTGAAAAGGTTTGGCGCTGGTGCCAGCACCCATGTGGTGACCACATTCACAGATTAAACACATATATTCTTTTAAAAGCAGGCATTAAAATCTTTTAAACACAAATAAGCACACACAGATATGTGCAGTTAAACTATGGTAAATACTGTCTCTCATTTACCAAGGTCAGTGAGTTTGAAAGTAAACAATGACGTAAATGGGACATCTATTTTACTATACTTCCTGTCAAACAAATATGACAGCTCTTTCCAGTTGCTAGATCAATATTAGCCTGGTGACTTACGTTGGGCTTCCTGGAAGTTGTTGAGAAGTGAAGCTCTAAGCTTGAAGGAGAAAGATTTTTAGCTGTAGTCTGGATGCATGCCATCTCATTCAATCAACAATGGATTCTGGGAGAGACCAACAACACTGTAGATTCTTGTTGGCAAGCAAAACTTTCTCTCCAGCCCTGTTCTGTAAAGGTCAGTGTCCAGTTGCAACAAACCCATTAGGTTAAGTAAACCCTTTTTATTATTGGAAGGGTGTCATGACCGGTAAAGTTATTTAAGGGTTTTCTAACTAAAGGGGTTTGTTGCCTCACCATCCAGATGCTTGGTGAGGAGTCTGCTGGAGATGGAAGAGTTTACTGCTCGCCATAAATTTGTATGCATCTTTCTGTGTGGCATTTCACTGGTTTCACATTAGTCATTTTGCTTAGTCTGTATAAAGTTTAGTCTAGCTTATTCTGACCAATAATTATCTACTTAGACAGAAAGGGTTTGCCTGACCAAGATGTAAATTTGACATTTTGTGATTTTTAGGTGCTTGTGAATTAAGATATAACCCTGAGAGCAAAGATATCTTACTTACTTGTGTAACGGAGGCAAGCTAGTAAGAGCTGCGTGTGTAAAACTCACTCCCCTGGCCTCAAGAGGTGCACTAGGGACTGACGCCAGAGACTGCAATCTATAGCGTCCTTGTTAGTGTGCCCGTCTTCCATGCCAGAGACACCAGTTTGAATCCCGCTCAGAGTGGGTCGACATTTGGTGCTATGACCTGGATGGGAGTGAGATTTAGAAGGTGAGTGTAACAGAGGCAAGTTAGTGAGAGCTGTGCATGTAAACCTCACTCCCCAGGCCTCAAGAGGTTTGCTAGAGACTGCGGCCTTTAGCGTCATTGTTAGCGCGCCCGCCTCCCATGCCGGAGACACGAATTCAAATGCCGCTAGGAGCGGGTCGAGTAGGACCGGTTACATTTGGTGCAGTGACCCAGGTGGGAGTGAGATTTAAGGGGGGAGAGTGTAACAGAAGCAAGCTAGAGCTGTGCGTGTAAACCTCACTCCACTGGCCACCATAAGAGGCACGCTAGAGACTGCGGTTAGCATGCCCGCCTCCCATGCCGGTTTGACCCCTGCTCGGAGCGGGTTGAGTAGGACCGGTTGCATTTAGTGCTGTGACCCAGATGGGAGTGAAATTTAAGGGGGCGAGTGTAACAGAGGCAAGCTAGTAAGAGCTGTGTGTGTAAACCTCACTCCCCAGGCCTCAAGAGGCGCACTAGAGACTGCTGTCTTTTGCGTCCTTGTAAGCGTGGCCGCCTCCCATGCTGGAGAGTTTTGGTGCACAACCAAGCTGTTTTATAAACCATATGAGGCCAGTAGAAAGATCTGGGACACAGTTCAAGTATTGTTTGTAAATGGTGTGAAAGTTATCTGGACTAACTTGTAGAAGAGAAGAGCTGTGGAATCGAACCTCGATTCTGTAAGACTAGGAAAACTTGCATAATGCCAGAATGTCTGATTGAGGAAAAACTATCAGAGAAAGGAAATTAGCATCTAAACTCACTCATTCATTTAGCATCCCCATCGGAGACGTCACGCTGAGTGAATCATCTAAGAATGACTTTAATTTACATGCCTTTCTTTTCACTGCCTCTTCCCCCATTCCTACTCCTCATATTCCTCATATTCTCATACAATATTATACATGTTTGATATCGTTTGAAATGTCTCACTGCGATTGGTACAAAGATCTCATCCCCACTGAAGTAAACAAGAATATAATAAAGGTTTTAAGAAGTTTAGAGACATTTTGCTAAAAACAGTGGCTGTCGGTCATTTGGTCTTCTAACAATACAGGCATATGGGAGAGTGACTCAATTTAAATTCCCATTGTTAACACATGTTTACATTTGAAAGAGTTTTACATCTTGGTCTGATATTTAAGGAGATGTACCAGAAAGGGTCGGGGCTTGAACTTTTATATTGGTCAGCCCGTAATTCTGAGTGTCTCCTATAGATGCTCAGCGTTATGTAATTTTAATAAGTCAGGTATCCATATTTTATTCTTAAACTTCAGAGTATTTGATGTTATGTATGGACTATCTTTGAACTGATTATGTAATCACCATTATACATTTACCTGACTGTTAATAAATTGTTACATTTTGATCTATTCTGATTTACTCTGGAATTATCTCTAGTAGATTAATCTCTAGTAGATGAACGGGTATAATTTCAACAAAGGATTAAACAGAATAATTAAATGATAGCTATTAAATATAAATTACCAAATTGGCATTTTAACCTAAATTCGAAATTATGATTAAATGGAGTCAGATAAAGATAAATTGGAATTAAATACTTTTGCCCAGCTGAAAACACTGAACGCGCAGCGACCTTCGACCGCGGATCGTTACCCTCATTGGAACGATTTTAGCGGGCCCTACAATTCGGACCAAGCAACTGAACAAAGTGTGAAAGTGTTTACAATGACAGCAACTGAACCATGTTGTTGGTTTCTAGTAGGCATTTCAACCTGACTGCATTAGCCAAGTGCATTTCCATTGGTTGTCACAGCATCTTGTAAAGAAATCAATGGGAATCGCTATCATTGTGAAAGTACCTAGAGAATCTCAAACAACATTTTGATGCAAAAATACCTTGCCAACTTTGTCAAATCAGTCAAGTAGATCTTTGTACTTTCCTGAGAACTTCTATTACTTAATTTATTTACTTTAAGGAATCCAGGTTAATCCAAGGCTTGCAAGCATTACTATGTTTTTTTTTTCACCTCTCACCTATCAGTGTTCTCAGATCATAGAATCAAGGATGACAACTTGTTTTATAAAAGTGCAAGAGAGGACTGGCAGAATGAAGAAAGACTTAAATTGCTTACTTTTTATGAAAGGGACCGGAGCCAAACAGGAATTTATAGCATCTCCGAAAGGGAAAAATGTTGACTCAGCCTGAAAAGAACCATTTCATTAGATAATAGCGAGACCAACAGGCCACAAATTGAAAGGAAGGACACTTCTATGAATCTGTGGTGTCTAAGAAAAGAGCTAAAGTAGCTCTTTAAACTTCAGATGTCTGTCAGTGTGTTTCAATGTACCATTTCATGAGGTATGGACAGCACCAGGTGGATCACACATTTACAAGAATTTGAGCTGATAAAACGAGACAATATGTCTTTCACTGGCCAGGGAATGACGGAACAATTGATCATCTGTTTGGAGAGAGAGAGAGAGAGAGAGAGAGAGAGAGAGAGAGAGAGAGAGAGAGTGTGTGTATGTGTCAATGGTACACTATAGACTATCCCAGGTGAGGTCAGGAGAGACTGTAGTGTATGTGTATAACTGTCTGGAATGTACAAGGGCACAATGATCTAATCAATCATTGGGAGGAATCAATTCATCTCTCAAAGAAATGAACTGTTATGCAAGTAGTATATATCATTCTCTAATAATTGTGCAGATTATTTCGTATTTGTACACACAGGAGAACTTCTCACGAAAAAAAAAACAAAAACGAATGCGTACCCACATGAATTTGTTCTTAACCTCAGTTTGATGTTAGTGAATTCGAAGTATTCTAAAAGATCAGCCGTGTACGCAAGGTTATTAATTTGCATAAAACACACCCGAACCATCTCCATATAAGGGCTTTCCACACATGCTTTCTTTACAGCCTTTCGCCACTCGTCTGACTTTTTACACTGTTTACAGGCACACTCTCACCTGATCCTCGAGCAATGCCAAGTGTGCGATTCTCACCAGTTCTCAGTTATACAGACCCAGATTACAGACTCTCATTAGCCAGCTGTACATACACGTATATCTGCATTATTCAGAGAAACCTTGCAGCTAAAGCTATAACACAGAATGTCTTACTCTTTAACTGTATATGATTGTATTATTTATTCATTTTATATATGTATTATATACACTCACCCAAAGGATTATTAGGAACACCATACTAATACTGTGTTTGAACCCCTTTCGCTTTCAGAACTGCCTTAATTCTACGTGGCATTGATTCAACAAGGTGCTGAAAGCATTCTTTAGAAATGTTGGCCCATATTGATAGGATAGCATCTTGCAGTTGATGGAGATTTGTGAGATGCACATCCAGGGCACGAAGCTCCCGTTCCACTACATCCCAAAGATGCTCTATTGGGTTGAGATCTGGTGACTGTGGGGGCCATTTTAGTACAGTGAACTCATTGTCATGTTCAAGAAACCAATTTGAAATGATTCGAGCTTTGTGACATGGTGCATTATCCTGCTGGAAGTAGCCATCAGAGAATGGGTACATGGTGGTCATAAAGGGATGGACATGGTCAGAAACAATGCTCAGGTAGGCCGTGGCATTTAAACGATGCCCAATTGGCACTAAGGGGCCTAAAGTGTGCCAAGAAAACATCCCCCACACCATTACACCACCACCACCAGCCTGCACAGTGGTAACAAGGCATGATGGATCCATGTTCTCATTCTGTTTATGCCAAATTCTGACTCTACCATCTAAATGTCTAAGACTCATCAGACCAGTCTTCAACTGTCCAATTTTGGTGAGCTTGTGCAAATTGTAGCCTCTTTTTCCTATTTGTAGTGGAGATGAGTGGTACCCGGTGGGGTCTTCTGCTGTTGTAGCCCATCCGCCTCAAGGTTGTGCGTGTTGTGGCTTCACAAATGCTCTGCTGCATACTTGGGTTGTAACGAGTGGTTATTTCAGTGAAAGTTGCTCTTCTATCAGCTTGAATCAGTCGGCCCATTCTCCTCTGACCTCTAGCATCAACAAGGCATTTTCGCCCACAGGACTGCCGCATACTGGATGTTTTTCCCTTTTCATACCATTCTTTGTAAACCCTAGAAATGGTTGTGCGTGAAAATCCCAGTAACTGAGCAGATTGTGAAATACTCAGACCGGCCCATCTGGCACCAACAACCATGCCATGCTCAAAATTGCTTAAATCACCTTTCTTTCCCATTCTGACATTCAGTTTGGAGTTCAGGAGATTGTCTTGACCAGGACCACACCCCTAAATGCATTGAAGCAACTGCCATGTGATTGGCCATGTGATTAGATAATTGCATTAATGAGAAATTGAACAGGTGTTCCTAATAATCCTTTAGGTAAGTGTATACAATTAATGTAACTTACTTTAATACTTTAATATAATTATAGTCGTGTTAGGATGAAATGAAACGTGCTTTTTGCTTAAAATAGGTCGTACGCACATTTCACACAGAAATATATGCGTACGCATGCTTGGTGAATGAATCCCAATGTTTTACATCCCATTATTTTTAGTTAATATGCACTATTTGAATTGAGACATAGCACTGATATTTTTCCTGATGATAGCGATGAAATGTATTTACAGTGAGTCATTCATGAAACTAGAGCACACAAAAAAATAGCTCAAGTGAAACATCTAAAAATCAAGATACATTTACTTGAGAAGCAATGCTAGATATTAAAGACCTAATATCTCAGAGTGTACAGTATCTTGAATTTAAGTGTAATTAGTTGTTTCTCTAGTACACAGTACATTATCTTGTTTTATAGATTTTAAAGTATTTTAACTGGAAATATGCATTAAGGGGGCATTTACACAACACTGTTTTCAACTAAAAACAGAAAACTTTTTGTGTGTTTTGGCTGTTCATTTACCTGACAACAGCGTTTTGGGGACCTGAAAACGCAAACTTTTGCAAACTGGTTTTAAAGTGTACATTTTTTGAAAATTATGCAGTTATCGTCTCTGTTTAAACTACAAAAACACGAATTTGTGAAAACGCTGATGTCATGCGTTATACGTGTTCAGTCTATAGGCGCATCGTATTTCTTTACAAAGTGACAGTGTTTTTCGTTCATGTGAACTGGGATTATTTTGTCGCTTTGTCAAGAAACACCCCACGAACACCTATGCCAAAATGCCGTTGCTGTGTAAATGAACGGCCAAAACGCTTAAAAAGTTTTCCGTTTTCAGTTGAAAACAGCGTTGTGTAAACAGACCCTTAGTGTTCACTTGCAGTTATAGGGAAAGCAAGTTTTGATTACCTCAGGCATCAAAAGGTAACTTTTTTTTTGCTTCAAAAAGTAATAAAATAACATAATGCAACTTTTATAACATTATCCCAACTAAATGTCAGATCTATGGCAGTCAGCATATAGTGATTATAGATTCCCTGAAGTCAAGTGATTTATAACTGGTCTGTACAAGATTAAGAATATGGCACGTCAAGCTTCTCCTCTGCTCTTTTGCCAAAAAAACAACAAAAACGGCCTAGAACAGCTAAAGAGCTATTGCTCCTGGCATCTGTTCCTTCCTTTTCACACATTCACAGATGCCACCGTATCTCCCACCATGACAAATCACACCGAACGGAAACAACCAGCAGATCGCAAAGCTTAGATATGTCAATTACCATGGAACCTGTTTTCCACTAGTTTATCTCTCTGTTTTTCTTACTATCGCTGTCTCTCCATCGCTGTCAATTATTTCTGATGTGAGACCCGGGAAAGAGGCCAATGAAAGGAAGGAGAAGAGATTCACATGCTGATGCTGACAGAATCCAGTGGCGCTCTGAAGAAGCGACCTCTACGTTGAGATGACAGGAAATGTACAAAAATAAAAGCTTTAACCGAATTGAACTCTTCAAGAATTTAAGTTACTCTGACAAGATCTCACAAAGGGAGCTTTGAGACAGTGTCATAACAATCTGAAAAACTTTACCATTTTCACTTGGTCACTGTGATTTTTGCCAAGTAAATCATTTCTGTCTGAAAATTTTGTTCTAATCCTATCCCTACCCATAACCTATCCCTGGCACCCCAAGCACCTAACCCTGGTTGTAAGCCTAAACTTGACAAAATCACAGTTTCCACCGAAATTACCTGGAACAATATGTCCCAGGAAAGTTTTTATCCTTCAGACCTGTTGCTGTTTGTGTTTCCATCGCAGTCTAAAGTACCATGAAGATTAGTCCGGTGACGTAGGACTACACGCGACTTTCCAGTTCCTGCTGGATTTTGTCCTCCACACATATAAGCTTAATAAAGCCTGAACTTCGTCATCGGTCCATCAATCATAATTTTTAAACTTCATTGCTGATTCGAATAGCAAACGACTTTTAAAAATGGTGACTGAAATAAAATGCTGCGTGAACTCAACCAATCAGCATGTTCAGCGCCCAAGTCCCACCCCCGAAAGTTCCTGAACTTTGAAAAAGTACTACCTCGTGAGCAGGGCTGTTTTGAGGGGGAAATATTTACCCAGAACTTCATTTAGACCCTGGTTCCTGCGGTCGAAAAACACAGAGGACCACCCCCAAGTTCCTAGCTCCTGGGGAAAGTTACTGCGGTGGAAACGCGGCTACAGACTGTAAAAGTGTCCCTCCAATCTGATTGGTTAATTAGAATGTTGTTCCAGGATCAGCAAAGACATTGATCCAGGAACGTGTTGTTGGCGAAATCACACTTGATTAGGGTCTATATCTAAAATATCATCGAAATAACTTAAAATTGTGATAGTCAGGCTTGACTTAGCCAGTCACGAGAGCTGTACCTGTTAACATCAAAGCATGTCTCCACAAGCTAACTGGCCAGTTATTAAGACGATAGATGGGCAGTGAGATTACACGTTGCAAATCCATGCAGTCCAGTCAACCAGATAGAGTTCTGACCGCCAATTAGCTAATCAGAGGAGACAGGGTTATGGGTCTTGACTGAAGTTCCCTTTGAACCGCAGTTAGACCAGTTAGAGTCCAGAGCCTTCGTTGGCCAAGACTTCATCTCTGGTAGAGAAAATATTAAAAAAGACAAGCAATCCAGCAGAGATCAGAAAGGCAAATAGGGCATTTGGTCAGTCTTACCATGAGGGCTGGATTTAATTTGACAGATGGTCTAATTTCTTCAAAGTGGATTAGTTCAGGCAAGAAATCGTAAGTTGCCTTCATCTCAGTGGGTATTCTTTGGTCCAAATTTTCTTATAATGAAACTGGAAATAATTCAATGGAATTTTGATTTAACGTTTGACTTAGATCCCAATGTGCTAATGCTGCGTTCAAGTCAGAATTAGTGCAATGATAACTTGTTTAACACATGTTAGCCATGTGTTAAAGTTTGCTAAAGTTAGCCATCTGTAAGTTTTTTTTTTTTTTTTTTTTTTTTTCGCAAGATAACATCATTTGAGAAGTAACACTGTATAAGATATTAAGACTTGTTTTTGTAGATTTGGAATATAAATGTACACATAAATGACAGCTTTTTTCAGATGTGACAATGAAAGCCGAGGAGACTTAGACACAGTAAGTTGATTTATCCACGTTTAAATATGCTCGTTCATAGAAATTTTTTGATGGATGCCGAGGATTTTTACGTCGAGTAGAATCTGCGATCTCTGACCCAGTTTTTTTTTTTGGCTTCCATGGCTACAATACGCTGTGTTTTCCGCCAACTGAAAACCTGTGGTGAAGAAATACTATTGGGTAAATAGTAGACCACAGACCAAAACAAAAACAGACATTCCGACACGGAACGCACATTTCAAAGTAGAATAACTGGCTGTTTCCTAAATATCTGCAAACATAATATGGTATTTTTATGCTTTGGTAGAGTGAAAATTACATACAGCACCTTTAACTTGTTTATACTTAAAATAAATGAAAAAATTAACTAATACACTAGTATTTAATATACAAAGTAAATTGATCTTGTTAAGAATTTTGACAGGAAATCAAGGCAAAACAACTAATTTGAGCTTCCCGACAATCCCAAAAGCAACAGACTCAACCAATTGTGTAAATTTAGGGTAGACCCATCTATTTGTACAGACTGGGGATGTGTTCAAGAAACCTGTTAAAAAACACATCAAGTAACACTAGATAATGAAATGTTATTAAATAGAAAAAGATTGCAAACCACTGCAATTTTGGTTGCTTGTACATGGCATTCAAGAAGTCAGAGCTATAAATAATAAATAAATAAATAAAAACGAAGGAAATAAATTCAGCTTTTTTCAGATTTTATTGAAACTCATAATTATGATAATCCTATATGACCTACACATTAGAATTATGCAAACCCATTATCATGGTTCTAAAACCTTTAATATCAAGTATTAAAGTTCCAAACATTTATGGAATCCAAGGCGACGTCTCATTGACTAGATAACGAATACAGCACACTATTTGAAGGATTGTTCCAAATGAAAGTGAGCAACTGAATTCCTCCATGAAGGTTCCTTCCACAAGGCTCTTAACAAAGAATAAAAATGATGAATTGCCTTTTATGAGGACACTAATCCAGGGTGGCTATTTATTGGTGGCGGGAAATATTGATTCATGTTAAATACTCAATTTAAAATAATGTCTTTGTAAAGTACCCTATGCAATCTTCTACTTTTAACAGTCATAATTCTGTCAGTGCTGAGTCCTTAACAGCTGATGCCTCTTTTTCAATCTCTGTTTCTGACTGCGAATATGTTGATGAACGAGTTTTACCTCAACTGATGTGACACCGGTTCTGTTCCAAGTGTTGTTGCGTAAAGAGCTCCAAATCGGCTTTTGGAAAGTGGCCTGGGGTCACAACAGTAGGTGATCTGCGTCATTCAGGAAACAGTGACACACCACACTGACGCTATAGAAATATGTTGATGTGCCCTTTGGGTGCAAGAGCACACTTGAGGAAATCATATTCACAAGTATTTTTGTCTTATTTTCCAGTTACAAAATCTAAAGTCCTTGAAACAGGATAAATTCACTTGAGAAGCAACACTGCATTTGATACTTATAATCTTTCCCCCGTAGATTGTATCTTTAATTCGAGAGCATTTTGTCTTACTGTACTGGCATTTTCTTTTTACTTTTAACTATCCAATTAAAAATGTGAAAATTGGATATTCAAGATACAGTAGTTAGATATTTAAAACACACATTGTGTATAAAAACACACTTCACTTAACCTTTTATTTCCTTTTAAAGAATAATCTGGAATATAGTCCACAATCTACTTTTCTACAATCATTTTTTTTTAATTTAACAAAGCAATTCAAAATAGCAGTATTTATTTTAGAACTAGGCACTATTCGCTAAATTAAACTTCATTAACACGTGACCTCATTATTTTGCATGTTGCAAATTATTGTTGTACTGTTCACATGCTGTATTTTGAAAGGGGACATATTATACCCTTTTTCACAAGATGTAATATATCTCTGGGGTCCCCAGAATGTGTCTGTGAAGTTTCAGCTCAAAATACCCCCCAGATCATTTATTATAGCTTGTCAAATTTGTCCCTATTAGGGTGTGAGCAAAAAAAAAACGCTGTTTTTGTGTGTCCCTTTAAATGCAAATGAGCTGCTGCTCCCCAACCCCCTTCCAGAAGAGGGCGGATTCTTTACATGAGCTTCAGATACTCTGTCAAAAACAAAACAGGCGACTCTCACTCAGCCAAAATGTCAAAAATAACCAGTTGTGGAGTGCAGCCTTACATGTTTGAACCAGTCAGACACAGATGGAGAGACTCGGGAAAGGTTGCAACTTTTAGACTGTACCTGGACATTTCTGAATGGTTAGTGGATGCATTAATGTAAAGTTAGTTGTTGTAGAGTTAAGTTGCTTCAACTCATCGACTAGCATGTACCGTCATGCTAATCTATAAATTGTTGTGTAGGTGCTCGTGTGGGAATGTAAAAAAGTCTGTCACCTGACTATACAATGCATAATAAATGTGCGTTTATGAATTACAACTAATGACATATCTCTAGTCTCTATGAATACAGTCAGAGACTATGGTAACTTTAGCCATATTAGCCATACAGCACTCTAGAAAGTGCATTCAGAAAGGAAATACTGACCCTCATTGGAGCAGACATGCATATAATGATTTGTGCAAATATATAACATTTTACCAACATTCTGTGTTCAAACACCTTATAAAAGTGAATTTTGCATAATAGATCCCCATTAAATAGTAGGCAGTATACAGTGTATATTCTACCATTAGCATAATGCTAGTATTCCAAATATAGCCTCTGTGTGTTTCCACAGAAAGATTCAAATGAATTCTACTTCATTTCCAGAGAAAAAGCAGTAACTTTGTGCTGTTAAAGATCATTGAAAAGAGTGTGTGTTTGTGGTCTTCATGTTCTGACATGTGTGAGGTGAAGTGAATTACAGGTAGCTGCACCAAAACTAGCGTGCTAATCAGAGTACACTGGCATTTCTCCCTAATGAAGCCCTCAGGTTAGAGTGCTAGCAAAAGAATAAAAGAGTAATTCGGCATGTGATGTATGTGCCCAGACACAATGTTGTGTGGAATGTGTTCCCTGCAGCACAATGCGTAATACTAGAAGCTGAAATAGAACAGTAAAACTGTAGTGCCACAGTATTACTGCACCATAAGCCTGTGTGTGAGTGCATCTTCATTTTCACCCATGAAATCATTTTAATCGCAACCCTGCCAGATAACTGCTGGCAAAGCGCTATTTTTTTCCCACGCACAGAGCTTAATCTACTTCATCCATTACATCTATTGAGCTAAATGGTGGTTTAGCATATTGGCATGTTGCAATCGAAGAGTTTATCTTTGTCCTGAGCACTTAACAATGTGCTTTAGCTTTACACTGTGTGCTAACCAAGTGTAACACAATAGTGCTAAAGTCTCTTAGCTAAATGCTAGACAGCGGTGAACTGCATTACATTTTAGCCGTAGCCTTGTACACATTGTTAGACCAAAAATGCACTACGTAAGTATGCAAACACAGATAAAAACTCTTGGCTGACACATGAATACGAGCGCACTGTTTGGTAACAAACCTCAGTAGTCAAGCGGGTCATAGAACTTCCTTCAAATATTTGTGCCAAAAATCTGGTGTTTTTACCTATATAGCTAGCTATATAAATGAATAAAATAATTAAGAATTTGTTCCCACAATTTGTGGACCCAAATTAAAGGTGATGTATGTAAGAATGACAGCTAGTGGTTGAAATGGGTACTGCAGTCCAAATTCAAAATATTGTTTGCCCCGCCCCCCTCCTCCCCAGACTTGACACTCATGCGTTTTTTTACTATTGTTGCCAATTTACTATTGGGTAAATTGGCAACGTGCGTTATCGCACAGACCAAAACAAAAAACAGACATTCCGACACAGAACGCACATTTCAAAGTAAAATAACTGAGGAAAATAACTGTTTTTCAGAGGAACGAGTATGTGAACTCAACATGTTTCCTAAATATCTACCAACATAATGTGGTATTTTTATGCATTAGTACAGTCAAAAACTAACATAAAGTTAAGTAAAACAATTAGATGAATTAATTACTACAACTTGGCCATGATTTAACTGAATTAAAACGAAGTAACAAATTAGTACAACGTGGCCATGATTTAACTTAATTAAATGCTGACTTATATCATACTAAGATGTGATTTTATATAGTTTATACTCTTTATTATGTACATAATTGGACCAAGGTGAACATATTTTCACAGGTTGTGAACCATTTTGTTTTAAGGCAATTGAATATAACTTAAAACAAAGTACAGTATAAACCATGCTTCCGCTTGTCAACGGCCACAGTTGCTAGGCTACATTTAACAACGCTCTTTCACAGCCTTTGAAGGTGTGGCCTTTTAAGTCTGACTCCTTCATAGGATGCAGCCTTTGAATTGGGAGACTCTCTTCAAATTTTTTGCTCTGCCACGACAAGAGAAGACAATTTGCATTAATGCATACTACAGCGCCCCTTGTGGCAACACTGAGAATGCAACACATATTTCATCTATTGTTCATCAAAACAGACATTCTCCTCACCCTCTATTATGTACTCTAAATAGTTCCCATATGTTGCCTTCATAAGAGAAAATTAGAGACAACAAAAACCCAAGATTGGTCATATCCTGATAAGCAGAGTCCTTCTCAGGTGGGACTGACTAGATAGAAGGGGAATATAGCTTGTCATTTTCTCAGAAAGACACACAACATATCCTTGCTTTGGGTTTAGTGAACACTAAATCACAGGCGATGCTAATGCTGCTAAACACGTCTATGCTGCCAAGTACGTGAACACACTTAGGCATCTTCTAAAGTTTGAAAGGTACAATTAACATGCGTAAAAAAAAATCTGCAGGGTCAAGGCTTCTGTTAGAGGCAGAGTTGAATCATCTTCAGTAAACATGTACTGCCCTGCTCTTGTTGTTTGTGAAGAATTTATGGTGCTTAATGACAGACATCAGGACAGGCTGTTGATGCAGTTGTAAAAGCCAAGCATATCATTTGGCTGCTTGAGGAGGCGGGAGCCACAAGAGTTTCCTGGTGTGAAGTCCCACCAGAGTGAATTTGGGACTCAGATCTTTCTCCCTCCTAGGGGAGGAGAGCAGACGATTGAAAGACTGGGCGTGAAACGAGAGGGGCTTCTCTCTGCCAAACAAAAACTGTATGTACATGCTTTAAGCTCTAGAGTGAAAGACAAGGAAAATAAGGATGTCGGTCTTTAGCGTCCTTGTTAGTATGCATCCGCCTCCCATGCTGGAGACACCGGTTCGAATCCCGCTCGGAGGAAATCGAGTAGAACCGGTTACATTTGGTGCCGTGACCCGGATGGGAGCCATGTTTACAAGCATAGCTCATACTAGCTTGCCTCCGTTACAATTGGTCGGAAAGACGTTGATTGTGAAGCATGCTTGTGGAATATAGTGCAAACTGTGTACTCTTATAGACACACACACATAGAGCACAATCCTGACATCCCTCATTCAATGAGCCACCTGGTTGCTAAGCAACTGAGTTCGGTCAGCTACCAGTGCCAAGAACTCTGCTGTGAGCTTGTATGTGTGCGAATTCATCTAAGCCTGTGAGCATAGCTGGATGCTAAATGATAAAATCTTCAGCAGGACTGTCCCGTGTACGTCTTTAGCTAGTTTGAAATGCATTACAGAGGAACCACCAAAGAAACGCATTCACATTAAAGGTCTGAATATTGGCAAGTGTCACAGCCTTAGGCTGAAAGAGGACATTTTTCACGCTTCAGCACTCTGTGAGTTTCTCTTCTCTGACACACTAATGTGTTCAGTAACTGTCGCCTGATCATTCTACCATTGACAAACTGCTAAAATAGGCCAAGTCAATTGCCGTATAACAACCAATTGAAAACACAAACACCATGTTCAGTTCATGTTCATGCTCGAATTACTAGTCCAAATCAAAGCACACAGGTCTTATCAACTTTTTGCCAGGATAAGAACATTGCTGGTTGAAATATACAAACAGCTCCATGTGCACATGTTTTTCATTCTCCTATTCAAACTGTGCCTGGGTTTCTTTTAAATACCTTGGTGATAAAACCTCCATATCTCTATAAACAGTTCATCTGGACTGTGAATGTTCAGCAGATGACCTCAGTGTTCACCTCTCACCACAAAGGGCTCACCCTCCTTGACTTTGCAAACACCAGGAACACCTGGAGCTGTGGATCATTGGTGGATGGAGATACACGCAAACATCTTGTAAAGCAAAGACGGTTCTGTCCATATTGAATTAATTATATGCTGATCTCTAGGGTTTGATGAGGTCAAACAAATTCATCACATTCACATCAACTGCACCACAAGCTAACAGCTGCAAAAAAAAAAAAAACTATTAAAATGTGTTGTACAGCATTTGATATGAAAGAAACATTTTGAATAATTTAAGTTTTGCATAGAAACAGAATAACTTCTACAGACAATATACCGATTAAGAATCATAACACAAGCTAACTGCTAACTTTTTTATTAAAGTACCCAGCAAACATGGAATGTTAATAGAACATTCATTCAACATGATCTGGTCTTTAATACTGTTCTCAAAACCTTAGCACAAAAACCTCTATTATCTAACATGGTTTAAAAGTTGCTGATTGTTTCAAAACATTTAAAAGTAACATTCCCATAATGTTTGCAAAAGGATAACATGGAATGTTCGCATAACCAAGAATTTTTTTAAATGTATAAAAAATCTGGACATTTGTGCAGTGTTGCCAAGTCTGCGGTTTTCCCATGGAATTGAGAATGGAAGTTGTTGCGGGTAATAAAAAAATCTGCGGGTTGATTTCCACAATTTCGGTGTTCCAACACCCCTCAAACATACAAATTCAGTGGAGAATTCAGCCCCCCGATGGAGAAAAATCGCATTTGTTTTTTTGGGGGGGCTACTATTGACTGGCCATTGGGCTACTTTTGTTGCACCTGGCAACCCTGCATTCGGGTACGTTTACGTGACGATATATTAAAAATGGAAAATTTTCCTTTGAAATTTTCGCCTACATTCGACAATGTCAAAATGATCTCGATTCGAATTTCGATTCGCGAAAACGACTAAAAACGCTATTTTTGCTTTGTAAAATGCGATGTCACTTTGTAAAGAAACACTATGTGCCTATAGATTGAACATGTAATATGCATGTGCATGACAAATTTGTGTTTGTAGTTTACGCACATTTAGACCATAACGGTATCCTTCTCAAAAACGTGCACTTTAAAACCCGTTTTCAAAAGTTTGCTCTTTCAGGTCCTCAAAACGCCATTGCCGTGTAAATGAACAGCCAAAACGCTCAAAAAGTTTCCCGTTTTTAGTTGAAAACTGTTGTGTAAACACCCACTCAGAGAACACTGAGAAATGTTTTTTTTTTTACATAATTTGAATGTTAGTAAAACATTTCCACAACATATTTTTGTTAGCCGAGTGAAACCATATAGATTCAATACAAGCAAACTAAAAGTTAACTAAAAATGCTAATAAAAGTTTTGCTCAACATCAAACACAAAGGTAATTTTTGTGAATAACTTTACTTTGCATAAAAGAAGGCTACACTTTTGTTTGCTTTATGTTAGGTTACACAAGATTGTTAGGTTAACATTTGTTAAATATTTACAGCGCTGTCTGGAACCTTTCAGTTCATTTAGTGACCTCATTCATTTGAGCAGATCAGCTAGTCAGTATAATCCTCGTTCAGATGTCAGACGTCTTGGTGGAGACCAGCAGATTATGGACTCAAGGTTCATGCGCGTTCGCTGATCTTGACACATTCCATAACCTTACAAAAACATTTTTCTTATTCTGCCATCACCATCTTGTTTGTATGCTCTCATAACATTTTCTTCAAATAATAATGGTTTTCGTTTTATCATAAATGGGGCGATATCACTTAATCCCGGATCAAAAGGGTCTTGACCTTGAGGTTAACTGGGACTCCTTTTTACTTGCCTCTAAGAGCAACAGTCAATCAGGTGATTCATGACTACAAAACAAGTTGTACAAGTTGTCTTTTGAAGTCTCAGAGAGTCAACATGAACTGTTCCCTTTCAGGTCCATACAGAAAAAAAATGCATGTGACACTGATTTCCAAAAATGAGCTGTTTACTTTTAATGTAATTCTTCTAGATTTTCATTGTAAATGCATGCACACTTCTTGCCTTATTTTGCAAACTGACAGCCAAGACAATTATTGTTAAGCGCAATCAAGTGCATGCCACAAATTATACTGATAAAGGACTTCTATTGAATGCAGAACATTCTTTCAGAACCATATGTGTGGAAGAGCCTGTAAAATTTAAAAAAGAGGCTGAACAATAGAATTATGCATCAAAGCGCTTGCTTGCAAATATTTGATCAGTGAAGGGTTTTATCACGACCACAATATCCAGAGCATCTCGGTAGGAATATAAGAGTGTGAGCGTAAGCGTGTGTGTGTTTACGATGTCGACCGGGGTGCGCTTTGATCGTGGACTATCGAGCTCTGTGTTTGCTTATAGCGTTTGATCTTTAAAACACTGTCGCGTCAACAGCAGTCTGGCCTCTCAGGCGTACTTAAACCACACATATGCCGCAGAAGACAGCCACTATATTTTCCAGACTTAAGATCTCAATTATAAAATGACTTCCTGCTGATCAAAGGTGCCCTTTCGTGCACTCTGTATCATATCCACTTTTCTTTCTCTCGTGTCGCTCTAAAAAAAACTTTCCTCTAAAGAAACTCCTAACCCTATTTTAAAATTTGGTGCATCGTTTGACCTGTGCACGCTCTATGGACCAGACATTAAATCATGTCTCTTTTATAATGCAGAAAAACAATCTGAGCCATATCTCAAGACCAGATTGTCATAGAGACACTTTTGACTCCCTAACAATCCCCTAGCAACATGACAGTGACTTTTGCCCAGCAAGTATCATTCACAAAAGACTATTTTTTAGATATAGAAAAAGCTAGAAATTGTAGCTAAGTTCTAGCTAACTGCTGCTAGTTTCAAACACATCAGACTCTTAAATACAATATCGCTGTGCATAAGTCACAGTCTGAATCTTTAAAAGAGCGACCTCTTTTAACCAAGAACACCTTAGCAACACCCTAACAACCACCTAGCAACATGACGGTGTCTTCTACATAGGCAAGTTAAATTCACATTAACAAAAAATACCTTTTTTGGGTCTAGCTAACTACAATTTCTTGCTGCTAGTTCCAAAAACGTTAGGCTCTTATCACACGGTGTATAGTTCACAGTCTGAATCTATGAAAGAGCAAACCCAGACTTTTGACCCAGAACACCTTACATTACATTACATTTACATTTATGCATTTGGCAGACGCTTTTATCCAAAGCGACTTACATTGCATTCAAGGTACACACATTTTTTACATTTTTTGTCAGTTCTTGCTTTCCCTGGGAATCAAACCCATGACCTTGGCGTTGCTAGCGCCATGTTCTTATTGTTTGAGCTACAGGAAAGCAACACCCTAGCAATATGGTTGTGACTTTAGCACAGGCAAGTTTCATTCAAATTCACAAAATACTTTTTTGGGGGGATACAGATAGCCAGCTGCTGCTAGTTCCAAACATGCTAGGCTCTTAAATACAATATCACACCTACATAAGTCACAGTCTGAATCTTTAAAAGAGCGAACTCTTTTAACCAAGAACACCTTAGCAACACCCTAACAACCACCTAGCAACATGGCAGTGTCTTCTGCACAGGCAATTCACATGAACAAAAAAAAACATCTTTTTTGCTAAATGCTAGTTCCAAACACGTCAGGCTCTTAAATACATAGTTCAGACTTGTTGTTGGTATTTATGTTTGTTTGCCGTGGTTACTTTATATTTGTCACATGTAAATAGTGTCACATTCCTTGTTTGCATAAAAAAAAAAAAACGGTTCATGCATGAAACTCTAACCGAGTGCTGATTGGTTCTTCCAATGATTATGTAGTCCTGCTGCACGAGTATGAAAACTTCTTTCTATCACTCCTCCTCCTCCCCAGCACCACCTGTAGAGATCTGCTATGGGGGTTCTACCATTTTCGCAGCAGTCTGTGCTTTTTGTTTATTTTGACCAAGCTGAACAAATTCTTGAATTTGCTCAGCAGCGTAGCAGATCTCTTCCGCCAAAATCAAGTTTCCATTCCCTTGCCAATAAATGCTGGTTGAAATAATCCACTCTGAGAGTTGTCATGACTGAAATACAATATCGCACCATGCATAATTCACAGTCTGAATCTTTAAAAGAGCACAACTTACAGAATGGGGTGTTTGGACCAACAGAACAAATTAGTTAAGTATCAATAAAATAACAGTCGGTTGAAGCCATGTGATTCTTATCTTCTGTAATGAGAACCACAGTGCAGACAGAATCAGGTGAAACACACTCACACACACATATTACACACTCATACTCATATAAAACCCTAGTCTCAGCTCTGACCTATTTCTTAACCGTACAGAGCGGCTCTATAGATTAACGAGTCTGCCAGAAAGCACATACATTGAGTTCCCCAGAAGAGCTACGCTTTGGGGCTTCACATGTACACGGTTCTTCAGAGCAACTCATAACAAGCTTATGTACTCTGGTTGCTTCTTTCTTCTGACCTAAATAAATGCAAGAAAGAGAGCAAAGCGATTTCCATGCGCAGGTGGGTGTATGTGTGTCTTTTAAGGGTTATAGGTTCAACAACATGAAATGTGTTTGATTCAAATGTGTCAAAAAATATAGCATTGAGAACATATAATTTAACATCCATAATGTGCCATATTTCAGAGGAAAATAAACACTAGGTTATATGAAGCATGAATATGAATAATCAAAATTGTTCATAAAAAGTAATTTCAGAGCTAGTGAAAGTTATATTATTCTTCAGAAAAAATGTGAACTATTGAAATGCAAAAATACGAAAAGTATTATTATTGTTTAATATTTATTGAAATAAAGCGTTTTAATGTTAAACGTTTTAATTTATAATATGTATTTTTATTATGTATAATAGATTTACATTTACATATAAACATTAAAATGTTTTTATTATGATAAATATTACATATTACATAATGCATAGCAATTCTGTAAACAACCACAGAAAACTAGCATAATCTTAGCATATGTCGAGTTTCTACTAAATAATTCAATCATGAACACAACACATAATATTACACTCTCTGAGCAGGTACTACACTTGAATTTGAATTTACTTTGTGACCGTTAAAAAAGTAAGTTCTATCAATGTGGTAAATAATACATATTAAAAATATATACAATGACATTTTTCCATGTTTAATATTATTTACATATATGCCTATATATAAAATTTTATTTGAAAACATCAGGGAATGTGAATTCTAGGGTTATAAATTTATCATTCAAAAGATGTGGGAACTCTTTGTTCACACAAAATATGTTTACATTTATATTTATGGATTTGGCATATGTTTTTATAAGAAACCCTGTATTCAAGGTATACATTTTATCAAGATTCAAGAGTTTTATTTGTCACATACACAGTTATATACAGAATATACAACCGGCAGTGAAATGTAAACAGGTCCGCTCCATGGACAGTGCAAATTCACAGTTAAAAACACAAGGAGGAAATTATATAGAAATAGATAAAAGTATATAATAAAGTATATATATATATATATATATATATATATATATATATATATATATATATATATATATATATATATGTAGAATTATAAATAATCAAGTCAAGTAGAAGAAAAAAAGTAAAAAATAAGAATAAAGAAGTGGAATAAAATAATTGAAGTAGACTGTGCAGTGAGTAAACTGTAGACTTATAAATATGTGGTTAACAAATGTACAAAGAGTATAATGTGCAAACAGGTTTATAACAGGTTGTTACACAGTAACAACGAGAACAGAAAGTGCAGTGCAGTGTCAGTATGTATATCCTGAAGTGAAGTCACGTGGTGTTAAGTGACTGAGTTCAGGAGTCTGATGGCCTGGGGGAAGAAGCTCCTCCTGGGTCTCTCAGTTTTGGCCATCAGGCTTCGGAAGCGCTTACCAGATGGCAGCAGCGTGAAATGAGGGTTTGCAGGGTGATTAGAGTCCTTGATGATCTTAGTAGCTCTACCTTTGCAGCGTTTGGTGTAGACGTCCTGCAGAGATGGGAGAGCTGACCCTGAGATACGCTTGGATAAGCGCACAACTCTTTGCAGGGCTTTGCGGTCATGACTGGTGCTGTTCCCATACCACGCTGTGATGCACTGAGTTAAAACACTTTCTATCGCCTCTAAATAGAAAGTTTTCAGGATAGCTGGTGAAACCCTGAATTTCCTCAGCTGGCGTAGGTGGTACAGTCTTTGCCTGGCTTTTTTCACCTGTGTCTGAATGTGAGCAGTCCAGGTCAGGTCCTCGGAGATGTTTACACCCAGGTACTTGAAGCTGCTCACTCTCTCTACTGGTGACCCGCTGATCATGAGAGGGGAGTATGTCCGTTGCTGTCTCTTCCTGAAGTTCATGCTTTCCCTGGGAATCGAACCCATAACCTTGGCATTGCTAATGCAATGCTCTACTGTTTGAGCTATGTTTAAAACCACTTGATTCCACACACTAACAAACAAAAGCTCAATCATTTACTAGCACATCAAGGCACTTTAATAGTGACCCACAAGTCTTATCAAGCCGTCAGCCTAACTGCACTAAAACACATATGGGATTCCTTTCGCAAAGCCATACAATCAGAAAACTTCCCTCCAACCTAGAAAAGGACATGAAGTACTATTCAACCCTTTTTTGATAAAAGTGACGTGTTATACTTAGAAGACGCCCCTGAGGACGTTTATGCAACATTTGAAGTGCATTATGCTCTCTCAGGAAAGTAATGAAAGCTAAGTGTCCCCCTAGCGATCCTCTCTTTCATTAGCTAAAGAGAAAACTCTCTCTGCAGGACCTTTCAAAGGCTACTGCAAATGTTAGCTCCCTCGGGACAGTCCCGAGCCTGCCGTTTGCCGCACTGCTGACAATGGCCAAGAGCCCTCATTTGCTTACTGGAGTAAACAAGCTCAATTTGGTGCCCTTTGTATGACTGAAAGTTTCTGACAAAGACTAGCAATGCTAACATCTTTTAATTGGGGTTTGCTAAGTTAAGCATTTCTGTGGGTGCTACTACTTAGGGTTAGAGAGCTGAACAAACCCTTAAACTGAGGTATTAAACTTTGGGTTGACTTGTCAGCACCATTTGTGCTACAGACATTTCTCCTTGAATCATGCAGCTTTTTGAAGTAAGGGATGCTGTTACTAACAATCGAGCTAAACTTACTAGCAACCACACATAACACCCTAAAACATGTTTAGCAATGCACTAAAACATAGCAATTCTGTAAACACCCACAGAAAACTAGCATCATTTTAGCATATGTTGAGTTTCTACTAATAGTTCACTCATGAAAACAACACATAATATTACACTCTCTGAGTAGGTACTACACAAAATACGGTCGAATTTACTTTGCGAGTAAGTTCTATGAGCGTGTGGGTAGTAGAGGAGAGCAGGGCACAACCGAACGCTTTTTGACTTTCTCGGTTTGTGTCTAGTACAATTACATGGTTTTGTTTCATTAATAGAGTGTAGACTTTTTTTTCTTGATTTACCCTGAAAGAATAGAAGTGAAATGTGACAACATGCCCCATAGGTGAGGTACATTGTAACATGACCAAACGACAGCTTAAAATGTTACTTGATATAATCAAAAAAATATCCAAGACAAACTAAAATATTTTTTCAATAAAATACAATTATAATTTTTTTTTTAAAATAAAATGTCATTTTTTAATAATTAAAATTTTTGAGTTTGACAACAAACACATGGCTAAATACAGCTATACAGCATAATTAAAAACATAATAATAATGAATAATTTCTGAAAATTGACTCTCAATCATTATTCACCCTTTTCTCATGGTTTCTCAATAGAATTCATAAACATATAGAATATAATAGCGTAGTTCTAATAGGGGCTCATTGTAACGCAGTGTGACAACATGCCCCATCTGCTCAACTGGGATTTAACCCCGGCTCGTGTCTTCTGCTGTTAGATCAGCATTAAAGAACAATCTCACCTGTTAAATAACAGATATAAGATTACAATAATATCAGATTTGTCTTATTTTAAATAAACACACTTAAGAAATTTACTTTTGCTATGGTTAAATAAATGTTCAGTGATATCAGCCAAAGATTTTTTTAATTTTTGGCGCAATTTTTGAGAGAAGTCATCCTGGCATGTGTGGAAAGTTTTAAACCATGCGTGTTACAACTAACCCCGCGTTAGGTTGTGCCCTACGCTCCCCTATGAATGAAATTCGTACCATATCCGCCATGTTGTTACTGTCACGTGACCTTCCGTCGTCAGTTGTAGTTGCGTTGCTTCACTTCCATTCATAAATCCTCTGTTGTGGCTTTTTAGAATATAAAATAGGCTTTTGGCGTACTGTTTTCGCATAATTAATAGTTTTCATGTGACGTCACACCCTTATAGGAAACGCCCACCTGGAGGGCAAAACAAGGCTTTCGTCTATTGCCCGCCAGTCATTTTTACCAGGTTTGTAGTAAGTTTTAATGTAGTAAGACAGTAACATTAAAAGACCAAATTCAATGTACACCTTATTGATGATGCATACATTGATACTTTAATTATAAACATCTGAAAATAAATTGTGATTCAAAATATTAATAAAAACGATATTATCTCAATGATACTAAATGTGTGTGTGTGTGTGTGTGTGTGTGTGTGCATATTGATTTAAAAGGTTTTGTAATGATGTACCATGGATGAGCATACATGGCCTTTATTAATGTCTATTTTAAATGTCACTTGTTGGATTTTTCAGCAGAGCAAATCGTCTGCATGACGAATTGATGAGCCTATAAACAGAACTTCTTTGTTTCGCTCCATCATGACTAATAGGCAGCTGTATCTCGGATAATAACGGACTGAAGCATGTGGTTGTAAATGCGCTAAACATGTTTTGTGAAAAACAGAGATAAATAAAGTTAAAGTGTGCAGTTTATGCACTGCAAACGACAGCAAACGATCGACCAAACGGGATTTTAGAGAAGATGGTACGGTACATTCAGCCCAACCAAATTACATATCAAAAGACTGGTGGAGAGGTTATTTCTTAATCTGTATTGACAGAATCCACTGTAACGGTGTTCACAAAGGTCCCATGCTAGACTGTGATTAGCTGAACAGTAGTTTGCTTCTGTCAGCATCTCCAATGCTTTGGTCTGTGATTTATAAGTCCTACACACACACACACACACACACACACACACACACACACACACACACACACACACACACACACACACACACACACACACACACAGAGAGAGAGAGAGAGAGAGAGAGAGAGAGAGAGAGAGAGAGAGAGACAGACATAAATACTAAGTAAGCAAACAGGCAGTTAAACACAGTTAACTGATCCAGACCTGTAATTGCAGAAGTTACTGGGTTCACGTCACACAGAAAGAGATTATAGGAAATATGATGAACAAAGAGCAAAAGGTAAGGAAGATAGTGAGTGAAGAAACTGGACAGAGATGAAAGAAGTATGAGACAAAAAAGAGAGAGGGAGTCAGGGTTGTAAAGGTGTGATGGAAAGCAGATGTGTGTCTTTCTTTTCATAAAAGAGGGGGATGGTATGGAGAAAAACAAAGAGGAGGAACAGTGCATGAACACATTTAACACCCTACACCTACAAACACTTCTAGGCAGTGACCAAATATGGATTTTAACTTGGAAGAGAAATGTTAACCTCTCTCCATATATCCTCTCCTATGTCTGAACAGTAAAAAAAAATTTGCTAATATGGTTACACAAATACAATTCTAAATGTTTTGTCTTGTTTTCCAGTAAAAATAATGAATAAACAACCAACGTATGTATATATTATTGTAATAGTTTTAAATTTAAACTATATATTTGTATATTTTTATTATTAATTTTTTATCTTATAAGAATTAACAAAATATAAACGTAAAATAAAAAAACAACAAAAATACTGAGTGAAAAGTATTTTTGCAGTGAATTTGTGTCTGTGTACATCTGAAATAGTTTGGAAAACTATGTTTAAGCATTCAGTTTAATAGGACAACTTGCATACAAATTAGTTTATAGATAGACACATTCATTCTGGTCATGTTTCATGAACTTGGCCTAGTAGGCCATTGTTTTGCTGGTTAGCTTTAGCATGATTAGCATCATTCTCCACTGACATTCAAAATTAGCCACGCATTCTGCATGCAATATATGAATCACAAATATTTTGTTGTAGCCTATTAAAGTAGATGTTTTACCAATGCCCGTTTCCATCAGTCCTTCAATGTTGTCATTATTTCCTGTGGCTTCAGAAGTTTCAGTCACATGGCTTTTACACCTCAGGTGATTGGTTAAAAATTTTTGGTGTTGCTATGAGCTAAAATCAAAACTTATGAATGTGAATGGATAGCTTTAAGTATTACGAACCTCCTTGCATTTAAAGTCCTCATGAAATCAAAATTTACTTTGTTAGCACACATTACAGGTCTATGGGTGAACAATTAATCCGTGCAAGTTAATACACAGAAAAAAAATTGTTTGTCGCGGTAATTTGTAATCAAAATCTGAAAAGTAACTTCCGGTCTGGAAACGGCATTCCTTCTCAGATGATGTCAGTTTGACGGCTTGGGTTTGAATATCCTTAACCACTCCCCTCCAACTGTTAGTCTGCTATGAGCGACAGATGGAGAGGAGGAGCGCTCAAGTACAACCCTGCCCTCTATTCAATATTCAGTTTCACTTGGAAATACGTCACAGCACAGAAGAAAACTCACTTGCTGCTTCCGGTTCACTGGTACTTTAACATGCTAATCAGCAAATAAAATAGCAGCGGGGAGAAACTTGAAGCTTGTAGATGTTTCTTTGGCCAGCTGCAACATGTTGCTAATATGTTTCCTGATGAATTTAATAAAGACTTTCAGCCAGTATTTTGTGGAGTTTATGTAATGAATGTATGTGAATCTGTTCTTTTAAAGATGCTAATCAGATGTTTTTACACAAATATATGCTAGCACTTCCGAAAATCTTTGTGATGTATGTTGTTAGCTTATTTGTTATGTGCTTGCTTAACTATGCACACTAAATTGATGTAATGTGTAATCTGCATTCAAAACAGCTTTGTCATGTGAATATAATTCTAAAAAATAAAATTAAGTTTAAACTGTTAATATTTGGGGCGCTGATTCGGAGATGTATTTTAGCGAGGTTAGCTGTACTAGTTAGGTGGCATTGTGCTGCGGCTAAAGCTGCACGCTAGTAAACGCGTTGCTGAAGTGAGAGCCTTTTGCCATGATTTGCAAGAAATCGAAGACTCTTGGTCATGTCGAGTGAAAGTAAACATTCCATTACCATGATTAGCAGTGTGTAACCTTGCGTCTAAGCCTAACCTTTGCCAATGTCCCTCAAAATTCACCAGCAAGTCAATACCTTATTACAGATCTACTCATTAACTGATTTAGACTGATACAACACTCGCATATCTCTTAAAGGGATAGTTAAAAAAATTCTGTAATATACTCACCATCAAGTTGTTCCAAATCTGTATGAATTTCTTTCTTCTGCTGAACACAAAAGAAGATATTCTGGAATTATGAAATAATGGAAGTCAATGGGGTCCATCAACTAGTTTAGTTTAATTACGGTTATGGTTACCTATATTCTTCAAAATGTTCTCCTTTTTCTTTATCACAAAGGCCAACATTTTATTTTATTTTTTATGCTGCCTTCATGTGCTATCGGGATTGTAAATATGAGTTTCCTAGTAAAAAAAACAAAAAACAAAATGGCCATGAACAAGTCATGTTTACCACTGGGAAGATCGAGGATAATTTTGATACCGTTATCAAAGTTATCGTGACAGGCCTACATAAACGTCCTCAAGTGTTTAAACTTCATGTGTCTGACTAATACCATTTTGCATTTAATGCGTGTGTTAAGAATTTGAGTTTATTTCTCAGCGTGGTCTCTTGCTCCTAAGTGCATATGTGCATGTTTTGTATGCGTGTTAGCGTGTTAGCTAATCCTAAAACGCTTGTGGGGAGAGATTTCTGACTGTGTAGGGTATTAACTTGCTATAATCTCTCTCTGTAGGGGTTCCCTGATCACACTTCACAGGGGGTCGCAGCAGGGTTTCTCTGTGGGGTTTTTTTTCTATTCCAGCCGCTCCAGACGACACAGACAGTGGGCAAACACAATTTATTGACATGTTTTTAAGCTGTTAGAGACTCACTAAGTGAAAATAAATTTCTGTCTAAAGCCCTGAGGGGAAACTGCTGTGAATATGTGCAACTGTTGTGTTTTTGTAGTTTAAAACAGGAAAATATCTGATGAACTAAAAACGTGGAGCCTACTAGAGGACAAATCCACATTGAAACACTGTATTAGTCTGGATGATTCTGGTGGTGATAGTTATTCATATCCTAGTCCTTTTATTCTTGTTTATCGACATCTAGTGGTCAGATGCTTTAATTACGCCTGGCGTGTGACGCCATCTTGTGGTCGGATTTAGTAGTTACATTACATGTATGGCGTCATCTGGTGGTTAACACACAACATTTTTAAATATTGCCAACTACAGCAATTTTGTCTGTGATGCTGTTTTAAAATCCGGTCTAATAATAATAATAAAAAAAAAACATGAATTCAGGGTCAGAGAAATATGTAAAATAAGCGTTTTGAATTCGGTGGCTCAAACGTCAATTGAGTTGCATTCAAATCTCAGAACGGGTTTGTCTTAGTGGAGGTATTTTTGTACTAAAGAAAACGTATCATCGTTTAAATCTACTAATTTCATTAATTGTTCCTGATGTGATATGTTAAAAATAATAATAATAATAATAATAATAATAATAATAAAAAAAAAAAAAAAAACTACCGTAAGCCGACAATAATCAAAAACTGCTGTTATTGGTTCAACCAGTCAGCGCTGAGAAAAGTAACATTAGCGTAATAAGTAGATTGGGACACTTTACAGTATTGAATTACAAAAATACACAAATACCAGTTTAAACATGAGAATTGTTATTTAATAACTCATTGTATAATTGATATACATAATTGATAACTTAAATAACATCAGATAAGCTCCGCCTTTGCTAACCGTTCTGCTATTTTTCTGATACTTTGCAGCTTGCAGAAAACTCGAGCGATTACTTTTGCATTTAGCCCTTTTGGAGATACAGCCCGCGGATCTGCTTCAGTTTATCGGGCATAAACTTTGAGGAAATGGCTGAACAAACCAGGAACGATGGCTTGATTTTCTATGTCAACGGAGGAAAGGTGTTTATTTCTTATGCATATCATAAACGTAACTTTTGTTTACCCAGAATTTCTGGTTGTTTATTATAGACTTGTTTGCCCTTACGAAAAATAACCATGGTTTTATTGTAGTAAAAGTGTAGTAACCAAGTGTAGTTAATTTGTGTTTAACTTGGTTTTATTTGTAGTAAAACCATGCTTCATTTTTGTAAGGGTGGCTGTGAACTTGTTGTCAAGGTCAATCCGTA
>CM031964.1:14444638-14452138 GCA_018749465.1 Paracanthobrama guichenoti
GCACCGTGAAAGAAAATCTACTTTGCGTGTACTTCAAAAGGGTAAGGCCTCAATGAATATGGTAAACAATCATTATTGTTCGTATCACTGTGTAGGAAGTGCTGAGGAAGCTCCAGAGCTGAAATTCAGAAATGGTAATGGGTGTTTAGTTTCCGACACGCACTATACCCGCTAGACCAATCACAACAGACTGGTCCATCTGACCAATCAGAGCAGAGTAGACCAATCACAACAGACTAGACCATCTGACCAATCAGAGCAGAGTAGACCAATCACAACAAACTGGGCCATCTGACCAATCAGAGCGGAGTAGACCAATCAACAACAGACTAGACCATCTGACCAATCAGAGCAGAGTAGACCAATCACAACAGACTAGACCATCTGACCAATCAGAGCAGAGTAGACCAATCACAACAGACTAGACCATCTGACCAATCAGAGCAGAGTAGACCAATCACAACAGATTGGGCCATCTGACCAATCAGAGCAGAGTAGACCAATCACAACAGACTAGACCATCTGACCAATCAGAGCAGAGTAGACCAATCACAACAGACTAGACCATCTGACCAATCAGAGCAGAGTAGACCAATCACAACAGATTGGGCCATCTGACCAATCAGAGCAGAGTAGACCAATCACAACAGATTGGGCCATCTGACCAATCAGAGCAGAGTAGACCAATCACAACAGACTAGACCATCTGACCAATCAGAGCAGAGTAGACCAATCGCAACAGACTGGGTCATCTGACCAATCAGAGCAGAGTAGACCAATCACAACAGACTGGGCTTTCTGACATATCAGTGCAGAGTAGAGCAATTACAAAAGACTGGGCCATCTGACCAATCAGAGCAGAATATGCTCTCGGAAAGAAGGGGTTTAGAGAAACAGCATCCTTTCAGACATGCTGAGAAAAGAAATGTGAAAATTTAAAGTGTTTTTTCACCTAGGATGCATTTGTAGAAAAAAAAGAAAGAAAACTCAGTGGATTGAATTATGTAATGGTTATTTTTGTGCTTAATAGGGTCATCCAGAACTCTTTCATAAAGAGGACCTGCTCCCCCTCGACCCCACCCAAGATCTGATCTTCCCCCCTGAGCTCATGGTTTGTCAGACTTGTTCTAAACTCTTCATTCGTCTTCACTATAGAGGAGGTTATGTAACTATGACTAAACGGTTTTGAACAAAAGGTTAGTTTAATGCTTAAGCTTTAACAAGATCGCCATTCAGCTCTAGTCAATGATTCATTTGATTTTAGGCTACGCTGAGCTGCCTGTCAGAAGTTCAAATGTGGTTGTCAAACAACACATTTTAAACATAAAAAACAAAAATTCATGGTCTATTTTCTCCATTTAGAGAATGGCAGAGATCAAGGACCAAACCACTCAGAAGTTTTGTGGGGAGAGAATGACCTGGATCAGCCCTGGATCTCTAGATGAGCTGCTCCAGCTGAAGACTGATTACCCACAAGCCCCTCTTGTCATGGGCAACACCAACATAGGTTGCATACAGGCAAATTGTGGCCAAACTTAATAAACTAATGTATTTTTGTTTGCTAATTCAGCATTATCAAGTCACTGACATTTTCTCATATTCTATTCTATTCTATTCTATTCAGGTCTGGACATGAAGTTCAAGGGCATCTTCCATCCTGTAATAATATCACCAACACGAGTGCCAGAACTATTCAAAGTTACCCAGAGATCAGAGGGTATGGGTGTTTTAGTACTTCAGCTTAAGCCTTATTTCAGTTAATTTTATTGTAAGGTTTCAATTGTTAACATTAGTTAACTACGTCATTTAACATGAACTAGCAATCAAAAATATTTCTAAAGCATTTATTAATCTTAGTTAATACATTATTAATATCCAAAGTTGTATCTGTTGATATTATTTAATATTATTTAAATGAGCTGAGGTAACGAACTAACCATGTACAGTTAACTAACGTTAACAAAGATTCATAACAAAAAAGTAGTACTTGGCAATCGATTAATCGCATCCAAAATAAAAGTTTGTGTTTACATAATATTTGTGTGTGTGTGCTGTGTGTAATAATTATGCATATATAAACATGCATGTAAATATTTAAGAAATATTTGCATCTGTATATACTGTGTGTATGTGTGTGTGTATATATATATATATATATATATATATATTTAATCTTGTATATAAATGTACATATTTTATATATAAATATAACCTATTTTTCTTAAAAATATACATGTGTATTTATATATACATAATAATTATACACAGTATATACACACACACATTATGTAAACACAAACATTTGTTTTGGATGCGATTAATCGCGATTAATCGATTAATGGAACTTCACATACTTTTGAAAATCCAGCGTTTAGTTGATCCTGATGAGCGCTCATTGTCACAGTTGTAAACACGACAGCGTTCTTCTTTCACGAGGGAGTTTGGCGTCACGTCTTTTGTTTCTAGGCAAACCGTTAAAGAAAGCAACACACGTCTCGCAGATATCCTGTAGAATTCAATCAGATGACGACTTCGAAACTCCTGAAGTGTTTCCAGATAAGTGTGCCATATGCATCAGACGTTCAGCCAACGGTACATGGGCATGACGTCTTGAGACTAGTGATTTATTAACAATAAAGGGAACAATGTGTAACAGTTGAATACCTACCTACAGTAGTGGTCTAGACAGGAGACAGGATTGAGCAACCTGGGAGCCAGCAGTCAGTGAAGTCTCAGGCTGGGCAGGACAGGACTCAAACACATACCCCTTTTTCCATCAGCATGAACCGGTTGCTAGTTCAGAGCTAGTACTATGCCGTTTTGGACTTGGTTCGACTGACAAGCCTTCTAAGAACCGGTTTGCCTTTCCACAGGCTAGCGGGCCACCACAGAACCAGGTCTTACATTATTGTAAATCAGCTCATCTTTCCCAGCAATGCTAGCACTGCAGAGGCAAACACAGACACGGCAGGCTTGTTCGAGATGCATCAGTGCTGCGCAGGCCGATCGGTGTAAGTACCGCGAGAGCGATTCAAAAGCATAATGAGTCATATGCTCTCCAAACTCTCTCACGGACTTGCGTTACTAATTTTGCACATGGGTTTGTGAACCTGTATTGGCATCCAAACGCAGCGAATCCAACGCGTTTTTCCAAGCTTCTATCCAAGCTTCTATTAACTTGATTAACTGCTATTTCAAAAATGGCTATTTCAAGTTTCTGTTTGTCTTGTTGGTCACGGTAACCCCACCTCCAGCCCCTGACGCAAGCAGTTCTTGCTTCTAGACCAGCAATGATTTGGTGCTACTTAAAAGTTAGTTCACTCAAAAATTAAAATTAGCCCATTAAGTCATCCTAGGTGTATTTGAAATTCTTCTTTCAGACGAATATAATTGGAGTTATATTAAAAAAGTCCTGGCTTTTCCAAGCTTTATAATGGCAGCGACTTCTTGTTTCATTTTTGAAGTCCATAAAAGTGCTTCTATCCATCATATAACTGCTCCACACGGCTCCGGGGGGTTAATAAAGGCCTTCTGAAGAGAAGTGATGCATTTGTGTGAGAAAAATATCCATATTTAAAATAACTAACTTTTGACCCTTGAACCCTTGACACATGCGTATTGACGAACACAGAAGCACAGAGGATAGAGCAAAACAAAACACCGGTCATGAAATAGAAGTCTAAAACGAGAAGTTTTAAAGAGAAGTGCAAAGGATTTCGATATAAGAGAAGAGGGGCTTGAGTTTGTTGCCCAGCCCTATCCGCGAGAGGCGTCAAAGCTTGCGATGCTCCTACATCGCGTCAGGGTTTATTCTTTTGCCGTAAGTCAACTTGCTTACGGCGGTCTGCTGGAAGTTAGTTATTTTAGTCTATAAAGTTTTAAATATGGATATTTTTCTTACACAAACACATCACTTTGCTTCAGAACGCCTTTATTAACCCCCCGGAGCCGTGTGGAGCAGTTATATGATGGATAGAAGCACTTTTATGGACTTCAAAAACGAAAGGTCAAGTCACTGCCATTATAAAGCTTGGAAGAGCCAGGACTTTTTTAATATAACTCCGATATTATTCGTCTGAAAGAAGAATGTCATATACACCTAGGATGACTTGAGGGTGAGTAAATCATGGGCTAGTTTTCGTTTTTGAGTGAACTAACCCTTTAAGAACCACTTTTCCTGGTTTAGAGCTAGTGCTTTGGGTGTCGAAAGACAAAGAACTGTTTTGAAACTAGGCTCTGGCTCTGAACCAGTACTCAGACTTGGTGCTTGCCTTGGTGGAAAAGAGTGCTTTTAAAGTTTTGATGATGCCTGGGAGGCTCAGTGTTTACACTTTTGGGGAAGATAAAGCCATGAATGGCATACTAATAATAGTCAATGAGCAATAAACTGGGTTAAGAGAATGTAATTTAACTTATAAAAAACTTACTTTATCTTTATGTACCATTAATGGAATCTTTGTACTTGTAGGTGTGTGTGTTGGAGCAGGGTGCAGTATGTCTGTTTTGAAGAGTGTGTTGGAGAGAAGTATACATGATTTCCCGTTGGAGAGCACACACTTGTTTCAGGCTCTTCTGCAGCAGATAAACCTTGTGGGCGGACAGCAGATCCGAAACGTGGCTGTAAGTGTAAACTTCAACACTGAATGTTGAAGTACGCCATCAAAAATGAACTATTTTAATTGTATATTTTTGTATTTATGTTATTTATTTTTTATGTAAATATGTAGACACTGGGTGGCAATATTGCAAGTGCATATCCAAACTCTGACCTGACCCCCGTCTTAGCTGCTGGGAGATGCACTTTAGTGGCACTTTCTAAAGGTGACCCAACTTCCTAAATATTTTAAAAGTGGTGAGGTGTGTAAGGTAACACTTTTATTTCGATAGTCCACTTTAGACTATTTTGCAACTACATGTCAACTAACAATCATTAGAGTATTAGTAGACTGTCTGCTTATTATATTTTAACACTTTGTTCTGATATTCCGTTGTAACAAAGTTAAAGGCTCAGGGAAGTTAAACCTCACTCCCTTGGCCTCAAGAGACATATTAACAACTGACTCTAGAGACTGCGATCTTTAGCATGCCCGCCTCCCCTGCCAGAGATCGAATCCCGCTCTGAGCGGATTGAGTAGGACCGGTTACATTTGGTGCCGTTATCCGGATGGGAGTGAGGTTTAAGGGGGTGAGTGTAACAGAGGCCAGGTAGTTAGAGCTGTGAGAGTAAACTTCATTCCCTTGGCCTAAGGAGACACACTAGCGCCTGACACTAGTGACTGCAATCTTTAGCGACCTTGTCAGCACCATAGACTCTAAGAGATGGACAACGCACATTCACTCTTCCATTGAAGTAAGTGAAGCCACCGGTGTCCAAATATCACGCTGACATCTTTAGTGAGCACGAATTGGAGCCATGATATCAAGGTCCTGTCCACACTCTCGCTTAATCAATCACACGGCCCTGATTTTTTTTTAAATAAACAGTTATGGAAATGGAAATGTAACTTATTTAAAGAACGAAACACTTGAACTGCTTAAATTGACACAATCCATCTTTGGAAAAAAATTGTATAATTTGAGTGTTTAGTTTGTCTTGCGTCCCATTGGAATACATGGATAGGGCGGGGTTTATGACCTATTCTGCATACAGTATAGATGCACACCCACCTGCCATGCTGAAGACACCGGTTTAAATCCTGCTTGGAGTGCTCCGTTCCCACTGCTCTTGGTCCCGCCTTGCTTGCCACATCCGCCATCAGACATTTCACTGACTATAAGTAACTTTTCAAGTACATGTCAACTTATTCTACTAACCCTATCCCTAATATAACAGTCTACTAATACTCTAATGAGAGTTAGTAGAATGTCTAATGTGGACTATGTCGAAATAAAGTGTAAACAAATTTAATTTTGTTTTAAGTTCTATGATATCTAATATTTCAGACCACAGAAATTAATTCTGAAAGTAGTTCCTCAAATATGTTGTTTTGACATGTATCTCAATTCTCTACCAAATATCGAATACAGATGGACGAAGGTGGGTGCCTATCGATAAAGATTTTTTCCTGGGATTTGCAAAGACTGCTCTAAAGCCAGATGAGATAGTGTTGTCCGTTTTCATTCCAGCTACAAGACCGGTAAGAAATTATAGAAGTTTTATTTATATAAATACGTTTTTTTGCGCATTGTTTGCTAAAGGATCATGGTTTTTCGGCAGAATGAGATCATCCATGCCTTCCGACATGCCCCGCGCAAGGAGAATGCGCTAGCTACGGTGAACGCTGGGATGCGCGTTTGGTTCAACAAGGACTCCGATGTAGTGAAGGAGATCAGTATTTATTATGGAGGAGTGGGAGCCACCATCCTCAGCGCTGACAATGTGTGCAAACAGATCGTAGGAAGGTAGGACAAAAATGTACATCTTTTTGAGTTGCATTTCCCCTAGGATGGGACAAAGGCTACGTTCCCACTGTAAGTCCAAATCCAATTATTTGTGTATCCAATCTAAAATGGTTGACTATCCACATTGTGAATCTAAACTGTTGAGATCTGATTTGTGTGTCCCTTACCGATCTTTCATTTATGGAATATCTTTGGTTTCTATGGCAATGACATTGAGTTTGTAGGTATACGCCAAAAACAACAACCGCTACATGGAGGGGTTTACAATACAGACATTGTCTTATATACAACATGGCAATGTAGCCGCCGTTAATCATTTAGCCCAATAGGTATTTATGCTAGAATGTTGAAAAAGCACTTTATTTTTTTTGCGTATTTGATATTGTTGCAGCATCTCTCTTCCCAGTCTGTCAGTAACGCTCTGTTTAGTTCCTGTCTCTATGAAGCCCCTCCTTCCGAAAAGCGCAATGTTCTCTGGTTGGTTGGCTAGACCAAGTGTGTTGTGATTGGTCAACCACTGTGGTGTGTTTTGGAAATGTCACGACCCTTACCATAACTGCGAGTTTCAACAATCTACTAAAGCAACTCAACCAGGCCTTTTCCCCCCTTTTTTTGCATATGCCTTGGGCGGGAATTATTTAAATGAGGAATATTGTGACACACACGTCCCTGTTCCCAAAAGAAAACACAAGTCTACAATCAAGGCATTTCAGGGAGTAAATTTGCAGACCTTTTTCATGCTCAAACAGCAACATTACACACTAAAGGAGGACCTCTTTAAGTTGCCTAAAATAGTGTTTTTTTTTTTTTTAAGGTCTTGGGAAGAGGCAACGTTAAGTGATGCGTACAGCATGCTGGTTGATGAGATCAAACTTGGGCCGTCGGCTCCAGGCGGGAAGGTGGATTTCCGCAGATCCCTGACCTTGAGTTTGCTTTTTAAGTTCAACCTGCTCATCCTCCATTACCTAAAGGAAAAGGTATGAATGACTTTTGGAGATGGTTGTCAAATGGATATAGTTTATTACGGCTTTTTTAAATTTTTTTTACAGGATTTAACTCAGAGGGAAATTCCTCAAGAGATGCAAAGTGCAATTCAGC
>CM031964.1:14457138-14567138 GCA_018749465.1 Paracanthobrama guichenoti
GGAAATATTTATTTATTTATTTATTTTTAATTTTCATAATTTTATTGTTGCAGATCAGGAGATAAACATGTACAAGGAAGTTTCCCTCACTCACTACAAGATGGAGTTTGACCCAGAGAATCTCATCCTCTGCTGGAACGAGTGTATGGAAAAAGCTGCCTTCAGGCAGCGACGGCAGGCCATCGATCTCTTTAACCAGCAGAACCAGTTCAAAAAGAGAGGAATCGCCATTATACCCATTAAATACGGCATTGGGTTTTCAGAGAGCTTCCTCAACCAGGTTACTGTGACCTAAAACATGCTGCTGATTTTTTTTAAAAATTATTATTATTATAAATTAACTCTAAATGATATTTTGGTGTTTTTGTGTGTTCATAACAAAGGCTGCAGCTCTCGTGCATATTTATAAGGATGGATCTGTGCTAGTGAGCCACGGTGGGGCGGAAATGGGTCAAGGCTTACACACTAAAGTCCAACAGGTACCACTTCCAGCTTTCTGCACTGATTTCTGAGATTTTGGGCTGATCTCATGTGTTTTCTCACAGGTGGCGAGTCGAGAGCTTAATATTCCTACTTCTTTCATCCACATCTCTGAAACCAGCACACAATGCGTTCCGAATACCTGCCCGTCTGCTGCGTCCTTTGGTACCGACGCCAACGGAAGGGCTGTGCAGGTATCGGACACCAGATTTTGAAGCACCAGATCAGATCAACGTAATTTATTGATCTTAAAGGATTTATGTCTTCTGTCTATAGGAGGTTTTGAAGCAATCATTACATGTATGCATTTTGAATGTTTGGCCTTTTTATGCTTTTAACATCTGTTTTTGGATTGTTAAAATTATTTTTTTGCAGGATGCCTGCCAAATACTGTACAAAAGACTCGAGCCAATCAGAAAGAAGGATCCTGAGGGAACATGGGAGAACTGGGTAAAGTTGACAAACTATTAAAATTTCTTGTTTTTGATGCAAAATAATGAATTAATTGCAGACCAGTCAGGGTGCCCATGCTGACCCCTGTCCACTGCCGAAAGCACCAACAGTGGGTGTGTGAGCATCAGAACTGGACCACAGCGCAATGGAAGATGGTGGCCTGGTCTGATGAATCACATTTTCTTTTACATCACGTGGATGGCCGGGTGCGTGTGCGTCGCTTAACGGGGGAACACTTGGCACCAGGATGCACTATGGGAAGAAGGCAAGCCGGCGGAGGCACTGTGATGCTTTGGGCAATGTTCTGCTGGGAAACCTTGGGTCCTGCCATCCATGTGGATGTTACTTTGACACGTACCACCTACCTAAGCATTGTTGCAGACCATGTACACCCTTTCATGGAAACGGTATTCCCTGGTGGCTGTGGCCTCTTTCAGCAGGATAATGCGCCCTGCCACAAAGCAAAAATGGTTCAGGAATGGTTTGAGGAGCACAACAATGAGTTTGAGGTGTTGACTTGGCCTCCAAATTCCCCAGATCTCAATCCAATCTCAATCCCTCGACGGGTCAGGGCTGATTTGGCAGCAAAAGGGGGACCAACATAATATTAGGAAGGTGGTCATAATGTCATGTGTTACAAGGACTTTACCATGTTAAATTATTATAATTTTTTATTGCTTTATTATTTTATTGCCATCACTCTTTTTTATATTTTATGTATTTTATTTTTGTACTCATTTGCTTTAAATTATGTCTTTAAAGATAACGACAGCATTTTTGGAGAAGATCAGTCTGTCAGCCACTGGATACTACAGGTAAATCAACCAAATTTAAATTAAAAGGACTGTTTTTGTTTCTTAAATGTACTTTGAGACATAAAAGTGCTAGCTGAGAGTGTTTTTCAACAGCTTGATCTTCAGTGCATCATCAAAGACGAGAACAAAGGCTTAAAACTAGACAAAACATGGAGGTTTCATTTGATGCTTTAGCGTTTAGTCTGTTTTCAGAGGTCAAGATCTAGACATGGACTGGGAGAAGCAGGAAGGCAAGCCGTACGCTTACTTCACGTATGCCGTGTGCTGCAGTGAGGTTGAGCTGGATTGTTTGACCGGAGAGTACAGGGTAAATCCAGATCCTGAAGATTTGAGGCATATACATTTTCTGCTGTTTGTTTATTACTGTAAAATGAATCTGACATACTGCATCTTTTCCTCCTAGACCTTGAGGACGGATATTGTTGTTGACATCGGCAGAAGTATAAATCCGTCCATTGACATTGGTCAGGTAAGATGCTCTCTATGATTTTCCTTTGTTTACTAGAATTGGACCTTTATTAAATACCAGAATATATCATTTAAATATAAATGGTTGATAGATATATCTGATTAATTAGCAATATTTGTAATTTTTTAGATTAACACCTTTGTCCAGTAACTGTACCAAAATAACAGAAGTGTTAGCGCCCCCTTGTGTCAGGTCCAGGAGTAAATTGAGAAAAAAATATTTTTAAATAATTTTAATAATGTAGTTTAAAATTTATCAAATTTAAACATTTAAATAATTTTTGTTTGCCTCTATTATATTATATTATATATTTACTTTTATTATTATTCATGAATATAGTCTATAGAGGACGAAAAAATTACTTAAGTATAAATAAATAAATAAATAATAAATGTAGAAATACATAAATAAATAAATAAATAAATACAGAAATACAGAAATGAATAAATGAATAAATAAATACAGAAGTATATAAATAAATGAATGAATAAATAAATGAATAAGTAAATAAATAAATAATGAAATGCTGAAATAAGTAAATAAATGCAGATATGCATAAATTAATGAATACATAAATAAAATAATTTTGTCAAAAGTATAATTTTTAATTGTTTTAATTTTTGTATAATTTGTGTTATACTATAATTTTTCTACATTTATCTATGTATTTCTACATTTATTTATTTATGTGTATGTATGTTAATAAGGTAGGTGGTCCTAACCTCTCTCAATGCAGGATTGGTCAATTAGGCAAACCAGTCAGATGTATTATTTATTTATTTATTTATTTATGTATTTCTACATTTTATTTATAATTAATTCTGCATTTGCATATTTATTCATTTATTTATTTATTCATTTATCGTCCTCCATAATAGTCTCAGGTGATATGGAAATTTAATATTTATTTATTTGTTTATTTATTGATTGATTGTCATGAATATAGTCTTTGCTGATATGGAAATTAATTAATATTTATTTATTTATTGTCATTAATTTAGCCTTTGATGCTGATACAGTAATACATGCATACATATATATTTATGTATTTATTTATTTATTTGTTTTTGAAATGAACCACCTTTGTCCAGTAACTACCAAAATATCAGAAGTGTTAGCGCCCCCTTGTGTCAGCTAAATTAAATTAATTAAATTAATAATTAGAAGAAATGTTTCTTGGTCATAAAATCAGCATATTAGAATGCTTTCTGAAGGATCATGTGACACTGAAGACTGGAGTAATGATTAAAAAAATTCAGCTTTGCCATATATGAAATATATTCAAATAGAAAACAGCTATTTTAAATGGTAATATTTCACAAATTACTGTTTTACTGTATTTTTGATCAAATAAATGCAGCCTTGGTGAGCAGAAGAGACTACTAGAATATATATGCATTTATTCATATAATAAGTATGTGTGTGTGTTAGATTGAGGGAGCATTCATGCAGGGTCTGGGTCTCTACACCATGGAGGAGCTCAAGTTTTCTCCATCTGGTGTTCTGTACACACGTGGACCAGGCCAATACAAGATCCCGGCCTTTTGTGACGTCCCTCTGAAATTTAACGTCTACCTTTTAGCCGGCTCATCCAACCCTCATGCCATCTATTCATCAAAGGTGATTCACTCTCACTCATCTTGGATGCCTGTACTTCCAAGGTTCACTTCACTTCAATTTATTTCGGTTTTGTGAAGCTGTTGGGGTTCACTTCACGTCTAAATGCATTCAAACCTGATACAGCACCCTAATTTAGATTTTTGTGCGATTTCGTACCAATTTCTAGATCTGATCTAGATGTGAAATCATTGCAAATTAAAGCTTTCTGATTGTGGTGCACTTTCCCTCTTGTTTTAGGGGATCGGAGAACCGACAGTGTTCCTAGGCAGTTCTGTATTCTTTGCTATTAAAGACGCTGTGACTGCTGCCCGAAAAGATGCAGGTTTAACCGGCCCCTTCCAGCTAAACAGCCCTGCCACCCCAGAGCGGGCATGTCTGGCCTGTGCCACACACTTCACAAAGATGGTATGAGAATTACAGTAACCCATTTGTGCTACAAATCTATATTAAACAAATCCTTAAAGATAAATATGGTTTAAAGCTGAAATAAATTAGTTTTGTTTTCGGTAGGCTGCACAAAGTCAACCTGGATCAACTTCTGGACCAGCTCAGCCATGGGCTCTGGACATATGAAAACTGCATCATCATCCTATTATTATATTTGTATCTCACTCAAGGCTGTGTTGCTCTTATCAAATCACAAGACATTTATGATTTCACAGTCACCTGATTTATTAGCTGTTAGCCGAAACTAATATACTAAAGCAAAACTGACAAAAGATGCTCTGTATGTAATCACATCTCAAGACCAATTTATAGTTATGTTTATTAACGCATCTTAATTTCATCTCACGTAAATCACTTGACAAGTTTAATAAATGTGAATTGATTTAATACTCATCCTACCATTGATTATTTAAGCAAGTTACTTATTGCTTTTATAAAACATTTACTGCACAATAAAAATATTAAGGGCACTAGGACACTATGTAAGGTTAATATTTTGATTTGATAACTCAGTTTGTGAGGTCAAAGTTTGGAAGTGACAGCTTGTTTAGGTGAGGCATTAAAAGTTTGAATTTGGATGTTTTTCTTCACACATTAATAGCCCAGGGTTTGATTTTTACTTTCTTGTCCACTGGATTCTGTAAAAACAAAACAAAAAAACAAACTGATTATTATCAAGAACCAAAACATATAAACTTGAAATATTGAATAATATATATATTAAATGTATTAGATAGTCAAATTATTATATAATGTATAAATTATAAAAAAATATATTACTTATATAAGATGTTAATATTATATAATTTATACTAATATACATGTATACATACATACACCGATCAGGCATAACATTATGACCACTCACAGGTGAAGTTAATAACTCAAAGTGAACATTTTGTCCTCAAAGTTGATGCGTTAGAAGCAGGAAAAATGGGCAAGCGTAAGGATTTGAGGGACAAATTGTGATGGCTAGACAACTGGGTCAGAGCATCTCCAAAACTGCAGCTCTTGTGGGGTGTTCCCGGTCTGCAGTGGTCAGTATCTATCAAAAGTGCTCCAAGGAAGGAACAGTGGTGAACCGGCGACAGGGTCACGGGCGGCCAAGGCTCATTGATGCACGTGGGGAGATAATACATTTATTTATATGAATTTATTAACACTGTTCACCCACCATCCTGGTAAAGCAGTCTTCACAGGCCATGCGTATCTTTTCCGCGGTAGCCGGGGAAGAGAAAGGGAAACTGTCGCTCAGGCCTCTCTCCCTTCGTGCAGCCGCAATTGCTTCTTTAATGGCGAAGAATAACGTGCAACCGAAAAACACAGGAGGCTCCCCGATCCCCTGAAAATTTTAAAACAAACTTTTCAACCAATATTTCAACATTTTCCAACTGTGCATAAATATCCTGTCTTGCACAGAAATGTATCATATTACGGAAGTATAATAGGCTGCAAACAGTGCTTATCTACTTGAAGTCTGCTGTGAACCAGTCTGAACTGAAGAGTTTCGCCATCACAGAGGCCTAGACACAACTTCTGGTGTTTGTTTTGTCTGCAGTTATCACTGAGAGGTAAATATTACCTCTTTAAGGGGGGGTTGTCTTACCTTTGAGGAGTAGATGGCGTGAGGATTGTCTGCATTGCTCAGCAGATGCACGTTAAGCTGAGGAGGGACGTCGCACAGAGCTGGGATTTTATACTGAGAGGGACCCCTGGTCAACAACACGCCCTCAGGGGAAAAATGTAGCTCTTCTATAGTGTAGAGCCCAATTCCCTGGACAAAACCACCCTCGACCTGTAAACATGCACAGTTTTACTGATTTGCCAAGTAATACAAAGCATATTTCATTCAAAGCTTTCGTACCTGTCCAACATCCAGAGCAGGGTTTATGCTCCGACCAACATCCATCACAATATCAGTCCTAATGTTCTGTAAAATATAATTCCACAGGCCACAAAATGTTGATATTTAAATTGTGAATGTACGCCAGATGACCAAAACATTTCCGTCATTGACACAGACATTTTTTTTAGCAGTGACAGAAAAATCTGAAAGCCGTCTGTCATTTTGACAGATTACACTGAGGGTGATCTAATTTGTAACTGTAATTCACAGCCTGTCCACTTGATGGCGAGTGCCCTCTTGATGACTATCAAATTAATGGTCAAACGGCTTTTCTGTGACTTAAAGGACTTTTATAAGCTATTGACGTCTTTCTGGTTGAAACATTGATTGAGCGATTACATGAGACATGATACGGATTTCGGTAAGTTGGACTGTATCTTTCAACATATTTTCTGATGTTTATTCATATTTGTTTCATTCTGTAACTTGGTAAAGAGGAAGGGATGATTGCGTTCACTTGCACTGAGGCGTTACAACAGTGATATCTCGCGCCACATTAAAGAGCGCCAAAACGGTATTTATTGTTTGAATTTTGTAAAATTGGACAGAAACAGACTTTGTTTAATATCAAAAGTACAAAGCTTATTGCAATTTATTGTACAAACAATCTAGATGAAAACTGAAAAGTGGCCGACAGTTTGTTCAACTTTCTCTTCATAAATAAATAAATGCATAATCTATCTTATGCTTGTCCTGTAAATTCATGAATATATATACAAAATGAAAATGTGAACAAAAACAGAACCTATTAAATTAAAACGTATTATTATTATTATTATTATTAATAAAATGAAAATGACAGGTAATAATGGATTATGACGGAAATGTATACGTCCAGAGACTGCGGAAGTCTAACGCGACCTCTGATGTACACACACATAACCTGAAAAGATGTCACCCTTAAGAATCTAGGCCACTGACATATAAATAACTGCTTATGAATCTTTAATATAACTTAATAACAATGCATCCCATAGCCCAAAATAAAAAAATCTAATTATAAATATGAATAAAAAAGACATGCACCTTGTGATCTCCTGTCAAGCAGTCAATTTCCACCTCTGAGCAACAGGCACCGAAAGTAAAGTAATAGTATGCGTTGCCCTCACTCTTCTCCCAGTCAACACTGGTGTGGGGCCCCCTGTTATAAGTATATAATTTATTTGTTATATATATATATATATGTCATTTATTTATTTTATATTTACTAAGACACATTCAATCAACTCTCTATCAAAATTTCTCATTTCAAACAACCGGCTACATTATGCTACCACAAGGTCGAACACTTACATAAAGAAACCTGTTGCTGACAAACTGATCTTCTGGCAATATCCTTCCACCACCTGGAAACATAGTAGGCAAGTGAATCTCATTTAGCTGTCATTGTAACATCTTTAATTCACTTTGTATTATACGATTGAGTATTTGGATGACACTATTACTAACCAGTTGCTGCCAGGTGTATTGGGGATGTTTCTTAATGAGTGGCTCCAGACGTCTCATTAGTTTCTCACAACCATTCTACGTGCAAAATATTAAAATTTTAGGCTTGAAAAAACCCATACATAAATACTTGTAAATGGATGATTGTATACCTTGACTGCCATCCCGACAGCATCCGTGCCAAAGGACGCAGCAGATGGTGCAGCATTAGGCACGTTTCCCGTGCAGGTCTCTTTGATGTGGATCGAAGACATTGGAACCTTCAAAATGCGACTGGCAATCTGCAATTTGGCAAAGATTAACGTTATGTATGATTAATGTGATGTATGTATTTGGATCCATTGTTTGACACTGAGACTCATCGTACCTGTATGGCTTTGGTGTTGATACCTTGACCCATCTCAGTTCCCCCATGAGAGATGAGAACCGATCCATCTTTGTAGATGTTCACCGATGCTGCTCCCTGAAGAGAATGCCAAGAAAAGTTTCCAAGATTGGATATTCTTCACAGTAGTGTTGACTAATACAAAAAGTTAAATAATTTAAAGTGGTCGTGTGAAGCTTCAAACTAAACTGCACCATTTTATGAGAAATCTCACAAGTTTTCACCCACCTGGTTATAGAAGCCCTTGGAGAATCCGATTCCAAACTTCAGTGGGACAATGGAGATCCCTCGCTTCTTCCAGTGGTTGTGGGTGTTAAACTGCTCGATGAACAGGCATCGATGGGTATAGTCTGATTTCTCTAGACATTCGTTCCAGCACCTCACCATGTCATGGGGAGAAAAGAGCTGCTTGTGGTGGGTGTAGCATTTCTCATCCTTGTACAAGTTGATGTCTCTCACCTGTAAAGTAGAATTTTGAAGTAGAAATTACACTTATCACAAAGTCTATCCCTCAGAAGCAACCTCAACAACTCAATAACACCTTGAATTAACACTTTAATATACAACCATTAAAACACCATTTGAAGTATGTTTAACCAACTTGTTCTGTTTTCAAAAAGGTCCCACCTGATGGGTAGGCAAGCCACACTTGACAGCCACATCATGTAGCACGCTTTCGATGATGGTCAAACCTTGAGGTCCACCAAAGCCACGGAAGGCTGTATATGAGGGTAAGTAAGTCTTGCACACTAGTCCACGTCCACGTAGATGAGGGATCTTGTAACCATTATCCATGTGAAGGAGCGCTTTCTCCATGATCTGGTCGGAAATTACAAATGGTACTGTGTGTTACAATCCCGATTCCAAAAAAGTTGGGACACTGTACAACTTGTGAATAAAAACAGAATGCAATGATGTGGAAGTTTCAAATTTTAATATTTTATTCAGAATACAACATAGATGACATATCAAATGTTTAAACTGAGAAAATGTATAATTTTAAGGGGAAAATAAGTTGATTTTAAATTTCATGGCATCAACACATCTCAAAAAAGTTGGGATAAGGCCATGTTTCCAACTGTGTGGCATCCCCTCTTCTTTTTATAACAGTCTGCAAACGTCTGGGGACTGAGGAGACAAGTTGCTCAAGTTTAGGAATAGGAATGTTGTCCCATTCTTGTCTAATACAGGCTTCTAGTTGCTCAACTGTCTTAGGTCTTCTTTGTCGCATCTTCCTCTTTATGATGCGCCAAATGCCAAACACACGCACTCATGCAAGCCCATACCATCAGAGATGCAGGCTTCTGAACTGAGCGCTGAGAACAACTTGGGTTGTCCTTGTCCTCTTTAGTCCGGATGACATGGCGTCCCAATTTTTTTCAAAAACCACTTTGCCACGGTCCATTTTAAATGAGCCTTGGCCCAGAGAAAATGGCTGCGCTTCTGGTTCATGTTTAGATATGGCTTCTTTTTTGACCTATAGAGTTTTAGCCGGCAACGGCGAATGGCACGGTGGATTGTGTTCACCGACAATGTTTTCTGGAAGTATTCCTGAGCCCATGTTGTGATTTCCATTACAGTAGCATTCCTGTATGTGATGCAGTGCCGTCTAAGGGCCCGAAGATCATGGGCATCCAGTATGGTTTTCCGGCCTTGACCCTTACGCACAGAGATTGTTCCAGATTCTCTGAATCTTTGGATGATATTATGCACTGTAGATGATGATAACTTCAAACTCTTTGCGATTTTTCTCTGAGAAACTCCTTTCTGATATTGCATCACTATTTTTGGCCGCAGCATTGGGGGAATTGGTGATCCTCTGCCCATCTTGACTTCTGAGAGACACTGCCACTCTGAGAGGCTCTTTTTGTAAATTGGTCCTCCAGCTGTTCCTTATATGTACATTTAACTTTTCCGGCCTCTTATTGCTACCTGTCCCAACTTTTTTGGAATGTGTAGCTCTCATGAAATCCAAAATGAGCCAATATTTGGCATGACATTTCAAAATGTCTCACTTTCAACATTTGATATGCTATCTATATTCTATTGTGAATAAAATATAAGTTTATGAGATTTGCAAATTACTGCATTCCTTTTTTATTCACAATTTGTACAGTGTCCCAACTTTTTTGGAATTGGGTTTGTACTTGGAGACTAACCTTCATGGGAATTAAGGTTAACTTAGATCTAAGGTTAACTTAGATCCATGATAGTGTTTCTCTTTGCAAGCCTTGTTCACAGTTCATTATCAGGATTTGCTTATTTGAATTTCATTATTTCATCAGGGATTAGCTGTTTATAATGTTAAATTTGTCTGAAAAAATATGAAAAACCAACATACAAAAGAGGATTCGTCCAGAGTGCATCCTCCATTACTGTAGTATGTGATGTCAGCAGCCAGGATTGTTCCGTCATTCATGTATCCAACCTGTAGGAAAAAAGTGGGACTTAAGTTGTTGCAATGCACAGTTGTCCAGTGATGTCAAAAATACTATTACCCATAGTGCCAAATGACCTTGTACTTCCCAAAGAAAGGGGACCTGCCACTGGTGATGAGCATGTCATCTCCACGGTCTAGTACACATCGCACAGCACGGCCAGTCCTGTGGATCGAATGTACTTAAATAAAAGCAATAAAAGCAAATAAACTTAAGCAAATGCCATTCTCTAAAAAGTATGAGTTTCATTTTGCCATACTTGTAAGCGGCCGTAGCAGCAATGGCAGATAATGATGCAATCTTCATGACTTTACCACCAAATCCACCTCCCAGCCTCTTTACATGACATGTGATCTTATTGGAGTCAATGCCAAGAGTGATACCCACCACTTCCTGTTGTTTAAAAAAGGAAATTATGCCAATACTGGGGTGAGCTATGTAAATAGTATCCTTCTTATTTCACAATTTCAAAACTCAGATTTATTTAATTTGGTTGATTTAGGCAGATTTACATTAAAAAAAAATGTATCTTTATATTGAATCATATTCATCAGTGACATTGGGGTAATACAGACCTGAGTATAAGCTGCATGCTGACTGGCAACAAAGAGCTCCATTTCACATGCCTCTCCCTTAGGAATCGCAATCAATCCCTGAGTTTCCATGTAGAAATGTTCCTGGCCCCCCATATACATCTCACCTGTGATATTATATATATATATATAGATTATTCACATTGTATTGAAAAAAATAAGCATATAGCAGTTTAAAAGGATTTCTATATAAAGAGATTTAGATTTGAATCTGATTGAAATCAAAGATTCATATTTAATTGTACAAACCCTCCAGTATGTGGTCAGCTTTCTCAAACGCTTCTTCGACATTTCCTCTCTCCAGTTTTCTCTTGGGGTCAAAAAAGGACTGGTGTTCTATGGCCTCCTTAATAAAAACAAAGATGTTGTGGTGTTGCGATTAGCAGGAGAAAATATAAGTGCTACTCCAGAACTTTAGCACTACATTAAGTGTTTTATTAATGTAATTTTGTTTAGAAATACCTCTATAGTGAAAAAGATAGGTTGGATGTCCTGGTAAGTAATGGCCACCTGCTCAGCTGCTCTTTTGGCTTGTTCTCTGGTCTCAGCCACAATGGCACCAATAATCTGCCCCACACAGATGACCTGGAAAGGGCAAACAGATAAGACACAACATTACAATGTTCCTGAAATTCCATGCCAAAATGGACTGTTGATGGATATTAAAGCTTGAAACATCTCATCTGAGGTAGGAATAATTTACCATTCAGATGTATCGTTAAACCAGAGAATATTTATTGTGGTACCTCCTCTTCTGCAAAAAGCTCCTCTGGGTTGTTGAACCAGAGTCTTCGATTCTGACCAGGAACATCCTTAGCAGAGATGAAGGTGACCACTCCAGGCATGGCTAGAGCCACTGATGCATCTATAGAGCTGATGTGATAAGGTTGAGACAAGATTTTGATTCCCAAAGAAATGTAAAAAAAAAATAATTGAAGTAATCAAAAATTGGATGTAAAATCCACTTGATGAATGAATTTGTTCAACAAGTTTGGGTACCTCCCTTGGTTCTGCAAAGCTTTGGAATTAACATAGAGTGCACTCCCTTTGGTCCTTCCTGGACACTAAGACTCTACCCATAATGCCCCTGATATGATACTTCAAAATGCGCATAAAAACAGGGTGATGGAAACATAGCTAATGGTAATCTACCTAGAGAGCACATTTAAGGTATTGTGGACCATCCCTGTACACCACTGTCTAAGGGCATGTGGTAAAGTCCAAAAGCTACAGCATGTCCATTTTAGTGAATTAGTTAAACAAATTGAGGCATATTTTATGATTGTGCAAAGTTTTGGACCAACAGGCGAGGTCAGAGTTTCCTCCCTGTAGGTACACATTTTAGTCTCTGGACACTAAGACCCTACCCATAATCCCCCAGAAGATGAATATAAAGTCTAGACAAAACAGATCACAGGCATCAAACCTCAGCACAGGAGCATCCTGAACATCTCCACACACATGGACACAAGAGCCTTCCTCTCCATTCTGCTGCTGCTGTTTGGCGTCTCCCAGGCGTCTCCTCTCATGGTAAGATCCTGTCTAGTCTCACCCTTAAATGATTAACAGTCCTCAAATGAGTCGTTTTAAATATCTCTATTTCTTCCACTAGGAGCAGAGGTTTGATGGTGTGTTTGTATCAGAGCCTGAAACTGTGGACATCACTACAAGGATTTTGGAGTCCAACAATGGTGAGGTATCTTGTAGATGAAGCCAGCAATGATAAAAGATATTGCATTATTTCATCAATATGTTTCTTTTTAAATACAGGATCTTCTGAAGTCTTGATTGAAGGAGATCTGGTGTTTCCCAAAACCAGAAATGCTCTCTACTGCCTCAACAACAACTGTTTCTGGAAGAAAAACTCTAACAACATAGTGGAGGTCCCTTACATAGTGAGCAGTAAATTCTGTACGTGAATCTCCTTCATTCATTGAATATATCTATGATTCATTTAGATGCCATTTTAAACCTGTGGCCCCTTTTTGCAGCCAGTTATGACAAGTCAGTGATTACGAACGCCATGTCGACCTTTCACAGCAAAACCTGCATCCGCTTTGTGGCTAGATCAACTCAGACCGACTACATCAGTATTGAGAACAGAGATGGGCGAGAACAACCACACCATACCAACAAGAAACATTTAACAGGCTTTAGTCCAAAAACCCCTTTATTCCTCTCTCCTCTCAGGTGCTTCTCTTCTCTAGGAAGAACTGGTGGCAAACAGGTGGTCTCCCTCAACAGGGACAGCTGTATTTACAATGGCATCGCACAACATGAGCTCAATCATGCCCTGGGCTTCTACCACGAGCAAACCAGGAGCGATTGTGACCAGTATGTCAAAATCAACTGGGAGAACATCTCTCCTGATATGGCCTACAACTTCCAGAAACCGAACACCAACAACCAAAACACTCCATACGACTACAGCTCCATCATGCACTATGGAAACACGGCCTTCTCCATCCACCCAGGGCTGGAAACCATCACTCCCATTCCTGATAAGACTGTGCAAATCGGACAAAGGCAGGGAATGTCCAACACCGACATCCTGAGGATCAACAAGCTGTATGAATGCTGAAGATGAGGCTTGCACACATCATTTAATATAGTTCATGTGTCTGTAGTAGATGAATGAGGTTATGTTTCTGTCTTTTAATGGTGTTGGATTTCTGAAATGTCTGATTGTGTCGGGTTGGGAAAAATAAAACTAAACTGCAAGACAATCTCATACTTTATGAGTATTTCAATGTCAGGTTTAAGAAAGTGCTTGATTGTAGCAGTAAAGGTGTCATAGTATTGAGTTTCTCCTGCAACCTAATTAAAGCCACCTGGTTTAACCTTAGGAGAACTGGTAGACGGCATAATATATGATTTATAGCATTTTGCAAAAAAAGATAATCTGTTAAAATGTATAATGTAGATTTTAAAAGATTTTTGAGATTTAGTTGTGGCGTAATCATTTGTTCACACCTGAAAGGAAAGGTTTCCCATTTGATACCTCAATTTTAAAGACTTTTATTGTGCCGAGAGCCTCTACTGGAGTCAGTCGCTCTTGCATCCTCTAATAAAACAAATTCAACTTTCAAAGTCACCAAAGATTGATAAAGTCCCCAGAAGACATAAGTGTGATCACCTGAAGAACAGAGTGAGCCAAAGATGCAGTTCTAGACATTGTGTGAAGTTCTGGTGAAAATAAGAGCTGTGTTCACAATGGAATTTTTTTCCCAGAAAATAGTTTGAGAGCGTTCTACGTAAGAATGCAAGCCAGAGCCAGAATGCTGGAAAATTCGCACCTCATTCTAGACCCTAGTAATATTACCGGATAAATCGTGGAAAATATCAGTGTGAAAAGAGCCAGAGCCGATGCCGTGTTTGGTGTGTGTTGCAGTGATGATGTTAGTTATTGTGCTAACTTGGGGAAGAACCATGCAAACATTTGCATATAGACAAAGATGCAATAAAGAAAATAAAAATCTCTACAGCACAAACAAGAGTGATATCGGGATCTACTTCCAATCTATGGAGGTGACAAAATGAACCAGCTGCATAATGATACCGTACACAATGTTATTTTTTATTTTTTTTTGAGGGGGATAACACAATTATAAGAGCGGGACTTTTCAACACGTACATTACATGTCAGATGGAAATGCATTGTATTGTAAATTAACAAAATCACACGATGCAAAAAGAAAATATTTTCCCCAGAAAAGATAAAAATAACATGAGCAATTTTTCTGCTGTATTACAAAAACGGATTATAACATCTGGACTACAGAATAAAATACACATAAAATGTACAATTTAGAAAATAAACATTTTCAATCAAAACTTAAAAATCGCCAAGAGTTCAAATCCTGAAAATATTTTAGCAATACACAGTAATTGTGTCTGATTTTCCCTGTTAAATCAGAAGCTTTCAGCTTAGCTATAAGGTAATTTTTCTATTAAATTACTAGTTGTCCATCTTGCTACTATTTTTGGAGTTGTTTACTAATCTCTATAGTAAATTGAGATATTCACACAGATAAGGATTCATTAGCTGGATTCCCATCCAAGCGTGAAGCAAATCTTTTCAAAGTTCGCAAAAAAACAAAACAAATGTGAATTAGGTGTGTTTCCATCAAGTTGTTTGAGCGGATGACAGTGGTATTGGTAACCTAGTAACCAAGCATAAATAAAACACCATCAGCGGAAAGAGCCGATTAGTCATGTGGGTTTAATGTTCGTTACATCAGAATTTATTCGGCAAATCCGTTTCCATCTCCCATGATTCGCATTAACTCTTTTTCACACAAGTTAAAAACCACCTCAAGCGAGCGTAAAAACTTCTTTTGCAAATTAAGGTATTTCTTTCTAAATTTGGCATTTCCATCACTTGTTTCTGATATGATACTTCAAAATTCGCATAAAAACAGGGTGATGGAAACATAGCTAATGGTAATCTACCTAGAGAGCACATTTAAGGTATTGTGGACCATCCCTGTACACCACTGTCTAAGGGCATGTGGTAAATCCAAAAGCTACAGCATGTCCATTTTAGTGAATTAGTTAAACAAACTGAGGCATATTCTATGATTGTACAAAGTTTTGGACCAACAGGCGAGGTCAGAGTTTCCTCCCTGTAGGTACACATTTTAGTCTCTGGACACTAAGACCCTACCCATAATGCCCCAGTAGACCCACCTACTCAGGTGAATATAAAGTCTAGACAGAACAGCTCACAGGCATCAAACCTCAGCACAGGAGCATCCTGAACATCTCCACACACTGAGGCAACATGGACACAAGAGCCTCCCTCTCCATTCTGCTGCTGTTGTTTGGCGTCTCCCAGGCGTCTCCTCTCATGGTAAGATCCTGTCTAGTCTCTCCCTTAAATGATTAACAGAGTCCTCAAATGAGTCGTTTTAAACATCTCTATTTCTACCACTATAGAAGCCTGAAACTGTGGACATCACTACAAGGATTTTGGAGTCCAACAATGGTGAGGTATCTTGTAGATTAAGCCAGCAATGTGTCACATTTCTAAAAAGTGATCAGGATTTATGAAGATATTGTATTATTTCATCAATATGTTTCTTTTTAAATACAGGATCTGCGGAAGTCTTGATTGAAGGAGATCTGGTGTTTCCCAAAACCAGAAATGCTCTCTACTGCCTCAACAACAACTGTTTCTGGAAGAAAAACTCTAACAACATAGTGGAGGTCCTTACATAGTGAGCAGTGAATTCTGTACGTGAATCTCCTTCATTCATTGAATATATCTATGATTCATTTAGATGCCATTTTAAACCTGTGGCCCCTTTTTGCAGCCAGTTATGACAAGTCAGTGATTACGAACGCCATGTCGACCTTTCACGGCAAAACCTGCATCCGCTTTGTGGCTAGATCAACTCAGACCGACTACATCAGTATCGAGAACAGAGATGGGTGAGAACAACCACACAATACCAACAAGAAACATTTAACAGGCTTTAGTCCAAAAATAATCAATATTTAACCCCTTTATTCCTCTCTCCTCTCAGGTGCTTCTCTTCTCTAGGAAGAACTGGTGGCAAACAGGTGGTCTCCCTCAACAGGGACGGCTGTGTGTACAATGGCATCGTACAACATGAGCTCAGTCATGCCCTGGGCTTCTACCACGAGCAAACCAGGAGCGATCGTGACCAGTATGTCAAAATCAACTGGGAGAACATCTCTCCTGATATGGCCTACAACTTCCAGAAACAGAACACCAACAACCAAAACACTCCATACGACTACGGCTCCATCATGCACTATGGAAACACGGCCTTCTCCATCCACCCAGGGCTGGAAACCATCACTCCCATTCCTGATAAGACTGTGGAAATTGGACAAAGGCAGGGAATGTCCAAAATTGACATTCTGAGGATCAACAAGCTTTATGGATGCTGAAGATGATTTTTATGTGTACATGGTGTGTTATATAATCTAATTTACTTCAAGTTCCCATAGTTGAATAATGGAATGATGGTCTTTGTCTTTTAATTGTGTTGAATTTCTGTAATGTGTGGCTAAGTTGGTAAAATCAGAAAATCAAGAAATAAAAATAATACAAATTCTAAACGTACAGTAAAAAGGTGGATGTTTTTATCTTTAAAGATGCCATTTTTCTTAGATTTTCCTCAGTCTGCTAACATAGTTTGGATGCAATGACACATGTTAGCCTGAAAAAGTGTACGTTGATTGACATGACAAAGGGAAGCTTATGACAGACGTACAGGGCAGAGCAAATCCTCGCCTACTCTTGGTCAACACCCAAATCTCTTATTTTGTCATAAATAAGTGCAACTGCATTCTAAATCAGATGGTATTATGAAGTTTTTAAAATATAAATCTTGGAGTGGGCTGACAGAAAATGTTGTCCCTCTCTGCAAATATAGATGAGCAAGACACACTCTCTAGACATAAAATACCCATCATACTCATGCATACATCAGCTTGTAGGTGTCTATGCATATATCAGCTTGTAGGAAAGTAACGATTGTTACTATTTTGCAAAAGTAACTTCAATACAATAGGAAAACTGACCAAGAATTGAGCTCCAATACTTGTTGCCTGGAAAATACATTAAAGTGGTTAGGACTAAAGGAATATTGGGTACAGTCAGTTGGTCCTATGAAGTGAAATATACTTAAATTGTGAAGAAAGTTCGAAATCATGATGAGCTTGACTATGACCTGTACTCAACAATTTATAATGACACAAATATTTTGTTGTAGATCTGTCTCAAGAAGCCATTTAAAGTGTTTGGGATACGCCCTGTATAATACAGTTTAGAGGCTCTTAATACAATCCAAAAATTACATTTGTCTATTTCGGTGGATTAGCGAAACAATCTGTAAATTATCTGGTTGTGCAAGGTTTTGGATTAACAGGTGAGTTTCTTAGTTACCTCCCTTTGGACACTAAGCCTCAACCCCTGTTGACCCACCTAACAGGTGAATATAAAGTTCAGGTCCAACAGCTTGCAGACACCAAATTTCAGCCCAGGAGCATCCTGAACATCTCTACACTGAGACAACATGGACCCAAAAGCCTCCCTCTCTATTCTACTGCTTCTCTTTGGCATCTCCCAGACGTCTCCTGTCCGGGTAAGTCTTTTTCCAAGTCTCACAGTGCACTTAGATGATGAACTTTCATAACAAGAGTAATATTTAACTTTTCTTCTTTCATAATCAGACGCCTAACCTTGGGTTCTTACCCATACCTGGAAATGTGGACGTCACAACAAAGATTTTGGAGTCCAACAAAGGTCAGGCTTCTTGTAGATTCCTGTAAAGCCTATTTTCTATTTTCATAAAATAGTGGAATATGTCTAAAATGTGGTTGCACGTAGACATTCTGAGAAATTTCATCAAAATATTTCCTTTAAATACAGCATCAACTGAACACCTGATGGAAGCAGATCTGCTGTTTCCCAAAACCAAAAATGCTCTCTACTGCCTCAACAACAACTGTTTCTGGAAGAAAAACTCTAGCAACATAGTGGAGGTCCCTTACATACTGAGCAGTGAATACTGTAAGTGAATCTCCTTCATTCATTTAGCATATATATGTGTGTAAATCATATTTAAAAACCTGTGGTACTTTTTGTTTGCAGCCTCTAGTGACATCTCAGTTATTCAGAATGCCATGTCCACCTTTCACAACAAAACCTGCATCCGCTTTGTGGCTAGATCAAATCAGACCGACTACATCAGTATTGAGAACAAAGATGGGTGAGAACAATCATACAATATAAGTGAGAAACATCTAACTGGCCTTAGCAGAATCTTTTTTACAATGTGTACAATTTTTAATTATCTTTTTCTCTCAGGTGCTACTCTTATCTGGGTAGAATTGGTGGCAAACAGGTGGTCTCCTTCAAAAGAACTGGTTGTGTGTATCATGGCATCATTCAGCATGAACTCAATCATGCTCTGGGTTTCCATCATGAGCAATCCAGGAGTGATCGTGATAAGTATGTCAAGATCAACTGGGAGTACATCCCTGCTGATAAGGCCTACAACTTCCAAATACAGAACACTAACAATCAAAACACCACATACGACTACGGCTCCATCATGCATTACGGAAGAACGGCCTTCACCAACCAGACTGGGAAGGACACCATCACTCCCATTCCTGTTGCTACGGTGCAAATCGGACAGAGGCAGAATATGTCTGACATCGACATCCTGAGGATCAACAAGCTTTATGGATGTGTTGTTTGATCATTTAATATGGTTTATCCATACACAGATGAATAATGTAATGAGGTGATGGTCTTTGTATTTTGGTGATTTTGCATTTCCAAAATGTTTAATCTTGTGGTGGGAAATAAAGCTAATTAAACTTCAAGATGAAACATAGGCCTTGTACTTCTTGCAATTCAAAATATTATTTCATAAATGATCAAAGAATGAACTTTTCTAAAAGTGTGAGTTTGAAGTCATTTAGTAGCAAAAAAAAAATAATAATAATGTTAAGGTTAGAGCCATGATGTCTGCAAAGTATCAAAATGTTTACTGTTCAAAACTGGATCGTAGTTACATCATGACTAACTAGAACCAATGGTAGAACTGTGATACTCCTCCTGTAATGCTAAGCTCCACTTAAGACGAAGATGATAGTAAAATAACAGGATTTATTATAAACTCAAAATGACAAGCCAACATGCGCGACAGAGCGTCAAACACTAGCAATAACCGACACTGAACAGAACACAGGGAGGCACTAAATACACAGTGATGATTAACTAAAAGATGAACAGCTGTGAAGGAGTGTGTAGTGTCCATGGTGACTGATACTGATAGAACAAAGATAAATGAAAACAAACTGAAAATCCATGAAAACTAAACTCAACTGAACAGAATGGTGACACCTCCCTACTTTTGTGTTCCTTCTATACTAGAAGTATTGTATCCTATACAATAATCACTGACTGCAATGTATATAATGCAGAAACATAAGATAATACAACTAACACATCAGATAATACTACTAAACTGTTCAGTGGTTCATTGTTGGCTTGTAAAAATATATATTTCAACATACCCTAATCATTGTTTACAACATGTATTCTTTACTTCAGTGAGCCCATTGTTTCTGCCTTAAATTATTACATTGTTTATTAATACGTTGTTAGCTAACTGTGTGATTGTGTATTTTCTGATACCATAACTTGGACAAATCACTCTAAATTGTAATGCAGACACATGGATTTTCTATAAAGCTGCTTTGAGACGATATGCATTATGAAAAGTGCTATAAAAATAAATGTGAACTGAACTGAATGGATTTTTTTTCTTTTTAATTTATAGGCCCTATGTGTCTTTGTTACTACAGACAGTCTTTTCTCCATTTAACATGGAAAAGATCTGTTAGTATTTCTGACTAAAAGGGAAATGTTACCTCACTGAATATAACTTCAGAATTATTTTAACTCAACTATGACTTCTCAACTAAACATTATGAATACTTTGGATGTCAAATGAGAAGCTTATTCACAAATAAGCTTTGTTTAAAAACTTTGTCTTAAAAAGCACTGAAAGTGTTGTGGACATTCCCTGTATACCACTGTCTTTTGGACACAAATAAACGTCAAGAATTGCAGCATGTCCATTACAGTGGATTACAACCTCTGATTCTGCAAAGTTGTTTGCAGAACAGGAGAGCTAACAGGAGAGGTCAGAGTTTCCACCCTTTAGTTACACACATTACAAACTGTACACTAAGACCCTACACATAATCACTAAAGTAGACCCACCTACTCAGGTGAATATAAAGTCCAGACAGAACAGCTCACAGGCATCAAACCTCAGCACAGGAGCATCCTGAACATCTCCACACACTGAGGCAACATGGACACAAGAGCCTCCCTCTCCATTCTGCTGCTGTTGTTTGGCGTCTCCCAGGTGTATCTTTGCATAAAACCCTAAATGCTTCTCAATACTCAAATTGATGCTTCCTTGCTGCCTTTTTAAGATGACAAATAAGAATTATAAATAAGATTTCCTTTGATTCCTCCATCCTCTTTTTTTTTCTTTTGCAGCATTTCCTATCATCCTTAGGGGAGCTGAGCTGAGACGCAGGAAAAGGAAGCAAGGGAAGAAAACAAGGATGCAAAAAATTAGAAATGAGAAGCACCCCTGTCTAGTCTCTCCCTTAAATGATTAACAGTCCTCAAAGTCATTTTAAACATCTGTTTCTATCTCTATGAGCCTGAAACTGTGGACATCACTACAAGGATTTTGGAGTCCAACAATGGCATCTTGTAGATAAAGCCAGCAATGGGTCACATTTCTAAAAAGTTTAAAAATATAGTGTTGCTTCATCAATATGTTTTTTTTTCTGTAAATACAGGATCTGCGGAAGTCTTGATTGAAGGAGATCTGGTGTTTCCCAAAACCAGAAATGCTCTCTACTGCCTCAACAACAACTGTTTCTGGAAGAAAAACTCTAACAACATAGTGGAGGTCCCTTACATAGTGAGCAGTGAATTCTGTACGTGAATCTCCTTCATTCATTGAATATATCTATGATTCATTTAGATGCCATTTTAAACCTGTGGCCCCTTTTTGCAGCCAGTTATGACAAGTCAGTGATTACGAACGCCATGTCGACCTTTCACGGCAAAACCTGCATCCGCTTTGTGGCTAGATCAACTCAGACCGACTACATCAGTATCGAGAACAGAGATGGGTGAGAACAACCACACAATACCAACAAGAAACATTTAACAGGCTTTAGTCCAAAAAATAATCAATATTTAACCCCTTTATTCCTCTCTCCTCTCAGGTGCTTCTCTTCTCTAGGAAGAACTGGTGGCAAACAGGTGGTCTCCCTCAACAGGGACGGCTGTGTGTACAATGGCATCGTACAACATGAGCTCAGTCATGCCCTGGGCTTCTACCACAAGCAAACCAGGAGCAATCGTGACCAGTATGTCAAAATCAACTGGGAGAACATCTCTCCTGATATGGCCTACAACTTCCAGAAACAGAACACCAACAACCAAAACACTCCATACGACTACGGCTCCATCATGCACTATGGAAACACAGCCTTCTCCATCCACCCAGGGCTGGAAACCATCACTCCTATTCCTGATAAGACTGTGGAAATCGGACAAAGGCAGGGAATGTCCAAAATTGACATCCTGAGGATCAACAAGCTGTATGGATGCTGAAGATGGGGCTTGCACACATAATGTAATATAGTTCATGTGTCTGTAGTCGATTAATAATATAATGAGGTGATATTTTGTCTTGTGGTGAAATATGTCATTGTGTCAGAAAAAAATAAAATGTATCTAACTGATTGCAATTTTGTTTTTAAATGTATTATTTCCTAAATAAAAAAATATTTTTTTTATTATTATTTTTATTTCCTTCCACTTACATGATCTTTGCATGAGCCCTAGTGCTGGTTACCATAGAAGCAAAGAGTTCTCCTTTAACGGATGGGATGTCATCATAATACACAGCTTCTCCTGTAGCCTGTTGAAGGGCGGCCTGGTGAACATTGGGACGTCCCACTGGGTCACCAGAAGACTGAGTCTCTGGTACAAGCTGAAATGTAATTGGTAAGGAGAATGTTTTTTCAGCCAGACTTGATATGTCAACTCGAGCTTGACTCAGGTCTGCTCACCTGAAAAGAGTGGTTTCCTTGTGGTACCTCATTTTTGAAGGGTTTTAGTGCGCTGAGATACTCAAATGGCAAATCATTCACAGAAACCTCCTTTTGGAAAAAAATAAGCATGATTTAAGTAAATTATTCCACTTTTAAACTAATAATTAGCATCATCATACCCTTTGTTGGAGTTCCAGCAGCACTTCCATGTAAAACTTGAAAAAGAAGCTGAGTACTAGCGCCTTACGATACTCCTCCCGTCCACCAGGGGCAGTAGGGGGCACAGAGATTTCTTCTTCTAAGAGCTGTGTTCCTGCTACTAGAAGTTTCTCATCCCATTTTCTGCCAAACAAAAAACAGTGTCCATTGACTGGAATGTATACAATGCAACTAAGATGCCAGATTGTGCAATGTTATCTTTTTTTTTTATTTTTATGTATTTGTTAATACAGTGTATACAAGATTTTCGGATACAAATTGTGTAGGCCTTGCAATGGCTGTACCTTCCCATCAGCTCTTTACAGGTATCTCTGGCTTTTACCAAAGTGGGCCCCACACCTCCATAAAAAATATCCAGATGCTCCACCACATTTGAGTCATGACTGAACGCCACCCTCATGCCAGCATTCACTATGGAGAAGGCGAACTCTCTGCGCTGTGCCTGGCGAAATGCTGACACAAACTCCCACTGAAAAACATAGGTATTAGTAATTAGCTTTTCAAAATGGCACGTTAATTTGTAGTGTATTTGTGGTTTTAAACAAATGACATAGATGGAAATAGCAAAGACTAATAGTCTTTTAGGGCCAAGTCTATTTGTTGAAACATAGTTTTGTAATATTAAGTAGGCTTAGCTTCCTCCATTTTGAAGAATATACCGGTGTCGAGTGAGGAATGTCAATAGCCAGCAGAAGCTCATCTGGTCGTAGAGCTGTTTTACCAAAGTCTGTGAAAAACTCCTCACTTAGACAAATCTCTCGAGCACCGTCTATTTAAGAACAAAGGAACAAAAATGTCATAGTTGTGTCACTGAGAAATAATACAAAAAGCCAGTTATGTAAATGAAACATTTACAAATGAAATCCAAATATACTACCTTTGGAAACAATGTGTAGCGTACACTCCGCTGCTGCGAGAATGCTGCTCAGGTCATATTTGGGGTTGGCGCTCAGGATATTTCCACCAATGGTCTTGAAATTCCAACATAAACCAAACTTTCACATATAGACAACTGTTCTTCTTAATTCCTCACAGTGATTCGTTTTTGTTACTCACAGCCATGTTGCGTATTTGTTTGCCGGCTAAGCACTGTAGAGTCTGAACAAGGGCCTGGTAAACCCTGCTCTTTGCTGGGCCAAGTTCCTCAATTCCTTGCAGGAGGACGTCCTTCAAAAGAGACAAACTGCATCCTGCTCCTACAGTTACTCCTAAATAAAATAATATATATATTTTTTTATTGAATTTACTTTGGGCTTTAATATCCACTAAATAACCATATGAAATGGCATTGTTTGTATGTGATTTACTATTGTTTTGCCATTTGATAGCTCGAAGTTCTGGAATGCTTCCACCATAGATCACCAAAGAATTGATGGCTCCCTTAAGATTCATCTTCGGCCCTATAAGATAACAAAATCAGTTAGGATGGATGGATGGATGGATGGATGGATGGATGGATGGATGGATGGATGGACTGATGGATGGATGGATTGGAGATGGATGGATGGATGGATGACTTCATCCTGAAACTAACCTATGGTTGTGTTCCCAACCAACAGAGGTGCATTGGGGTATTCAGTTTTCAGCCTGATTAAATCTTTCAGATCTGCTGGGGAAATCCATCTGACCTTTTCGCCCTGGAAACAAAGTTGTTCAGCTTTTTTCTTCCCCATAATCTGATAGAAAGAAGGGATACAAATGAGATTAGTGGCCTGAAATATCAATGTTCTTATTTGCTACCACAAGAACACAAACGGTTTGCTTACCAGTAACTCTGGGGGAAAGATCAGATCCTGAGTTGGGTCGAGGGGTAAGACATCATCCATGCTGAAAAGATCTCCAGATATCTACCAAAAATACCAGTATTAGAAGAGTTACTATAATTATGTGTATTACTCTAATTAGTGCCAAAAAGTAAAGAGTGTTCTGTTGTGCTGTTTCACTAATACAAATAGTAACATTTAATATGTCCACCATAAAAAAATGTATGCATTACATTTTTAAGTACAATCGACTTGGATGTATAAGTCATTTCAACTTAAATTACATTAAACTGACTTAAAGAGAGTTGAATCTTTTATGAGAAACTTATTTTGATGAGTTAAAGCAATGGAAAAACACATGTTGTCATAACTTATTGATCATATTTTTTTACACAGTATAGGCAATTGTAATAATTTCTGTGTCTCATATTGTCTTACATCAGATTCATTATTGTGGGAATTGCTGCTTTCCATGCAACATTTTCCATTTCTGTCACCATTTTGGCAACATATTGGAGCCTGGAAAAAATGGATCACATTATGAGCATGTTTGTTTCCTTCATTCAAAGTCAATAGTTTTACAAATTTTGTACTGATTTTCACGTATTTGTTGAAATGTTTATTTTGTATTAAAAGTTCAAAGTCATTACATCACAAAATGTCTTAAATCCATCAATTATCGGTCGATATCCAGTGCAACGACACAGGTTCCCTTGGGAGAGAGAAAACGCAATGTTAAATGTGTTTAAATTATTGTGTTAGTAGCACTTTATTTTACAGTCCTGTTCCCTATCTACATACTATGTACTTAAAATTGCAATAACTGGACCTATTCCTAAATCTAACCTTAACCAATGTTACTCCTTTTATTACCCAGTACTTTCTTAGGTAAGTAAGTAAGGTAAGTACACATAAGTGCACGTAATGTAAAATAAAGTGCAACCCTTGTGTTTAAATTCTTAGTTTTCAAAAATTTTATTTAATTTGTGAGTATATGTATTTTTGCTACCTCCCAGTGTCTCTCGAATGTCCTCCATGTTGGGATGTGGGTTGTTTCTCAGTAATGTGTACATGGACATCACCATTCCAGGAGTACAGAACCCACACTGAGACCCATGAGCCTTTGCTATACGCTCCTGATGAAACAACAACAACAACAAAAACTATCTACATGGTTTGTTCTATTCAAAGAACCTATTTTGAAAGCTGATTTGTAGTTTGTCTCTGCGGGAGAAGCAGGTACCTGAACAGGATGTAGTTTAGTCTTAGTACTTCCAATGCCCTCGACGGTCACCACCGCCGCACCGTGAAGAGAACAAATAGGCTGCAGACATGCATTTACCGACCAGTGTCTGAAGAACGGATTAGGGATTATGAAACTATCAAATTTGTTGATGTATTTTAGAGTGTAAATTCAGTAGTAGGCCTATGTTCTTGCAAACTGAAATATTGATTTAGACAAAAGCTGCAAACAAACATTCCTTCCGTTTGTTTGTTTGTTTCATATAAAGGTTTTATACTGCTAATTTTGTTATATGAGTAAAAGATACAGCAGAGTGTCCTGGATAGGGTCGTATCTGGACAGCATCACGGTGCAGGCCCCACATCCCCCTCCACCACAGCCATACTTTGTGCCTGTCAGACCCACTGAACACAAAAATCATCATACAAGCAAATGCAGCCTTGGTGAGTATATAAAATATCTTTAATAAATATACTTGGCTAGGTATACACCATTATTTGGAGAATGTTTGTCAAATGGCAATTACCATACCTTTCCGTCGCAGGTAAGCCAATAACATCTCTTCTGGATCAGCATTCTTCTCTATTATCTTTACATAAATATAGCAAAAACATGAAATGACTGGCATTGCTTAAATATCTTCAGGTGATAACTATAAGTTATCTGAGACATAACTATCACACACACACACACACCAATGAATTAATGTCACCATCTATATTATGTTATTTGTATTGAGTGGAATTCTGAGAGAAATGTGGAAACTGGAAACATATTAGAATAGACGAACAACAATCATAGTTAGAATAGTTAACCCTCATCCTTCCCTCGCACTTTGTAACTTTGTAAATCCTTCCCTCGTGGGTCAAAATGACCCGAAGCCCTAAAATTATTACAAACCTGATTCCAAAAAAGTTGGGACACTGTACAAATTGTGAATAAAAACAGAATGCAATGATGTGGAAGTTTCAAATTTTAATATTTTATTCAGAATACAACATAGATGACATATCAAATGTTTAAACTGAGAAAATGTATCATTTTAAGGGGAAAATAAGTTGATTTTAAATTTCATGGCATCAACATATCTCAAAAAAGTTGGGACAAGGCCATGTTTCCCACTGTGTGGCATCCCCTCTTCTTTTTATAACAGTCTGCAAACGTCTGGGGACTGAGGAGACAAGTTACTCAAGTTTAGGAATAGGAATGTTGTCCCATTCTTGTCTAATACAGGCTTCTAGTTGCTCAACTGTCTTAGGTCTTCTTTGTCGCATCTTCCTCTTTATGATGCGCCAAATGTTTTCTATGGGTGAAAGATCTGGACTGCAGGCTGGCCATTTCAGTACCCGGATCCTTCTTCTACGTAGCCATGATGTTGTAATTGATGCAGTATGTGGTCTGGCATTGTCATGTTGGAAAATGCAAGGTCTTCCCTGAAAGAGACGATGTCTGGATGGGAGCATATGTTGTTCTAGAACTTGGATATACCTTTCAGCATTGATGGTGCCTTTCCAGATGTGTAAGCTGCCCATGCCACACGCACTCATGCAACCCCATACCATCAGAGATGCAGGCTTCTGAACTGAGCGCTGATAACAACTTGGGTTGTCCTTGTCCTCTTTAGTCCGGATGACATAGCGTCCCGGCTTTCCAAAAAGAACTTCAAATTTTGATTCGTCTGACCACAGAACAGTTTTCCACTTTGCCACAGTCCATTTTAAATGAGCCTTGGCCCAGAGAAAACGCCTGCGCTTCTGGATCATGTTTAGATATGGCTTCTTTTTAGCCGGCAACGGCAAATGGCACGGTGGATTGTGTTCACCGACAATGTTTTCTGGAAGTATTCCTGAGCCCATGTTGTGATTTCCATTACAGTAGCATTCCTGTATGTGATGCAGTGCCGTCTAAGGGTCCGAAGATCACGGGCATCCAGTATGGTTTTCCGGCCTTGACCCTTACGCACAGAGATTGTTCCAGATTCTCTGAATCTTTGGATGACATTATGCACTGTAGATGATGATAACTTCAAACTCTTTGCAATTTTTCTCTGAGAAACTCCTTTCTGATATTGCTCCAGTATTTTTGGCTGCAGCATTGGGGGAATTGGTGATCCTCTGCCCATCTTGACTTCTGAGAGACACTGCCACTCTGAGAGGCTCTTTTTATACCCAATCATGTTGCCAATTGACCTAATAAGTTGCAAATTGGTCCTCCAGCTGTTCCTTATATGTACATTTAACTTTTCCGGCCTCTTATTGCTACCTGTCCCAACTTTTTTGGAATGTGTAGCTCTCATGAAATCCAAAATGAGCCAATATTTGGCATGACATTTCAAAATGTCTCACTTTCAACATTTGATATGTTATCTTGTGAATAAAATATAAGTTTATGAGATTTGTAAATTATTGCATTCCTTTTTTATTCCCAATTTGTACAGTGTCCCAACTTTTTTGGAATCGGGTTTGTATTATTATTATTATTTCTTATTTCATTTAATTTTGATAATATTTGTTCTATTTATTTATTTTTACCTTTAAATGACTAGATTTTATCAATAAATAATAAATAAATAGTAGGGAAGACCAGGTATAGTTGTAACACTACCAATTCACACGAATCACAGGTAATGAGTCATATGACAGTTTCAGTTTCCTCTGGCTTCCTTTACGATCCCACATGGAGGTTTTCCAGTCTGTGTTGCTATATCTCCAGAAGCTACAGCAGAAAATCGAATTCTGAGGTAAGAAAGTAAAAAAAAGTAGTAGTAGTAGTAAAAGTTTAGTACTTCTACTGTTGTAGACAATGTGGTATGTATGTTATATCAGGTCAAAATGTAGTTTCTCTAGTAAAGAATGGTGTGTCAACCTCCTGCTAATGTCAAAGCACCATGCTAATACAGCTAGCTAAACAATGAGTGACAGTGGTGGGGTAGGTTGTAACACGTGTTTTGAAACATCCATCCACTTACATACAACTAAGAACATTTTTGTGATTTTAATAATTCTACAGAATGTCTATGTTTATGTTAATTTGTTCACACACACACACACACACACACACACACACACACACACACACACACACACACACACACACACACACACACACCCACACACCCATATGAATGTGCACAAACAAACACACACATGTGCATGCACAAACAAACACAACATGCACACACTCCCCATAGTCACACATATTTTATTGTTGCAGCCATTCATTTAAAATAAAACTGTTGTTGTGGCATATCACTTGGAGTACCCTTAGTTTTTGTGCATTTTGTCTGTTACAACTTACCCCAGTATGTGTTACAACCTACCCCAGTAGTGGGGTAGGCTGTAACAAAAGACCAATTTGTATTTGTCATCATCTCACAAAGTCTGTGATATAGTTGAATAAATTTAAATTGTTGCCATTTGTTGTAGACAAATGTGGGTACTTTGCCTAAAGAAGAAAAAAGTGCTGAAGAAAAAAGTACCAACCGTACCCAGTCTCCCCTAATTTAAGCACATTCTTCAGATTCTTAAATTCAAAATAACTCACAATTTCATGCATAATCCTTTTAATTCAGCTCAAAATACCTTACATCGGGTGTCTTTGCTGACCTCTTGTGGAAAAATAATAATATAACATGATATTTCATGACTCTTGCCATGCACTAGATGGACTTACTATAGCTCTATATGATGTTCTGCTGGGTCCTAAAGTCATTTGTTTTCTTCTGTATGCATTCAGATACACATGTAGACATTATAAAATAATTTTGTGGTAAAGTTTAGCGTTTTTAGTTTGAATTCTGAGAACTTTTAAGTTTTTCTATGTGTACTAAAGCATTCCTCGCATTCCATTCATTCAAGGATTTGTTACTTTTAAAATCAACCACAAAACTCCTTGAGTCAATTTTTTTATTTTTATTTTGTGTGTGTATTTGTGATTGAAGTCATATAGACCACTCTGATGAACACTCAATTTAAAAAATTAAATAAAAAAATTGAGTTTCGGGTCAAAATGAAGGATGGGAGTTCACACCAAGAACGATAACTTGTGTGCTTGTCTGTTGCTTTAAATACTCAAGCTCATTACAGCAGGATGGATTCTGATTAGCTGTCAATGTTTTTATCGTGAATCAGCTGGATAAAATCATTCTGAAAGTGATTCCAACCATATCGTTTCTCTGTGCCGTTATCATTGTAGCTGTGGTGTTGACTCTGCTATTCTTTAATATTGAGAACGATTTTTAAAACTATATCTTTATCGTTATCTTTATACAGGGTTGCCAACTTTTAAAGGTGCTCTAAGCAATGTCACGCGTTTTTTTAGGCCTAAACATTTTTTGTCACATACAGCAAACATCTCGTCACTATCCGCTAGCTGCCTGTCCCCTGAACACACTGTAAAAAAACGCAGTCTCTGTAGTCAGCACAAGCTCCACAAACGGCAACAAAAACTAACGTGGGCAGTCTGGACAACGAAACATAATAAACAGTGCTCCAGCCAATAACCGACAAGAAGATTTGGGGGTGGAGGTTTGGGGTTAGTGCGCGTGCACATGAAGGGGGGTGTGTAGAAGAGAGAAGCATAAAGAGGGAAGTTGGAATTATATGATTTTGATATGGCCGACACACGACCAAAGAGACGACGTTCTGATGAACAACTTGCAACGAAAAGGGAAAAAGAGAAGGAACTCACAAAGTCCCGAATTTACATCGGAAAAGGAAGCATGGAGGGGACGGGGAGGGGGAGGAGGAGGAGGGAGGGTCTAGCTAGCCTCTGTTTTGTTTGACAACACTTCGAACGTTACTCCACCCATCTTAGAGCACCTTTAAGTTAAGATTAGAGTGAGGTTTGGGGGTGGAATTGTGGGTATTGACAAATATCGATTACGATCTTGATTCAGTATCAGTTCATATGTATATATTATTAACTTTATTAAATTTCACATTTAAAAAAACTAGTGTTTGATTATGTCTAAATATTTATTCAAATGCAAAACCTAAAACAAGTAAGCTTTTATGACATGCATATTTGTTAAAGAGCCATACAGGCACCTAGTGGGTAAACCATGGCATTACAAATGAAAATAATAATTTTTCCTGCTACAAAATGACTCTTTGCATTGGGATTTAAAACCATTTTAAATAATAGGCTACACTACTTGTAATATAAATGATAAAAAATATTAGAAAATTAATATTATTTTAAGTGGTCATTGAAGGTGCACTATGTAACTTTTCTGTCCGCTAGAGGTCGCCTATTCAAAACAAATAGGAAGCGCAGAATCTTGGGGCATGTGGTCTTCACCTCACAGCCGGTGGAAAAGAATCGGGGTGGACTCATGTTGGAAATCATGTTCATGGATGCGATTATTAACGTTACTGTAGTGTGAAGCAGAGCAGGAACGAGTGTTAGAGCGCTGGAGCGATTGTTAATAAGATGAACGCAACACACGCCTCGCGAGCAGAGGGTCTTTTATGCCACAGTCGCCGGCGCCATTCCCGCTTTTCCGGTCATTAGTATGAGGTAACGCAGCTCTGTTTATCATATCAGATACATTTGAGTGTGTTGAAAATTATGTTATGACGTTACTCTGTGCGTTCACTCGGCGGCTGCTATGACACTTGTTGCACACTGCAGTAATGAGTAAAGCGTTTCTGCTAAATAAAACCGGAAACCCGAGGGTAATGCAGATATGACGCAACTAACAGGCAATTCCCTCACACGTCCCGGTTCCTTGGTTAAAATAGCAATTTTCTCACGATTTACAAATAGTTGGAAACATTTGGGATATTGTAAGTACCAAAACGCTATTAAAGCTTTCGTATTAAAGCTTATGAAATTTTAAAAGCTGAGACTTTGTTTCATATCAAAAGCAGGGTTGTCAATTTGGCGTGAGATTCACTTGGGCAGATGCCAAATGCGTGAGAGTTGAACATGTATGGGTGTGAGAAGGGCAAACACATGATGGACCGTGTGTATAGCGTAGAAAATCATTCTCATGGTATCATACATGAGAGGAATAAAGATTCTTTCTGGGCTGCTGGCTGACTGTCATGTGCCACGATTCAGATATGCACGTTTAGTCACGCCATTTCCTGCAGGTTATGTTCAAGTTTGGTTACTTTGAATATAAAAAGACTGAAAATAAAAATTTTCATATTCATCACAGTAGATGTAATAATAGGCTACCAGTAAAATCACAGCTTTCCTTCTTTTGTGATAGTAGCAACTTGAATTATGAACACTTTTATTTATGAACTAACGCAATATAAAAACCATATATTATATATTAGGGTCATTGACAAATAAAGCTTCAAAAAAGGTGTTTTTTTTTTCAATCTTTTTAAAACTGATGTAACGCATATTTTTGAGTGAACGTGCAATGCATTTAAACAAGCTTCGGTTGTTAAATAACATTTCAACGTGTTTAACTTAATTTTTTTTATGTCAGGCAGTACAATCAAAGAGTTGACCAACTGACATGGAAAGTGTACCAAACTTGACATGAGCTGTTTTTACCTCTATTTGAGAGAGATATACAAACCTTTTCACTTTGCCACAAGGATCAGTTGGTCTCCTCGGGTGATGCATTATCATGCTTACTTATTACCTTGTCAATTCATAATAAAAGAGCCATGTTGTAGTTGTGCCACCCTGACATTTGAGAATATACAAATTGCTGGACAAAAGTTTAACAGCTGTTTAACAGCTTTAAAACTATTGATATTTATCAAATGTCATTTGTTCGGTGAGTTGCACCACCTGACATTTTGTATTATTTAAATGCTCTAACATGAATTCAAATTAATTCTAAATATGTTTTGGAATATATTTTTTTTAGAATAAAATTATACATGTATTTTTAAAAGGAAATAATGCACGTGGACACAAAAATGTGCATGTCATTTCATTGACCTATTAACAATATTAAGAGCCTATTGAGGCTCTTAATACAATATTAAAAGAACTATTGCTAACAATATTAAGAGAACTATTGAGACAATGAAAAGTCCACCACATGTTGCACAACTTAAATGTATTACATTTTCAGATCTATAAACGTTTAAAATCAATATCTGTAATTGCATCATACCTTCTTGCCATTAACGTAGAAGACAAGCTCACTGTTCACAGATAGACATGACATGATGAGTTGAGAAGGATCGCTGTGCTCTTTCTCCGGAGATGCTCCTGCTTTACTGACCATCAGATGAATGAGTGACTGACTGACATCACATGTTAAAGGCTTTGCCCTGACTTTCATGGTTAAAATACAGGAATGTGTGAAGAAGACACACATAAATATATATTTAATATATATTTATTTATTGTTAGGAAATTCTTTCCTTCATTCAAGAGAAAAAACTATTAGATGTGAAGACAGTTCACAAAAAGGTTCACATTTGTTCAATGTTTATTAAACTTTTCCTTCACACATTTCAGAAATACAACACCATTAGAAAGCAAAGACCACCACATAATCCATTATTCATCTACAGACATGAACTGATTTAAGTAATGACTATCTTCAGCATTCATACAGCTTGTTGAGCCTCAGGATGTCGGTGTTGGACATTCCCTGCCTTTGTCCGATTTGCACAGTCTTATCAGGAATGGGAGTGATGGTTTCCAGCCCTGGGTGGATGGAGAAGGCCGTGTTTCCATAGTGCATGATGGAGCCGTGAGTCGTATGGAGTGTTTTGGTTGTTGGTGTTCTGTTTCTGGAAGTTGTAGGCCATATCAGGAGAGATGTTCTCCCAGTTGATTTTGACATACTGGTCACGATCGCTCCTGGTTTGCTCGTGGTAGAAGCCCAGGGCATGACTGAGCTCATGTTGTACGATGCCATTGTACACACAGCCATACCTGTTGAGGAGACCACCTGTTTGCCACCAGTTCTTCCTAGAGAAGAGAAGCACCTGAGAGGAGAGAGGAATAAAGGGGTTAAATATTGATTATTTTTTGGACTAAAGCCTGTTAAATGTTTCTTGTTGGTATTGTGTGGTTGTTCTCACCCATCTCTGTTCTCGATACTGATGTAGTCGGTCTGAGTTGATCTAGCCACAAAGCGGATGCAGGTTTTGCCGTGAAAGGTTGACATGGCGTTCGTAATCACTGATTTGTCATAACTGGCTGCAAAAAGGGGCCACAGGTTTAAAATGGCATCTAAATGAATCATAGATATATTCAATGAATGAAGGAGATTCACGTACAGAATTCACTGCTCACTATGTAAGGGACCTCCACTATGTTGTTAGAGTTTTTCTTCCAGAAACAGTTGTTGTTGAGGCAGTAGAGAGCATTTCTGGTTTTGGGAAACACCAGATCTCCTTCAATCAAGACTTCCGCAGATCCTGTATTTAAAAAAGAACATATTTATACATCTTCACAACATTTTACCACTATTTTGTGAAACCAATTACTATCTTTATAGAAATCTACAAGGTGCCTGACCATTGTTGGACTCCAAAATCCTTGTAGTGATGTCCACAGTTTCAGGCTTCTATAGTGGTAGAAATAGAGATGTTTAAAACGACTCATTTGAGGACTCTGTTAATCATTTAAGGGAGAGACTAGACAGGATCTTACCATGAGAGGAGACGCCTGGGAGACGCCAAACAGCAGCAGCAGAATGGAGAGGGAGGCTCTTGTGTCCATGTTGCCTCAGTGTGTGGAGATGTTCAGGATGCTCCTGTGCTGAGGTTTGATGCCTGTGAGCTGTTGTGTCTGGACTTTATATTCACCTGAGTAGGTGGGTCTACTGGGGCATTATGGGTAGGGTCTTAGTGTCCAGAGACTAAAATGTGTACCTACAGGGAGGAAACTCTGACCTCGCCTGTTGGTCCAAAATATAGTTAAACAGACAATACAGTTAAGTTTAAGTAATTTATTGGTTTAACTCTTAATTCTTGTTTTATTAAGTGCCTAAAAACAGTTTTAAACGTTGTGTCCACAGAACTTTAAGTGTTTAAAAACAAATCTGTTTCCTCTTATTAAGAACTTTATACTTTGCTGTGTAGTCCAAGTAGTCGGTTTTCATGATGCTGACAAAAAGTTGCACTAAACATTGTGAGATCTCATCTTTGGCTCAAGCTGTTCTTCATATGATCATCCTTATGTCTAATGTATATTTACTTCATCTAAACCAACTACTCTGATCATTTAGTCTTTTGAAAGTGATGTTTCAGTTGTACAATTGACTTCTCTAGATTGGAGATCAATCTAAATAATGTTTAATTCTACATGCACCCTACACTCTAAAAAATAATTCAGTGGCTTAGTAAATATCACAGTAAACATTAACTTTATTAACTTAATAAAATCGTTAAATATCACTTACTTGATGTTTTGAGTTGAATATACCAAATTAATTGACTAAAAAATCCAACAGTTGATTTTGTCTAAAATTTACAGTTATATTTAAGTTTTTTTTCACTAAAAGAATTTAGTATTTGAATAACCAATTATTTATTTCAAATATACTTAATTATAACTAATAACTATATTTGTGAAATATCTATCAAAATATTTGAGAATGGATAATTAAATTAATATTATAAAATATTACAAATATTACTTAATTCAAATATTACTTAATTCAAATCAAGATTATTAATATTTAACACACACTAAAGAAACTGAGTAAGTTTACTCGATTAAAACAATGCACCCCTCCCCCACCCTCCGACATGACGACGACTCGACGGTTGAGTGAGTGCGGTCTGCTTGAATTCTCTTCAATCTCCAGAGCAGTTCCTTCTTCTCAGAATTGGTGCATTTCCTCGGTGAAATTCAGGTTTGTGTGTTTTATTTTATCTATAAAATCATTACTGTGCTTAAAATCCTTTTATTTAATGCAAAACAACACACAGGGACGCAATGTGAGTCACCTAAAATGAGTGTGGCGTCTGCCTTTGAAACGCCTGGTGCCTTGCTCAAAACACACAACTTTATTCCTAAAGATAATGAATATAATTAATTTGAATGCTAAAATATTTTTAAAACTGTGCACTGTTTGTTTATGGGCAAGTTATGGAGTCTTTGTATCTTTGAGCTACGACACGGTGGAAATGGATAACAGACTGGTTGATTACACTTGAATTACTTTTAAATGTTTATTTTTTACATCTAAAATGTTTATTACATGAGTTTAAATGTTGTCAGTATTGTATACATGTCAAAACAGTAATATATGCTGTATTGCTGTACTCATTGACAATAAAGGCCGATGTCATGTAAGTTATACGTGTGGTTGTGTCGAGTATTTTACAAAGGTTTAGAGGAAATTAACGTTAATATTAAAATTATACAATAAAAGTTAATATTACTCATAAATAAAAAAATTTACTATTCATAAATATTGGTTCCCTTTCAAGGGAACTCGCCCTCCATCACCGCAATGGGAACGCCTCTGCGTGATTGTGTCGTGAAGCACGTGTGTAATCAGTCCAATGGAGAGACGGAACGTCATAGGCGGGTGACGTCATAGACCCGGAAACTATAAAGCATACCGGCAGACACACGCCTTCAGCTTTTGCTATCTTCAGCAAGCGCTCTGTGTATCATTGTCCTTGTCAGATCTGTGTTTGTGTCTGAGTTCAGACTTTTGTTATTTTCATTACACAAAAAAGCATACACTACTGACACTTGAGAGACTGTAATGGCGAGCGAACAGCATTACATGGCCTGTGTTCCTCCCTGCCCTCGCTACATCACGAGCGGGGATACACACTTGATGTGTGTTGTTTGTTTGGGAGAGCAGCACGCGCAGTTGGCTCTCGAGGGGGCCAGCTGCGAACATTGTGCGATCCCACCGGGCGCTCTTCGAGGAGGGCGCTGCGACTCGCGTTCCTCGCGGCACGGGTCCCGCTGCGGCCGAGGCTCAGCGGTGGCTCATGTCGTGGGGTTCGCAGATGGATTTGTCAGAGGGGCCGGAGACGGGCCCAGCCCTTTCTCTGCCTTCACCTGCCAGATCCAGTGCTGCTTCACTGTGTTCGGGAGCCCGCGTGGCGGTTTCTCCCACCCAGGAGGTGGCCGCGGCACTGCAGTTAACTAGTTCTTAGGAGGTGGATATCTGTAGTGTTGACGCAGGGGCTGAAGACTCGCCACTTCAGACCCCTGCTAGTGACGAGCTCATGGAGGTCCTGAGCAGAGCTGTGGCCAAGCTAAACATTGACTGGCCGCATGAACGTCAGAATGAGATCTCAAAGATGCATACTTTCATGTCTCCATCCTTCCACAGCACAGGAAGTACCTGAGGTTCGCTTTCAGGGGTCTAGCTCTTTCACCCCGTACGTTCACAAAGTGTGTGGACGCAGCATTGTCCCCCTTGCGTATGCAGGGGATCCGCATTCTCAATTATATCGACGACTGGCTAATCCTCACACAGTCAGCTCGTTTGGCGGTTCAACATCAAGATGTTGTCCTTGCACATATGAGGAGGTTAGGGCTGAGGCTCAACTCTAAGAAGAGTTCTCTCTCTCCAGTGCAGAGAATTACCTATCTGGGTGTGGGTTGGGATTCGCTCTCTATGCAGACCCGTCTATCAGAACCTCACATAGGGTCGATCCTCTCAGCATTCAAAGGGGTGAAGCTAGGCCAGTCACTCACTGTACAGCAGTATAAGAGACTGCTAGGTCTGATGGCAGCAGTGGCCAGTGTGATTCCCTGTGGCCTGTTGTACATGAGACCTCTACAGTGGTGGCTCAAGACCAAGGGATTTTCCCAGAGGGGAAACCCTTTTTGCGTAATCAAGGTAACGCGGCGGTGTCTCCGCGCCTTTGTTATGTGGAAGGACCCTTGGTTCCTTGCCCAGGGCCTGTCCTTGGGGGCACTGTGACGGCGTGCGTCTCTGACCATGGATGCCTCCCTGACAGGCTGGGGGGCGACCATGAGTGGTCGCTCAGCCCAGGGCTTATGGCAGGATCGTCATCATTCATGGCATATAAACTGCCTGGAAATGCTGGCGGTGTTTCAGGCTTTGAAACACTTCCTGCCATATCTCAGGAGCCGTCATGTGCTGGTGCGCAAAGACAGCACATTGGTGGTCTCCTATATAAACCATCAGGGGGGTCTGAGGTCTCGTCCCTTATACAAGCTGGCCCGTCAGATCCTCCTGTGGGCCCAAGGGAAACTGAACTCAATCAGAGCAGTTTACATCCCGGGGCGCCTGAATGTGGAAGCAGGCATCCTGTCAAGGCAGGGGCCGAAGACCGGGGAGTGGAGACTCCACACCGAGGTGGTGGAGCTCCTCTGGGAGAAATTTGGCAGGGCTCAAGTGGACCTGTTCGCTACTCAAGAAAACACACACTGTCATCTGTGGTTCTCCCTAGTACATCCAGCTCCTCTCAGACTGGACGCCATGGTACCGGAGGCTTCCCCTGTATGCATTTCCCCCGATTGCTCTGCTTCCGGGAGTTCTAGAGAGAGAACGTTAGTAGCCCCGTTCTGGCCGGCCCGGGCATGGTTCTCGGACATAGTGTCTCTCCTCGACGGCTCTCCTCCACGAGATTCCGCTCAAGAGGGACCTTCTCTCTCAGGCGGGCGGTGCCATCCTGCACCCTCACCCAGAGCTGTGGAAACTGTGGGCTTGGCCTCTGAGGGGGCCCAGCTCATAAGTGCTGGTCTCTCAACCGAGGTTGTTGAGATCATTCTACACTCTAGAGCTCCCTCCACGAGGAAACTGTACGCTCTGAAATGGAGACTCTTCACCTCTTGGTGCAGAGATCGCCTGTGGGATCCAGTTAACTGCCCTGACAGCGCAGTGCTGGAGTTCCTGCAGGAGAAGTTCTCCTCCGGGTTAGCTTCCTCCACATTAAAGGTTTATGTGGCAGCCTTAGCAGCTTACCACTCTCATTTGGGTGGTGTCTCATTGGCGCGACACCCTCTAGTTACTCGTTTCCTCTGTGGCACTTTGAGGTTGAGGCCTGCAGTACGCACCAGGGTGCCGGCCTGGGACTTGTCTATTGTCCTTCAAGGCCTTTCTGAGGCTCCCCTTGAGCCGCTAGAAGAAGTTCCTGAGAAATTTCTCACTCTTAAAGCTATCTTTTTGCTTGATATTCTGTCTCTTATGGCTAAGGCCTTTCTCCATCCTAGACCGGGCTATATTCCCAAGGTCCCCACTAATCCTGTGAGACCTATAGTATTTCAGGCAATGATTTAGTAAATCATAGAAAAAGTTTTTAAGAGTGTAATATACAGTGAGAATAATTTAACAATGTTCAGTCTTTTGGCATCAGAATATATTTAAATTGAGGTACCAAAGTGAACTCATTATGGCTCAGATATAAATATATGTTTTACTGACCTAAAGTCAGTGTGGGCCAGTAAATACTCAATTTTAAATAATGAAGGGGGAAAAAACACATAATTTACATATGCTCAGTTGATAAATTAAACTAATACATAGTATAATATTAGCAGCTCACCTTTTATTGGAAAACTCATAATTTTCTTTTAAATTGAGTTAATTTGATTGTGTGAAAAACTTAATATTTAATTACTTTTAATGCTTTTGCTACCATAGAAATTGCTAAAATCAATTTTTGGCAAGGCAAGTAAAATTCAATAACGTGTTTGACCGGCCAGCAAAAAAATCTGTTGAGCGATGATCATTCTGGGGAAACCTCATTCTTTCATTATTTGTGATGAAACAGAAAACTTATAAACACTATATGCACAAGTGGTTTTGTGCTTTGATTGGCATTATTTTTTTCCAACACAATCACATGATTCAGAACTTAAACACCACCACGCAAAGACAATCATCTATCATATACAGACAACTGATATATAGCCTATTCAATTATGCTTTATCTTCAGCATCCATACAGCTTGTTGATCCTCAGGATGTCGATGTTGGAAATATAATATTACAAATGTAAAAAAAATTAAAAAAATAATAGTAAACTTGTCTTTATTACAACATGAATGGTTTTATTCTGCAATAATATTATTATCCACATATTACATGGCTAATTACCAAAGAAATAAATGGACATGAAACTCTTATTTGATTCATACATCAAAGTATCAGTGTGAAAATCTTTCATATTTAGCTTATAAAATAGATGCGTGAAGAAGACATGCATGCTGCGGGGTTTTCCTCCATTTTTTTAATATATTTTTATTTATTGCTTAGGAAATTATTTCCTTCATTCAAGAGAAAAAACTATTAGATGTGAAGACAGTTCACAAAAAGGTTCACATTTGTTCAATGTTTATTAAACTTTTCCTTCACACATTTCAGAAATACAACACCATTAAAACGCAAAGACCACCACCTAATCCACTATTCATCTACAGACATGAACTGATTTAAGTAATGACTATCATCTTCAGCATTCATACAGCTTGTTGAGCCTCAGGATGTCGGTGTTGGACATTCCCTGCCTTTGTCCGATTTGCACAGTCTTATCAGGAATGGGAGTGATGGTTTCCAGCCCTGGGTGGATGGAGAAGGCCGTGTTTCCATAGTGCATGATGGAGCCGTAGTCGTATGGAGTGTTTTGGTTGTTGGTGTTCTGTTTCTGGAAGTTGTAGGCCATATCAGGAGAGATGTTCTCCCAGTTGATTTTGACATACTGGTCACGATCGCTCCTGGTTTGCTCGTGGTAGAAGCCCAGGGCATGACTGAGCTCATGTTGTACGATGCCATTGTACACACAGCCATACCTGTTGAGGGAGACCACCTGTTTGCCACCAGTTCTTCCTAGAGAAGAGAAGCACCTGAGAGGAGAGAGGAATAAAGGGGTTAAATATTGATTATTTTTTGGACTAAAGCCTGTTAAATGTTTCTTGTTGGTATTGTGTGGTTGTTCTCACCCATCTCTGTTCTCGATACTGATGTAGTCGGTCTGAGTTGATCTAGCCACAAAGCGGATGCAGGTTTTGCCGTGAAAGGTCGACATGGCGTTCGTAATCACTGACTTGTCATAACTGGCTGCAAAAAGGGGCCACAGGTTTAAAATGGCATCTAAATGAATCATAGATATATTCAATGAATGAAGGAGATTCACGTACAGAATTCACTGCTCACTATGTAAGGGACCTCCACTATGTTGTTAGAGTTTTTCTTCCAGAAACAGTTGTTGTTGAGGCAGTAGAGAGCATTTCTGGTTTTGGGAAACACCAGATCTCCTTCAATCAAGACTTCCGCAGATCCTGTATTTAAAAAAGAACATATTTATACATCTTCACAACATTTTACCACTATTTTGTGAAACCAATTACTATCTTTATAGAAATCTACAAGGTGCCTGACCATTGTTGGACTCCAAAATCCTTGTAGTGATGTCCACAGTTTCAGGCTTCTATAGTGGTAGAAATAGAGATGTTTAAAACGACTCATTTGAGGACTCTGTTAATCATTTAAGGGAGAGACTAGACAGGATCTTACCATGAGAGGAGACGCCTGGGAGACGCCAAACAGCAGCAGCAGAATGGAGAGGGAGGCTCTTGTGTCCATGTTGCCTCAGTGTGTGGAGATGTTCAGGATGCTCCTGTGCTGAGGTTTGATGCCTGTGAGCTGTTGTGTCTGGACTTTATATTCACCTGAGTAGGTGGGTCTACTGGGGCATTATGGGTAGGGTCTTAGTGTCCAGAGACTAAAATGTGTACCTACAGGGAGGAAACTCTGACCTCGCCTGTTGGTCCAAAATATAGTTAAACAGACAATACAGTTAAGTTTAAGTAATTTATTGGTTTAACACTTAATGCTGTAATTCTTGTTTTATTAAGTGCCTTTTAAACGGTGTGTCCACAGAACTTTAAGTGTTTAAAAACAAATCTGTTTCCTCTTATTAAGAACTTTATACTTTGCTGTGTAGTCCAAGTAGTCGGTTTTCATGATGCTGACAAAAAGTTGCACTAAACATTGTGAGATCTCATCTTTGGCTCAAGCTGTTCTTCATATGATCACCCTTATGTCTAATGTATATTTACTTCATCTAAACCAACTACTCTGATCATTTAGTCTTTTGAAAGTGATGTTTCAGTTGTACAATTGACTTCTCTAGATTGGAGATCAATCTAAATAATGTTTAATTCTACATGCACCCTACACTCTAAAAAATAATTCAGTGGCTTAGTAAATATCACAGTAAACATTAACTTTATTAACTTAATAAAATCGTTAAATATCACTTACTTGATGTTTTGAGTTGAATATACCAAATTAATTGACTAAAAAATCCAACAGTTGATTTTGTCTAAAATTTACAGTTATATTTAAGTTTTTTTTCACTAAAAGAATTTAGTATTTGAATAACCAATTATTTATTTCAAATATACTTAATTATAACTAATAACTATATTTGTGAAATATCTATCAAAATATTTGAGAATGGATAATTAAATTAATATTATAAAATATTACAAATATTACTTAATTCAAATATTACTTAATTCAAATCAAGATTATTAATATTTAACACACACTAAAGAAACTGAGTAAGTTTACTCGATTAAAACAATGCACCCCTCCCCACCCTCCCGACATGACGACGACTGACGGTTGAGTGAGTGCGGTCTGCTTGAATTCTCTTCAGTCTCCAGAGCAGTTCCTTCTTCTCAGAATTGGTGCATTTCCTCGGTGAAATTCAGGTTTGTGTGTTTTATTTTATCTATAAAATCATTACTGTGCTTAAAATCCTTTTATTTAATGCAAAACAACACACAGGGACGCAATGTGAGTCACCTAAAATGAGTGTGGCGTCTGCCTTTGAAACGCCTGGTGCCTTGCTCAAAACACACAACTTTATTCCTAAAGATAATGAATATAATTAATTTGAATGCTAAAATATTTTTAAAACTGTGCACTGTTTGTTTATGGGCAAGTTATGGAGTCTTTGTATCTTTGAGCTACGACACGGTGGAAATGGATAACAGACTGGTTGATTACACTTGAATTACTTTTAAATGTTTATTTTTTACGTCTAAAATGTTTATTACATGAGTTTAAATGTTGTCAGTATTGTATACATGTCAAAACAGTAATATATGCTGTATTGCTGTACTCATTGACAATAAAGGCCGATGTCATGTAAGTTATACGTGTGGTTGTGTCGAGTATTTTACAAAGGTTTAGAGGAAATTAACGTTAATATTAAAATTATACAATAAAAGTTAATATTACTCATAAATAAAAAAATTTACTATTCATAAATATTGGTTCCCGTTCAAGGGAACTCGCCCTCCATCACCGCAATGGGAACGCCTCTGCGTGATTGTGTCGTGAAGCACGTGTGTAATCAGTCCAATGGAGAGACGGAACGTCATAGGCGGGTGACGTCATAGACCCGGAAACTATAAAGCATACCGGCAGACACACGCCTTCAGCTTTTGCTATCTTCAGCAAGCGCTCTGTGTATCATTGTCCTTGTCAGATCTGTGTTTGTGTCTGAGTTCAGACTTTTGTTATTTTCATTACACAAAAAAGCATACACTACTGACACTTGAGAGACTGTAATGGCGAGCGAACAGCATTACATGGCCTGTGTTCCTCCCTGCCCTCGCTACATCACGAGCGGGGATACACACTTGATGTGTGTTGTTTGTTTGGGAGAGCAGCACGCGCAGTTGGCTCTCGAGGGGGCCAGCTGCGAACATTGTGCGATCCCACCGGGCGCTCTTCGAGGAGGGCGCTGCGACTCGCGTTCTCGCGCGGCACGGGTCCCGCTGCGGCCGAGGCTCAGCGGTGGCTCATGTCGTGGGGTTCGCAGATGGATTTGTCAGAGGGGCCGGAGACGGGCCCAGCCCTTTCTCTGCCTTCACCTGCCAGATCCAGTGCTGCTTCACTGTGTTCGGGAGCCCGCGTGGCGGTTTCTCCCACCCAGGAGGTGGCCGCGGCACTGCAGTTAACTAGTTCTTAGGAGGTGGATATCTGTAGTGTTGACGCAGGGGCTGAAGACTCGCCACTTCAGACCCCTGCTAGTGACGAGCTCATGGAGGTCCTGAGCAGAGCTGTGGCCAAGCTAAACATTGACTGGCCGCATGAACGTCAGAATGAGATCTCAAAGATGCATACTTTCATGTCTCCATCCTTCCACAGCACAGGAAGTACCTGAGGTTCGCTTTCAGGGGTCTAGCTCTTTCACCCCGTACGTTCACAAAGTGTGTGGACGCAGCATTGTCCCCCTTGCGTATGCAGGGGATCCGCATTCTCAATTATATCGACGACTGGCTAATCCTCACACAGTCAGCTCGTTTGGCGGTTCAACATCAAGATGTTGTCCTTGCACATATGAGGAGGTTAGGGCTGAGGCTCAACTCTAAGAAGAGTTCTCTCTCCAGTGCAGAGAATTACCTATCTGGGTGTGGGTTGGGATTCGCTCTCTATGCAGACCCGTCTATCAGAACCTCACATAGGGTCGATCCTCTCAGCATTCAAAGGGGTGAAGCTAGGCCAGTCACTCACTGTACAGCAGTATAAGAGACTGCTAGGTCTGATGGCAGCAGTGGCCAGTGTGATTCCCTGTGGCCTGTTGTACATGAGACCTCTACAGTGGTGGCTCAAGACCAAGGGATTTTCCCAGAGGGGAAACCCTTTTCGCGTAATCAAGGTAACGCGCGGTGTCTCCGCGCTTTGTTATGTGGAAGGACCCTTGGTTCCTTGCCCAGGGCCTGTCCTTGGGGGCACTGTGACGGCGTATGTCTCTGACCATGGATGCCTCCCTGACAGGCTGGGGCGACCATGAGTGGTCGCTCAGCCCAGGGCTTATGGCAGGATCGTCATCATTCATGGCATATAAACTGCCTGGAAATGCTGGCGGTGTTTCAGGCTTTGAAACACTTCCTGCCATATCTCAGGAGCCGTCATGTGCTGGTGCGCAAAGACAGCACATTGGTGGTCTCCTATATAAACCATCAGGGGGGTCTGAGGTCTCGTCCCTTATACAAGCTGGCCCGTCAGATCCTCCTGTGGGCCCAAGGGAAACTGAACTCAATCAGAGCAGTTTACATCCCGGGGCGCCTGAATGTGGAAGCAGGCATCCTGTCAAGGCAGGGGCCGAAGACCGGGGAGTGGAGACTCCACACCGAGGTGGTGGAGCTCCTCTGGGAGAAATTTGGCAGGGCTCAAGTGGACCTGTTCGCTACTCAAGAAAACACACACTGTCATCTGTGGTTCTCCCTAGTACATCCAGCTCCTCTCAGACTGGACGCCATGGTACCGGAGGCTTCCCCTGTACGCATTTCCCCCGATTGCTCTGCTTCCGGGAGTTCTAGAGAGAGAACGTTAGTAGCCCCGTTCTGGCCGGCCCGGGCATGGTTCTCGGACATAGTGTCTCTCCTCGACGGCTCTCCTCCACGAGATTCCGCTCAAGAGGGACCTTCTCTCTCAGGCGGGCGGTGCCATCCTGCACCCTCACCCAGAGCTGTGGAAACTGTGGGCTTGGCCTCTGAGGGGGCCCAGCTCATAAGTGCTGGTCTCTCAACCGAGGTTGTTGAGACCATTCTACACTCTAGAGCTCCCTCCACGAGGAAACTGTACGCTCTGAAATGGAGACTCTTCACCTCTTGGTGCAGAGATCGCCTGTGGGATCCAGTTAACTGCCCTGACAGCGCAGTGCTGGAGTTCCTGCAGGAGAAGTTCTCCTCCGGGTTAGCTTCCTCCACATTAAAGGTTTATGTGGCAGCCTTAGCAGCTTACCACTCTCATTTGGGTGGTGTCTCATTGGCGCGACACCCTCTAGTTACTCGTTTCCTCTGTGGCACTTTGAGGTTGAGGCCTGCAGTACGCACCAGGGTGCCGGCCTGGGACTTGTCTATTGTCCTTCAAGGCCTTTCTGAGGCTCCCCTTGAGCCGCTAGAAGAAGTTCCTGAGAAATTTCTCACTCTTAAAGCTATCTTTTTGCTTGATATTTCGTCTCTTATGGCTAAGGCCTTTCTCCATCCTAGACCGGGCTATATTCCCAAGGTCCCCACTAATCCTGTGAGACCTATAGTATTTCAGGCAATGATTTAGTAAATCATAGAAAAGTTTTTAAGAGTGTAATATACAGTGAGAATAATTTAACAATGTTCAGTCTTTTGGCATCAGAATATATTTAAATTGAGGTACCAAAGTGAACTCATTATGGCTCAGATATAAATATATGTTTTACTGACCTAAAGTCAGTGTGGGCCAGTAAATACTCAATTTTAAATAATGAAGGGGAAAAAACACATAATTTACATACGCTCAGTTGATAAATTAAACTAATACATAGTATAATATTAGCAGCTCACCTTTTATTGGAAAACTCATAATTTTCTTTTAAATTGAGTTAATTTGATTGTGTGAAAAACTTAATATTTAATTACTTTTAATGCTTTTGCTACCATAGAAATTGCTAAAATCAATTTTTGGCAAGGCAAGTAAAATTCAATAACGTGTTTGACCGGCCAGCAAAAAATCTGTTGAGCGATGATCATTCTGGGGAAACCTCATTCTTTCATTATTTGTGATGAAACAGAAAACTTATAAACACTATATGCACAAGTGGTTTTGTGCTTTGATTGGCATTATTTTTTTCCAACACAATCACACATGATTCAGAACTTAAACACCACCACGCAAAGACAATCATCTATCATATACAGACAACTGATATATAGCCTATTCAATTATGCTTTATCTTCAGCATCCATACAGCTTGTTGATCCTCAGGATGTCGATGTTGGAAATATAATATTACAAATGTAAAAAAATAAAAAAATAATAGTAAACTTGTCTTTATTACAACATGAATGGTTTTATTCTGCAATAATATTATTATCCACATATTACATGGCTAATTACCAAAGAAATAAATGGACATGAAACTCTTATTTGATTCATACATCAAAGTATCAGTGTGAAAATCTTTCATATTTAGCTTATAAAATAGATGCGTGAAGAAGACATGCATGCTATGGGTTTTCCTCCATTTTTTTATATATTTTTATTTATTTGCTTAGGAAATTATTTCCTTCATTCAAAAGAAAAACTATTAGATGTGAAGACAGTTCACAAAAAGGTTCACATTTGTTCAATGTTTATTAAACTTTTCCTTCACACATTTCAGAAATACAACACCATTAAAACGCAAAGACCACCACCTAATCCACTATTCATCTACAGACATGAACTGATTTAAGTAATGACTATCATCTTCAGCATTCATACAGCTTGTTGAGCCTCAGGATGTCGGTGTTGGACATTCCCTGCCTTTGTCCGATTTGCACAGTCTTATCAGGAATGGGAGTGATGGTTTCCAGCCCTGGGTGGATGGAGAAGGCCGTGTTTCCATAGTGCATGATGGAGCCGTAGTCATATGGAGTGTTTTGGTTGTTGGTGTTCTGTTTCTGGAAGTTGTAGGCCATATCAGGAGAGATGTTCTCCCAGTTGATTTTGACATACTGGTCACGATCGCTCCTGGTTTGCTCGTGGTAGAAGCCCAGGGCATGACTGAGCTCATGTTGTACGATGCCATTGTACACACAGCCATACCTGTTGAGGGAGACCACCTGTTTGCCACCAGTTCTTCCTAGAGAAGAGAAGCACCTGAGAGGAGAGAGGAATAAAGGGGTTAAATATTGATTATTTTTTGGACTAAAGCCTGTTAAATGTTTCTTGTTGGTATTGTGTGGTTGTTCTCACCCATCTCTGTTCTCGATACTGATGTAGTCGGTCTGAGTTGATCTAGCCACAAAGCGGATGCAGGTTTTGCCGTGAAAGGTTGACATGGCGTTCGTAATCACTGATTTGTCATAACTGGCTGCAAAAAGGGGCCACAGGTTTAAAATGGCATCTAAATGAATCATAGATATATTCAATGAATGAAGGAGATTCACGTGACAGAATTCACTGCTCACTATGTAAGGGACCTCCACTATGTTGTTAGAGTTTTTCTTCCAGAAACAGTTGTTGTTGAGGCAGTAGAGAGCATTTCTGGTTTTGGGAAACACCAGATCTCCTTCAATCAAGACTTCTGCAGATCCTGTATTTAAAAAGAACATATTTATACATCTTCACAACATTTTACCACTATTTTGTGAAACCAATTACTATCTTTATAGAAATCTACAAGGTGCCTGACCATTGTTGGACTCCAAAATCCTTGTAGTGATGTCCACAGTTTCAGGCTTCTATAGTGGTAGAAATAGAGATGTTTAAAACGACTCATTTGAGGACTCTGTTAATTATTTAAGGGTGAGACTAGACAGGATCTTACCATGAGAGGAGACGCCTGGGAGACGCCAAACAGCAGCAGCAGAATGGAGAGGGAGGCTCTTGTGTCCATGTTGCCTCAGTGTGTGGAGATGTTCAGGATGCTCCTGTGCTGAGGTTTGATGCCTGTGAGCTGTTGTGTCTGGACTTTATATTCACCTGAGTAGGTGGGTCTACTGGGGCATTATGGGTAGGGTCTTAGTGTCCAGAGACTAAAATGTGTACCTACAGGGAGGAAACTCTGACCTCGCCTGTTGGTCCAAAATATAGTTAAACAGACAATACAGTTAAGTTTAAGTAATTTATTGGTTTAACACTTAATGCTGTAATTCTTGTTTTATTAAGTGCCTTTTAAACGGTGTGTCCACAGAACTTTAAGTGTTTAAAAACAAATCTGTTTCCTCTTATTAAGAACTTTATACTTTGCTGTGTAGTCCAAGTAGTCGGTTTTCATGATGCTGCCAAAAAGTTGCACTAAACATTGTGAGATCTCATCTTTGGCTCAAGCTGTTCTTCATATGATCATCCTTATGTCTAATGTATATTTACTTCATCTAAACCAACTACTCTGATCATTTAGTCTTTTGAAAGTGATGTTTCAGTTGTACAATTGACTTCTCTAGATTGGAGATCAATCTAAATAATGTTTAATTCTACATGCACCCTAATATACAGTGAGAATAATTTAACAGTGTTCAGTCTTTTGGCATCAGAATATATTTAAATTGAGGTACCAAAGTGAACTCATTATGGCTCAGATATAAATATATGTTTTACTGACCTAAAGTCAGTGTGGGCCAGTAAATACTCAATTTTAAATAACAAAGGGAAAAAAATCTCCACATAACTTACATACGCTCAGTTGATAAATTAAACTAATACATAGTACAATATTAGCAGTTCACCTTTTATTGGAAAACTCATAATTTTCTTTTAAATTGAGTTGATTTGATTGCTTTATGTGAAAAACTTAATATTTAATTAATTTCAATGCTTTTGCTACCATATAAATTGTTAAAATAAATTTTTGGCAAGGCAAGTAAAATTCAATAAAATCTGTGTTTTTTCAATAAAAAAATCTGTTGAGCGATGATCATTCTGGGGAAACCTCATTCATTCTTTATTTGTGATGAAACATAAAACTTATAAACACTATATGCACATTTAAACACAATATAAACTTAAGTGGTTTTGTGCTTTGATTGGCATTATTTTTTCCAACACAATCACATGATTCAGAACTTAAACACCACCACGCAAAGACAATCATCTATCATATACAGACAACTGATATATAGCCTATTCAATTATGCTTCATCTTCAGCATCCATTCAGCTTGTTGATCCTCAGGATGTCGATGTTGGAAATATAATATTACAAATGTAAAAAAATAAAAAAATAAATAAAAAAATAAAAAAACAGAAAAAATAAATAGTGAACTTGTCTTTATTACAACATGAATGGTTTTATTCTGCAATAATATTATTATCCCACATATTACATGGCTAGTTAATAAACGAACATGAAACTCTTATTTGATTTATACATCAAAGTATCACTGTGAAAATCTTTCATATTTAAAATCTAAAATATCAATTACAAAAGAAAAAAAAAAAGAAAAATCAAAGCTTTGCGTCCTGTCCCTGTGCTTTTTATGGGTTGCCCTTTGGCGATAAAGAAGAAATCACACCCCTCATTACAATGGTATGACCCACATTGGGCTTGCGAATCACTGCCAGCTGGGAGGGGTGATGTTTTTTTAATGGATTTTCACATATATTGGTAACGCCAGTATATTTTTCACTCTGCGAACATTTTTATGATATTTTAATTGTTTAATTGACAAATTTATTTTTTGTAAATTTATAATTAGCTATATTGTATCAATAAACCACCTATCCAACACCCGCACTCCCCTCTAATGGACGGATCCATTGTTTCCCCCCCGTTCTTCTTCTGCGCAGGCGCAGCAGTGTCTTGCCATCTGGGAGGTTTTTGTGTGTTCAGTTTGGACCTGCCATTGTCTTGCTTTGTTCTTGGGTTCAAAAAGCCGTTTTTTATCTGAATTCATTTCGGTAAGCCCACCATATATTTTATATACGTATAATAAGCTTATGCAGCTTCATTTTGAGTTGTTGTATATCCGTGTTTTAAAAGGATGGCCGGTTTTTTGGGCTAACGTTTGTGGTCAGCTGTTTAAATCATGATGGCGGAGCTCGCGACATGATGGCAATTAAATATAAACAATATTACCTTTACTAGTTTCAGGTTTTTAATATTAATTATGTCAGATATTGGCATTGCGCTTGTTTGGGTCTGAAATGCGTGTATATAGTGACTATAAGTGGTTTTTAAACACTGTTTGCAGCGGTTAGGCCTCATTTTAGCCGGTTAGCTTTAGCGCGAGACCGGCGCGTGAGTTGCAGTTGAGACTTAAAAAAAAATAGATATATACATAAACGTCATTTAATAGTTGTATACAGTAACATATCCTATAAAAGTAAGTATTGAATTTATCTGGGCAATAATAAACTACGTATAATTTGCCCACTAAACAACGTGATTGAACGCTTGCACGTTGGATTAATAACTACAGGTTTAACTGGAACTAATTAAACCAGTTAATTATTAAAGGTTTAAATCGCTTATAAAGTATTACGTGTTATATAGAGCATTTTCTGTTGGACTTTTATTGATGGTTTTGGAAATGTATTGCCACATCTACATGCGGTTTCTTTGTGTCCTTCAATGAAATGTTCTCTAATATTGTTTTTCTTTTCATAGGTGTCTTTTATGAATAATCAAAAGCAGCAAAAGCCAACGCTTACCGGCCAGCGTTTTAAAACTAGGAAAAGAGGTAAGTAGCCCAACACCAGGGGCTTTCCAGCTGGGGTCTTTATGAGAATTTTTATTTTTTTATACTAAATCTCTTAGTGAGATTTAACTAACTAAATGCTACTTAGTAAATATTTACTAAATTGAATTAGTTTTTTTTTTTTTATATGTATATAACTGCCACCTAAAAGGGATAGTTCACCCCATGATTTACTCCCCTTCAAGTCATCCTAGGTGTATTAGGGGTGGGAATCACAGGATAACTCCCGATACGATACTATCGCGATATTTTGCCCACAATAACGATATCACAACACCAGCGGTTCTGTGACAGATGATATATTGCAAGAAAGTCATCCACGATATATCACAATCATTCTGTAAATGGGGAAAGAAATGTGGCAGTCATATGATCATGCATTTCACTTATTAACAGTTCATCTCTTTTTTCTTTTTTTTTTAAAATGGCAACAATGTACAATAAGTACATGTACAGCTATCAAACAGCCACAAGCTTGAAAAATGCTTATTTGCTAGAGAGAGCGTTTTTGTGACTAAATGATTTATAGAAAAGAGGTCACATCTCCACGATTACTACTAACGTTGCTACTGTTGCTGCTATGAATGATCATAGCAGCAACATCTCAAATTTATATTACTATTAGTAATTGGGGATGTCATGATACCAAAATTCCGGTAGTCGGTACCAATACCATCGTTTTATGGTACTCTGTACCAATTTCGGTACCACAGTTATTACGAGTTTATTTATGATAAATAATACCTGGTAGTAAATGTGAAATATGTAATTCACCTTTGTTAAACGTAGTTCTATACACTGATTATAAATTTTTATAAACTTTGTTCTTGGCGTGTTTCTTCATGACTGTTCAAGAATCGCGGTCCCTTTAAATGTTCTGAACGTGTGTTGACGTGGGACTTGTCGGCACTATTTTGGTTTATATTTTTCTGCTTCATAATAAATGACACACGCACTTGTGTGCTCAACGCGAGAAGTTGTCTCTTGTAATTTCCACAAACATTTAAAGGTTGTATGCTGTTAAAAAGTAAACCTTGTTTATAAAAGATCAAGTGAAAGTAACCATGCAGGCTATTATTATTACATGTAGATACATCTACTGTACAACAGTAGCCTAATATATTTCTGTTAATTTCTTCACGTTGAATCAAACTTTTATTTTGATGGGTTGCCGTGAAGACCTTTGAGTGTCTGTGTTCATATGATGGTTTTCTCAAATGAAATGATAAATGCTCATGAAGTGACTGTTTATGCGTTCGTGTCCTCATAGTGACACGGCAGAGGCTAAAAAGACAGCGAGTGTCGCATGTGTGCGCCCGCGCATCAGCGCCATAGACCGTAAAATCTCAGCACCTGTCATTCAGAGATGCAGGAGTAATATTTAAATAGTATTTTGCAGTTTAGTATTTACATTCAAGTATATATTTGGCTACAGTGTGGATCCCTGCGCTTAGATAAACACAGAAGCAACTGAACGCAGCCGTGGGTAGGCCTATGTATATAAAAAATATATCGATACTTGGTGCCAGAGTATCGCTAACGTTTCGGGGCCGGAAATATTGCGATAATGCGCTTTTTTTTTTTTTATTTATTTTTTTAATTTTTTTTTTTTTTATACCCCTAAGGTGTATGACATTCTTTCAGACAAATGCAATCGGAGAAAATGTGTAAATGTCCTGGCTCTTTCAAGCATTATAATGGCAGCCTAAAATTTGAAGCCCAAAAGTGCATCCATCCATTATAAAAGTAATACACATGGCTCCGAGGGGTTAATAAAGGCCTTCTGAAGTGAAGCAATGCATTTGTAAGAAATATCCATGGTTAACACTTTATAAAGTAAAATATCTAGCTTCTGATGGACCGCATTCCACATTAAACTTACGAAAAGAGTAACTGCCGCGGTGATGTTGGATGTAGTGTAAGTGTTTTGAACTGCGAGAGGCGTTACACTTAAGTTGAATATGGAAGGTGGCCTGCTGGAAGCTAGATATTTTACTTTACTTTTTTTATTTATTTTTATTATATATAAACACAAACCCATCGATTTGCTTCAGAAGGCCTTTATTAACCCCTGGAGTGGTGTGTTTTACTTCTATAATGGTTGGGTGCACTTTTTTGGGGGGGGTGCTTCTATTATAAAGCTTGGATTAGCCAGGATTTAAAATAGATATTTTTGTATACATTATATCATCTGAAGGAAGAATGTCATGTACACATAGGATGGCTTTAGGGTGAGTAAAACATTTTTTTTGTGAACTATCCCTTTAAATTTTAGGATGAGGGTTCCTTCACACACGGATTTTCATATTTGGAGGTCCATGGCAGAGACCCCTGGCCTAAGAACATCCTTGTAATATTAAATGCTGCCCATTTTAAAACGCTCATTTCCCTGTAGATGAAAAGGAGAGATTTGACCCTACTCAGTTTCAAGAAAGTATCGTTCAAGGCTTGAACCAAACTGGCACTGACTTGGAAGCGGTTGCAAAGTTCCTTGATGCCTCTGGCGCCAAGCTCGATTACCGCCGGTATGCTGAGACTCTCTTCGACATCCTGGTGGCTGGAGGAATGCTGGGTAAGAACCATTTATGGCTAGTTCAGTGTCCTTAAATTGGAATAAACAATCTTATTTTAATCTTGTATGTATATCTTTTTCTCAGCCCCAGGAGGGACTCTGTCTGATGACTTGACCCGTACGGAGTTCTGCCTCTTCACGGCAAGTGAAGACCTGGAGACCATGCAGGCGTACGCTCAGGTATTTACCGTTATATACTGGCACAGTCACGTTTCAGAGCTTGTTCTGATTTAATGTCACCGTGAGGGATATAAATGGTACTTTTTGGCTTACTCTTTACATGATTCAACACGTTACTCTTGTGCCGTAGGTTTTTAACAAGCTGATCCGGCGTTACAAGTACCTGGAGAAAGGGTTTGAAGAGGAGATTAAGAAGGTAAGTGAAATTGTTGAACTAAGGTTTATCACATTTGTTAGTCAAACAAAGACTGCCATTATGCATCTGGAAAGTCCCATAATGTGTTTTTTTTTTTTTTTTTTTTTTTTTTTTTTTTTTTACAGCTGCTGCTGTTTTTAAAAGGGTTCACCGAGTCGGAGAGGAATAAATTGGCCATGCTTACTGGAATCCTGCTGGCCAATGGCAATATATCAGCCTCCATCCTGAGCAGCCTCTTTAATGAGAACTTGGTCAAGGAAGGTAATGACAGACTTAATTAATGGCAGCCCTTTCCAAGTGAAGAATTTGTAAACTTAAATTGCTGTGTGGGTTTTATTGCAGGTGTCTCTGCCGCCTTCGCTGTGAAACTCTTCAAATCTTGGATCAACGAAAAAGACATCAACTCCGTTGCTGCTAGCCTGCGTAAAGTTGGCATGGACAACAGGCTGATGGTAAATCTTGTACTGCAGACTCGGAGAAACTGCAGCAACATCAGAAATGGTTCACCCAAAAATGTAATTGTCACTTGCTCACCCTCAAGTTGTTCCAAACCTGTATTAATTTCTTCTGCTGAACACAAGTTTATGGGTAACCATAAAAGTTGACCCCATTTACTTCCCTCGTATGGAAGTATCGCATTGACTTTGGGAGTCATTGGGGTCCATCAGCTGTTTCCAACATTCTTCAAGATATCATCTTTTGTGTTCAACAGAAGAAACTCATACAGGTTCAGGACCACTTGAGGGTGAGGTAAATGATAACTGAATTTATTTTTGGGTGAAGTATCCCTTTCTATATATATATATATTTAGATGGTTTTTCATGAGCAATTCCAAGTAGATAAACTGCTCACAAGCTTTGCACCTCAAATGACCAGGATTATTGATATTTGCAATATTCAAATGCAAATTGCCGCATTCATTCTCTCAAATGACTTGCAGAGTGCAGTTTGAAGCGTGCACTGCTATTCACACCAGTATTCTGAAGGTTTTTGGTCATTAACACCGATACATAAACTTGTTTTTGCAACCCTCTACACACATCTTGGCATTAGAATTGCCTTATTGAGAATATGTGGATTTGTTCTCTGCCAACAATGTGTATACAAATATGAATGATTAACAAATCCGCTTATCTTTGTAAAATGGCACAGCTTTTTAAATATCTGAATGTATACTCTTAACATCAGTCAAGCATTATATTATGGTATTATAAGCACTATTTAATGAGAACTTTAGTAGTTAGAACTAAAACTTGGTAACCATGTATGAATGCATATCTGTCATTGCCTGAACTTGGAACTGGTGGTGGTGCTTAATATATTGTTGGTAATTTCAGTGTTTCTGTAAATGGATAATTGTAATATTATTAAAAGAGAATACCACTATTCATTCTACTAACTATATAACGCACTAATATTCATGAACCCAGCAGCTCATCAATCTTTAATCACTTTGTCAGCGTTTTCTTGAACTGATTTTCTGAAATCAAAACTGGGACTGTAATAGATGAGCGCCAGCCAATGAGATTGCTGTTTGCGCATTAGTGCCACCCCTTACCAGAGAACCCGACATATACTTGTTCTTAAGCTGAATAATTCCAAATGAACAGGTTTTTGACCGGAAAATACAACAAAAGATATCGTTTGTGTAGCACATTATTTCTGTGAAATACAGCATGCTCAAACCTGCAGTGAGTCGTGTGCCTTCATACTACGGTTTACGGTACGTCAAATACAGGTGCATCTGTTGAGCTGAATTGAAATCTGTACAGATAGCTTAACGGAGAGCAACACTCAAGCGTTCAGCAATTGAAAATATCTCTGTTAAACTTGTACTTAGCCTCTAACACACACTGGCGAGTAAAATCTCAGTAATTATTAGCCAATGACTAATGACATATTTAGTCACCCAGAGTGAAGATTTAGTCTCATGCGAGTGATCAATCGATTTGTAGAAGGTTGACTCATTTTAAATAAGAGACTATTTAATGCCTGAAATGACTAATGGAAGTTGGTATATTTGAAAAGAATTGGAGTCTTGTGTCCATTCAGTAGAAGCATTAATTTTGCTACCCGAGGCTATTAATATCATACTGACTCGTGTTTGAGGTACTCGTCAAAGTTTTGGACTTTGGGTTTAGGATCCAAGTGGATTTTTATTTTATTTTTTTTATAAACCTTTCATTTTCTTGCCCAAAACAGGAGCTGTTCCCTGCCAACAAGCGTAGCTGTGAACACTTCTCAAAATATTTCACCGACGCCGGGCTCAAGGAGCTCTCGGACTTTGCTCGCAACCAGCAGTCCATTGGAGCGCGCAAAGAGCTTCAGAAAGAGCTGCAAGAGCAGATGTCCCGCGGCGAGACCCTCAAAGATGTGAGTTTGTGCCTTGTCAACAGCTGGGCCACTTTACATTTATAGATTTAAAATTTAAATATTATGATTTAAAATTGTGTAACAGTCAATTTTGGCTATGGAGGTTCATTGTGCCTGTATTTGTCTGTGGTTTTCCCCAGATCATTGCCTACGTTCGTGAGGAGATGAAGAAAACGAGCATCTCTGAGCAGACAATGATCGGCATCGTGTGGACCAGTGTCATGAGCGCCGTCGAGTGGAATAAAAAGGAGGAGCTCGTCACAGAGCAAGCCATCAAACACTTGAAGGTATCTACACCGCCCATGGTAAGGCGGCATTGCTTCCTTCTATTCTTACCAGTAGTAATGTTTCCTGCTGACTTGTTTTGCAGCAATACAGCCCACTGCTGAAGGCCTTCACCTCCCAAGGCCTGTCTGAGCTCACCCTCCTTCTGAAGATCCAGGAGTACTGCTATGACAATATCCACTTCATGAAGGCCTTCCAGAAGATCGTGGTGCTTCTTTACAAAGGTGTGTCTCACTACGGTAGTTCTGTACAAAAATGTTACCTAGCTAGTGGAATACTGTACAGAGGTTATACCAGTGTATTTGAAGCTTTATTTTCTTATTTTGTCTGCCTGTAGCTGATGTTTTGAGTGAGGAGGTAATTTTGAAGTGGTACACAGAAGCCCATGTGGCCAAGGGAAAGAGTGTCTTCCTGGAGCAGATGAAGAAGTTTGTAGAATGGCTAAAAAATGCTGAGGAGGGTAAGCAGGTTTTTTTTTTCTGTCTTTTTGAAAGTTTAAAATGGCTCTCATGCTGATTTACCTGTGTCTTTCAGAGTCTGAATCTGAGGAAGAGGAGGGAGACTAAAACAATGTCAGCAGAATGTTTTGTTACAGAAGTGCTTGTCTTTCTATTTTCTTTTGGGCTTTTTTTTTTTTTTTTTTTTTTTTATTCTACCTCCTGTTTTTCAAACCATAACATTTAGATGTCATTTAAGGGCTTTATAACAAATGGTTAATTTTAACAGATTTTTCTAATATAAAGGTTTACACTTAAAATAGCACAAAAGTTGTGGTCAACCTTTGTAATTATTTACTCAAGGAACTTTTAAGTGTTGACGCCACCGTTTGGACATCTTAAATTTATTATGATTTCTTTGAATTGACATTCCATTGATTTAGATCAGGCTGCCTTGTTTGCTTTTAAGATGCCCTTTTCTATATGGTATTGATGCCTTCATGCCCCGTCACGATCAGTGTTCACCAAGGGAAGAACGGTCAGCTTGTCTCATTGTGATGTTATTGCCAAAGGGTTAAGTCCTTCCCCCATAACATCATCAGCGTTCTGTTCCCTGCCTATGAAACTGTACAGCGCTGAAAACCAATTGCTGATCACCCTGTAAAGACCCTTAAATGACTCCCAACCACTTCTATGATGTATCTCCATCTTATTTGTCACCAATTTCTTTAATCTGAATAACTAATTGACTTTTTTTAAAGAAATAAAGACCTAGAAGTATATACTTTGGTTCTTGCTTTTTTTTAGGGGTTCAAGCACAAGTGCTGAAACCCTATCGTTCCCATGATGTGTCATTCTCCATCTAAAACTGATCTGGCTGGCCAAACTGTAAGTCGTAGAGACTTGAAACTTTCTGGGCTGGCAGTACTCAAACCGACTACAAACGTTAGCGCTACAGCGGTCAAAAGTATGAAATGGCTCCTAACGGTTTAGGAGTTATGCTCAAGTGTCTTATATCATTGGAATCCTTGGCTTGAGCCTTGAATTTGTTTGACGATTGGCTTCTTGGTGGCGCTGTAACAGGAAGAAAGAAAAAAAAAAATCATGAAAATGGCCATAACTGCACCCAACCATTAGTCTGCTAATTGGCATTCAGTGTCTTTGTCCTGGGTGCCTTGAACATTGGCATATCTCAAACTCTGTATGCATCATTGGCACAATGCCCTGAAGGGTCCTGAGAAGTTCCAAGCCAGTGTTTTTCACAGGACCCACCTCCTTGGACTCCTGAATACTTGCCGAGTCCAATGCCAAACAGCAAGTTTTGCCTTATGGTTTGTGTAACGGTGTCATTTAGTGCTTACAAAACGTGCAATTATCTTCCAAACAGCTAATCTGATCAAAGATCATAAGTTAAAGGCCTTAAATGCTTAAACCCCGATAAATGCTGCTTGCAGCTTTATTTAACAAGATGGTTTTTGAATAATTCAGGGTTCATACAGTCATGAAAAACCTAAAAAAATCATGACGTTTTAAAATGGCCAGGAACAAGTTAAGGAAACTTTATTTTTTATATATACTGGTGATGTTTAAGTGCTATTGGCTAAACTACAATACTTAATGTTCGTTCGCTATATAACGATCACACAGGAACTTGAGCTTGTTATAAGATGTGCTGTAATTTGTACATGATTTATTATTTTACATGTATACACAGTGTTACATGGAATGATAGGCTACGAATATTTGCCATTGAAAGTCAAGGAAATGTATTGCTAGAATGACTCCTGAGGTAAATCTACGTGACATTGTTTACAAGCCGTTTTGTCTTTCCGCGGTTGAAACAACGATTGAGCGATTACACGACATATGATGCATATCAGTAAGTTGTAATGTATCCTCAACATACCCTAATAGATATTAATTCATGTTTATTCTTAGGACGAGATGATCGCGTTCACTCGCGCGCCGCTCCTTGAACTGACGCGCCTAAACAGTGATCAGTCACGTCACATTAAAGAGCGTCAAAACGGCATTTATCGTTTGGATTTCATGATAAAATGGACTGAATACTCGGATTGAAGTGTGTTCCGTGCTTAAAACAAGCCGACGGTTAAAGATTGCATTCCGGACCGTTCGGTAGCCTACACACATGCACCGAACCGAAAGCCCTGTAACGAAACGGTTCGGTACAAATACGTGTACCGTTACACCCTTAATATCTTGTAGCCTACGAGTGTTGTCGTCATTATCAGTCTGCATGTCGTTCCTGAGTTATTAGATCCATACAATGTGATCTGTAACCAGATAACGTTAGGGGAATGTTAGAATATAACATTAGGGAACACTGCTGTGACATGCTGTGATTTGAAATTTGGACGTGGATTTTTATTTTACATGTATACAGTGTTACATGGAATGATAGGTTATGAATATTTGCTGGAAATGTATTGGTTAGAAATGTGTATGAATCATGATTAGATACCTCAGGGGAACGTTACAATATACCGTTAGGGGAACATTAGAATAACTTTCTACAAACCAAAGACTAATGTTGTATTTTCGTTAAGAAAACATTCCTGGCTAACCAAAAACAAACAGCATTCTGGGAACCAAAAATGTTTGATGGGTTACGAACTAATTACGAGCTCTACAAGGACATAAACGCTTTTTACAAGTTGAAATCACGGTGTAGTTAATTGCGACGGTGTGAATGCACCTTCAGTCAAACATGATCTAAAACAGCCACACAAACTAAAAACACTGATGAAAAGAAGATAAATCATCATCTTGCACCAACATAAATGAGAGTTCTGAGGGCCAGGCACTATTTTATCTAACCGTTTTAGATTAACGTTATTTAAAAAAAAAAAAAAAGGTTTATTTATTGCATTAAACCACATAGCATGTCATTAATTGAAGATATGCTGTTTGCTTGCATACACAGACGTTTAATGGAATGTTAGGTCATGAATATTTGCCTCAAAAGTCATGAAAATGTATTGGTAGAAATGTGTATGAACCCCAGTAATGAGGCCACCGTTTTAAAGTGGTGTGCATTATGTCTTCCACCAGAGGGCACTGCAAAACCCAGGATGAACCACATTCAGAACACATTTTTCAAAAATAATTTAATGGTTTGAAAAAGTCACAAGAACAGACTGTTTTCTTGTACAAAAATATTTGATCATTAAATAGCAGCGTGTTTGATTTTTGGCATGTGCAAAGGACCACTTTTAGAAGAGAAGACAATTCAAGTATTAGAATATGACAGGCTAGTGTTAAAAGTGTTTTAGAGATAGGCCAAATTGATATGCATTTTGATACAATAACAAATGATTGACAAAAGCCGTGTCACAGTATTTCCAGTACAATATGTGGTACTTGCATTGCACATTTATTTTTTTGGTTGTACACATCTTTAGTAAAAGGACAAAAAAAACATCCATTTTCACAAAGTGAATGCAAGAAAAAGTTATGCACAGTCTCTAGAGTCATGAAAAACCTACAAGCTGAAGTTTTGACTTGTGCAAGACACGCAGGTAAACATTTTAGATAGAAATGTCTATGCTCTACATCTTGTTGCTTTTACAGATGTAAAACTACCTTTAAATGTGTTCAAATCGCAGGTGCAAAATCTGAAAATAAACGAAACTGTAATCACATTCTGTTAACGTAAACAATACAACAAACGTTTCAGCACATGTGGGGATTCAGTGGTGTACTTGAGCCTAGTGTATTCTACAAGACAGAAGCTTGTTGACCTTTCCCCTAAACCACTGTCAAATTAAAACGTGCCACATTAAACTGCCCCTTAAAGGTGCAGTGTGTAGTATTTATGAGGATCTATTGACGGAAAGGCAATATAATATCCATAACTATATTTTCAGTGGCGTATAAAGACCTTACATAATGTACCATTATGTTTTTATTACCTTAGAATGAGCCATTTCTATCTACATACACGCGGGTCCCCTTACAGTTAAATCGCCATTTTGTGCCGCCATGTTTCTACAGTAGCCCTAAACAGACAAACTTCTCTACAGAGCGCTAGTCACTCGCTGCTCTCTCCAACAATGACATTTTTGTCCTGTGTTGGCCACCGAAAGGGAGAGGTGAGCGGTGGGCGATTACAATTCACAACCTCACAGCTAAATGCCGCTAAATTTTACGCACTGCACCTTTAAGTTGTTCGGGCAAGCAAGAAATCTACAGTTAACAATAGCCAATGAGGAATTGAGGACCCAGAGGAATTGCCAGCTACTCATAATATTTTTGGTTCCATTTGGTGCAAATTCTCATATAGCTATTAGCATGTGTTTGTTAGAGATACGATTGTGGAGAATGTTTGTGTAATTGATGCACCAAAGGCCTCGATCATTTATAAAATGTTGAGTAGAAACCGTCCTGATGACCTGATTTCTCCAGTGTGTGTACGTGTGACATGTCTTCCAGATCTTCACATATGTGTTTCAGATCTCTTCCAGATGTGAAATCTTTAAACCGCACATGATCTTGAAATTGTGCGCAGCTGAATGGTTACAGATCTCTGCCTTGTAAACGGCGCCTAATTAATGTCATTAACAAAGGGTCGCCAGTTAACATCCAAATCCTTTTTATGAGAACGGCGAGCGGCAAGAATTGCTTAGATTTCCAAATACCCCCAATACTCCGAAGACTGTTTTTATAAATATGAACATTGGCATGGATTTTAGCGTACATGCTCTCTTAAAGGGGCTTTCGCACCGGAGGAACCTTTTCTAGTTTCTAGATCTATTGGTGGAAGTACCCGGATTTTGGCATGTTCGCAGCGCAAGAACTAGGAACAATTTTAGTTCTAGGAACTCCTTTTGGGGGAACTAAATTAGCTTCTGCTTCAGAGTAGGGTCTAACCCAGCACAATAGGAACTACCAACGATGCAAGTCTACGCTGAATGGCTGAACATACGCTGAACACCAGCACCTGCCATTTAAAAAAAAAGTTGTCTATACACAGATTACAGCCTATATATTTACTCCACTAACTAACTCTACAAATATGGAGTTACAGATGGACCTCCCAACCTTTATGCTAAAGAGAAAATCCAATGCGACTTTGGTGGGGACCAAATGAAACATGATTATGTATTTCTGCTAAGCTAGCGACATTGGACATCAACCCCACGGCAAACGCTAATACTTTTTCATATACTGTCTACTCTTTGTATAACAGTTCTATCTAATAACGTGTTAGACAGGACTGGTAAACAGATAAACTAATGAAGGTGAAGAATGTGAGAGCTATGTGCTCAGACCAGTGTTGCCAGGTTTTCACAAAAAAAACCCACCCAATTGCTACTCAACTGGTTCCCCTGCTAAAATTCGCATTACTGGGGCTAAATATCACATTATCGGGGCTGCATGAAAAACACCCCGTGGCAACAGTGTTAAAGTAGCAACACTGGCTCAGACTCAAAGTGTCAGCGCCGTCAAAATAAATCACAACAACAAGTGCGGCTTATGTCACTTCAGAGTTCCAACTACCAGTGCGAATGCAACCAGGAAAATGTTCCTAGGGGAACTTTTAGTTCTTGGGGTAGTTTAGTTCCTGGTGGCTAGTTCCTAGCTGGTGCGAAAACCCCTTAAGTTTAAATATGTGGTACGCACGTTTTATAAATGAGGACCCATGTACGCACTATAACAGACAACAACAGTCTTGAAGATTTGAAATGCATGCAATGCAACAAGCCTCTGTCTTGTAGCGTGCCCAAGATGTATATGCTTGTGATTTGGACTTGAGGTAACATGGCCTTCCCTCACGCAATTTCAATGAAATCCAAAAGACCGAATTTGGTTCAGAAGCACAAGCATCTCCTTTGAGGTTGTAGTGCGACCTTGTTGTACCCTTTTCCTGAGCCTGCACTGGTGCGCGCTACTACTCGATAGTCTATGTGGCGTCACCAAAGTGTGGACTCAAAGAAAGACAGCATGGACTGAGGGTAGCATTTGAGACAAGACTATAACATTTGGGGTCAAGGTCAATGACCCAAGGCTCGTGTTAGGGATCATGTACCTTGTTCCCAAGACATGAAAAATGATGCTCGCGTTATGAAATACTTCCACCTTTAGCATTCAGTCATGTGCCACTTGAACTTTCTAATAAATATTTAGCATGCTTTGCCCAACCCAAATTCTCATGCTGAGTTTAAAATCTTGTGTACAGTCTCTTGAGAGCCATGTTGGGATCGGAGTCCCAGCTTGGATGTGGAGACGAGGGAGGGGATGAGTCTTTGCCTGCTGTTGTACTGACAGCGACCACTGCAAACCGCAAGGTTTCAATTACCATCATGTGACATGCAAGAGGCAGACACAAGACTGTTTTTTAAGGCAAGGGATGGTGCAGCTTACTATATCTGATACTGAAATAGCCTCCCACCAGGTGCAACATTACACATATTCTCCGGTTACATTAACCAAAACACAGCTGATAAGGTGACCACACATGCAGAGGCAACACATTTTATAGGAAACGCAGAAAAAGTGCAGATTCATCTCTCTTCTTGTCGCTCATTTTGTATGTCCTCAGAAATAAAAAAAAAACATATACAGCAGAACGTCTTGTCTCTGTGCAAGGCGATGTCTCTTTACATGTAAACATTCAGAAGTTGAGAGCTCAAACGTAGCAGCAGTCATTCAGAGAACTTCTGCTGTCACGCAGTTGTGTGCTTTTCCCCGTCTCTAAGCTGCAGAAGTAGATGATAATTAAAAAAAAGGGGTGTTAGAGTTCACACATGCACCATTTTTATCTAATCAGTTTACAATTCTGTGTGAAATACACAGGCATGCGTTATTGCTGTCAAACAGCTAAGAGAACAATTCGAGAAAAGGTAGCTGCAATACTACTGGCAAGTAACATGAAATCCAATCAACCTATTATATTACCAAATACGTACATTTCTGGACATTTTCAAGCAAGTCCAACCTTTATAGACTCAACAGGTAGCAGTTGATAGTTTCGCCACTTTCAAGGACTCACCATTTTCCTTTGGTTACTCAGGCAGAAGGTGCAGATGGGTCGTACTGGTGGGGTTTTGAGGTTGCTTTGTAAGATGTTTTGATATTTCAGACACGGTTGCCCATCCCTGCAGTCCTCACCTAGCAGAAGCACGTTGGCCAGGTGTGAAATGTAGCTCGATGCCAATCGCAGTGTCTCGATTTTCGACAACTTCCTATCGGCCGGCTCCGTGGGGATCAGGGTGCGTAGAGCCGTGAAGGCGGTGTTGACGCTGTGTGTACGGTCTCGCTCCCGAGCGTTAGCTGCCTGCCGTTGTTTACTCACCCCTGAGAGTCTACGGCCCCCTCTGTGTCTCCCTGCCTCCCTGTGGCCCCGTGCAGGGCTCCCTGCTCCGGTGGATTTCTCCGAACTGTCGCTGCCACTGTCAAGTTCATCAGGGTCGGAGGGCAAGCTCTGGGTATCGTGTGCAGGATGTGCATGAGTTAGCCCTTGCTCGCCTGCGGTGGACTTCATGGCGTACACAGACAGACTATTTGTTGTGGGTAGTCCATGGTGTAGATGCTGGCTGCCCATGGTGCTTTAAGCTGAGTGAAAATAGCAGCCGGGGGGCAGCTGCGTCTGATCCGGTGTCCAGAGATCTTCATGGCCCCGTGGCACTTCAGCATGCCATTTCTTGAATGACTGATCCCTTTCTGGATTTGTCCGCCACCATGTGGCTGTGGAAAAGGATGGACAGGTGGAGCTGAGGGGCACCTGTCATGGCCCAAAGAAGGAGGACGTTTGAAGATATATAAATAAATGCACGCGCTAACACACATACAGGGATTTGGGTGTTTGTCACACCTTTGGGCTGCAATATTTGGGTACCTGGTCCTCTGGATGACTTTGTGCAGGTCAACAGGAAGTCAGGATCTGCTATACTTTCCCTTAGAAGACCCACCTCTGTTTTGTCCCTTCATTCTAGTCCATTCATCTCTCCCTCCTGATATTGTTTGCTTAACATTTCATGTTCTCTATGGCTTACAAATGTCTTTGCATACTATATATGCAACAGCTTAGCAACCTTGTTGTTTGACCCAGTGCTAAATTTAGCTCAGAAACATTTACAGACAGAGACTGTTGTCGTTGCCTGTAAAATTCGTATCACATGTGCTGTGGGTCACATCAGGTCCAAAAGGAGAGACACAGTTGGGTTTTTACTGCACGTAGGGGGCAGTGTTTCAAATCTGACAGAATGTAATTCAGAACACCTGTTTGACATGCTAGCAATAGCTGTTTCCATCCAATGTTGCATAAGAATATCGCATAAAACATTTCCGAATTAAGCACTCCAGTGATCCGAAGAGAAAACATTTTATGCGTTTTGGCTGTTCATTTACACATCAAACTTCAAACATCATGAAATATACCGCGTTTTTAGTCATTTTCGCAGATCCATGTGTACAAGGATCGTTTTGACAAAGTTGCCGTCTGTACACAAAAATTTTTAGTACACTGTTGTCATGTAAATGTACCCTAAAAGTCTCTTTACCAGTAGCCTCAGTTTCTGCTAGCATGTAGATCACAGAATTAGCACTGTATAAGGGTGCTCTTTCTTGTATGCTGTCATCCTATTTCTCTTTAATGCCCTGTCTGACTGAACAGTCCAGGTGTGTCCCTGTCTCTCGCAAGCACGTTCTGTGTTCCATCTTTAGAGGCAGTAAAAATATCAGTTAGTGTTCACCATAACTATATTGCACTGCTTATTTTTTTCTATGCTAGTTGCTAGTTTTTGGTTTATTACATTTAGTTACACTGATCATTTTTATCATTAGCCATATTCAATGTTTTTTTTCAGTTGTTCCTGTCCTGCAGAGTTCAGCTTCAACTTACCTCAACACACCTGCCAGGAAGTTTTTAGTATGCCCAGTAAGACCATAATTAGCTGGTTCAGGCGTGTTTAATTGGGGTTGGAGCTAAACTCTGCAGGACAGTGGGCCTTCAGGAGCAGAATTGGACACTAGGCTCATATTTTGATGTAATCACCACTAGATGTCAGTAGCACACCACTTGAGATTTGTTATTCCAGTTTAAGGCAAGAAGCACAAGTAGTGTGTACATGTTAGTTTAAGAATTGACAAGAATATAAGTGAACTAATAGGGCATGAGAACCAAAATAAATTCTAGTGTGCTGTTGCCATAGAGATTTAAAGTTCTAGTATGAAAATTGTTTCATGAACAGTCAAATCTTAATGTATGGAATGTGTCAGGGCTTCATTTAAACCTAAATTCTCATTGACTTCCATTTGCTAAGTTTGTCCAAATGAGTTTACTGTTAAATCTTTACTCTTATCCATTCACATGACAACTCTTTACTAATTTGTTTGACCCTTTAAGCTCTTCTTTCAGAGCTAAATTACAACATTCTCCCAAAGTCCATGCGCGCATGCTAACGCAATACGTATGCTGCATCCTCAATGAGCCGCCCGTGGCCCAAACATACGCTCCGACTGGTTTGTTGTTTATCCTGACAGCATCGCCTCTAATCTAAGAGTGTCTGTTGGGATGCAAAACAAAGACACGCTATTATAATCCTCTGAGAGTTTGCTTGGCACTTAAATTTGCAGGTGAAAGTTCCTGGTAAGTTGCAGTCAGGCATTGGCTTATTGCAATGGTTTCCTGGATATGTGGAAGCAAGCAGAGCATGAAACAATTCATAGTTTCATTGAACGGTTTTGCAGCTCTAAGTTTACATAGACAATATGACATAGTTTACACTCCAGTTCCAGTTGAGCGAAGGTGAGTGCCAATTAGCATTTTAAAGGCCTAATTTCCCGTGGAGCAAGATTATAAAGCTCTGTGCACACCTTTTAAGCACCTGTTTTAAAACTCTATAGGAAAGAGTGTGATTAGATTTCCAAATTAGAACTCTTTCAAAGCCCCAACAAAAACTGCACAGTCTCTGGCAGTTTTCTCTCTGTGGTTTTGGAGTGCTCTTAAATACAGGTCATCGTACAAAAGGACACCCCGTCCACCTACACAAATTCACACACTTTAAAAGTAACTAATCTATTTTGAAACCATGCCATAAAACATAATCCAAGTGCTAAGGGCAATTGCAAATCATAGCTGTGAGTTGCTGGTCTACTGCACAGAAGCACCAAGAGACCATTAGCATCTTGTTATGCAGTACATTTTCATGTCCTCAGTATGTATATTAATGTATGTAAATTCACACTTTTTAAAAATGTAAACCTCCCAATTAAGTGAAAAAATAGGGTTTGAGTGGATATTGCCCTTTTTACTAGTTGTGCTAATTAGTTGTGCTATGCTAACTTTGTTTTCAGATAAAAAGCTGTTCTTATTCCCCAATAACGCTTTCCATCATGTTAGCCTTTTGCAAAATCCAGACGGCTACCAAACGGAAATAGCATCAGATCATATCTTCCATATTGTGACGTACATCTGAGTCAAGGTGACCAGATTTCTGAAATGGAAACCAGGGACATTTCCTATTTGAGTGGTCAAAATATCACAAAAAATCTCATTTGTTATTATTTATTAATTAAAAACGGGACAATATATTTTTGAATGTTTTTTTTTGTCGTTGTTGTGGGCTGCCTATATTAATATTATTAACATTAATAATTATGATATAGTTTGATTTATTACGATTTTTGGTCTGGTTAATAGTAACCATTGTAAATCACAAGCCGTTCAAAATAACATGACTTAACAAAAACACATTACAAAAATAAAACAAATATGATATGATGAATAAAACTATAACAAATATAATTGTATTTAATACTTTCATTTTCACAAGTTTATACTATAAATTACTTTTTTTACTTCAAATGTTTTGTTACGTTTGTGCTTGAAAATAACTTGTATCTTTAATTGGCCTTGTTATTTTGCATTTAGGCTTATTTTAAGCATTTGTTAAGTAAGGATAATGTACACCCAGCTGGTTGTTATCGCAGAATAAACCCGACAGAGTGATCAGGTCTTGCGTCACTCTGAAGGGGTTTATTCTGCGATAACAACCGGCTGGGTGTACATTATCCTGCTTATTACACTGCTACTTTTCTCAAGTAAATTAGACACGAAATATTGTCTTGAGTTTAAATATTTTATTAGCTCTTATGCAAAGCTTCTGCGAAAAACAGTTCCAAACTGCTTTAAGCCTTTATCTATTGCTGAAAAGATTTGTTTTTACCATATATGTTGAAATTAATGCTGAAAGGGTTAGTTCACCCAAAAATGAAAACTAGCCCATGATTTCCTCACCCTCAAGTCATCCTAGGTGTACATAACATTCTTCTTTCAGACTAATAAAATCGGAGTTATATTTAAAAAGTCCTGGCTAATCCAAGCTTTATAATGGCAGTAGTTGTAGCTCTGTTTTTGAAGTCCAAAAAAAAAATTAAAAATGCAGCTGTCCATCAAATAAAATGTTCCACACGGCTCCGGGGGGTTAATAAAGGCCTTCTGAAGTGAATCGAGGGGTTTGTGTAAGAAAGATATATTTTTATCTTTATTTAAAACTTTATAAAGTAAAGTTTCGGCCGCCTTCCGTATTCAATTTATGGGAAAAGTGTTGAAAGTGCCTCTGCAGTTCAAAAGGCTTACTCTACCAGATACGCTCGTCAGACGTAGCGTAAGCATCTTGAACTGCAAGAAGGCACTTTCAACACTTTTTCCATGGAAGACAATCGGCCGAAACTTTACTTTTTTATAGAACTCCAATTTTATTAATCTGAAAGAAGAATGTCATATACACCTAGGATGACTTGAGGGAGAGTAAATCATGGGCTAATTTACATTTTTGGGTGAACTCCTTGAAGTCTTCTTCCATTGTAACCCGTGGTGGTTAAGTGTTTTTCAGTCATAAGATGGCACCAGACAGTCAACGACAGCGGAGTGACACATTAAGCATATAAGTAGTACCGGTCAAGATAACTCGTAGTACCCGGATGAGCGGTGTGTTATTCACTTTGGCGGTTGTTATCTGGGGATAACATACCGCTGGAATGCGCGATTGACCAACTAGAATCAAGTATTCCACAGATCCGTGTTTATACACATTAAGTATGTTTATTCTGCACATGTATTTGTTGCACATGTAAGTTTTTTATAGTTCAGATGTGTGGTAATCACTGCGTTGTGACTGCGGAACTTCTGGGGACAAAACAATCCCGCAACCTGTCGAGGCTATAAAGCACATGCAAACAGTATTACTTTAAATTATCATGAATAGTTAGTATGTTACTACCTTGAAAACGATAATGATGTTTCTTTTGATATTTGACTCGATCTGCTCTAGGTTACGTTCTTCATGAAGTAGTAGTGGCGCGCGCCACCAAGTAGAGTCAGCGTATCTCACAGTGCCATCTACTGGTGAAATAATCACTACACGATTGCTCCTATAAAAAGCAAGCTGCTGTATGTTGGTTGGCGGGTTTTTTTTGCGATGTATCTGCGGGTTGTTTTAAACAAGCTGTTAAATAGGGACAGCTCCAGTTGGGGTCAGAACACCAAAAACTGGGATTGTCCCCAGAAAATGGGGACGTCTGGTCACCCTAATCTGAGTGAAATGTAAAACTGTGGGATGGGACTTGGTTCTGTGCATCAGTTGTTGATTGGATGAAGGCGAAACTGAATTTGAGCTTGCAGTTGAATGTAAGAAAGGGCCGTGGTTTAAGCGGACTAATGCTGCCTTCATGTGCTATCGGAAATTTCATAAGTACACAAGACAATCTAGCTATTTTGGGGAAATAAATAATAAATAATACCTGTCACAGCAGTAGTTCTCCCCGCCAACATGTTTAAAGTTTATGGCACGCCCATCTTGAGAATTTGGGTATCAAAATTATTTCCGAACTTCACAACATCAGAGGACATTCATGTGCAATTTTTACCTAGGAAACTCGTATTTACGATAATTCAGAGAGCACGTGAAGGCAGCATAAATAATTGGAAAGTCCAACATACGTCAACAGCAGTGTTGACAGGTCCACGGTTTGCCTGGAACTGGGCTACTTTTACACTGTACCAGCCATGGGTAGTGTTTGAAGTTTGCAGGTTGAAGCGATAGATCCTTCGGAATGCGATTGGGCTAGTTTTGGCCGTGACTGGGCGAGTTTTGATTAGCAATTGGGTGGATTTTGTTGTGCAGACTTGGCAACCCTAGTCACCAGAGAGAATTCTAGAAATTCACTGGAAGATTGAGTTATGACATTTTAATTAAATTGAGGTTAAAAAAAATGAAACATGTACATAGATGAATCATTCACAATAAGATTGCAATTAGAAAATAAATCCATGCCGACTTTAACGACATCATCCTCTGGGAATTGGCATAATTTTGGAGGGAAAAACAATGTACATCAGACAATATTGACGAAGGATTTAATGAATTCTGTGATGTTTTATGGTTTTAATTTAGTTTGAGTCACTCTAAAGTTATAGAGTTCAAAACCAACTGTGTAACAGAAACAACCCATTAAACAGAACAAAAGACTGAGAGAGAGAGTGGAAGAGACAGTGAGAGACCATATAATAAGGTAAAGAAACATGTGACAGGCCAACCCAGATGAGAGACACACTTCATGCTTTCATTTCTCCTGCTCGGCAGGAGAACCATATGAGGGTCACTCTAGTGCCCTTGCTGACCATTAAAGGCAACTAATTGGAGCCCAGGGACAGACAGCTCCGAGAGCTACAGAAACCTCTCAAAGAGTTCCCCTAAGAAGATCTCTACAGGGGAAAAAAAAAAAGAAAGTAAATACTACTGCAGTTTTGGACCACACTCCACCAGATACCTTCTTGCTACTCAAACTCAGGGAAGAGAAGGAAAAAGGAAAAGTCTGAGGTGATAGGGTTTCTGGGAGATATGATTTACTCTTGAGTTATGCTTGAGAGATTTGATCTGTGGCCAGAAAACTGCTTTCATTTCTTCTCAGCGTTTCCCTTTTCTCCTCTAATCTCTCTGCACGTTGGTCTTCAGAGACCACATGGACTATAGCATTTCAGTTTTAGCAGATAAACTTGTACCTACATCAACATCAACAGCATCTTAAATCTCTATAGACTAGCATAGTCATATTTAGCCACCTCATTTGATAAAGCCACGGTGATAAAGACCTTTACATGAAGCAGACAGCTCTTTTATCAGCCTTGCATTGATGAGCGGCGTACCGTACATAGCTCGCTAAATGAATATGCCTTGCCAAGCGGATAAATAAATGTATGGTCACGTAACTAATTTAACTTGTTAGATAAGCTAATCAAACAACATTTACATTTATTCATTTAGCAGACACCTTTATCCAAATTGACTTGAGGAAAACAATACAATTGTTTAGATTAGCTTAATGCTTGTGCTAATCTGCGATCTAAGATAGCACATTTAGCTTCAAGGTAACATGTCTTCATGCATTTTAAGTTCTCTGTCATTCCTTACCATTTTCTTGTTCTTCCAAGCAACATTGAGGCTGCTTTTACTGCAATCTGCAACTGCTTTGAGTCGTAATGCTGCTAGCTCCCGCTAATCAGTCAAGTCCGTAGAAAACAGTCTTGGCACAACTCAGTAAAATATCTCACCTCGTGGTTCAAGTCATGTTCAAACAATAGATCAATAATCCTTCAATATGACCTCTAGACATGTAAAATGCGAATGGAGAGAGTATTTAGCATCAACTGGACAAACCCCAACAGGTTTAATTATAACACATGATGTGAGAATCACAGCTTGATAAAAAGATGTTAGAAAGCTGTCAACATCCTCCTCACCATAATTAACACATCTCAGCGTGCTAAATAACAACACTGACGGAGGTTAGAAAGCAAATATACGGCTTAATCTTCCTCTGTGACCCCATACGCGTAAAGAGACCTTGAGACACATATATGATTATTAAAGCAATAATGAGAAGCAGTGCGTTCTGCAATACAAAGTGAAGCTGATTACCTAAAACCCCCTTGTCTATTGTTAAATCACTGTAATGTACAGCCTCTCGTGTCATATTTCAATTAATAAATGCCTGCAAGGGGAGTATCATAAAAGACACCATGCAGTTTTTAATAATTAATAATAATAAGTAATAAAGCACATTAGCCTAATTATTTACTATTCATTTTCTAAGAATGAACCAGAGAACCACAGTTCAATGGCTGCTCTTAAAACATATGTGTACTGAGATTATAATTACGTGCATGATTTATGCACATGACTGATTAATGGCAAATTAGATACATTACCCAGAGGATATTTAGAAGATTGAAGACTTTATAGCTATAAGTTCCTCTCTCAAGGTCATATTATAATTTAATTTACAATATCTAAAGAACAGAGCAATCTGTTGAACTTTAACTGGAAAAAATAATAATCATTTTATTAGGGCAAGACTGTAAGTTTATTCAGCTCATGGAGAAATGGAGGCCAAAATCAAAAACAAAACAAGAAATCTTCATTAATAAGGTAATTATTACTAAATAATTATTTTAACATTATTACTTATTTGTTAGTATTTGCAGTGGGTGTTTACAACTCTCATTTGTAAAATATAAATAGCCTAACATAATTTAAGAAATATGTTTTTTCCCTTGATTATTTTGGGGTGAAATATGACCCAATCATGTTTTGGTAGTTAGAAATATTCACATACAGACGAACAAGTCAAACTATGACAATCCAACTCCGCCAGAGTTTTTCATCTCGAAGATATTCATGTAGCAGGCGATGCAAGATATGGACATGATACTTTTTTTGCTCCACAGTTTAGCTCCATAACCACTAAGATCAGAGCAAAAGTAACAAACTTAGTGCATATGCTTCTTTCGCACGCGGTCAAATTAATATTTTAACTCACGCACGCGCGCTTCACTCCGTCTGCGCGGCCGTTTGTCAGTAATTGACAGGCTTTGATGGAGTCTAAAGTATTACGATTAAAATCCAGGTTCCCGTTTTTCCCATAATCCTCGTGTTCCTATTCCCACTCTGTAGAAGTTCACACCACCTGTGGCGGTAAGTCTGACAGTGAGATGATGAAATTCTTTGTCATGCCGTCTTAGCGGGAGGTACGAGACAGGGAGGTACACCTCTCTCACACACACACACACTGTCACACACATGGGCGGACACATTTGTAAGGTGCTTAAAGTTGTGAACTTGTTGCATTATCTTAACGTGCAGGGATTTTCAATGTCTGATTGAAGAGTTATCTGAAAATCCTCTATGACTTTCCGTAATACTTCGTAAAAGTAGAAAGCCCTGCAGGATGACAGACCTTAAAGTCCCCATGAAATCAAAATGGAAGTTTTTAGTATGAATACGTTAGCCTTACTGTTATCTAGTGTTCTCTCATTTTCGCCAATATGTACTGTATAAGTGATTTTGATGACACCACTCTTTAGTTTCTCATCAGATTTTCTGTCCAATCAAATGCTCTCTAGAATCTAAAGGCCAGAAAGAATAAAGTCATACATGGATGGATAGCTTGAGGGTGAGTAAATCATGGGGTCATTTCATTTTAAAGTTAACTAATCCTTTAAAGGGACCATGACCAAAAATTCTGGCATCATTTACTCTAACAGACCTTATAGGTTAAATGCCATAATGCATTTCACATGGCTTAAAACAAATAGTCTTTACAATGGCATGTGCTGTATATCTGAATGTCATTAGATAACTGTACTTTGGTCCCTCGCCGCCTTTCATTCCTGTCAGAAATGTAATATGGCGCTACCCTGAATATGATTCTCTATAATACTGATCAATATTTTCCATGCAATTCACCCTTCGCCTCGAGTTTGATTGACAGGCGATCGGACCAATCACATCGCCAAATCAGCCGTTTCGTCCAACAAAGCAGTCAGGAGAGTTAGTAGATTAACGTTGGTTGACTGACGTCTTTCTGCGTTGAAACATCATTTCTTTTAGCGTTCATTCATGTTAATTTGATGCTTATCAATAAACTAGAAAGAAGAGATGATTGGATGAGGCGCTACAGCGATCACGACACATTACAAAGCTACAGAGCCCCTAAAGGGACATGGTGGTGTAACAACAAAAAAAAAAAAGAAAGAAATGGAGCTAGAGACTTTGGATCTAAATAAAGTTCAGGGTAAAAATGTCCCCCTCAGAGAGTTCAGGAACTTTTGGGGGTGGGACTTGGGCACTGAACATGCTGATTGGTTGAGTTCACCCAGTATTTTGATTGGTTGAGTTCACGCAGCATTTTATTTCAACCACCATTTTTAAAAGTCTGTTACTGTGCGTGCAGTAAGAGTTGTTTGCTATTCGAATCAACAATTGAGTTTAAATAACATGACGTGGATGACGAGGTTCAGGCTTTATTATGTTTATTTATATATATATATATATATATATATATATATATATATATATATATATATATATATATATATATATATAAAATGATAATGGACGAAAACCAGCGGGAACTGGAAAGGCACGCGCAGTCCTACATCACCTTACTAATTTGCGGCAGGGCCGTAACCACCATAGACATTGAGGGGGACAAGTCCCCCCCAATAATTAGAAATGGCTAAATTGTCCCCCTAATATCTGAAATTCTTGCACTGCTCTCCTGCAGTCCATTACACAGTGCTCTGTATGTTCAGATGACAAAAAGGTTTAAAAGTTGCATTTTTAGTCTGGTCTGCCTCAGTCTAACGGCGCTCGTCAATGTCAAAATGATTGAGATGACCAATCAAATCAAAGTAGGCGGGGTTAGAATCTATCGCTTAACGCCGTTGCGGAGACTCTATTTTTCAGTGAAATCACAAAACAAACCGCATACAGAAGTGTCCATGCTTTTAATATACAATCATTGAACATCTTTGATTTTAATGAAGAAAAAAAACTATATGAGGGCGGATTAGAACCTGTAACCTTCGACATGGTTTACAAAATTTTGACCACTAGGGAATTTGGATGTTAACAGCGGATCTATGCATTTATTCACTAATGTGACGAATCTCTAACAATATACTTGATGCAAATTAGTGCAAATATTATTTGCAAATAGTCCCAAAATGATTATTTGCCAACTAGAATTAAACCTAGAACTTGGTTCACTGTTCTGTTTCTTTATGCTTTATAAAAATAAAAAAAATGTGCGGTACTTTAGACCGTGATGGAAAAACAGACTGCAACAGGTTTAGGGAAAAAAGTTTCTAGATCAAATTGTTCCGGGTAATTTTGGTGGAAACGGGGCATATATTTGAGATATCCCATCTCAAATTCCACCACCATGTCCCTTTAGGGGCTCCGTACAAAGCTGATTTTTTTTTTTTTGCATCATTACTTCAGTCTTCAGTGTCACATGATCCTTCAGAAATCATTCTAAAATGCTGGTTTGCAGCTAAAAAAACATTTCTTATGTTGAAAACAGTTGTTTTCAAAAGAACAGCATTTATATGAAATATAAATAGTCTTTTGTAACATTATGCGTGTTTTACTGTAACTTTTGAGCAATTTAATGCATCCTTGCTGAATAAAGTCTTCCAAAAATACACCAAACTTTTGAATGATAGTCAGTGCATGTACTGCATACAGGTGCTGGTCATATAATTAGAATATCATCAAAAGTTGATTTATTTCACTAATTCCGTTCAAAAAGTGAAACTTGTATATTATATTCATTCATTACACACAGACTGATATATTTCAAATGTTTATTTCTTTTAATTTTGATGATTATAACTGATAACTAAGGAAAATCCCAAATTCAGTATCTCAGAAAATTAGAATATTGTGAAAAGGTTGAATATTGAAGACACCTGGTGCCACACTCTAATCAGCTGATGAACTCAAAACACCTGCAAAGGCCTTTAAATGGGCTCTCAGTCTAGTTCTGTAGGCTACACAATCATGGGGAAGACTGCTGACTGGACAGTTGTCCAAAAGATGACCATTGACCCCTTACACAAGGAGGGTAAGACACAAAAGGTCATTGCAAAAGAGGCTGGCTCTTCAGAGAGCTCTGTGTCCAAGCACATTAATAGAGAGGTGAAGGGAAGGAAAAGATGTGGTAGAAAAAAGTGTACAAGCAATAGGGATAACCGCACCCTGGAGAGGATTGTGAAACAAAACCCATTCAAAAATGTGGGGGAGATTCACAAAGAGTGGACTGCAGCTGGAGTCAGTGCTTCAAGAACCACTACACACAGACGTATGCAAGACATGGGTTTCAGCTGTCGCATTCCTTGTGTCAAGCCACTCTTGAACAACAGACAGCGTCATAAGCGTCTCGCCTGGGCTAAAGACAAAAAGGACTGGACTGCTGCTGAGTGCTCCAAAGTTATGTTCTCTGATGAAAGTCAATTTTGGGGGTCCCAGAGTCTGGAGGAAGAGAGGAGAGGCACTCAATCCACGTTGCTTGAGGTCCAGTGTAAAGTTTCCACAGTCAGTGATGGTATGGGGTGCCATGTCATCTGCTGGTGTTGGTCCACTGTGTTTTCTGAGGTCCAAGGTCAACGTAGCCGTATACCAGGAAGTTTTAGAGCACTTCATGCTTCCTGTTGCCGGCCTGTTGGGGTATTGTGAAGAGGAAGATGCGATATGCCACACCCAACAACGCAGAAGAGCTGAAGGCCACTATCAGAGCAACCTGGGCTCTCATAACACCTGAGCAGTGCCACAGACTGACCGACTCCATGCTACGCCGCATTGCTGCAGTAATTCAGGCAACAGGAGCCCCAACTAAGTATTGAGTGCTGTACATGCTCATACTTTTCATGTTCATACTTTTCAGCTGGCCAATATTTCTAAAAATCCTTTCTTTGTATTGGTCTTAAGTAATATTCTAATTTTCTGAGATACTGAATTTGTGATTTTCCTTAGTTGTCAGTTATAATCATCAAAATTAAAATAAATAAACATTTGAAATATATCAGTCTGTGTGTAATGAATGAATAGAATAAAAAGTTTCACTTTTTGAATGGAATTAGTGAAATAAATCAACTTTTTGATGATATTCTAATTATATGACCAGCACCTGTATGTACATATATAATTATTCATAATAAATCAAACACTAATTGGCTTCCTTGTAACCCTTTATACCACAGTTTATTGTCCTCTGCGTTAAACAACTGCGAGTTGTTTAATGTTTACCGTCCTTTTCTCTATTTTTGCGCACCTCAGGTAATCGTATACAAACAGCTGGATTATTAGCTATGCATGAGAGGAACTATCTGCGTCTGACTCATTAATGGCCGCCATCAACGGCCATTAATTAGTTCAGATGCTTGTTTGTGTTGTCACTGAGATGTCTGTTTGTATTTGCCAAGCGTTCTGCGGTAAAACTGCAGCCACTGCACGCTCCGCCAGGCGTGACACAAACAGCATGTTTACGTGTTTTTTTTAACATTCCAGTCACATTAAAGGGGACGTCCTCGGAGAAATAGAGTGCAACTGAGTTTCAGGCCACGTAGTCGGAGGAAGGATGGCAGAGGATGCTAAATTGTCCGTGCCTTGGCTTGAATAACAAGAGAGATCGTTTTTCTGTCAAACTGAACTTTAAACTGAAATGCATTAAAAAAAACCTTCTGGCCAAAGAAATCAAAGGTCATTTAGAGGTGAAGTGTGTCATTTCTGCAACAGAATTGCACAAATGTGAGTGGATGTTAGAATGAAGCCCCAAAAAATGTTTCGTAAAATACACTCATTTATTTTCGGAATCTATTTTCACAAATATAGTAACGTTTGAAAAGCGTGAAAAAAACCCCATTATATTATACCTTATACATAAATTAATATTTTCAGATATGATATTTACAAATTGAAACAGATATTGTAACCCTGTCAGGTTAATAAGTAGTAAAATATGGGCCCAGTGTCCTCAGTGCAGCAATGACACCTCATGTCATTTCCTCATCCTCTCTGGACAGGAAGCTGTAAAAGACATGACGGCATATTATATATACATACACTCTTAAAATAAAGGTTATCTATTGGCATTAATGTTCCATGAAGAACTTTTATCATCCATGGAGCCTTTCCACTGCACAAAAGGTTATTTAAAGTGTAAAAAAGGTTTATTAAATTATTAAACTGTCCTTCACACTAAGACAAAAACAACAACAAAAAACCCCTTTGGAACCTCTATTTTTAAGAGTATATGCATGTTTTTCTAAAGAAAAAAAAGCATTTATTTATTAATAATTACCTTTCTAGAGCAAAGAGTTCCCATGTAGCCACTTCTGCAAGCGCACACGTTTGGTCGGACACATCGGCTTCCGTACAAACACCTCTGTTCACAGATTGCTGTAAAAAAGAATGGCATTATTAACAGATAATCAAGTTATTTTTTAGATCATAGATACATTTTTGGATTCATAAAATATATTTTTTTAGAGTTAGTATAGATATAGACATTGATGGAATGTGCTAATTGAAGGTTGAAGGTTGAAGGTTGAAGTTTATTCGTCATTACACATGTACAAGTACAGTATAACGAAATGAAGTTTGGAGCAAGCCTCCGGGCCGCAGCCGATTATTCAGGCGCCGCCCTACGCTCTCCAGAAATACAAGAATGCAATTTAGCAAGCATTACATAGCAAACACACAAAACATAAACATAAACATAAACATGACACAGTACACGTGGTCACGTGATGGGATTTTTTGTATGGAGTGGGAGAGGAGATAGATAAACAGGCAGACGGTTGGAGGGGGTGGGATCGGGTAGGTTGTGTATGGTGCAGTGAGTCTGAGATTGTGTTGTGTGAGAATGTTAGCCATAACTTCAGATGTTTTTGAGTTCAGTTCTATGGTTTGTCCTTGAAGGGAGATAAGGCAGTGCACAGGGGCAGACAAAGCTGTCAGGCTGAAATCCCAACCGAGAGATAGGGACCAAGTGAGGTTCGTTGGGCTAGTTGATTAGGTCAGGCAAATACAATTTATTATTTTTTTAATCCATTTGATGATCTTGGTAATTTGTCGGATCATAATCAATCAATCAGATCTGGTCCTCAGCATTCGCGTCCGGTCTGTGCAGTTTCCCTAGACATTACGCCCAGCCTCATGGCCAGACCGGTTACAGTCCGTAAAGTTCACCGATCTGACCCCGATAGAGCCCACTCTACCCTGCGTATCCCGCAGTCCGGACTGCGTTATTACGGTTCAGTTCCTCAATTCCTATCACTTTCTGATCTAATTCCTTCAGACGGTCACACACAACCCGAAGCATTCTTTAATTTCACACAGACAGCGGCTGGGTGAATTTGCTTGCAGCTGTTTTACCAATCTTCCGATAGGTCAGGGCAATCCCAAAGCCAAAGAATAGGAACCCCGCCATCAATAATCCAATCATGTATAAATCTTCCGCATCCTCCACGGACAGAGCCTCCAGGCACAGGACTTGCCAGTTGTTCCATGCGTCCCTCACGTACCCTGCGGCAAAGGTCCCGTCCGGGCAGGTGGGTTCTCCCGGGGCACCCTTCCTTAGTGAGAAAATCTTGTCGATTGCGCTGATTGACCAGTTAATCAATTCCATTTCAGTATTTTCAAGAGTCCAGCAAAGCAGCAGTCAGAGAAGAGAAGAGACGAAACACTAGACAAAACAAAACAGCGCGAGAGCCAGCAGGGAACAGAGAGAAAACACGTCTGCACGGATAGAAGGACAGAAGGGAAGGAGGCAGAAATTAAAAATAAAAAAGATAATTTGATGGCAGAAATTAAAAATGCAAATGATACTGGAAAAAACTCTCTCTCTCTCTCTCTATATATATATATATATATATATATATATATATATATATATATATATATATATATATATATATTTTTTTTTTTTTAAATAACCCTGGTCTGATTAAAATAAGGTCTGCGCGCCCGGGCACATGGTCCTGTGGTTATAATGGTTGTACCTAGTCTCTTAATGAGTCCTGGGTGTGTTTTGGGCGTAACGTGCAATAAACCAATCAGAGTCTCATCTCCCATTCCCTTTAAAAGCCAGTTGCGCTTGCACCATGACGGACTCACTATTTACGTGGAGGAATTTGTGAGCCGAGAGACTGAACGCTTCTCCAGAGAGGAATCCTTTTATTTTTAATATTTAAAAATGTTTGTGTGCTGCTGCATGTCCCTGTGTGTGTAATAACTACTAACGCTAATAATAAGTAACGCTTTAAAAAATACTGCGTTACTGACTTTAGACCAGGTTTTTGTTGGTCAATGTCGTTTTTTTAGTTCCCTCAGAATAGCAACACGCTAACAATGCGCCTGAAAACACCTCGTCCATGGGAGAACAGATGGACACGAGTGCATTTGCTATTTAAACAATGTGGCGCTGGAGGTGAAAATGAAACTAGCAAAAAAACAAAACAAAACACTTTTGCGCCAGGTGTATGATAGGGCCCACAGACTCCAAAGAGACCCCAAATCAAAGTTATATCTATTAAAATGTTCATTTTGACTATTCCTTCAATAACACAGGTCAAGCTCAAGGAAAAGCCATTTCAAACTGTTCCCATCTACTACCCTCATGAGAACATCACCCGTCGCAGTTTACATTCAGTAGTAAACATGACTTCCTACTCCCCTACCAAACACAGATGATCTGTCTGTTTATCACCAACAACCGCTGAGCACAGGAACAGAAGAGATGCCATTTAAATTATTTTACCGAGAACTCAAGCGAGTGAAGTGCGTGTTTTTGGAGGTTCACCGCAGTGTGGTTCTGGTGAATCGATTACATTTGAGATGGGATTCACTTACGGATTTGGCAGAGAGTCCCCTTCCAGCCAGGACTACAGTGGCAGGTGTTCGGCCCCACACATTCACCTCCGTTTAAACACTTCTGCAGACAAACAGCTGGCGGGACAGAAACAGATAGAGAAACAAGGCTCAAACCTGTGGCACACATTATCAAAAGTGTGATTTCTATGTTATATAACTACAGTTCTAATTCCTGTTAAATATTACACTACAATTGAGAGGTTTATGTTTAAAGACACTGGAAAGTGGAACATGTGCTCATGGTCACCGGGGTCAGAGGACATCGCTGTGACTGATGGGTCTCATGTGTAAACTGGAATTTTTCACACTTTAACATTTGCTAGCATGAGGTAAGGAGGTCACGTCAAGGTCTTTTTCAGGATAAGGTCTGGTACTCACGTTTATCACATCTCTTTCCCCTCCAGCCTGACGCGCAGTCGCACACATCTGGTCCGACGCATCGTCCTCCGTTCATACACACTGGCTCACACACACCTGTGGAGAAATGGGAAGGTGAAGCTTTGGATTTACTCAGACCAACAGGGTAAAGTAAGTAAATCTGTGTTTTTGCAGTCAGATAATCCAATCCATAATTTAGAGTTTGTGGCTGAAAAACTGATTTGAACTCTGACAGCAATAACAAAAAATAATAAAAGCAAAAAAATAAAAAAAAAAAAAAATATATAAATATATAATATTATTAATAACTTTTATCTGTTTTATTAATAAACTATTCATTAGTTATAATTTTTTTAATGATTTAATATCATAAATAGGTCTTATTTTATTATAATAAATACTTTTTAAGTGATGGTTTATTATTAATAAATGATTAATAAGTTATGGGTTTCTTCTATTTTAAATTTTCTTTTCTTTTTATTATTTAATATTAAAAACGATGAGGATAATGCGCAATGGAGGTTAAGCTGCTATGGAATTTATTGTTATAAATAATACTTTATTCAAATTATAAGTTATGAATTTCTTAAATTTTACATTTTTATTAATAATATAACTATAACAGTAATATTAATATAAATGTTAATATAAATAATATTTATATTAATAAATGATAAATAGTTCATTATTAATTATTAATCATTTAAATAATTTAATAAATGAATAATTCATTTTTTCTAATAAATTAAATTATTTACTTCATTATTATTAAACGTTTTCTTTATTCCCATTGCATTTAAAAACAAAAAAATGAATTTGCCATTTATTGTCTCTAGTGTGAAGTATATTTGGATTTTCTTTTACACTTGACCTCAACATAAGGACATTGCCAACAGTTCTTCAATGTTATTTTAATAAGAATATTCACATAACGAGACCAAATTAATGAATCCAGACCTGATCCCATATGTTTCATAATTCTCACAGTTAAGTAACTCACCATCTTTGCTCAGATTCATCTCTCTTCCTCCTCGATCAGACAGGCCATATGTAAACTCTTCAAGTGATGTCTGGTCTTGGCTCAGAGAGCGCCATTTTGATCAACAAAACAACTCTTGCTTTTCTTCCGTATGCTTTGATTTCACTCCCATCGTGTGTCATGTGTTTCACATGGGGGAAGTACTACACTTGGTTTGTGGTTATACACTTACTTTTCTCACAGGTCATCCCAGAATATCCCTCCACACATGAGCAGATGTTGTTTCGTATACAGCGACCGCCATTCTTGCAAGGTGGACTGCACACGGCTGAAAGAAAGTACATAAAACGTCCAACATTTGATGAATGAATATCAGACCTGTGTTCTTTAAATAGATGATGGATGCATCAAACAGCTGTAAGGTGAAATAAACGACAGCAAATCTGACACGACCATGAAAACACACTCTAAAAGCTTCTACGTTTCACCCAAACTTGAAGCAACCCAGACATTAGAGTCATTCCCTATTATCAAAAACATCTTTACCAGACGACTGTTTCAAGCCATTAAGCGAATCATTCCTCACCACACGGAGCTGCTATGGAGGAATCGATATATATACACATCAAACATCCTGAATCTGGGGCTGCAACATGAGCGCAAGACTTCAATAGCATCCAAATGGTTTTTAGGGCTGGTCCATTTTATCGTTTTAAAGCGCAGTAGTCATGTTTCACCCCTACGCTGTTAAGAAATTGATATCTGGCCTCTGTAAGCGCTCAAAAAAATAAGGCAATGCATCAGGAAAGTTGATTCTAAAAGAAAAGCCGTTACCGTTTTGACACCGAGCCCCGTAGAACCCAGGTTGGCAGGTGCAGGAGTTTGGACGTACGCAGGTCCCACCGTTGAGACACACGGGGTCACACAGAGCTGGAGACAAACACACATATTAAATAAAACATGAATGAAACCCAGACGGTTGTTTTCTGATCGAATCAGAAAAAAGTGAGTGTTTGTGAGGTCAAAATCACAGCTCTGCTGTCGAAAAACAATGATTTACAATGAAAAAAATAAATAAAAAAATGTAGTCCTGGTCCGCTAAGTGTTTACATTGGCACTTTGACGCCGAACCTTAAGGCATGGGGATATATTCACAACCTGATTGATCAGCTTTTATTATGTATATTTGTGAAATAACTTACTGAACATCCATAACAAATCTGTGTGTGGACAAAATCCGCTCGCTGTATGTGCGTAACCTACATATTATGATATTTTGACCATCTGAGAAGTTGCGAAGAGCTTATAAAATGTGTAAAGGAGTCAAAACAGCGGCAGGAATCCCTCCGTCACACACACAAATGAAGACCTGCAGCGAGGAGACGCGGTTATGGCGCCTGTACCAAACTGTGATGGGCAACATCACGACTATGACGAGAATTGCATCTTGTGGTGATATGTCCCGTTTTTGGTTCGTTTACATGTCTTTGGTCCGTGTCGCGTTCCATCACGAAATATACGTAATAAAAGCCGACCAATCAGGTTGTGAACATATCCCTATGCCTTTAGGTTCGGTGTTAAAATGCCAGTGTAAATGCTAAGCGTACCAGGACTAAATATTTTTATTTTTATTTCATTCGGATCGAATCGCGAATTTTTTCAGTTTGGTGCATTCACACTTATTCAAATTAACTACTCTAACAGAGCAATCGCACCAGGGTTTGTTTTAATCGAACCAAACATGCCAAGTGTGAACGCACCGTAAAACTAACCTACTAATGATTAAAAAAAGGCAAGATATTGTTCACTTTCACTTTTAAAATGTTTTGAAAATCATACATTGAAATTGTGCATGCTATGCTGCAATATTGTTCATTCAACAGCTAGTTCCAGGCTAGGTGTAGTATGTAACATTAAACAATTATAACCTATATTTACCGACATGTCGGTGTTCTTCTTGTTAATTAAAACTATTAAAAATTGATTAATTGAAATAATCACTGGCTTCTGGTAACGGCCGTACGCAAGTCTAGTTCCGGTGGAAGAGTGAACTCTGACCTGACGTATGACGTAGGAGTAGTGTGAGTTTAGGTGAGAGTAGACGCCTCTCGTGGTTCAAACAAATAGGGCTGGGCAACAAACTTAAGCTCCTCTTTAAATTCTCATTTTAGACGTCTAATTCGTGACTGGTGTTTTGTTTTGCTCTATCCTCTGTGCTTCTGTGATTGCCAATACGTCAAGCGTCGGGTCAGAGGTCACTCTTCCGCCGGAACTCGACTCGCGTACGGCCGTTACCAGAAGCCAGTGATTATTTCAATTAATCATTCATTAATCGATTATTTCAACTGGAAGCCAATGATTATAGTTTATAAAGTTAGAAATATGGATATTTATCTTACAAAAATGCATGGCTTCGCTTCAGAAGGCCTTTATTATCCCCCTGGAGCTGTATGGATTACTTTTATGATGAATGGGTGGATGCACTTTTTTGAAATTCAAAATCTAAGGTACCATTCACTCCCATTATAAAGCTTGGAAAAGCCAGGATATTTTTTAATACAACTCTGATTGTGTTTGGCTGAAAGAAGAAAGTTGTATACACCTAGGATGGCTTGAGGGTTAGTAAATCATGGGATAATTTTCATTTTTGGATGAACTAACCCTTTAAAGTAAAATAAAAATGAAATATGAGATGTAAGTGTAATCTTTTTAAACATTGCCAATTCATTTATAAACCAATAAGCAAGGCTCAGGAGCTTTGTGTTGTTCCTAAAACATTTGCCTGTGGCAACATTATATTGCATCACCATTTTGCTTTGTTAGGAAAGTCTGAGTTGATGTATATTGGTTTTTGTAAAATGTTATTAATGTGAATAAAAACAGAATTTGTTACTCTGAGGCTCAGCTCAATTGATAGTAACTGATTCTCCCAGGTGGACAAGAGGAAGTTATCATCAGGCTGGAATAATGGCTGGTGTTTTCTCTGAGCCGCCAGAACGGAATGAAAAATGAACAGATAGAGGTTCTACATCAGCTAAATGCCACCAGGAAGCAGCACACACACATATGATGGATTTAGTGAGAAGAGATTGGTCCCAGTGGGAGCCAACCACACACACTCTCACCTGTCTCGCACGATGGTCCCGTCCACCCTGCCAGACATTCGCACTCATCCGGCGATGCACACTTCCCTCCGTTTTGACAGTGACGGTTGCACACCACTGTATAATTGAAACAAAAACACATGTGATACCGCCTGTAGCCACTAGGGGTGTAAATGTTTATGTTTAACATCCACATGCACATGAAATTCAAGCAAACATGATTTATCGTGACTTACTGGTTTCACATCTGGGCCCTATGAAACCATAGGGACATGAGCAGGTGTCTCGACCCACGCAGGTGCCTCCGTACAGGCAGGGCAAACTGCAGAGAGCTGCAGGGATATTCATACGACCAAATGCACACAAAATACAGTCATATTTCACACTAAGCAAACAGCTAACACATAACTCATCAAGGCTGCACAGATTATTTGGCACAGTTGCCTCTTTATGAATAGCGCAGATTTGCACCTCACACAAGATCACAATATTAACCCAGATAAATTTAAATGTTCAGTCTTTTTCCTGAACACAAACGTGTATACAAAGTTTTTGTCTCCTACTAAATTTGTAAATACCACCTGACTGCCATCTAGCAATAAATGTAAGCAATTATAGTTTATAAACAAAAGGTCATTGGCCATAGACAACCCATCGGATCTGTCTGTTTAAAGGGGGGGGGCTAATGCTATTTGATGCATTCTGACTTGTTTACACTGTTAAAGAGTTGGATTCTCATGCTAAACATGGCCAAAATTTCTGTATTTCTGTGCCAAATACACTCCTTCAGGATTCAAACAAGTTTCTAAAAGTTTTTGTTCGAGCATGGCCCTGTATGACGTCATAAAGGGCGGAATTCCTTGTATGAGCTCTTCTCCCGGATGAGCCCGTGCGCACATCAACCGGAGCGAAAGCAAGAGCGCGCCCATCAACGAGCTTTGTTCGGGTTACGGAAGCCGTCGTCAGCTCTGTCATTTTGTTTTTAGACCACGAAACCAGCAATGTCACTTAAGAAAGAAAGATAACCTTGTTCAGCTTCCCAAATAATCCAGTGTTAAGGAAACAGTGGATGCAGTTTGTCTTTCTGGAGCAGCAATGGAGTTCTGTAAGTGTGTTTGTTTGTTCCCGGTCATGAGTTGAAACCGCAGGCGGTGAGTGAAACTGCATCAAATGTCTGTGTTTTTTTGGCAATCAACGCGTAAGCGCATATAACGTCAACAACACGAATATATAGTGAATCAAAAGTTATCCAGGGATAATCCGATGATGTATTGTGTGTGTGTGTGTGTGCACGCTCTGATGACTCTTTAGCTCCGCCCACAGCACACCTCCACGAACTCGGCTGTTTTCAGAAAGAATCTGTACAGCATATCTGTCTTTTATAAATATGATAAAACTAAAGACTCTTCGGAGATATGAAAGATGCAGTACTACTCTATAAGTACTCAAGATTCACATGAGATTGGCAGAAACTGTGTGTGTTATGTACCATTTAACAGGAAATTACATCAACACAGGAAAGAACACACATACACACTTACCGCTTTCACAGGTCTCTCCATGGTAACCTGACATGCAATTGCATACATCAGGCGCTACACATTTCCCTCCGTTCAGACAGGCTGGACTACAGATAGCTGTGAGAATCCAAAATTACATTATTCTACAATTGCCATATTTCCATACAAGTGTTGGAGCCCTATGACCATATTCACAATATTATAAGCAATGGTGTGTGTTTGTGACCTGTTTCGCAGTTGGGACCACTGTATCCCTTCTTGCAGCGACACGTGTTGGGGGCCGCACACTCCATGTTTCTACCGCAGGCATGTCTGCACACGGCTGAGGGCACAAATGGCATGCAAACACAAATAACACATGGTCAGATTCACTCCATCAACACGCAAACACATATTTGCCTCCATCTGCGGCCTGACGCACAGGAAGCAAGAGTATATACAGATTCTTTATGTACTGTACCTATTTTAAATGTGTGCCTTTCACTTTGAATTAAAGTGAGTTGTTGTAAGAGTGCAGGTGATGCTAGTGTTATATTTTTAGATAATTACCATGCTTGCTTTTTAAGATTCACCCTAAGCTCTTCCTTCGAGCATTCTGAAAACTACAGGGCTGATTTGAATAGTTGGGTAACTTTTTTAACCGTTTGAGGCACATGTTTAGAGTTCAACACAAGACACCTATGATTGTTTTGTGCATGTTTACACTATATTCATACCTTGAAAACACTGCCTGAAAATAATGCATGAATGCATAAGTAATCATTGTGTTGAGTAAATTTCGACAGTAATGCAATATCATGGGGTTACAATAGCAAATATGTTTCTGGTGATTCTTCCACCCACTGCTCCTAATTTTCTCAGGTTCACGAACCCACGGGATGGAGCTCAAGGAATGTATTTATTCCTCATGCCTAGAGCATGCTCAGGGAATGAGCTTATTGTTTACACCAGTTACTGTCAGTTGTCAGTCTTAAACTCAGCTGCTGCATACTTTTCTTTAGTTTAGACCTCAGACGCCATCCCCAGAGTTCGTTCACTGACCAGCATATAAAGTTGGCAATTACTATACAAGTATTGGTAGTTCTGATTGGAATGGCTACCTTATTTACCCTTAAAAGATTCATAGTAGTATCTTAAGGGTACAATATTACTACTCCAAGGTACTAATACGCGCCCTTTAGGGGTGGATAAGGAACAAAGATTTAGGGGATTGCCAAGTGACAGTGCAAGTAGGTAATTTTGCCCATGCATTTATAGCTAGGAAATAGGGACTTTGGGGTGGTACTCTGTGTGTTTCAACCACAGGGACCAGGGTCTAAAAGTTCTGTAAAAATTTCCCCTTCAAAAAGTCCCTGCTCGCGAGGTAGCATTTTTTCAAAGTTCGGGAACTTTTGGGACTTGGGCGCTGAACATCCTGATTGGTTCATGCAGTATTTTGATTGGTTGACTCCACGCAGCATTTTATTTCAAGCACCATTTTTTAAAGTCTGTTGCGGTGTGAGCAGTAAGAGTTGTCTGCTATTTGAATCAACAATTGAGTTTAAAAAATACAACCGATGGACCGACAACGAGGTTCAGGCTTTATTAAGCTTATATGCAGAGGACAAAATCCAGCGGGAACTGGAAATTCATGCACAGTCCTACGCCACCAGACTAATCTTCACAATGCTTTAGACCGCAATGGAAATGCAGACAGCAACAGGTCTGGGGGGTTCCTGGGACAAACTGTTCTGGGTAATTTTGGTGGAAACAGGGCTTATGTGATGGATAAGTCTCTAACGTTGGACTCACAGGTCTAACTCATCATTGCATAATGAAGAAAAGTAATCTATACATCTAAAATTACCTCTGCAAATTCTGCCATCTCCAGTGTACCCCAAAGGACACCGCCCGCACCTAGGTTGCCCGTCCCCTGCAAGCTCACAGTGGACACCTGGGAAGCAAGGGGCATCTGGACAGGTGAAGCTTCTCTCCTCTAACAGAACCACATTTCTGCTCTTGCTTTGGTGTTTTTGGTTCTGAAGAGTTGGTTGGTTGTCCAGAGATTTGGTGTTGCTTTGTTCACCAAGGTAGGTGAAGCTCTCCTGGGGCAGTGGTTGAGTCTCATATGGGTCTTGGATTCCGGCTCCAAGGCCTCCATCTGCGGAGAACTCTGACTCCGAGAAGGAGAAGGATAGCGAGGTTAGGGCTGCTGTTAGGGGTTGCTGGTTGTCTGGAGGTGTCCAAGGTCGAGTTTGGGTAATTGTGACCAGACTGGATTGCTTTGGAGACTGCCTCAGTGACTCGACATGCCTCGAAGTGTGAGGTAAAGTGACTTTTCCAGGCGTGACGCCCACAAATCCATGTGCCGAGACTTTAAATGAAGCATTTCGCTCCTCTGGACTTGGAAGAACATTCAGTTGATTGTGAGAGTGGGAGAGGAGTTGACCCCTGCTGTTGGTTGAGGCAGGTGTGTGTCTCGTCATCAGCGCCAACTTCCCTTTCCCTGTGACAGGTGGAAAGGTTGGCAGGAGGGGAATGTGAGAGGTGGCCTGTTGGTGTGGGGTCCTCACTGGTGAGGATAGGCGTCTCTGAGATTGCCTGAATGGAAGGACGGGGAGGTGCAGATGGGGAACGCTGTGGGAGACATGGGGTAGGTTGTTCTTGGCTTGGGTCAGTTGTGGTGAGTAGCGGGGTGCTAGATGAGAAGACAAGCTTATTACGCAAGATTGCAAGCAACTTGTCAAGCATATGAAATATAAAAAGTAAAAAGTTTACTTGTCGGCCACAACAAGGCACAGTAAGGTTCATTACCAAGCCAAAAAAAAAAAAAAAAACACCAAAATGAAAGGAAGAGATTGACAGTGTATTCTGCAGTTATGATTCACCAAAATCCTCTGGAGATCTTGAATAGACCTTTGAAGATTTTACACAATGAGACCACCAGAAGTGCAGTTATGATGCAATAGTGCTTAGTACTAGATTAAAACCTTTGGTGATGCTGGTATATTTACTCATTCACAACATATAGTCGCTGTGGCCGCTCAAGATTTATTCTGTACCCCATCCACAAGCAAGAAACAAAGACGCAATGCTAACAATAGAGACACACTGCCGTTTCTGAGTGTGTAGGAATCTGGGCCGCATGTGGTGACAATGAGGGAATTAGCAAAATGAAGCTGTTTCATTTCTAGTTCCCACTGTGGCTGTTCATGGATTCACTCCTGATAACGGCACTATTAGGAATGATTCCAGCAGTGGCCCATTGACAAGGAAAAATGCACTAAAAGTCATTACCCCGCTCTGAAGGCTTTTACAGTCGTGCTGCGATACTGCAACCTAGGAAAATGTATTCTAGGGATTTTTCAAGCAAAAGAACAGATTAAGAAGTCTAACAACATTTCCATTGAGTGAAATGTAACATACTGTACTCTGGGGATAAGAAGGGATAAGATGCAGTCTGGTAGTTTTGCTTTTCAAAATATAAAAAGAGAATCAAAGACCAAAGAACTAAAACAAAAAAAAAAAAAAAACAACTCTGTTAACTCTTCTTTACTGTCTTTGCTCTCCTCATCCCCTCTCTAAATGAGTTTACGCATTCTTTTCCTAATTCCATACTGTCTCTTTCTGTTCCCTATTCCCGTCAGCCAAAAACACATTGTGGGTCAGCAACCACCGTGCCGCAGCCTGTGCATGACTGAGCATTAGACGTTTCCAGGTCTTAGTTATCAACCGTATCAAAGCACCTGTCGCGTTCTGAGGATTACGACAGCCTTGTTTCCTGTCCGTTATGTTTTTCTCTAATTACTAGAGCTCTGCGCTTTCGGGAGATGAAACAAGGAGGATTAAGAATGGATTGAAGAGGAAAACAGTGACAGATGAATTTTTAAACAAAGCTAAAATGTAATTTAAGACTTTATGATGATGCAACAACTTTGATAAAGTTATATTGTTTAGTTTTGTGTTGATTAAAGGAGCTATATACAGCTGTGATTTAGAATTATTTGTACCACTGGTAAATATTATCAAAGATGGCTGTAAAATAAAGATTTGATCCTTTTGATCTTTCATTCAAACAAATATAACCTTTCATTGAAGTAAAAGAATTGAAAGTGGGGAGAATCACATTATGAAATAAACATGTTTCTCCAAAACACATTGGACAAAATGATTGGCACCCTTAGATTTTTTTTATGAGTAAAATATCCCTGAAGTATAATCTCATGAATAATTTTTTTGTGACTAGGAACATGAAATTGTCTAGCTATGAAGTCTTGTTTCACAGGAGTATAAATATGAGGAAACACAAAGGCCAAATTCCCTTAATCATTCTTCACAATGAGTAAAACCAGAGAAAATAGTTCTAATATGCAGCAAAAGATTGTTGGGAAAGTGACTGTAGGAAAATAGCTAAAGCACTGAAAATCCCCATTTCCACCATCAGAGCAATAACTAAGAATTATTGTTCTAATAATTAAGTTCTAATCACCTAAAGATGTTACAAATCCGCCTGAAAGAGGATGTGTATCTATATTGTCTTAATGCACTGTGAGGAGGAGAGTTGGCCAGAAAGCCTAAAAAAATAAAAATAACAACAACCCATACATCACCACATGTTGTTTGGGAGGGTTTGAAGAAAAATCCTCCTCGCTCATCCACTCCAGCATATTCAGTTGTCAGACACGACTGGAACTTCAAACGGGATGGGGTTTTACGGTCATATGAAACTAAAAAAAAGCTTTTTGGCAGCAATTAAAAAGAGATTAAAAAGTACCCCATGTCCACAGTTAAATATACAACTGGATCTTTAATGTTGTGGGCCTTTTTTCTTTTTTGCTCGAGGTCCTAGACATCTTGTTCAGAGACATGGTATAATGGATTTTATCAAATACCAACGAAATCTGACCGCTTCTGCTAGAAATCTTATAATGGGACGTGGTTGAATCTTCCATCAGGACAATAATCAAAAAACAAACATCAAATTCAACACAAAAATGTGTCACTGAGCACAAAATGAAGCTTCTGCCATGACCATCCCAGTTTCCTGACCTGGACCCTATAGATAGTGAGTGGGGTAAATTGAAGAGAAGCAGCACCAACATGGAGCTGGGAATCTGAAGGATCTGGAGAGGTTCTGTATGGAGGAATGGTCTCTGATCTCTTGTCAGGTGTTCTCCAAACTCATCAGGCATTAGAAGAAGACTCAGAGAGCTGTTATCTTGGGAAAAGGAGTTTGCAAAAAGTATTTGATAAAAGGGTGCCAATAATTATGGCCAACATTTTTTCTAATTCTAATTTTCTAAACGTTCCATTTTTGCAAATTTTTTGAATGAAAGATCAAAAGGATAAACAGTGCAGATTTATTTTTTACAGCCATCTTTGATCATATTTACCAGGGGTGCAAATAAATCTGACCACAATTGTATATTATAATTCAACTACATTTTTTATTCCAGTTGAGTCATTTAGGCTTTCCATTGATTTGAAGAACTTACTGCAATGTTTGAAAAAGTACTTACTGCTATGCTTTGATTGTTTCAAGCATGTGCGTCCATTGCCCTGGTAACCTGGTGGACATCGTCCGCAGACATAGCCAGTGTAGGGTGGCCGGAGGTCAATGCACTGAACACCTGGAAAACACGGCCTACTTGCACACTTGAATGTGACATTTAGTCCTTTGGGAAAACCTGCAGAGTGGAGAAACATGATATGGTTGGTTTTTAGATTTGATGCTATAAATGTTGAATGCATGGACATTAAGTTCTGTCAGCACTCATTAGCATCTTGTAAGGGGAATGATGTGAATCTAGAGAACCCTCTGGGTTCTGGATCCTCTAGTGCTTTCACCTTTACTTCAACTCCTAACAACAATTTCATACTCTCACGTGGCCTCCATATCCTACAATGGTTACCCAACCGCAACAGACTGGTGAAGGATTAGCTATGCAGGGAAATTGAGGTCTTGCTTGTACACTAGGGAAGATGTGCTGATGTCAGAAGGTGTGAAGCAATAACCTGACATTTTTACCTCATTTCCTGAGACTAAAAGTTACCTCATAGTTTTATACACCACTAAACAAACTGGCATCCTTATTACTCCATCACATAGACGCTACAAGACCCATCTGTGCACTTTTGGAGTGCACGGGAAATGATTTTTGCAGCAGTATACGGGGGTCACATCACCATATTTTATTGAATAAGTACGCCCTCATCTTGCTCACAATCGCCCAGACGCATGCACCTGTTCTGTCGAGCGTCATGTGCCATGTCAAATAAAACAAGAAACCTGCCCTCTGCCAGCGGAGCAGAGAAAGATGAAAGAGTTAGCAGCTGTCTTCCATTAAAAATAGATTTATCGGCCCTGTGATTACACATATCAAGGGTTATTGCCCGGGCTTTTTGTCCCATTTCCGCAAGGTCAGCACAAATCCCTTAGACAACGACAGGATTTATTGGCCGAGAGGGTGACAGCTTGCATCCCCTCTGCTTGGCATCTCATTTTCCTCCATAAGTGTGATGGCAGGCAATTTGCAAGCCGGCAAGACTGTATTAGCAAGAGATGAGGTGCTCCCAAGGATGATAGCGGCTTTCCAGAGTATGCTATTTGTCCCCGTTCCTCAAACTCTTGCCTTAACTACCTTTCGGGAAAGATGACTCATGGGATAGTAAATCTTTGTGGACTTTGCAAATCCCCCCTGTCCTCCATCTCAATCCTTTTGTTTCCTTCCCTGCATTAATTATGACATAGACAAGAAAGGTAAGTGCAAACGAGGGTTCGAAATACAAGGAGACGTATTGTTCAAATTGCTTTGAGTGCCGCCTGGGGACAAATGGCTATTGGGGACACTGTCTAATTTCATTTTTAATTAGTAGTTACAAAAGGATGACCAGGGTACCTGAGAATGACAATAATTCATTTAACCTTTGGGTTTGTAGCACACAGTAACTCAAATGTAAGAGTCTCTTTTGGGATCCTATTAATGAATGTTTCCACATTGGTAATAACCTTTAAAATACAGACAGGAATTCCAAACAATTACAGGGGTCCCCCGTCTACATTGACCCTCTTAATTTGTAAAATGAAAATGGTCTTTGCATAGAGTAAGAGAAACATTGTGATAAATCAGTCAATTGTAGACAATCCACATCTTTCCATAAGAAAGGACAATCCCAAATGAGATCTCTTGAATATCTCTGTTGTTTCTTTGAGAAATTCAGAGATACCAAGATCTGCAATCAAAAATCTCAATATTTCTCATAAACTTTTTCACAGACCAAATGATCTTAAAATTATGCTATACATGTTCATTTTATAGCCCTAAAGTCTTACTGTATGCAAAAACCGAGGAAAAATCAGACAACGTTTGTTAAGGCACATGTTGAAAGATGATCATTGTGGTAATAAAATAAAAATAAAAAGCTTCAAAGATGTCTTTGCAAAGCTGGTTAGAGTACAAATATTCCCTTGGGAACCCCGTCCAGTCTCTGGTTGATATCTCATCTTTCTATCTTTCCATTTTACTCCCAGAGGACATAACCTGAAGGAGTGAAAAGGAGAGGAGAGGAGAGGGAAGATGAGGAGCCATAAAGCCAATTTACATTCCCCATACTGATGTCCTCCAGGGGCCTGTTGTGCCAGTCCCAGAAAATATCGTTAGGCCCCTAAGCTATTTGCAACAAAGTGCCATAAACATAGGTCTTATGAGCTTGTGAGCTCTATTTCTTGCGTCTTTGTCTTTGACAGGTCTGTATGAGGAACAGACAAAAATTCCAATCGTAAATCTCACATCCAATCGTGTTCACGTCACATATGTCTTATAATGATGCAACACATCAGGTTTAACATAAAAAATGTAACTGGTTTTCACCTAGGTCATTTTTATTTTTTGATGTTGGAGTTCATATTGAGATCTTTGACTTATAATTTCAGACTTTGGTACTTTGACATTCAGATATTGTTGAAATATCCTCCAATGCTCAGAAGACCTTTTTTTTCTCTTTTTTTTCCTCAAGAGATCCCTTTAAAATTTCAGTTGTTTCTTTTTCAGTAGGGATACAATGGAGACTTCTGTTTACGTCTGCTTCTTTTATCAGTAATCTCACTTGCCTCTCCTCTAGAGTTTAAATAAAATATTTAAATATGAACTCTGACATTTCTCAGCAAATTCTTGTTGGTTACTCTTGAGTGCAGGCTTGTGTCTTGGCAAATGTAATGGAAATTTGAGACATTGTTGAGATCTCTAACCAAATACTCAAGAAAATAAAGATATTAATTACTAAGGTCTTTTTCTCAGGAGATCTCTTCAATATCGTTGTTTCTTTCAGACAGAAATGAGGGGATCATACAGAGATGTTAGTTTGTTTCTGTTTTTCCCCCTCTTTCTAAATGACTCCAGTAATCTCATATGTCTCCTCAAGAGTTTTAGATTGCAAGAGGAATTTGCTGAGAAATGTTGGGGTTCATCTTGAGATCATATCTCTCTTTAAGACATTAGATCTTTTCCAAAACTCTCAGGAGGTCTCTTTAACACCTCAGTTATTTCACCTAAAGAACAATGAGATTGGATGGAGAGCAAATGGAGAAATTTGTTTTTATCTATTGTGTTTTGGATTTTCTCCTGAGAAAAGACACAAGTAATAATTTTTAGAGTGTCTCCTCTAAAATGTAAAAAACAACAGAGATTTAAGACTTAACCGAAAATCTAATTTGCATCTCATTGCAGAAGAAGCAAATTACACAGTATATTGAATAGATCTCATTTGTGATTTCTCTTTCCTGCAGGATTATACAACTGATTTGACTACGTGCCTCTTGACTATTACTCTGTGAAATAGTGAGTGAGAGACGTCCTTTACCTAACCTTGCTCTGTCGAGTCTCATTGAGAGCATGAATGCCCGGCATGGCTAATTAGAATCGCTAATTTCAGGCATTATACCAAGACGAGAGGGTAAGAGGTGCGAGCACAAAAGCTTGCCAGCAGGCCTTGTCTTGCTTTGTGCTTAGCAGCTGGAGGAAAGTCATTTCCTGGGAACATCACACACACACAAAAAACAGCCCAGGAAATGACTCTAGGGCGATTGAAGGGACATCACGCTGCGTCGGGGAAAGACAAAGAATCGTTTTATGCAATGTCATGGCACCAGCAGTGGGCGATTTGGCTCCAAACTAAACCCTTACGGTTTAGTTTCCTGGCCATCTGTGGACGTGTAGAGACAGAACAATGGAAACAACTACTTGCCAGTTCTTTGACTCGTGCTGGTGGCAGCTTTGGTGACCGAGGTCTTGCTTGGAGCTTCGTTGGTCTCCATCGAGAGGTGAGTGGAGGTCGTTTTAGGAAGGGGGGTGGCCACTTTGCTGATGGGCCGCACCGTGGGAGCCACTGATGAGGAGACAGCGTGAGTGGGGATGCGACGAGATGTGACCAATCTTACTGGTGCTGATGAGAGAGAGAGAGAGAGAGAGAGAGAGAGAGAGAGAGAGAGAGAGAGAGAGAGAGAGAGAGAGAGAGAGAGAGAGAGAGAGAGAGAGAGAGAGAGAGAGAGAGAGAGAGAGAGAGAGAGAGACTGATGATTCAAAATGAACTTGACAGCTTTTGCTACTGATGCTACAAGCATAGAATAAAGGACAGAGAGTGGGGTAAAATGTGTTGCCCCCTAAATCTCACAGACTGTGGACAATTTTGGTCAAATCACCATATATTTAGGAAGGACCCATCATGTACAACTGCCTGGGATTGAAAGATGCACATGAAAAAAAAAAAAAGTATAAAAAAAGTGTATGGTATGGTAGCCTAGAAATCTAGACGCACCCTAGAGGCAGCAAATCTAATTTGCAGCCAGGTTAGTCTAGCAACTCTCCGTTGGCTTGTGAGCTGGAAAAACCAAACTCTGGTCAGGCCAATCACAACGTGTATAGAGTCAGTGGGCGGGCTTAACATAATGACGGCAGAGTTGCTGCGGTTACCGTGAGCTACTTGAAAAACAAAGAAGCTGACGAACAGGGGTCTTTCGAATCGGCTTTGGCCACGACTCTGGAAGACTTGGAGTTAAGCTTTGCTTTGAGAAAAGAACAAAGAACGGTATTGAAGTCTTTCTTAAGAAAGGAAGATGTGTTTGGAGTTTTGCCGACCGGATACAGTGAAAGTTTAATCTATCAACTAGCTCCGCTTCACCTTCTTTGTGGCTCTGGTTGGTTGTAGCACTATCCTATTGCGTGCAGAGGGAATTTGAAAGACAACCGTTTACCCTGCCCCTTGGATTGAGCCCTGCCAATGGTGTGTTCCCAGACCCAACATCTTAATGTGGGTCTGGCTTGTCAGGCTAGAGGTATGGAAGATTGTTTGCGCCACTAAATAAAAAATAAAAAAAGGTAATTGTAACTTTTTATCTCACAAATCTCACAATTCTTTTGTGAGAAAAAGTCAGAATTGCAAGAAAAAAAGCAGAGGTGGAAAGTAACGAATTACATTTACTTGCGTTACTGTGAGTAGTTTTTCTGTGTACTTCTACTTTAAGTAGTTTTAAAATCTGTAATTTTACTTTTACTTAAGTATGTTTTGTTGGAAGTATTGTACTTCACTACATTTTAAACCACATCCGTTACTAAGTAAAAATAAATAAATAATACAATGGGGGGAAAAAAAAATTATAAAAAAATCACGCTCCGGAAACTACTGCATTGAATTGAAGGGTGGGAGAACAAACGCGCAAAAATCCAAAAAGATGGAGCCGATCCAGCTGAAAGTGAAACGCCATCGTGAACCCCTAGCTAGCATGAAAATACTTTGGATATAGAAAAAAATAGCATGGTGTTTTCCTGGAGGATATCAAATTTGCAAAAAATGTAGATGCAAAGGAGGAAACACCATCCCTCTATGCAGATAAAGGTATGTTTATAACTTAAGGCTGAATGATTTCTGTAATGCAGAGGGAATCCCGGAATGAAAATTTAATTTACAGTATAAAGCAGATGTCACGTAACACACGCAAACTCATGGATGAATGAATAAATCTGTTCTGTCTCTGTGTGAATGAGCAGCGCCGTTTCATCTACTACATACTGAAGCACGCGTGATGCTCGTGGTGTTTTTAACGTCTCACAAATCATATTGGACACATGAACACATAACCATTTCCAGAGCTGATCTGAGAGAACCCCTAATGAGCATTTTCATTATTTTATTTGAATAAAAACCAGTGTCAAATACACTCTGAAACAGGTCTTTACTACAGCTTGTCAATATAAACGTTTGGTTTAACTAGAAGTAATTATGACAGAAATATATCATTATTGTAGGCCTACAATAGAATGTACTTGTCAAAATAATGATAATAACAATAATAATACATAATTTAAACATTATTTAAGAATATATATTTTTAAATCCATGGATTAATTTAGTAAATCTCTGTTTTGCAGCACTTAGCCAGAAAATAAAAGGATAAAAGTTTTTATAATATATTTGTATTAAATCATAAAAAGAAAAATTTCATAGGACTCTATTATTCTTAAACATTTTAATAAATTAATGATAAAAATAAGTTGGTAATCTAATTCATAATAATTTATTGAATTTAGTTGATTAGACATGTTTTATTGAAATTTTAATAAACAAAACAAACAAATGGTTTCAAATGTTATAATAAAGCATTTGTTCAATCAAAAAAAAAAAAAAAAAAAAAATGTAACAGCCGTTTATGGTGATAATAACCATAATTTAATAATACAGTTTATTTATTAAATAATTGTTTAATACCATGATGCTGTGAAACTGTGATGTTTTCTGAGGTGGTTATCATATCGTGAAAATCTCATTCTATTACAACCCTACACGGGAGACTTTTACTCGGAGTACATTTTAAATGAACTACTTTTACTTTTACTTGAGTAGATTTTTAGACCAGTAATTTTACTTGTACTTAAGTAAAATATCATTGAAGTAATTATGGAAGCCCATTTCTGCCACTAAATAAAAAAAAAATAAAAGAGTGACTGCAACTTTTATCTCAGAATTCTGACTTTTTTTTTCTCACAATTGCGAGTTATAAAGTCAGAATTCTGAGATATAAACTCGCAATTGCGCAATATAAAGTCACAATTCTGAGATATAAACTCGCAATTGCGCGATATAAAGTCAGAATTCTGAGATATAAACTCGCAATTGTGTGATATAAAGTCACAATTCTGAGATATAAACGTGCAATTGCGCGGTATAAAGTCAGAATTCTGAGATATAAAAACTTCGCGATATAAAGTCAGAATTTGAGATATAAACTCACAATTGCGCGATATAAAGTCAGAATTCTGAGATATAAACTCACAATTGCGCGATATAAAGTCAGAATTCTGAGATATAAACTCTGAGATATAAAGTCAGAATTCTGAGATATAAACTGCTTGCGGTATAAAGTCAGAATGCTGAGATATAAAGTCAGAATTCTGAGATATAAACTATAAACTCAGTTGTGTGATATAAAGTCAGAATTCTGAGATATAAACTCTGACATATTGTGTGATATAAAGTCAGAATTCTGAGATATAAACTCACAATTGCGCGATATAAAGTCAGAATTCTGAGATATAAACTCACAATTGCGCGGTATAAAGTCAGAATTCTGAGATATAAACTCACAATTGCGCGATATAAAGTCAGAACTGAGATATAAACTCACAATTATGCGATGATATAAAGTCAGAATTCTGAGATATAAACTCACAATTGCGCGATATAAAGTCAGAATTCTGAGATATAAACTCACAATTTGTGTGATATAAAGTCAGAATTCTGAGATATAAACTCACAATTGCGCGATATAAAGTCAGAATTCTGAGATATAAACTCACAATTGCTTGCGATATAAAGTCAGAATTCTGAGATATAAACTCACAGTGAATTCTGATATAAAGTCAGAATTCTGAGATATAAACTCACAATTGCGCGATATAAAGTCAGAATTCTGAGATATAAACTCTGTGATATAAAGTCACAATTCTGATATAAAGTCACAATTCTGAGATATAAACTCACAATATGCAATTCTGAGATATAAAGTCAGAATTCTGAGATATAAACTCTGAGTTGTGTGATATAAAGTCAGAATTCTGAGATATAAACAATTATGCTGATATAAAGTCACAATTCTGAGATATAAACTCTGAGTTGTGTGATATAAAGTCAGAATTCTGAGATATAAACTCACAATTGCGCGATATAAAGTCAGAATTCTGAGATATAAACTCACAATTGTGCGATATAAAGTCAGAATGATCAAAGTCAGAATAAAGTCAGAATTCTGAGATATAAACTCACAGTTGTGTGATATAAAGTCAGAATTCTGAGATATAAACTCACAATTTGTGATATAAAGTCAGAATTCTGAGATATAAACTCACAATTGTGCGATATAAAGTCAGAATTCTGAGATATAAACTCACAATTGATGATATAAAGTCAGAATTCTGAGATATAAACTCACAATTGTCGTGATATAAAGTCAGAATTCTGAGATATAAACTCTGAGTTGTGTGATATAAAGTCAGAATTCTGAGATATAAACTAAACTCTGCGCGATATAAAGTCAGAATTCTGAGATATAAACTCACAATGATATAAAGTCAGAATTCTGAGATATACTAAATTGCGTGATATAAAGTCAGAATTCTGAGATATAAACTCACAATTGCGCGATATAAAGTCAGAATTCTGAGATATAAACTCACTGTGATATAAAGTCACAATTCTGAGATATAAACTCAGTTGTGTGATATAAAGTCATTCTGAGATATAAACTCACAATTGCTTGCGATATAAAGTCACAATTCTGAGATATAAACTCTGAGTTGTGTGATATAAAGTCAGAATTCTGAGATATAAACTCACAATGCGTGATATAAAGTCAGAATTCTGAGATATAAACTCACAATTGCGCGATATAAAGTCAGAATTCTGAGATATAAACTCACAATTGCGCGATATAAAGTCAGAATTCTGAGATATAAACTCGCTGAATTGTCGCTGAGATATAAAGTCAGAATTTGAGATATAAAGTCAGAATTCTGACAATTGCAATTGCGCTGTATAAAGTCAGAATTCTGAGATATAAACTCACAATTGCGCGATATAAAGTCAGAATTCTGAGATATAAACTCGCAATTGCGCTGTATAAAGTCAGAAATAAACTCACAGTGCGCGATATAAAGTCAGAATTCTGAGATATAAACTCGCAAAGATATAAAGTCAGAATTCTGAGATATAAACTCACATGATTGCGCTGATATAAAGTCAGAATTCTGAGATATAAACTCACAATTGCGTGATATAAAGTCAGAATTCTGAGATATAAACTCACAATTGCGTGATATAAAGTCAGAATTCTGAGATATAAACTCACAATTGCGATATAAAGTCAGAATTCTGAGATATAAACTCACAATTGCGCGATATAAAGTCAGAATTCTGAGATATAAACTCACAATTGCGCGATATAAAGTCAGAATTCTGAGATATAAACTCACAATTGCGCGATATAAAGTCAGAATTCTGAGATATAAACTCACAATTGCGTTGATATAAAGTCAATTCTGAGATATAAACTCTGAGTTGTGTGATATAAAGTCACAATTCTGAGATATAAACTCACAATTGCGCGATATAAAGTCAGAATTCTGAGATATAAACTCTGAGTTGTGTGATATAAAGTCAGAATTCTGAGATATAAACTCACAATTACTTGCGATATAAAGTCAGAATTCTGAGATATAAACTCACAATTGCGCGATATAAAGTCAGAATTCTGAGATATAAACGATATAAAGTCAGAATTCTGAGATATAAACTCACAATTGTGTGATATAAAGTCAGAATTCTGAGATATAAACTCACAATTGCGCGATATAAAGTCAGAATTCTGAGATATAAACTCACAATTGTCACAATTCTGAGATATAAAGTCAGAATTCTGAGATATAAACTGAGATATAAACAATTGTGTGATATAAAGTCAGAATTCTGAGATATAAACTCACAATTGCGCTGATATAAAGTCAGAATTCTGAGATATAAACTCACAATTGTGTGATATAAAGTCAGAATTCTGAGATATAAACTCACAATTGCGCTGATATAAAGTCAGAATTCTGAGATATAAACTATAAAGTCAATTCACGCGATATAAAGTCAGAATTCTGAGAGCGCGATATAAACTGAAATATAAACTCACAATTGCGCGATATAAAGTCAGAATTCTGAGATATAAACTCACAATTGCGCGATATAAAAAGTCAGACAATTCTGAGATATAAATATAAACTCGCAATTGCGCTTGATATAAAGTCAGAATTCTGAGATATAAACTCACAATTGCGCTGAGATATAAAGTCAGCAATTCTGAGATATAAACTCACAATTGCGCGATATAAAGTCAGAATTCTGAGATATAAACTCACAATTGCGCGATATAAAGTCATTCTGAATATAAACTGAGATATAAACTCATAAACTCACAGTGCGCTGATATAAAGTCAGAATTCTGAGATATAAACTCACAATTTTGCGCGATATAAAGTCAGAATTTGAGATATAAACTCACAATTGCTGATATAAAGTCAGAATTTGAGATATAAACTCACAATTGCGCGATATAAAGTCAGAATTCTGAGATATAAACTCTGAGTTGTGTGATATAAAGTCACAATTCTGAGATATAAACTCACAATTGCGCGATATAAAGTCACAATTCTGAGATATAAACTCTGAGTTGTGTGATATAAAGTCAGAATTCTGAGATATAAACTCACAATTGCGCGATATAAAGTCAGAATTCTGAGATATGATATAAAGTCAGAATTCTGAGATATAAACTCACAATTGCGCGATATAAAGTCAGAATTCTGAGATATAAACTCACAATTGCGCGATATAAAGTCAGAATTCTGAGATATAAACTCACAATTGTCGCTGAGAAATAAATCAGCAAATAAAGTCAGAATTCTGAGATATAAAACTGCGCACAATTGATATAAACTCACAATTGCTGATATAAAGTCAGAATTCTGAGATATAAACTCACAATTTGCGCGATATAAAGTCAGAATTCTGAGAATATAAACTGAGAAATAAATTGCGCTGATATAAAGTCACAATTCTGAGATATAAACTCACAATTGCGCAATGATATAAAGTCAGAATTCTGAGATATAAACTCACAATTGCGTGATATAAAGTCAGAATTCTGAGATATAAACTCACAATTGCGCGATGCGCTAAGATATAAAGTCAGAATTCTGAGAAATAAACTGAGATATAAACTCACAATTGCGTGATATAAAGTCAGAATTCTGAGAAATAAATTGCGCGATATAAAGTCAGAATTTGAGATATAAACTCACAATTGCGCGATATAAAGTAAACTCACAATTGCGCGATAATTCTGAGATATAAACTCTGAGTTGTGTGATATGCGCGATATAAAGTCAGAATTCTGAGATATAAACTCTGAGTTGTGTGATATAAAGTCAGAATTCTGAGATATAAACTCACAATTGCGCGATATAAAGTCAGAATTCTGAGATATAAACTCACAATTGCGCGATATAAAGTCAGAATTCTGAGATATAAACTCACAATTGCGCAATATAAAGTCAGAATTCTGAGATATAAACTCACAATTGCGCGATATAAAGTCAGAATTCTGAAATATAAACTCACAATTGCGCGATATAAAGTCAGAATTCTGAGATATAAACTCACAATTGCGCGATATAAAGTCAGAATTCTGAGAAATAAACTCGCAATTGCGCTGTATAAAGTCACAATTCTGAGATATAAACTCGCAATTGCGTGATATAAAGTCAGAATTCTGAGATACAAACTCACAATTGCGCGATATAAAGTCAGAATTCTGAGATATAAACTCACAATTGCGCGATATAAAGTCAGAATTCTGAGAAATAAACTTGCAATTGCGCGATATAAAGTCCGAATTCTGAGAAATAAACTTGCAATTGCGCAATATAAAGTCACAATTCTGAGATATAAACTCGCAATTGCGCAATATAAAGTCAGAATTCTGAGATATAAACTCTGAGTTTTGTGATATAAAGTCAGAATTCTGAGATATAAACTCGCAATTGCGCAATATAAAGTCACAATTCTGAGATATAAACTCACAATTGCACGATATAAAGTCAGAATTCTAAGATATAAACTCACAAAGTATAAAGTCACAATTCTGAGATATAAACTCACAATTGCGCGATATAAAGTCACAATTCTGAGATATAAACTCACAATTGCGCGGTATAAAATCACAATTCTGAGATATAAACTCACAATTGCGCGATATAAAGTCAGAATTCTGAGATATAAACTCTGAGATATAAAATCACAATTCTGAGATATAAACTCACAATTGCGCTGATATAAAGTCAGAATTCTGAGATATAAACTCACAATTGCACAATATAAAGTCAGAATTCTGAGATATAAACTCACAATTGCGTATAAAGTCACAAGTCTGAATTAAACTCACAAGATATAAACTCACAATTCTGAGATATAAACTCACAATTGCGCGATATAAAGTCACAATTCTGAGATATAAACTCACAATGATATGTCAGAATTCTGAGCGATATAAAGTCAGAATTCTGAGATATAAACTCACAATTACGTGATATAAAGTCAGAATTCTGAGATATAAAGTCAGAATTCTGAGATATAAACTCACAATTGCGCGATATAAAGTCAGAATTCTGAGATATAAACTCACAATTGTGTGATATAAAGTCAGAATTCTGAGATATAAACTCACAATTGCATGTGATATAAAGTCAGAATTCTGAGATATAAACTCACAATTGCGCGATATAAAGTCAGAATTCTGAGATATAAACTCACAATAAAGTCAGAATGCTGAGATATAAAGTCAGAATTCTGAGATATAAACTCTGAGATATAAATATGCGATATAAAGTCAGAATTCTGAGATATAAACTCACAATTGCGCGATATAAAGTCAGAATTCTGAGATATAAACTCACAATTGCGCTGATATAAAGTCAGAATTCTGAGATATAAACTCACAATATAAACTCACAATGCTGAGATATAAAGTCAGAATTCTGAGATATAATTCTGAGATATAAACTCACAATTGCGCGGTATAAAGTCAAATTCTCAGATATAAACTCACAATTGCGCGATATAAAGTCAGAATGAGATATAAACTCTGAGTTGTGTGATATAAAGTCAGAATTCTGAGATATAAACTCACAATTTGCTGATATAAAGTCAGAATTCTGAGATATAAACTCACAATTGCGCTGATATAAAGTCAGAATTCTGAGATATAAACTCACAATTGCGTGATATAAAGTCAGAATTCTGAGATATAAACTCACAATTGCGTGATATAAAGTCAGAATTCTGAGATATAAAGAATTCTGAGATATAAGATGTGCGATATAAAGTCAGAATTCTGAGATATAAACTCACAAATTAAAGTCAGCTGAGATATAAATAAAGTCAGAATTCTGAGATATAAACTCACAATTGCGCGATATAAAGTCAGAATTCTGAGATATAAACTCTGAGTTGTGTGATATAAAGTCAGAATTTGAGATATAAACTCACAATTGTGTGATATAAAGTCAGAATTCTGAGATATAAACTCACAATTGCGCGATATAAAGTCAGAATTCTGAGATATAAACTCGTAATTGCGCGGTATAAAGTCAGAATTGATGGGGATCTGTTTATATCGCACGATTCTGACTATAACTCGCATTTATGAGAAAAAAAGTCAGAATTGTTCAAAAATTGCAATTATCTTTTACATTTTTTATTCTGTGGTGGAAACAATCTTCCATAGTTGTGCATATTGTCCATAGTTCCATCGTGCATATTGTTGTTAAAAAAAGGTTTTCATAATATTTCATCAAAATCGAATAACAGTATTCACCTTTGAAAAGACTGCTAATGTTAACGCATGGGTATGAAAAACACTATTAACCTAATTAGCAAGTTTTTGTTTTCTTATTCAATATGTTGTGCGTAATACAGAATCTGATGGACGATCAGACTTTTTTGAGTTTTCACCGGAGAATGAAAAATTGTGTAACTGAAAATCTCTTTGGCCCCATTTTCCAAGACTGATACCTTGTGAACATCTTGTGCCGTATCCAACTTGATACAACAACCGCCTATCAATTTCTACCACTCTGAAATGTTTCTCTAGGAAGAGTTCGAGTGTGGAGGCTGTCATCTCTTCGGCTTGTCAAAGGAGCTGCACACCTGAGACGTTAAAAGTTCACTTCATCTCTCTCTCTCTCTCCACATGGAAACTACAGAGGAGATGTTTTACCAATTATCTCTGGACAAGAGCAGAGTCTGGCATAGCGTCTGTGTGTGTACAGGGTGGATAACTATCTTTTGCCATCTGGATTGTATTGCTCTCCCACCCGCAGTTCTGCTGGTCATAATCAAAGCGGGCCGGCAGATCCAGCTCTCGCTGCTCTGTTGTATTTCTGCATCCTGCAATCATACAGATTGTGTTTGTAATAGCGTCCCCGAGCCTGGATGAAGAAGTCATCAAATCGATGTCCCTCTGATGGGGAAACCGAGAACACGGGGCTCCTGTGAACGAGGGTTTATCGCTTGGAGATTACAGTCAAAAGACATTTGCAGAGCATTTTGTCAAAGCACATGGAGGAAGATGGAAAACAGCTGTGAGAAGCCCCTTGAGCAACAATGCAGACAAACACAATGTATCTTTTCGAAAAACAGACAGCCAATCACTGAGATTTAAGGTCATAGGTTTATGAAAGTCTCAATAACAATAGATGATAGACAATATCTAGTTTAAGGTCTCAACACATTGAATTTTAAATAAACGTTTTTATTTAATTACTTTAAAAATGTCAAGTGGTATTACAACTGCGTTCCTCTTTCCCGCTTTTAGAGGACAATTTCATGCCAGGCAGCCATTGTGAATAAAACTTTTGTTCTTAAAGGGATAGTTCACCCCAAAAAATGAAGATTTCTATCATCATTTACTCACCCTCATGTTGTTCCAAACCTGAATGAGTTTCTTCCTTCAGAACACAAGATATTATGAAGAACGTTGGTGACCAGACAGTTGGCTCCCATAGTGTTTTTTTTTTTTTTTTTGTAGCTGTTATTTTAATATGTAGCTGTTATTTTATTGCAATACACTATTTTGACTTCTGTTTGGCAATTCTGTGAGCATATTATACAGGGAAGCACTCAAGCTGAGACTTTAATGATTTGAAATGAAAAGCCCTGTGTTCCCTAAAGTAAACTCTGGGTAGAACTGCAGAATTCTGCTGCTTTGGCCTCTGTGGGTGACCGTTAAACAAGAAAAGAAAACTCTTTTCCCCTTTTTTGTATGTGCAACAAAGCTGGGGTCATATTTTGTTTGGCACTGTTTAACTTGGTTCTTACTTTTTTAATTTTTTAGAGGCAGACTTCAGAGGCAGAAATGTAGGGTTCTTACCTTTGCAGGAGATCCCATCTCCCTCCAGGCCCCGAGGGCAGGAGCCACACCTGAAAGAGCCGAAGCCGTTCACGCATCTGACTCCAGGAAAACATGGCCCTGTCATGCACTCATTCACATCATGCTGACATGTGACACCTATGGACAGAAAACAAAAATCGTTTTTAGAGGAGCTATTGTATCCGTTGGCGTTCTTATTATTCTTCCGTTCTTCTTTTTCTTCTTCTTCCGCTATTGAGTCTATGGCAGTCCATAGAACTGCTTGCAGGAAAGTTATGAAATTTGGCACACAGATAGAGGACAGTCTGAACTGTCACCAAAGCAAATTTGGAGTCTCTAACTCAATCTCTCTAGCACCCCTAACTGTCCAAATTTGCACTCATGTTCAAATAACTTTTGAACTGTAAGGGCTAGAAACAAAATAATAGTTTCCTCTGATTCCCTGCCTCAAGACGATTGAACCCTATATCCGTCATGATTTTTTTATTTTATTTTACGAAAAAAACTACTTTTTCTAACTCCTCCTAGGCCGTTGCTCTGATTTTCATGAAAATTGGACCTGATCATCTTCAGACCATGCAACATCAAGCTGGTTCACCAAACAGTTCCTCGAATAACACATGAACAAATTCAATTAAGTGCCCACCAAAATTAACGTGAGGCTGCCCGAACTTGGTGTCTGTTATGACAACCATGACCTGAGGCTACCTGCAAAGTTTCACTGCAGTGCCACCTAGTGGTCAGGAGATTGCTATAAATTGCTTATAACTTCTGAATGGTTTGTCTCTTTAGATTCGGTGCAGCATGCAGTCATACAATACCCAATTTTCCCATATTGGCCTTTTTAGGTATCAGCCATCTTGAATTTTATTGTAAAATGCTATATTTTACGAACGCATTGATGTATCGTTATGAAACTTGGTATGATTACATTATACAAATTACATTGATTACATTAGCCTATTGTTATGATCTTATTGGATAAGATCTTATGTTATAGTCATAGCCATAGTCAGCCAAACTTCCTGTCTGCCATTTCGATTTTCTTTCAAAACAATTTTAAACACTTTTCGGAACTCCTCCTAGACAATTTGTCCGATTTTCACTAAAATGGAATTGTATCATCTTCAGATAATGTCAGCAAAAGTGTATGGATTTTGTGTCGACTGACATCAACAAAAAAAGCCGATGGCATGATGCCAAAATGACTCTGAAGCTGTATCTGCAATGCTTTGACATATTGACACCAAACTTTGTCATTGTCACCTTACTCTAACCACAAGACATCAATTTGGTCACAGCGCCACCTATTGGTAAAAAGTGATAAAAAGTGTATTTATGACTTTTCAGCCATTTTTGCCTAAAATCATCATAAATATTTTTAATTGCTCGTTGCTGCAATTGGTGTGATGCTCCCAGCCATGTCTGACTTATGTTCTTTGTGCTTGGCCCTGATAATTGATGCTTGCAGCTATATTTATTATTATTATCATCAGCAATAAATATGTCTGTACAGAGTATATTTGGTTTTCTCACAAATGTATTGCGATTGTTTTTCGGGGAAAAAAGGTTTCCCGGGGGATTTCAAAACATTTGCGAGAGAACGCAAAAGCATTGAAATATATATTTATTCCTCCTATCTCATACTTTTTCCACCACCATGTCCATTTAGGCACTCCGTACGTATGGGTATTCGTGTTGTGGGTTTTTCAGCGACTCTTTCTGTATGTTACATCGTTACTCCACTAGGTGGCGACAAGTGACTTTAGGAGTGATTCATTCAACAGATTTGTTCAAAATACAGATTAATTCACAAACAAAACTTTAAGATGTCACCATTGCGAAATTCCGGCGAAACTGACCGCTTTACGAAATCTGCGTGCAGAAATCATTAGCCCTGAAATAATTGAAATGATTGAATTTCGCCTGCAAAAATGGTAAATGTGACCGCACCTTTAATGCTGTAATAAGTAAATCATTCACAATCTTTTCAAAACACTGACTATGAGTGCGAAATTGAATATTTCCCAACTATATATTATGTGAAAAACAGTAAGCAAAAAGAGCCGTATGTTTGAATACACAGTAGTAGTAGTAGTAGTAGTAGTAGTAGTAGTAATAGAAGAAGTAGTAGTTTATCCAGGACTTTTTGTCTACTGTTTTTGGAATACTAAGTGCACATTCGATAGACACTTTACTATCCCGTGAGGCCATCGGATTTATGAATGGCAATGAAGTGACACAACTGACACTGATAGGTCACGTTACAGTAACAACAATGGCAAATGTTGTATTTCATTCATACTAACCATATTCATACGCGAGTGTACTTTTGTCACAAAGTAAATTAAATTTCAAATGTAGTACCTACTCAGACATTACACGATTTCAGACGCAGGGTGATTCTTTCAAAAATGAAACATTAAGTAATTGAATCATTCACTCAATACGATTCATTTAAACACAATGATTCACTCAAGAACGAAACACTAATGTGTGTTGCTCAGAAATGTGTGTCAATTTATGCTTTGACTTTGGAACTATTTCATTGGCGGGGCACAAATACACATGTAACTGGCAATAATGCATTTAAAATGCAAGTTATTTAATAATATATTGTTCTTTAAATTATGATATAGCACCAGGATAGCAATTGCCAAGCAACCATTAAAGTTGTGATAGCAAGTTTGCGTCAATCATATTCCTCATAAAGTGTGACTAGTAACTTGTTGGCCAGTATATCTTGATTCATATGCACG
>CM031964.1:14569638-14637138 GCA_018749465.1 Paracanthobrama guichenoti
TTACATGTATATATATATATATATATATATATATATATATATATATATATATATATATATATATATATATATATATATATATATATATAAATAAAAATATTTTATATATAAATATTTTTTTCTTAAATATATACATGCATGTGTGTGTATTTATATATACATAATAATTATACACCATACACATACACACTTATTGTATTATGTATGTATTATGTAAACAGAAACTTTTAATTTTGATATGATCAATTGCGATTACTAGATTTGACAGCCCTAATATATATATTTTCCAGCCCCTATTTTCTGATATTTGAAGTACCTATAATGACTCAAAACTTCATGCAAGAATGTGTTGTTTTTCAAGCAGTGTTGCTAATTGCATTCAGTATCTCTCTCTCTCTCCTGTCCTCAAACGCCTGTATCTCTCAAACTCAGACAGTCTTTAATAAGCGCTAGCAGGCAGGAAGCAGATGCTTGTTAGCCGTCTAGGGCCCTCAAAGGATATGGAAAGGACGCTTGTCTTTCGTTGCACCGGCTTGCTGTGAGACAGGACTCGGGAGAATCCGGGTAGCTGAGTTCTGCTGTCCTTATGCCGTGATAAGATATTTAAAAAAAAATGGTTGACATACTGGGAACTCTAAAAGTCAATGCAAATTAAGGTAGTGCGATGATACTGAATGATTACCATATTCATATAGTATAGGATATACCATGGCACAAATGCAAAAATGCACCATTTTTAGTCGTCTAATGTCATCTAAGCAAATCACTCCACATATCCAATCCTGTTTCAATTATTAATTAGATCTTTCTATGAATAAATGACCTATCTTTGAATGAGGCCATGAGATATGTGAATATACAAGCTTGGCATTTATATTCATTCATTTAGCAGACACTTTTATCCAAAGAGACGAATAAATTGGTTCACTAAAATGAATCAGATTTCCCAATGATACATATGAGGAAGAAACAGTTTAGGAGAGCATATTTCATTATTGCCTCAACTCGCACAATAAAATATGACAAAAACATAGTGGTGATGTAACATTTTGTAATACTACAACTCTGCTCATTAGAACAAGAACCTTGATACTGAAATTGCAACACTGTGAAAATATAGTCTAGTATTGTCACTGCTTTTATTGTTTTATTTAATAGAATTTTTTATTAAATTTTTTTTTATTAATTGTTTTAAATTTATTTATTTAAAAAAAAAAAACATTTTTTTATATATATATTTTATTTTATTGTTTATATTTTATTTTATCTAGTTCATGACATGAGGAGAGTAAATCACTAGAAAATAATTTTTTTAATGAGAACTGCTTTATGACAGAAGTTGGCTTGAATAATTATTACTAAACTAAAGTTTGCGTCAAGTTTCATAGACTGATTTTCATAAAAATCAGTCAGGTATCAATCTCTCAATGTCTCTCACCTCTGCGGTAAATCTGCTCCGGGCATCACACTCATCAGACACAGTAAATTGAAAACTGTGCGTTTCCTCCTCGTGCACTTTCCAGATGAGGAGCCCGGCCGGGGAAATTGAGGCCCCGGGGGGCCCTGTCTCCAGCTGGAAGAGTAGGGCCGAGCCCTCGGGGGCCGTGGCTGTGAATTGGTACACAAAGTTCTCCCCTACAAAGGTCTGCAGGCCGTCCCGTGGCGCGTGGAAGGTCGGCAAACGATTAGCTGCGGAAATGAGAGGGGAATTTCAATACTGTGAAGGAATCGCAGACTCCCAGAGCTGATCTTCAGTTGCCAGATGATATTTTTTAAGGGCAGTTCATACCAAGAACGATAACTATAAAAATGATTGCTAACTGTACACTCCACGGCAACACATGATAAAGTTCTGTTCAGTATAAGCATGCGCTGCATTTTGGTCATCTGCCGCTTTAAAAGCTTGAGCGGATTCTGATTGGCTGTCAATGTTTTTGTTATTCATCAGATGAAAACAAATTGCTCTTAAAGTGATTCCAACGATATCGGTCCTTTGTTATCGTTATAGTTGTGGACTTTCTATTCTTACAATTTTAACGATTATTAAAACGTTATTGTTATTTTCCTTGTCGTGAACCTTAAGAGTCTTTGGTAAGAATCCAGTAGCTTTATGTTAGCTTATTACCAAGCTAACAAAACGCTCTTTGACTCTTATCACCGCCACTGACAGAATTTTCCGGCTTTTTGTGTTTACACTGGATTACAGTAGGCGCTAGGGGGGCGATATTACGCAACTTATGAAAGAGTACAGAATCCTCAGACAGGAAAAAAGGAGCAGAAACAAGCAATAAAAGCATTGCTTATGCATGTTGTATTCTTAAAAAAAAAATAAAGGCCCGGGGTTGGGGCTCGTATGCGAGCGCCTGGTGGCCGGGCCTACCCCCATGGGGCCCGGCCAGGCTCGAATGAGCGGGGTGGGGCCACCCTCCCATGGGCTCACCACCTGCAGGAGGGATCATATGGGGCCGGGACGTAGGGGATCGGGTGACAGTCGAAGGCTAGGCCCCCGACGACCCGATCTCTGGACACAGAAACTGGCTTTAGGGACGTGGAATGTCACCTCGCTGGCGGGGAAGGAGCCTGAGCTTGTGCGGGAGGTTGAGAGGTACCGGCTAGAGATAGTCGGGGTCACTTCCACACACAGCTTGGGCTCTGGAACCACACTTCTTGAGAGAGGCTGGATTCTCTACCACTCTGGAGTTGCCCATGATGAGAGGCGGCGGGCTGGAGTGGGTTTGCTTATAGCCCCAGCTAGGCTGCCATGTGTTGGAGTTCAACCCGGTGAATGAGAGGGTCGCTTCCCTGCGCCTTCGGGTAGGGGATAGGTCTCTCACTGTCGTATGTGCCTACGGGCTGAACGGCAGTACTGAGTACCCGGCCCTAATGGGGTCTCTGGGAGGGGTGCTGGAAAGTGCTCCAACTGGAGACTCCATCGTTCTACTGGGGGACTTCAACGCACACGTGGGCAGTGACAGTGATACCTGGAGGGGCGTGATTGGGAGGAACGGCCCCCTGATCTGAACCCGAGCAGTGTTCTGTTATTGGATTTCTGTGCTAGTCACAGCTTTTCCATAACAAACACCATGTTCAAGCATAAGGGTGTCCATCAGAGCACGTGGCACCAGGACACCCTAGACCGGAGGTCGATGATCGACTTTGTGGTCGTCTCATCTGACCTCCGGCCGTATGTCTTGGACACTCGGGTGAAGAGAGGGGTAGAGCTGTCAACTGATCACCACCTGGTGGTGAGTTGGATCCGATGGCGGGGGAGGAAGCTAGACAGACTCAGGAGACCCAAACGTACTATAAGGGTCTATTGGGAACGTTTGGCCGAGCCCCCTGTCAGAGAGATCTTCAACTCCCACCTCCGATGGAGCTTTGACCGGCTCCCGATGGAGTCTGGAGATATTGAGTCCAAGTGGACCATGTTCTCCACCTCCATTGTCGCAGCTGCTCGGAGCTGTGGCCGTAAGGTCTCCGGAGCCTGTCAAGGCGGAAATTCCCGAACCCGGTGGTGGACACCGGAAGTAAAGGATGCCGTCAAGCTGAAGAAGGAGTCCTATCGGGCCTGGTTGGCTTGTGGGACTCCTGAGGCAGCTGATGGGTACAGGCAGACCAAGCAGACTACAGCCCGGGTAGTTGTGGAGGCAAAAAATCAGGCCTGGGAGGAGTTCGGTGAGGCCATGGAAAAAGACTATCGGTTGGCCTCGAAGAGATTCTGGCAAACCGTTCGCCGCCTCAGGAGGGGAAAGCAGTGCCCTACCAACACTGTTAACAGTGAAGATGGGCAGCTGTTGACCTCAACTGGGGATATCGTCGGACGGTGGAAGGAATACTTCGAGGATCTCCTCAATCCCACAAACACGTCTTCCATTGAGGAAGCAGTGGCTGAGGGCTCAGAGGTGGATTCATCCATTACCCGGGCTGAAGTCATAGAGGTAGTTAAAAAGCTCCTCGGTGGCAAGGTACCGGGTGTCAATGAGATCCGCCCTGAGTACCTCAAGTCTCTGGATATTGTGGGGCTGTCTTGGCTGACACGCCTCTGCAACATCGTGTGGTGGTTGGGGACAGGGGTGGTGGTTCCTCTTTTCAAGAAGGGGGACCGGAGAGTGTGTTCCAACTACAGGGGGATCACACTTCTCAGCCTCCCCAGGAAAGTTTATGCCAGGGTACTGGAGAGGAGAATTCGGCCGATAGTGGAACCTCAGATTCAGGAGGAACAGTGTGGTTTTCGTCCTGGTCGTGGAACACTGGACCAGCTCTATACCCTTTCCAGGGTGCTGGAGGGTTCATGGGAGTTTGCCTAACCAATCCACATGTGTTTTGTGGATTTGGAGAAGGCATTCGACTGTGTCCCTCGTGGGGCCCTGTGGAGGGTGCTCTGGGAGTCCGGGGCCCCTTGCTTAGGGCTGTTTGGTCCCTGTACGACCGGAGCAGGAGCTTGGTCCACATTGCCGGCAAGCAAGTCGGACTTGTTCCCAGTGCATGTTGGACTCCGGCAGGGCTGCCCTGTGTCACCGGTTCTGTTCATAATTTTTATGGACATAATTTCTAGGCACAGCCAAGGGCTGGAGAGTGTCCGGTTTGGGAACCACATGATTCCGTCGCTGCTTTTTGCGGATGACGTTGTCGTGTTGGCCTCCTCAGACCAGGATCTTCAGCGTGCACTGGGGCGGTTTGCAGCCGAGTGTGAAGTGGCCGGGATGAGAATCAGCACCTCCAAATCCGAGGCCATGGTTCTCAGTCGGAAAAGGGTGGCTTGCCCACTTCAGGTTGGTGGAGAGTTTCTGCCTCAGGTGGAGGAGTTCAGGTATCTTGGGGTCTTGTTCACGAGTGGGGGAAGGATGGAACGGGAGATTGACAGACAGATCGGTGCAGCTTTTGCAGTAATGCGGTCGATGTACCAGTCTGTCGTGGTAAAGAAGGAGCTGAGCTGTAAGGCGAAGCTCTCGATTTACCAGTCAATCTACGTTCCTACTCTCACCTATGGTCATGAGCTGTGGGTCATGACCGAAAGGACAAGATCCTGGATACAGGCGGCCGAAATGAGCTTTCTCTGCAGGGTGGCTGGGCGCTCCCTTAGAGATAGGGTGAGAAGCTCAGTTACTCGGGAGGAGCTCAGAGTAGATCCATTGCTCCTCCACATCGAGAGGAGCCAGTTGAGGTAGCTCGGGCATCTATTTCGGATGCCTCCTGGACGCCTTCCCGGGGAGGTGTTCCGGGCATGTCCCACCGGGAGGAGGCCCCGGGGAAGACCTAGGACACGCTGGAGGGATTATGTCTCCCGGCTGGCCTGGGAACGCCTTGGGGTTCCCCCAGAAGAGCTGGAGGAAATGGCTAGGGAGAGGGAAGTCTGGGCGTCTCTGCTTAGACTGTTGCCCCCGCGACCCAGCCCCGGATAAGTGGAAGATAATGGATGGATGGATGGATGGATTATTTTATTATTACTTTTTTTTTTTTTGGTTAAACACTTAATAAATTGTATTATTATAAATATTTATGTAAACATCAAAAAATATATAAAAAAATAAAAAAATATTTTCTTTCTTTTAGACCGCAAAATGAGAAATGTCTCACATGGAACAAACAGGCACAAAATGAAAATCTGTTTTTGTAATATCTGGCATGATGACATTTGTGGGATAAAATCTGATTTACAGCATCATGTGTTCATTTCCGACGGTTATTTCCCGCTTCTTGTTTCTTGTGAAACTTGACAAACAAAAATCGCAATGTGGCGCAAAAAATATCCATCTTAAGTGACATGCAATTATCCACAACAAAACCCTGGAAAACAAACCAACCCTGATCTTTGAATACGAAAGCATTTTCTGCACCAATATGTCACTCATATTCAGAATCTCATTCGCGAGCAGCATGACGTATATGAGTTTGTGTGTTTCTGGCTGGGAAATGTCAACTAACGACACAATGGATCCATAAATCTGTTCTGACATCATAAAGTAAACAAACCCAATGCATAATAACAATACAATTCAGCTAACATACTGTTGCCATTTTTATAAATGCAAACCAAAAAAAAAAACTCTATTTCTCGCAATTTCCTCAGTTACGCAACCTTTCGGCTGCAGTACAAATGCTCATTTGAAACACTTAACATTTACATTTCTTGATTTTACTCTGATGATCATCTCGTCAATTTAATTTGTCTGCATGAATGAATGGACTCTCACTTTTGCCACAGAATGGTGAAAAAAAGGCATGGCAGAAAGCACAAGGGAAATAACTCGCAGGAAGATAAGTGGGTGTGAGGTGAAATGGTTATAATCTTCCTTAAAGCTGAATGTGGCGTGTCTGTGGAGTCTTCAGATAGCATCAGTCCGGCCCTCATTTGCAGCGCAGGCAAACAGACGGATGTTTACTGTGAGTTCTGGCTCTACACAGGCGTGTGCGTTTGGAATATGTGGATAAAGAGGAGGGAGGTTTTGCTGAAATGCAACATGATTCCCAAAGAACTTGCCATTTGGTGTGTGTGTGTGTGTGTGTGTGTGTGTGTGTGTGTGTGTAATTGTTTTGCTTTAATTGTGAAGGATTTCCCCTACCTCTTAGATTTACATGTACTCTTAAATATGACTTGAGTGGTTGGTCTTTTTAAAAAGGTTCAATTAAGGCTTAATTAAAATGCTATGAAACATTTCTGGTTAACAGTATCTGATTGGATGAGATATGTTTGAAGACATTGTTTATACTCATCAACTGAATTTTATATGAATAAAGTAAAAAAAGAAAAGAAAACTATATAAACATTATTAATTAGTGTATTTATATATGTAAAAATTATTGATACTGATATAATAATAATAATAATAATAATAATAATAATAATGTATTATTATTATTAGAAGACATTATCATATATTTATCTTATATGATAATGATGATGATAATGATAATGATAATAATAATAATAATAATAATAATAATAATAATAATAATAACAACAATAAAATATTTATTGATAATGTTATTTAATTTGTAATTAATTAAATATAATAATTATTAATATTAAACAATTAATATAAATAAATAATTTTAATAATTTATACATACAAATTATTATTATTAAAATATAATTTGTGCTATATAATAATACTTTATGTAATAAATAATAATAATAATAATAATAATTTATTAGTAGTAGTAGTAGTAGTAGTAGTAGTAGAAGAACAAGAGAGAGTTTGTGCTATATAACAACAACAACAACAATCATAATTATTACTATCATAATTATCAATACAAATATATATTATGAATACATTTAATATTAATATACTATTACAATATTATTATTGTTGTCATTATTATTATTATAATTATTATATATTAATATATAATTTTCTTATTATTTATAATAGTAACAATAATGATTATTATTATTATAATAAAAATTATGAACATAAATATATATTAGAATTTCTAATATAAAAAGGTACAATGCAATACAATGCATTATAACATTATAAATATTTTATACTGTATAATATTACTTTTATATATTAATACATTATTTGTATTATTATTATTATTAATAGTAGTGGTGGTGGTGGTATTAGAAGAAAGAGAGTTTGTGCTATATAATAACAACAATAACCATTATTAATATTATTACTAAAATAATATATAGGAAATATATGTAATATGAATATATTAATAAATTATTTTTAGAATTATTTTAGATTATTGCAATTTTATAAAATCAATAAGACACACAAGGGTGTTTTTACCACAGTAAAGGCTGGTTCACGTTCACACCACTCTGCATTGTTAATACTCTCAATAACTCTGGTTAATCCACTACAGTTCTCTTTGCCATACTAACGTCCAATACTTCATCAATGTCCTATAAATGTCAAGTCTCCTGAGACGAAAACAGTATTTAAAAGAACCTAATGAAATATTACACATCACTATATGCCTAAAGTCTTCTCAGTGTGATAATAAAACCAAAACTAAAGTTTATGACCTAATGCTTTGCTTCATTTTTTGCAACGCTGTAAAATCCAAAAAATGTAATGTCAGCTAATAGAAATTCACAGTGAGCATATTCCAGCTGACTCGCCATATAACGTCTCTGTTTAGCTGCTGTAATAAAGTCTGTTAGCTAAGCAGTGAGCTTTTAACTTCAAACATACTGAAAGTAGTAGCAAGACAGCGCATCCTCTCAGATCTTCCCTACTTTTATATTTCGATAATGAATGACACACTAAGTGCCTCACAGAATGTTGTAAAAGTCACATTCAGTCAGTCTAAAAAGTTCTTTATTTTATAGAACTCTGTTATAGCAGGGATGGGATTCGAACCCACAGCTGCCATATTACTCAGTGCATCTGCAACATGGCTATGAAATACTAGACCACAGCTTGTATTTTGGATCTTTGTTAATGGGTTTGTTTTATTAGCACTGAATTAGATTTCAATCGGATTGTGCCGCAGAAGGTTATTGGGTCGTGTCCCATGGCTGTTTAAACTTGTAGCTTTATTTGTAACTTAATGGTGTGCTGTGCGAGTGTAACAAGTACAGATAATGTTCAATAATGTGAGCTATTGCCGTAAGATCTCGGTCCGACTTCAAATCGACTGCGTTTACCTTGATTAATGGACCAGGTGTATTTAGAGGCCGTGGAGTTACACAGGAGACACGGAACAGAAGGGCTGGAGTCTCCCTCTGCAAAACACATCCCATCGATATTACATGTCCTCTCCTGAGAGAAAAAGAAAGAGGGAAGAAGTGTTATTGTTGTTAATGAAAACTAATTAAAAAAGTTATTTAAGAGATAAATAAATAAATGGGAAAAATTAAGTTAACTAAATTACAATAAACTAATCTAAATTTATATATAAAATAATAATAAACTATGAAAAAACAATATTTAAATAAAAAACTGAAACTGTAAAAACGGAAAGTAAACTAAATTACATAAAACTAAATTAAATAATTAAATAATATAATAAACATTTAGAAAAAACTGAAGTAATCTACATTTTCATGACTCTAGAACTAAAAGGTGCAAATTAATTTGAGTTTTTGATACATGACATATTACAAAACTTAAGAACCTTTACAACCCCAGTATTATCTTAGTATTATATCATATTATTAGTATTTATTAATATTTTTAATTATCTTTTTCAATTTTAATTAATTTTTAGTAATTTTACGTTTTTCATCTAATTTATGTTATTTAATTTTATGGAAAAAAAATTACAAAAAAATAATTTTATAAAATTTCAGCTTTACTTCAATTAATAAAAACAATTTTTGATCGTTTTAGTTAACAATAACAACACTGTACAACCCACCTGTATTAAACATGAAAATGAGTTAGACACTGATACTAAACTAAAATGAAACTAGAAACAAAACTAAAATAGAACTAGAAAACTAAAACTAACAATGATAGTGAAAATTAAACTAAATAAAATAATGAATACATTATTAAATTCAAAAATTAAACTACAATGAAAAATGATAGTGCGACAAAATCAAAAATCGATTTGGAAAAAAATAAATAAAATGGAAGTTCAACTATAATAACCCTGCACAAATTTTTATCCTAAGCAATCTTTGTGCTGAAAATCAGTGTTAGTGCTTTCTCTGGGATCAGAGTTGCCAAGTCTGCAGTTTTCCCGCGGAATTGGGCTACTTTTAAGTTGTGGCCGCGGGTTGATTTCCACGATTTCAGCGCTCACAAAACACCCACGGATGAACAAATTCAGTGGAGAATTCAGCCAGCCGACGGAGAAAATCGCATGTTTATATCTCATAATTCTGCCTTTTTTCTCAAAATTGGTTATATCTCATAATTCTTAGCCTGACAAGCCAGACCCACATTAAGATGTTGGGTCTGGGAACTCACCATTGGCAGGGCTCAATCCGAGAGGCGGGATAAACGGTTGTCTTTCAAATTCCCTCTGCACGCAATAGGATAGTGCTACAACCAACCAGAGCAACGAAGAAGGTGAAGCGGAGCTAGTTGATAGATTAAACTTTCACCGTATCTGATCGGCAAAACTCCGAACACATCTTCCTTTCTTAAGAAAGACTTCAATACCGTTCTTTGTTCTTTTCTCAAAGAAAAGTTTAACAACAAGTCTTCCAGAGTCGTGGCCACAACTCTGCGGTCATTATGTTAAGCCCACCCACTGACTCTATACACGATGTGATTGGTAGGGTGCGCCTAGATTTCTAGGCTACATAATTCTGACATTTTCACAAAATTGTGATTATAGCTCATAATTCTGACGTTTTTTCTCAAAATTGTGATCATATCTCAATTATGACACTTCTTTTCTCAAAATTGTTATATCATAATTCTGACGTTTTTCTCAGAACAGTTTATCTCTCACAATTATGACTTTTATTCCTCAAAATTGTGAGTTTATATCTCATAATTCTGACTTTTATTTCTCTTTTTCCTCTGATGAAAAATTGGGATTGAACTCACAACCTTGTTGTTAGTGTTAAAATGTACCTATAAGAAAAGAAAGAAAGAAAGAAAGAAAGAAAGAAAGAAAGAAAGAAAGAAAGAAAGAAAGAAAGAAAGAAAGAAAGAAAGAAAGAAAGAAAGAAAGAAAGAAAGAAAGAAAGAAAGAAAGAAAGAAAGAAAGGAGGAGGATTCCAGCTGTATCCACCAGCGTGGAGATGTTTTGCTACAGCTCACGGTTACACTTCCCCTGTCAAACCTTTGAGATAAAGCTCAACAGTTTTTGCTATAAATCAGCAAAGCTTAAAGCCTGGGACCGATAGAATCTCTGTATTTCAAGTTTTTAATATCCAGCGGGACATGTAAGTCGCAACGCCCGGAGGACATCGGCAGCAAAGCAGAGAAGATAAACACAGACCAAACGGATCCACCTAGATAACTCATCTCTCACCGTGAGATTACATGCCATGTGGCAGTCGAAAACCCAGAGAAAGAATGCAAGAATGAGCAAGTACATCAGGTGCTCAAGGGATTGCTTACACCGTCAGTCTTTGGTCTCCATGTCGTGAATAATATCTGCCATTGTCTGTTTTCCACATCCATGCTCAGGGTTTTTCCTAACACACACCCTTGTGGCCTCGCGTATCGCTGTTGTCCTGTTGTAGTTAAGACACTAAACGGCTATGACAGACTTTTCGCTTTTTGAGTCTATAAACTCGCATCCTCTGCGACTTATTTTCCGGTGGAAAATCCAAGCCATTAGTGTAGGGAGTCATTTTGCGCACAGTGAATGTAAAGTTCAGGATGATGGACAGATGGATAAATGAACGGAAGGGCCGCAAGGGAAGTTGTGCAAAGACAATCATGGTTGGTTTTAACACAATACTAGAAACAATCTTCATTTTAAAGCAATTCAGAATCTGTTCAAACGGGTTTTAAATCAAACAGGGGTTTCTGAACAATTACAGTATTGAAATATCTCTGTATAGTATATAATATCTCTCTAGTAACTTTATACAATGTTATGTAATTAAAGGAATAGTTCACCCAAAAATGAAAATCACCCCATGATTTATTCCCCCTCAAGCCATCCTAGGTGTATATGACATTCTTCTTTCAGACGAACTTTAATGATAAAGTTATATCTTTATATAGCAGAGTTATATTAAAAATGTGCTGGCTCTTCAAACTTTCCCATCCATGAATGGGCAAAAAAGTGTATCCATCCATCCATCCATCCATCCATCATAAACGATATCCATACGGCTCCAGGGGGTTAATAAAGGCCTTCTGAAGCGAAGCCATGCCTTTGTGTAAGAAAATATCCATATTTAAAACTTTAAAAACTAAAATATCTAGCTTCTGACAGAAGTCATATACACTAGGATGACTTGAGGGTGAGTAAATCATGGGCTAATTTTCATTTTTGGGTGAACTAACCCTTTAATTCAGATCAAAATATATATACTTATCGATAATAAATATTATTAATAAATTATTATTTTTAATTACATTTTAATTGATGTAATACATACAATTAATTATAATACTGAGAAGAATTATCATTAAAGAATTTATTATTAAAATGTATGAAAATCTCACTACCAACTATTCATCAGTTCATTTGTAACTGAATTTTGAATTGTCGTCTTGCTTGCATTTGTGATTATTTATAAATATGTCTAAATGCTTAAATATATATGCTGTCAAGTCCATTAATCGTGATTACATGCTTCTAACATAGAAGTTTATAAATATGTTAGATATGAGTAATCAAGATTAATTGCATCTAAAAGTTACACACACACACACACACACACACACACACACACACACACACACACACACACACACACACACACACACACACAGACTTTTAGATGTGATTAATCGTGATTTTATATATACACAGAATATATATGTGCATGTACATACACAAACTTTTAGATGATTAATCGCGATTAATCGATTTGACAGCACTTATATATATTATAATATTAAAAATGATCAACAATAATAATAGTTCATATTAGTCAAAATTATATTTTAAATGATGTAGCATCTCTTTAATTATACAAAGAATAATTATTATTTGGAAATGTATAACGTTTTATGAAATTTTCACCATTTCAATTTCAAATCATCAGCAGTGATGTCACTATTTATTTGCAAACTGAATTGTGATTAGTCTGTTATTTTTGTGCCTCTAATTAGGCATTTATAATCAGTATATAAAGACGCAGTACATTTCTCATTAACTGCAGAATGCCTTTTTTTGGCTGCATTTCCTTCAGCCAATGTAAATATAGTTAAAATTAACCCATAACTTGTGTATTAGGTACATGCATGTGTATTTTTTTCACATTTCCTATACTAATTGTCGATGAAAAACATGAGGAATGGACGACTATTTACAATCTATTGGCCTATTTAAGACTATATCATTACCTTCAGCTTGCAAAGTCCAGAGGGAGTCACACACAACTGGCATATACCGTCATAAAGGGTAAAAAACTTCCCCTCGCTGTACTGACGACCATCATTAGTCACCTGAAGAAGAAAAAGAGAGAGAGAGGTTTAAATACATATGAATGTGAGTGAATATACTAGTACTCAAGGTCAAAAAGTAAGTAAAAAAAGGTAATGTGCAGTCAACCAACCATTATTTATTGCAAAATAAACCCTGACAGCAGAAATTATATGATAAAAACTAAACTACTAAAAACTAATTCCACATTATGATGTTTATTAGATGGCTACTTACCAAAGTTACTTGGTAAATTTGACATGAATATTGATTTGTCTGTATTTGAGACTGTAAAACCTAAACAACAGGTAACTTAAAGGACAACCTGATGCATATTCAAAAATGTTTATGATCTGTAAACTTTCTTCGTTCATCCGCCACTGGCAGGTGATGCAAAAAAAGCCCTCAGTGAGTGTTAATGCCACAAGCCTTTGAGATTAATGCGGGCAGGAGTTCAGATGGATTTCGAGATGTATTACCTCACGGATATGTCTTTGCTCTGACCTTCAGAGGCACCCTGTGGCTTTTTGAACATTGAAATTTATGTTAATGATCCTTCATCATTTTTTACATCAGTAAACACACTCATTAACACACACACACCCATAGATCAAGGCCCACTTTGGGACCAAGTGATGAGGTCAATGATCACAAGACCTGAATTGAGTTTATGAACTTTTGAATGTTTATGTTAGCCATATACCTAAAGGTTGGTTTCCTATATGGGCCGTCAAAGCATAAAAATGATTAAAATGATTGTGTTGCCTTTATGACTGTCATTCAGAACGGAAGAGCTCGCCTCCATCTCATGGTTTGATGATTTCGACGAGATATAATATTTTAAAGCGTCCGGGTACGCATCATTTAGCTTGGCCTCAAACAGCACATGCGACCGGCATAAATTCAGGCTGGTTTTAAGTGTTAAAACCCACAACTGTGAAGGAGACTTTGTGCATAATTACATTTCGCCAATAGAGAGAAGGTAGTGCTTCATCTTTCAATCACAATGGAAAGTTTCGAAAAAGATGACCTGCTTTTATCAGACCGATGACATTTTGATTCATTCAGTCGCTGCAAAAGATGGCAGTGGAAAATCAATCACAGGAACCCTCAGACTGATCCCTGTCCCTGAGATTGATGGACAGGTACCTTAATCTCCCATCTGGCATAGGGCTGCTCGCTGGCCGTGAAGTCCAACGTGTCGACGGCCATGTTGCCGAGTCGCGGGACAGAGCAGTCCACCGCTTTGGAGCTCAGGAAAGATGCTTTGGTTGTCCCTTCCTCTTCAGGTATCCAAACTCCATTCATGTACTAAAAACATCAACAAAAATGATTGATTTTTCTGTGAAAAAATAAGTATATTTTAGCATACTTTTAAAACATATTGTGAAAATAATGTCCTGTAAAAGAATATACTTAAGCGTGAACTGGATGTAATGTTTACAGACACTTAATTGTATGTTATTTAGTATTTACAATTAAATGAAAATTGACTGATAGTGCTTTTTTGACCCATTGACTTAAGTACACTACTTCTATTGTCTTACATTTGAATGCCAAATGTACTGACAAGCATTTATGGTAAACTAAAATACAATTACACATAGGGCCCTGTTTTAACAATCTGAGTTCATGGTCTGAAGCACATGGCGCCGTTGCATAGTCTGGTCCTACCAGACTCTCGTACATTTCATTTGTACAGAGAGTCTGGCCACTCTTTAACTTCCTTGAAGGCGGTACTCTCACTAAGTTTAAAACTATTGGATCTGCCCAGAGCCACTCTGAATCTGCCATAACCAATCGCTAACATTTGGTCGTGACGTATGTCGTCTCCAACTAGCGCACGACATCAACGTCATCGTTCTAAGCCACTCCCTCTGTTCGCTGATTGGACCGGTTAAAATTTGACCGGAGAAAACCGGAGAATATACCGCAATCCCAGACGGAGTACAGAAGGAAAATTTAAATTGATCGGAAGTACGTAGGAGGGCGGAGCCAGGCTAGCCGATGCACTTAGGGCGTGCCCGAATCCACTTTTGCTAGTTTAAGGATGAAAAAAAAAAAACGGTTGGCGAGCCAGACGCATTTAAAAAAGTTTGTGTGATGCTGCGTGTCCCTGTGTGTGTAATAAGCAGAGTGTACACATGTTATGGACCCACCTATAGACGCATATTACTAACACACACTTTAAATAACACAAAAAATACTGTGACTTTAGACCAGGCTTTTGTTGGTTAATGGCACAGTCGTTTGCAGTTGCCTCAAAATAGCAACGCGCCTGAAACACACCTCGTTTTCAGACCTATACTCAACTTTGCTGATACTGGTGTTCCCATCATGCACTGGGGCTGTATTTACACTGTTTTATCATTGCTTCAGTAACTTGCCATTTTGTGATATTTGGAGTAAATTTTCTACTCAAAATGACACATTCATACTCAAAAACGATCCATCGAATGTTACCGTCATTGTGTATTGTGTACCAAGTACTGAGGTTTCTGTGTTCAAGTCTACACAATAAAATGTTTCTAAGTAAATCACTTTAAAAGCATGGTTTAATTCAGTGTTGAAATTACTCAACAAACTTTAACTGGCCAAGTTTAAGTACAACTTTTAATTTGACATTACTACAAAGTGCACTTTAAGTATGTTAAGGAACGTTAAGAAAAGTGAACTCTTTGAGCACACTTAAGTGTCCTTTTAATTCATTAATATTATATTTTCTGCGAGTAGAGCATTTTTTATAAACTACAAGTGCACATTAAATACGCTTAAGCGCACTTCTTTTTCACAACGGCAGATCATCGCAAACATTTTTAGTTTTAAGTCAAACAGTCTCAAATATCTGAAGTGCATATGTCTGTCCTGAATGGGATAATTCACCTAAAAATGAACATTCTTTCATAATTTTCCTCACCTTCATATGTTCCCAACCTGTATGACTTTGTTTCTTTCTGTGAAACAAAATATTAGATATTTTGAAGAATGTTCTGGCTGCCTTTTTCCATATAATGAAAGTGAAGGAAAGTCATACAGGTTTAGAACAACATTACACAAACACACAAAAGAAATCCCACTGAAAGTGAATGACAAAGAATTACGAACAAAGAAAAGAAAGAAACACACTGAATTAAACTACATTTTTAGATCAAAATACTGAAATGGTATTTTCTTGTAAGAAATAAACCAATAAACTTTGTGTTATTTACAACTTACAGTGTAGAGTACATAAATGGCGAAATGATCATTTTTAGGTGACCTTTTTTCCTAAAATTCATATGTACTTCAGATGTTTGAGACAAACGGTAAATTAGAGCAATATTCACCTCTGACCCTTCATTCTTTAGGAGAAGCAGGAACAGCTAGAATAATGAATGTCAAATAAATTTGTTCAAATGGGATGACCCCACACAGGAAGTGAAATGCCCCCTGGGAAAAGACAGCGAGAAAAGGGGGCGGTTCAGAAACATCCGAGCAGTAGAATTAAATGAGAGAAATGTAAATTTTTCCCCCCATTTACATGTTTTAAGGTCCCAGAGACTCAAAAGCTGTATGTATAAAAATTAAAACATTCATTTTTTTTAAATTAACCTTTGGTTTACCATCACATGCATTTAATATGTTCCTCTGGCTTGTCGTTATTGAAGTCAAAGTAGACATGCACTTTTCATAGATTCAGAAGTACTAACCTGTTCAAGGTTAAGAATGTTTTTTGAGCTCACAGATTATGAGGGTTAAACCCAGCCCTGCAGGGCAGCGATTTGACATCATTAAATGCACTTCAAACGTTTAGACAATCTAATAAAACAGCCACCAGCCGATAATTACAGCATGCAATGTGTGCTTTTGCATGTTGTTTACCGGTTTTCTTTGTATATGCTCTGCTGTGTTGACTGATTACCGTTTTTATTGCTTTCTTTATCTCATCAGATGTCCCCCTATGTCTTTACCCCCATACTTCTAATTAAATATACAAACAGATGGCAAGTAGGTATTAAAAAAAAAAGAAAAAGCCATGCTAAGATTCATAAAGACTCTTTGATGAAATATTAAATTAGACAGGCTTAGAAGAGTCAAACGTGATCTTAGCCACAAACTAAAATGCAGTTAAAGATGTATATACAATATATATACATACACACGTGTGTGTGTGTGTGTGTGTGTGTGTGTGTGTGTGTGTGTGTGTGTGTGTGTGTGTGTGTGTACAGTACCAGTCAAAAGTAGGGAAACATTACTATTTATAATGTTTTTGAAATAAGTCTTACACTCATCAAGCCTGCATTATTTTGATATATAATTTGCCTAATAAACAGAAGTGACATCATTTATGTCTCACCTTTAATCTGATCACAAGACAAGCAAGGTCAGGTGAGTCGATGAAACCCAGTCCGAAAACCCTCACGCTGTCACAGTCGAACTCACGTACGTCACACAAACCGCCGTTCTCCAGATCGGTGGCTTCTATTGGCTGACCTGAGGAAACCAAAGAAACAGAGAATTTACAGTACATAATCTGAACAAATAATCTAATTGTTAGGGGTTTGTTTAAAAAAAACCTTGAGAAGAGCATTAGTAATAATTCTTTTGAAATACTTTCTGATTGTAAGTCTCTAGGGGCGTGGCCTGCCTGAGGGGTGTGGTCTACGGATGGGTACTGACACTGTAGTCACTCAAGAATACACACATAAATACACACTTTCTTGGAAGTAAGCAATTTTGGGAGTAAACAGAAGAAGTATGCACTTTTCTGGGTCGCAAGGTCAAAACCAATGTGTTCCTTCGTCATTCAACTCAACCTCATACAAAACAAGTACAGGAAAAGTCTTTCAGTTGAATGAGACTGCAAAAATGACAGTCTGCAGTCTACTCATTGTCGATTCATTGAAAAGGCACCATGGGAGTCTCATTAAACCCAGAAAATCTATTGTAAATTCATGTGAAGTCTTTAAAAATGTGGCCTGCCGAAAATGCCCCGTCCTTTGCGAAAACCATCAGTGAATAAAGTTTACGAGACTCAAATGGAAAAATGCAATACTGGCAGTTTGAAAGACGCCAAAACGAAAGTCATTTCCAAGTACATTGCCACTAACAAACAAACAAACCAAACAATTCCAGCTTTAAACTATACAATACATCACTAAATATGCTGCTGGATTCTGACCTTGCCAGCCTGCATTTGCCATTAAACAGAGAACGGATACATATGGAAAATATTACAGTATAATTAGATCTGGGGAATATAATGTTCTCAATAATTAAGGTTCTTGAATAATGCAAACAAGTAAATACGAACTTGTTTGGGCGTCTCTCAGGCCTTATAAAACACAACAACATTTAATATACTTTCAGCGACAGGCTGAAATGACTGTGCCGTGGCAGCATTGCGTTTGCTTAATGCCATTATCGCTCCCATCTCGGCTCATTTCAAATCAGTGTTTTTATTACCAGAGCATAACCTTACGTTTGGATCTCCGTGGGATGGAAGTCTATTTTAATCTCTTATCTGAGACGCAAACGAAAATTAATGTACTGGGATGATATGCCAAAGCCAGAAGTGGTGAATATCTAAAAAAGGAGAAGGAAAACAATAAGAGATATGAGAGAAAATGGTCCTCAGAGGAGAACAATTAAGCACAGAAGTGAGTGCTAATGAATTTGAGCCTCATCAAGGAACTTCCTCCAGATGGTCTCATTTGGTGTAATTTTACACTTGGTAAAAAAATTGTAATAAAATAATTACAAAAAACAAATCGCCCCCTAGCACTGTTTAGGAAAGATATACTACCATCAGAGACAATCAAGTTCATATGAATTATTCATTATAAGTTCATAAATTATTTTTGAAGACAGATTTGTAAGTCAAGCAGTGAAAGTACCACATCTGAAGAAGAAAATCTGACATTAAATGTTTTGTTTTAAATGTGTTTAAGAACTTAATTTCTTAAACACTTATTTTGCATGCATATTTAGCTTGTCATGTAATATATCATAATAATACATCTATATATCATAATAATACATCTATAATAATATATATATATATATATATATATATATATATATATATATATATATATATATATATATATATATATATATATATATATATATATATATATATATATATATACACACACAAACCCGATTCCAAAAAAGTTGGGACACTGTACAAATTGTGAATAAAAAAGGAATGCAATAATTTACAAATCTCATGAACTTATATTTTATTCACAATAGAATATAGATAACATATCAAATGTTGAAAGTGAGACATTTTGAAATGTCATGCCAAATATTGGCTCATTTTGGATTTCATGAGAGCTACACATTCCAAAAAAGTAATAAGAGCAATAAGAGGCCAGAAAAGTTAAATCTACATATAAGGAACAGCTGGAGGATCAATTTGCAACTTATTAGGTCAATTGACAACATGATTGGGTATAAAAAGAGCCTCTCAGAGTGGCAGTGTCTCTCAGAAGTCAAGATGGGCAGAGGATCACCAATTCCCCCAATGCTGCGGCCAAAAATACTGGAGCAATATCAGAAAGGAGTTTCTCAGAGAAAAATTGCAAAGAGTTTGAAGTTATCATCATCTACAGTGTATAATATCATCCAAAGATTCAGAGAATCTGGAACAATCTCTATCGGTCAAAAAACAAGCCATATCTAAACATTCTCTGGGCCAAGGCTCATTTAAAATGGACTGTGGCAAAGTGGAAAACTGTTCTGTGGTCAGACAAATCAAAATTTGAAGTTCTTTTTGGAAAACTGGGACGCCATGTCATCCGGACTAAAGAGGACAAGGACAACCCAAGTTGTTATCAGCGCTCAGTTCAGAAGCCTGCATCTCTGATGGTATGGGGTTGCATGAGTGCGTGTGGCATGGGCAGTTTACACATCTGGAAAGGCACCATCAATGCTGAAAGGTATATCCAAGTTCTAGAACAACATATGCTCCCATCCAGACGTCGTCTCTTTCAGGGAAGACCTTGCATTTTCCAACATGACAATGCCAGACCACATACTGCATCAATTACAACATCATGGCTGCGTAGAAGAAGGATCCGGGTACTGAAATGGCCAGCCTGCAGTCCAGATCTTTCACCCATAGAAAACATTTGGCGCATCATAAAGAGGAAGATGTGACAAAGAAGACATAAGACAGTTGAGCAACTAGAAGCCTGTATTATATTATATTATATTATATTATATATATATTAAAGTTAGGGACAGGTGTGCTGGTATGGGTAAGTTTAAGGGTAGGGTTAGGTGTAAGGGAAGTGTCAACAGTGTAATTATAAATGTAACTACAGATATAATTACATGCAGGTATTTTTTTAAATACAAGTACAATGTAAATACTTGTGTGTGCAAAATAAGTGCATTGTATCAACTGATTAATTAAAATGTAAGTACATAGTAGTTAAGGCCACCTAATATAAAGTTGGACCCTGGATGTCATTTGACTCTGCAGTGAGTACCACTTGGGAAAAGTAGCACAGTCGAATGGAACAAACGCATTGTGTGAACAGCCCCTAATGCAAATTAATGTTTTAATCAAGAACTCTATATTTAGTTTTTCACCGATGTCTGCGTGAACATGCATAAATGTCAAATGAGTTCTGAGACATGCTAGTCCTCAACCAGCATAGTCATGTAACTCACTCCATGTGAGATCGGCTTTTGAAATAGCCTTCAATATTTGAAATATTATGCTATTGGCAGAGGGTGCTGCCCCTAGCACCCCTAGTTCCAACAGCAATGTGTATATATAATATATACACGCATATATGAGTGTCATTTTGTTGACTCAGAAAAAAAAATTAAACTGCACAAGACCCGTTTTATTGAATGCTACTTGTGACATCTTGTGAGTTATTTAAATTTAACATAAGTTAACAAGCGATACAATGTTATTAGCCATTGAACTAAGGATCATTATGGCTTTACCACAAAATCTAGGACATTAAAGAAAGCTTAACCCTCACTACAGGAGTGCCACAGATACACCTTCCTAATCGCCTCGGAGATCAAATATTTCCAGCTCAGCAGGTCAGTGAGGTGATTTTCAGACTTTCCCATGATTCACTCTGTTCCCGAGCTCCTAAAATGCAGTTCTGAACCAGACAAGCCTCGAGCATTGACGCAGTGTGCGCACACACATACACACACTGTCCCTGACCGGCCAGGAAGGGAGCGTGAGAGATATTCAGGAGTTTTTAATCTCTGCCACAAGGGCGAATGCTTGTGCTTTATGTTTGAAGAGAAATGATAAATGAGGAGCGATCGGGTGACTCACTGAACCTGCTGTAAAAAAACAACAAAAGAGTCCGACATGAATCCATGCAGAGTCCTTTCAACAGAATGTGACCTCTGCCTCACTGCTGAATATCACGAACGCAATAGTGAGGTTTTCCAGATTGTTCCTCTACTGAATGAGTCCCAGATATGTAGAGGTATTGAGTTTGTACCCCCCCACACGAGTTCATAAATAATGACAGAAATTTCATTTTGGGGCGCACTGTCCCTTTAAAAGGGTCATGGGACTGTATTAGCCCTGTTATACTTTTCATATTTCCAACCATTCCTTTTCTTATTACAATATTCTGTATTTGGATCTTTTTTGGATATTTGGTAGTATAAAGAAAAGATGAGAGTGGGGACGTGGTCGGTTAATGTCATGAGCCAGATTTGATGTCACATTTTCCAAATGAGCATCATGGTTCAATGTACCAGAGCACATGCGCTACTATGCCAACTTAAAGGGCTAGTTCACCCAAAAATGAAAATTCTGTTAACATTTACTCACCCTCAAGATGTTTCAAACCTGTATGAGTTTCTTTCCAGAAGATATAAGTATGTTTGTAATCAAAACAGTTAATGGGCACCATTGACTTCCATAGTAATTGTTCCCCATTTCAAAATATCTTTATACAGAAATGTATACAAGTTTGGAACAACTTGAGGGTGAGTAAATGTTGACAGTATTTTCATTTTTGGATGAGCTAACCCTTTAAGAACACTAGAGAAAAAATTATATTGCACAGTACCCACTGTATACTATTTAAAAATATATATATATAGTAAGTGAAACAGTGGCGTGCAGTTATCACAAAATAAAAATGTTTATTGATTCAACTTTGTGTAAAACCTTATGAAATTTTGGCTTTCCAATCAAATAATGAGAGATCAAAAAATAGCGGTAATAATTACTTCCTGTTCCTTCATCAATCTGGAAATGATTGGGCACAATGAAGTGTAGAATACAGTGTGCTCTGTTGTATACCACATTCTTTTATTAATGTAGTATGTAGAAAACTAGCATAAAGCACACAGTATACATGATAAATAGTAGTATGCTAGTATGCTAACATAACAGTTCACATATCACAATGCCAAAAGTGAGTACAAACAAAGTGAAGACCAGCAAAAATCCACGTTTGACTGAATGAAGTGCAAATAAAGTCAACCAAAAACACTTAGGCATAAATGTGTCATAGGCTTCAGAAAAAAAACGAATGAATGGTGCTCCCAGATGTGGAAGAGGCATCAGCCGATGATCAGTTGGGCAATTAAGCAGATTTATCTAGCCGTCCTCCCTGTGCTACCTTGCACGTTGATCCTAGCGCGGTTACTATAAATCAGAGCTCGCTCTCGGAGAGGTTGAAAAACGTCAGTCTGTGATAAACAGCCTTCTCTAGCGCTCCTAATCTGCTCGCTAATTTGTGTTAAAACTCCCATTTCGTCATCGAGTCAGCCCCAGGGAGCATGCGAAAAACGTTGAGGGAGATAACGGCTTAGCGAAGATCCCAATGCTAATCAGAGAGCAGGCATGGGCGTCTGGCACAGTGCCAGGCGTTAGCATACCTGCATAACAATATTTCATTGATATGAAGGTTGGCTGGGAAAGCTAATGGCACTTCTGAGCCTCTCCGCTATTGCCAGAAACAATCAGTCGATAGACACGCTTAACGACTTTGCCATTTCGAAAGGAGTTCCATACATCAATTCAAATAATTCATATAATCAATAAAAAACACACTTGCACAAACACACGCCATCTGCGGTTTCTTTGAAGACATGCTTGAGGAAGTAGGAAATTATTCTTTGCAGAGTATAAAGAAAAGGAATAGAGAACAACAGAATCCAAAGCAAATATAATTAAAAGGAACTGAAAGCTTACCACAAACAACAAGACACTAAAAATACATACTTGATGAAAAGAGCTGGCACAGGAAAAAAAATTTATTTAATGCCACAGAAATGCTCTGGCACATTGGCCACCATCTGGTAATGGCGGCTGTGGTGAACACTGATTAAAATCCTGTACATTGGCACAAGTACACACACATTTGGCCAAAAGAGCATTGAAAGTACTGACCCATAGAGATACAACATCACATCACACTAGACAGTCATCCACTTACAAAACAATGCCTGTAAATGCAATGATAAATTGCTGAATTTGTCACATCAATTCGTATTGTATCAAATATGCAATACATAACTTTCAAGCTCTGGTGTTATCTATAGAGGCAATAAAAATCACCTGTTCATCATTTCCTTCAAAATGCAGTGCATTGCATTGCATTTCACCCGGAAGTGATATTGCAAGGATTTGGAAAAGGAGACCTCTCCTGAGATGCTCTCCTGAGAAAAAGATCCTAATAATCTCAAGAGTCTCCTCCAGAGTTTCAACAATCTATGCTCAGATCTACAGAGATTCTAAAGATCTCAATATGATCTCAACATTTTAACATCCATAAATTTTAGGAACATCTTAAAGTTGATGCTTAACAAACATTAGCATTAAGTCCCCTGGGCTGTGAATGAACAACCTCTGACCAACAAAACTCCTCTTGGACCACACTTCCTTTGTAGAAAAGGTTCAAATGCTCAATAAAGGATTGATGGATGAGACTCCATCATGTCCATTGAGAGTGAGAACAAATGTAGACTTTCCCCAGGCCACCTGAACAAAACAAATGTGGCCCCTACTCAAACCCCCTGCAGGTATGTCACACAAAACATGTTGTAATACCCCATATGGCTGTTTACTGATGGATATTTTGCATAAGTTAAGCCTGGAGTGTTTCTGATAACTGAGGATCCCTGGGGACCACATTTGAAGCAACAGATGGATGTCAAAACGATCACTTACTGATGGTGAGACTGCAGTCGTAAAAGCTGTAGCCTGGATAACACTGACATCCCCACTCTTCACATTGCCCGTTCCCATTACAGAAGTTCGGACAACGTAGGGCCTTTGCAATATCCGCCAACGGTCTGGAAGCTTCTTGAGAACGATGGGTCCGGTTCTCCAGCCACTTTCTCTCACATTCATTCTCCAGGAAGGGCACGAGTGCGTCCTCCCAGGCCAAATCATCTTTCAACTGAAGATCCAGGATGCAGAGATCCACAGCTTCTTCCAGGCGTCGACCCAGCAGACTCTTGCATACCGTGCCCACAGTTGAGTTCGCCAAGGCCAATTGGCAGACCTCCAAAGCTTTGGCAGAAGTGAGGCCACTAGGTGTCGGCCAGGAAGGGTAGGCAGCTGGACGGCTGGAAGAGCGGTGGTCATCTGGAAAGAAGTAGGCGAAACTTTCGAGGTCAATCTGGCTTAGGGCCTGGATGGTGTAAATGGGCAGAAAGTCAAGGGTTTGTCTCTTAGGCCTTCCACCTGAACTTAGTAAGGGCACCTTAGATTCATTCAAGTGAGGAGCGTCAACTTTAAATAATGAGTCCAATTCTAACTCCTCTACAGAAGGAGAGTTGTCTGTCTGACCTTGGGACACCTGAGACTTCAGTTTAGCACCTTTCATCTTGGCTAACTCAAACACTTCAGCCAACGTCTCCCGCTTTTGGACGTTACGGGCAGAGATGGGTTTAACGGTGTACTCAGCAGTGGCGTCTTTGAAGGGGAACAGGGACATGTAATCTGTGTCGTCGTGAGATAGGCAGCGAGAGACGGGAGGTGGGTTTAATAGGCCTTCGGAGGTGCGCGTTGAATGGAGGGACAGGCTGTATCCCTTTTGACAAGCACAGAAATTCCACTTTATCTCCTCATCCACGGCAGGTGGCGTGCTGTCAAACAGGCTCTCCCCAGGCGCGATCCTGACACAGAGAAATAAAACAAAAATATGACTGTCTCAAATCAGCCTTTGAATTAAGCCCTCGAGCACTGCGTCAAAAGAGGATTTAGAGTTCGAGAAAGGTTAGTCCATTAGATTAGAGGCTTTCCTCTACTTTAATTATATTTGACATTAAAACGAGCAAATCAAGGTTAAATGGTGATGCAAACTCTAATCTGAAACCGAACAAGTCTCCTAAATACTCCTACTTGTTCGGCATCTTTTACGGAAGTTTTGAGCTTGGAAACGTACATATATCTACATATATTTATGTCTTTTAGGTCTTAGTTTTTACCAGCATATTTCGGACCAGGCCCGTCAGTTAAATCTGCTGGTTCACCCTGAAGCAGGGCTCTTTAACTCTAGTTCTGGAAGGCCAATGTCCTGCTGAGTTTAGCTCTAACCCTAAACAAACAAGCCCAGACAGCAACATGTGGAATCCACGTGTACCAGATGTGGGGAGGATCTGGGCTGGAACTATGTTGCTGTCTGGGAAGTGTTCAGAACTACTTGCAGAATTACAGGTGGGTTAAATTGGGACTGGTACTAAAGTCAGCAGGACACTAGCCCTCCAGGACTGGAGTTGAAGAGCCCTGCCTTAGAGGACCTTAGTAGCCCAGTTCACGACGGCTCTGGTTCTGACTAGATTTATTACCCGTCTTATATGTTTCTTGTGAAAATCGAGACTATATGGTTACTGTAAAAGCATTACCTCCAGCCCTGAATGAATTCCACTAGGTCTTTGTCATGGTGGCTTGTGCCTGCAGGATGATGGAGGTCATTGTGGCTGTTCCGGTCAAATAACCCGCATAGTCCTCTGGTGGCGTTAAAGTCCTGACTTGGAGCCCTGACAGACAGACTCATTCCCCAATCACTGACGTCTGCTCGCACAAATGCCCCTGAGGCAAAAACGATCTGCAGGGGTCAAACAAAAATTAAACCAAAATCAGGCCATGCAGACCCTTAAATATTCTACAGTTTACCCCAACTTCAATCATAAACTAAATGCACATGTTAGTAAAAGATCCCATTTCCCTGCCAGCTGTTTGTGAGGACATTAGTGGTGATTTGTCAAGAGTCTACATCAGAACATTACAAATCTAGATAAATTAAGCCATCACAAAACACTTGCTCATTCAAACTGTGTCACAATGCAACAATGACAACATCTGCTGCACTGACAGACCAGTGGTCTGTTGAGACCGAAGGTCTGTTGAGACCGAACTTTAAAATCCTTTTGCAGGGAAAAGGCCTCTTTTCAAAACAGATGAGATCTGTGTTTACTTTTCAGACAGTTTCGCCAAGAAATTGAAAATCTGCCTGTCCTGAACATGAACTATATACATTTCACAGTGAGCATGACTGAGATTTCCTGAGTTTGCATGTGAATGAGGAATCATATGCTCTATCATGTTTTGAGTCAAATCTAATATATTTAATACTGCGAGTTGCGATAATTTTGGTTCAGAAGTGAAACACAGTCTTTCATTGAAGGGATTGTTTTGTCTGAATTTTCACTGCAGCGTAAATTTACATTTCTTATTTTTAAAACCTATCCACATTAATTCAATATTATTAGCTACTACAGCACTGGAATGTAACCGTACCGTGACTTTCTTCCCTTGATGCGTCTCGTGGATCTTAACCTGACTGATCACGGATGGTCCCAAGGCCTTGACGGACAAGTGTGGACGTGTTTCCTGTAGCTGCCCGTTGCACATGTCAAAGGTCACAACCTCGTTGCCCTCTCGAGCAGCCATGCCGCAGGTACACGCCACAGCGTAATGACGGCTCCCACAATCCCACTGCCTCGTGTGGACCTCAAACTCACGCTTTGTGCTCTTATAAAGCAAAAACGTACCCGTTTCCTGGTTCTCATAGCGCCTGGGTGGAACAACAACTGATTAGTACTTGCATTCAGTTTCATCAAAGTAAATATTGGGGATGTGAAACGATACACAGATAGATACATCCAGTATTGCTCCTAATTTTGATAGTTATCCTGTTTCTTTTTCTGTTCTGTTCTGTTTTGCTGTACTAAAGTCTTGGTGATTAAAACAGATGAAATTCAGAAACCTCAGTGTGCACTTAAAAAACCTTTAAATACAAGACAGTAGCTGAATACAACATCTCAGAGGACTGCTTGAAAGTAATGGCAAAGTGGAGGAGAGGCAGGAAGAAAGAGACTATTTAAAAAGAACTGTAAGGGCAAGAAATTAAGGGAGCGAAACAGGCAGTAATTTTCACAGGACAGTTTCAGCATCATTTACTTTGATGGCGACCGTGACACTTTGCGGTTATTGCTCTATTTGTTTGGCATCACTGTAAACACACATTGCTCAATACATCTAGCTATAGTGTACGTTTAAATCCATATCTATTGTCCATTCGGGCCATGTGTGCCTCTCTACTGGAGGAAATTGTGGCACAGGGCCGGCGTCTGTCAAGGACATATTCACTAATGAGGACAGTTCCTGTACACTTTCATAAAGATCCCTCCTTCTGGGCCAGATTCAAAGAGTACAAGTGCTAAATCTGCGCCACACAAATCTGAAATTCAAAGTGACCTTTATATTCCTGCCTCATTACCTGAAAATGTACCATTTGAGCATCTGTCATGTAAAAGTCACACAACTTACTGTATGTTGAAATAGACACAGGCTATCTAGAACAATTTAAAATGTCCAGTGCAAATTTCAAAGAAAGAAATAAAAAGCCTTGGGTAAATTCATTGTGTTTCTTTGGAATCGAACCAACGACCATGGCGTTGTTAGCTCATAGCACAATGCTTTACTAGTTGATCTACAAGCAAAAAAAGGAAACTATTGTCTAAAAACAACGTAAATATTTTTAAGATCGGTCCTTCCAAGCCAAATTCAAAGAGAACAAGTGATAAATCTGCGCCACACAAATCTGAAATCCAAAGTGACCTTTACATTCCTGCCTCATTACCTGAAAATGTACCATGAACACCGTTCTTGTAACAGTCACACGACTTATGTCAAAATAATCATAGACAATATAGAATAATCCAAGACATCCAGAGCAAATGCCAATGAAGAAATAAAACGCTTTTAGTAAATCAATTGTGCACCTTGGGAATTGTTAACACAATGCTTTACCAGTTGAGCTACAAGAAAAAAAGGAACTCTTCTTCTAAAAACTCATACATTTTACCTGCCGTCAAATGTAACAAAGTGAGGGTCAGTTAGGGAGTAACAGGTCGCTGTTGGAACATCTTAAACTGTGATACACTTTCATAAAATCCCTCTTTTGCAAGCCAAATTCAAAGAGAACAAGTGCTAAATCTGAGCCACACAAATCTGAAATCCAAAGTGACCTTTACATTCCTGCCTCATTACCTGAAAATGTACCATTCGAACACCTTTCTTGTAAAAGTCACACGACTTATGTCAAAATAATCATAGACAATATAGAATAATCCAAACTGTCCAGCGCAAATGCCACTGACGACATAAAAAGCTTTCAGTAAATTCATTGTCCTCCTTGGGAATCGAACCCACGACCCTGGCATTGTTAGCGCAATGCTTTACCAGTTGAGCTACAAGAAAAAAAAGAAACTCATTGTCTAAAAACTTTAAATATTTTACCTGCCATCAAATGTAATGATATGAGGGTCAGTCAGTGAGTAACAGGTCGCTGTTGGAACATCTTGAACTGTGATCTGCATGCAGAAAAAGGAAGAAATTGTTAATGGTGCAATCATACTGGCAGCTTTTTGCAGTGCAAATTAATCCACAGCTTATGTACAAAAATGACTCATTTCACTAGGGAATTAACTTAGTGATGCTATGATCTCAAAACATTCGCAATTTAGATGCCACTGATGGGGATAATCATTGAGGAACTATGCCGGCTCTAGCCTAATTATAACTTCGTAGAGTACAGTCTCTTCCCATTATTAAAGGGCACTGAGCGGCTTTCATGTTTACAGACAACACAGATGGTGGTCTGGGGCCGGTGGTGACACATTATTTAAGAAGACTGGCGGTCCATGTGTGTTTACGTTTCTTTCCTTCTGAATTACCGCATTCTTGTCTGTCCTTTCGGTGTGTGGCTTATTAGAGGCTCTTTCTGTCTTTCAGCAGGGGTCAATTATGAGAGCTGTAAGGTCGAGTCACAGTATACTTCAAATCTGGAGGGTTACGAAAAAAGCTAACCATGGCTGGACACTACACTACTACTACTTCTACACTGCAAAAATGATTTTTTTACTCCGCATTTGTCTTGTTTTCCAGTATGAATATCTAAACTTCCTTAAATCAAAATACATTTACTTATTTCAAAATTACTTAAGATGTGTAGGGTCAGATTTGCGTGAGCGCAAATCCAAAAAAGCGCAGAAGGGAATGGAAAGTTCTGCGTGTGATCTACTGACGACGCGCAAATTAATGAACACAGGCGCAGCCGGATCATTTCCATAATGACCAACGCAATCTACCAAGAGCAGCACAAATTAGCATCTGGTTTAAGACATGCTTTTTTTTGACAGTAAATGGTGCAAATAACACAAACCTTAGTAAATCACCATTCATTTAAATACTTTCCTCCCATGAATTTTACGTCCAAAAAGGGAAAATCCTACAAATGCATATGCAATAAGGCAAGGTCGTAACCATGTCTTGAACATTGAGGGGGAACCAATTTATTTTTATAAAGCATAAAGAAACAGAACAGTGAACAAAATTCTAGGTCTAATTGTAGTTGGGAAATAATCATTTTGGGACTATTTGAAAGTAATATTTGCACTAATTTGTGTCAAATGTATCGTTAGCCTCGAGATTCTTCACGTTAGTGAATAAATAAATAGATCCACTGTTTGCATTCGAAATCCTTAGTGGTCTGGTGGTAGAATTTTTGGTTACAGGTTCTAATCCGCCCTCATATAGTTTTTTTTCAAAGATGTTCAATGATTGTATATTAAGAGCATGGACACTTTGTGTGCGGTTTGTTTTGTGATTTCACTGAAAAGAATAGAGTCTCCGCAACGGCGTTAAGCGATAGATTGTTTGTGTGAAGACTGTGAATAGGCCAAAAGAGAACGTAAACCCCACCTACTTTGATTTGATTGGTCATCTCAATCATTTTGACAATGACGAGCGCCGTTAGACTGAGGCAGACCAGACTAAAAATGTAACTTTTAAACTTTTTTTGTCATCCTAACATACAGAGCGCTGCGTAATGGACTGCAGCAGAGCGGAGCAAGAATTTCAAAAATTTGGGGGACAATTGGGCCATTTCTAATTATTGGGGGGGACTTGTCCCCCTCAATGTCTATGGTGGTTACGGCCCTGCAATAAGGTCAGCTGCAAAAATGACTCTGTCCATTTTTCACTGTGTGTCTTTGGTAAATCCTGACAGTATTTTTTTAACACCAAAAGAGGGTTCGCGCTGGTGCAAACTGTTAGCAAATCTGGCACTAAGTTTCGTTTTCGGAAGAATTGTTCAAAAAGAAGCAAGTTAAGACAAATAATTGCCAATGGGGCCAGAAATAAATAAGGGAAAACAAGACTATTTTTCTGACCCCACAGGCAGGCATTTTGTCTTATTTAAAGCATAAATTTGATTTACTTTGATACCGAAAACAAGACCTAGGGCCAGATTTACTAACAGCTTGCACCAGCGCAAACCCTCTTTTGCCGTTAAAAAACTACTGTCAGGATTTACAAATGACGCACAGTGATAAATTAGCACTGATAAAGCTCGGACAGTTATTTTTGCGGCTGACCTTATTACATATGCATTTGTAGGAGTTTCCCTTTCAGGCACAAAAATGATGGGAGGAGATTATTTAAATGAATTTTAAATCACCTTAGGTTGTAAATTTACTGGTGTTTGTGCCATTATTTACTGACCCCAAAAAAAGCACGTCTTAAACCAGACGCCAACAGGTAGATTGCATTGGTCATTATGGAAATGATCCGGCTGCGCCAGTAGGTCAATCTGGCCCTTAATATCTTCTTTTGTTGTAAATGTATTTTGATTTAAGAATGTTTCAATATTTGTACTAGAAAATGAAAGAAAAACACAGAGGAAGTCATTATTTTAGGTAAAAAGCATCAAAATACTGGAGTTCATCATGGGTCAAGTTCGAGAAAAAGCAAGAAAAGTCTATGACAAGTCCCCCTGAAAACATTACCGAGGTAAATATATTGTAATCTCAAACACTTCATTGTCCTGAAGGGCATTTCAAAGAGAACTTTGTTTTTGTCTTATTAAATTAAAGATATTAATTAAGTGCAAAACCACTCAAGCAACTAATATTACATTTTGAGATGCATGCTAAAGTCTTGCTAACCTTCAGTGCAGGAGGGTTATAACCTCTCCAGAGGCGAGGGCTGCCTTCGGCGGACTGAGTGGAAAGGAAGCTGGCCCGGTTCCCGGCCCGGGTGAAATCAGTAACAGCGGTGAGAGTCACGGTACCCTGAGCACAGACGTTGTTTCGACAGGGCTGGGACAGCAGCTCGACCGAGCAGGATGATAAGGCCACGTTTGAAACCTCTATGACTACATTGTCTGAGACATTCGGACAGAGATTATCAGTAGATCCTCAAAAGACAAAATGTTCTTGAAAGGAAAAGAATAACTCATGCACATCTGGTCATTTTTAAAGCATTTTAGCCTCATACGTATTTGAAATCAATACATTCTTCTAAATATCTTCCCAGAACAAAGATATTTATACAGGTTTGGAACAACTTGAGGGTGAGTAAATGATGAGAGAATTTTCTTTTTTGGGTGAACTATCCCTTTAACGTTTAAAAGAGTTTGTCAGTGACTTACATACTAATATACACACACCTGATTCATGTACGCTGAGAGCAAGAGACACTTTGCAACGGCGGCTGTGCTCGAACCCATGGCAGGGAATAGGGACAGTGCTGTGTACAGTCAAAATGTGCTTTTTAGCATCCTCGCGGATGTGGAGGACATCTGGAACAAACTGCAGAAAAAGTGTTGGACGGTTGGCCGAAGCCAGTGTAACTCAAACATGATCATACAGCTCTGTTAGGCATGGATAATTATTCAACATAGTATTTGCAATGTTGCAATATGTATTTAGCCAGTAATTATGGCTTCAGGCGTTGTGCATGGTGCATGATCCATCATAATTATAAAGAATTAGATATAACCGGATGTACCTTAATTCCTGCGAAAAACCCAGTGCTCTCTTTAGACGCCGACTGCGAGCTGGAGGAGTTTAACAGGAAGGTGGACACGCTGCAGGAGAACTGTCAATCAAACCAGACTGTCATGAAGGTCATGTGCTAGTAGCGCTACCAATATAGAAATCAATAATGAATCACTTTTGTTGTATTTTTATTATTAAATAATATTAATAATATTTTAAATAATACTTAAAATTATTAAAATAAATGATGATGTAATGCCATGTTAGCAAGGCTATATTTGTAGTAAAAATAAATAAATATTATAAAATTACTTATTTAAAAATACAATATACAAGGAACCATTTATTACAACAACTTTTATTGCACTTTTATTATTAAATCCTTTTAATAATGAAAATTAAAATGTAATAATTAAAATGAATTAATGTGTAGTAATTTTAAGAATATATGGGAATGTTGCCACACTGATATGGCATTAAATATAATAAATAATAAAAATATAAATTCATTCATTTTAAGTAATATATTGGAATGTAGCCTTGCTGATATGGCATTTAAATAGATATATAAAATAATAATAAAATGAATAATAAAATGTAATGGCATGCATTTAAATTAATTTGTTTTAATTCATGTTAGCAAGGCTATATTCGTCGTAAAAAAATAAAAATAAAAATAAATTAATTATTTAAAAAAATACAATATACAAGGAAGGAATCATTCATTACAAAAACTTTATTGCACTTTTATTATTAAATAATTTTAATGAAAATAAAAATAACTAATTAAAATGAATTCATCTGTAATAATTGTAATAATTTTTATAATATATGGGAATGTAGCCACACTGACAAATAATAAATATTAATAATAAAAAGTATATATATATATATAAAAAAAAAAACACATACATATATATATATATATATATATATATATATATATATATATATATATATTTACACAAAATAAAATTATTATAAATTAATTAATTTTAAGTAATATATGGAATGTACCCTTACTGATATGGCATTATTTTTTTGCATTATGGCATTAAATACAAAAATAATAAACATTTATAAAAAATGTAATGGCATATATTTAAATTAATTTATTTTAATGCCATTTTAGCAAGGCTATATTCAGAGTAAAAATAAAAATAAATATAAATTAATTAATTTTAAAAAGACAATATACAAGGAACCATTAATTACATAAACGAATAACAATCACAAAACCCAGAGGCAAAAAAAAAAAAAGAAATCTAAGATATTGTTGTTTCATAATGCATTGATGTGTGTACATTGATGTATTTGATGCCAGAAACATTTGCATGCCATTTAACGCCATATATGGCACTGAAACAAACTATGTTTGCTTGAATGTCCTTTTGTGTATGTATGAAGGATTTTCAGGTCTGTTTTGCCTGTATATGGGAATTTTGCAGAGCTCAAGGTGTGTTTGTATGTGTGCGTGTGTTTGACTAAGCCCAGCTGTGACATATGTTTAAGAGAACCTCAAAACCCAAACCAGAATGATGGTGTTTCACGAACAGGGGCCTCTGTGATGTAAAAACACATGGGTTTTATCATGACCACAGGTAGCGAAGCACATCTCAAACTCTTCAAACTTCACGTCAGAACAAACAAATCGGAATGAAATCAAAACGAACGTTCCGCCTCACCGTTATTTATGGTTTGTATGCACGTGGCCTCCATTTGACCTTTACTCTTTCTTGACCTGATCTCACTTCCGCTGGAACACTTTCTGAACTAATACAAGAGGTCAAAGGGCATTATGACTAAATACGACCCTCACAAAAGACCCTTTCCTTTCTTGGTCTGGTGAGAGGTGAGTTTAACGGCTGTCTGGAGAGCATTACGCCAGGAGGAGAAAACTCCTCTTTTTTTTTTTCAAAAGAAGACATTGATGGTGTTTTAAGACTCTGGTGGACCAGACGTGCCCCAAATTCAGAATCTTACACAATTCACCCATATTTCTACCACAGCTGAAAAAACTGCTATTGTAAAACGTGCAAACGTTTGTTTGATTGTAGTTCTGTTAACATATTAAAAAAGTAGAATGAGTTTTTATAGCTATGTTTCCATTCCATATCTATGTTTCCTTTGGCTCAGGCATTACAGAATGATCAAACCAATATTTGAGACGCTGTGCGATGCGATTGGTCCGCTGGTTAGTCCAGTTATCCAATCACATCCAGTGTTGAGCCAAAGTCATGTGAGTTTTCTGTTGCGAAACAAGGGATTTACTCTGTAAATACGTTTTCCATCATGATTTCTTTCATCCGATAACAAATGTATCTGCCAATCAACTGAGCGCATATATTTTTTATGCGTATTTTTAGAATTAGTAAAGTTAGCAAAATTAGCGTTAGTAAATGTGATATTTGTTAGAGCAATTTGTCTGTGGCTGTAATGTTGTCTTGAGAACATGAGATGGAAAAGCGTTTGTATTCGCAAATTGTTTTGATGTTATTCCAGTTTTTCGTTTAAATGAAATTCACAACAGAAACATAACTATTGTCTGAACTTAAAATGAAAACGCAGTTTGAAGCAGCAAATTCACAACCAATCGGAACAGACATGGATTTTGGACCAATGTGATTTGAATGTGGGCGGGGCTACTTAGCCTAGAATATCTTTGTGTAACACTGGACTATTTCAGAGCAAGCCTTTTTTTTATCTTTCTCAATAAATCCTAAGCAAAACTTGACTTTCTAAATGAAATTTTACATTAAAACTGCAGTCCGTAACTTCTTTGGGGTTAAAAATGAACCAAAATAAATTTGAGCAAGTACATAGAATTTCAATTCTCTGTATGTATGTACTGTACGTATGGCAGAATTTTTTCATTTTTTCAATTTTTTTGACTTTGATAACCAGCCAGTGTTCAAAACTATCGGCTTACCTTAGCTCGATTTACAACGGTAAGCTTGTAATAATGTTTTTAATTCCAGTGGTACTGGTGGATTTCCGCGGGAAATTCAAACATATCTTTGCGTCATTACGTCACATCTGTACACATAAAGAAGGAGTCCGGCTGGTAGGCTATATTGTGTGAGGATGCTGGAGGTGGAGATTTATAGCCTTTTCTCACAGCACTTGATATAATTAAACTTATCAATTTGATGGAGGATCCAGAAAGGTTCAAACTACAATCGCCAGTGACAACAGGAGATTCACCCGTTGTAAAATGCAAAAGACTTCAGACTTTCGGAGTGGCTACAGAAAAAAAAAAAAAAACTAAAGAGACTGCAACCGGGCTGATGTGAAAACAAGGATAAAAAGGGCTTTTGAAAGGTGGAGTGAACTCCGTGTTTTGAAGGGGTTCAAAACGGACGCAGAGACTGTGTAATTATGTAACAGTAATTATGTAACAGTAGCACACTTGTTCGCTTAATTCATACGGTCAGTTTTCTTTGTTGTGCCTTTCTCGTTTTGCTATGTGCATTATGGTAAATATCAATTATTATGTGCTAGCTATGAGAGGGAGCAATTCACCTCTGCTTCACATTCATTTGCTGAACATTCATTTGCTCCACATTCAACTAGAAATCAGCCTGCACAGAAATGGAAACTGAACTACAGGTGGCTACATTAAATATAGTCACGCAATGCAGATGTTAACATTAACAATTTGAAAACAAAGTATAATTTGCACGGTTTGACGTGATATGACAAGCGGTCTTTGGTTTAATCATCGCAATGCTTTTTTCCCCTTAGTTGGTCAGAAAAAGTGGGTGTTAGCTACTTACTTGTTCAGATGACATTCTTATGTTGGTCATACTTTCAAACAGTAGAATCTGTACGAATGACAGTATGACTCAGCACGTACTCCTCATAACATTGGATTAATCCAAACTGTGCCGCGCCGAGGCGCAATTCATGTAAAGTTGATAATTGGGCGAATAACTGCAATTGCAGATTTCGAACAGAGATGGCGACAAAGAGGAAAAACTACAGACTGCAGCTTTAAAACCACACTCTAAAATTGTTTCTTTTACCGTCTCTCCCAGTCTGAAGTGAACTCCGTCCATCTCAACCAGCGAGTACAGTCGAGTCGTTGTGTCTCGTCTGATCTCCACCTTCATGGTGTTGGAGGAGTATCTCGCCCACACCACCTGATACCCCACCGGCCACATGGACGTCACCCCAGTGAAGGAGCATCGGAGGTGGACGCTGCTGCCGACCAGCTCTGGGGTCACCAGGGGTTTTGAAGGTAGCGAGGGGACGTTTGCTTCACAGAGGAGAACAACAAGGACATGAGAGGAAATATAACTACAGGGATGTAATAAATCAAGGTAAAATGAACTTACCCTTACATACACCGTTAACTTCGGTTTCACCAGGTGGACAGGATTTAGGTGTGTATCGTGAAGCAACTAACAAAAAAAGCAGTTTTAGTCATAACAGTTCCTGTTTATACTTTAAAACAAACAAAAATAAATGAATATGTAAAGGGAATCGATATGAGAAATCAAATTTGCCTTGATGTTTTGACATATAAAAGGTATTTGCATGCAAGTAATTGTATTTAATCAAGCTCCAAAAATGGCTCGTTTTGATATTGCAGGATCTGTGACATCACACAGGCAAATATATTTGCATATGATGGCCTCACAAGCAAGACATCGACAAATAGTTATTCACCATCACATCATAGGCCCCGCCCACTGGCGTTTAGCCGTTTAATGGCTGAGATTTGCCTACACTTGATGTTGCGTCAAAAGCGAATATAACCCATTACAAACACTGCGTACACTGAATACGGTATATAGATACGGCTTCAGTTTCTGCCCACAACAGGACACATGGAACCGTAAGTATACGATTTCATAATGCTTCGTATGTAAATGACAGTTTCATATGGATGTTTTCAAAACACTTTGCAATAGCGTGTTTATACGGTTTCTTATGCAGTGACGTTAGCCATAACAGTGACCATTTACTGACAAGCCTTAAAGGAGCCGCCCCTTAAAAACAGATCATTTCGGACAAAGGGTCAGAATGAAGGTTGAAAATAATATTTTTTCTGCATACATGCTTGTTTTTTTTATGCAAAAACATTATTTACATTATAAGTGAACCTCAAGGAACATATTAAAATATTTTAAAAATCCCTGGCGTGACCCTTTAATATGTGAATGTCTTTTTATTATTGAATAAATTATTTTTAATTAATAAATAATTAATACATGTATATTAATTTTGCCAGAAGATCAGCCCCATGATGCGAACACTTCCCGTACTTTCTTTTTCATATATATATATATATATATATGTATGATACATAAAAGTACTGTTCATACGTTCATAGAATATATACATAAATATTTAAACTGTAAATGTAATTTTTATAAAAATAAAATAAAAAAAATATTAAAGGAGAACTGTAAAATCTTTTCAGTAAAATATCCAAAAAGCACTAGGCCAGTGTTATATATTTTGTTCAGTTAAGTGCTTACAATAACTCAAATGTTTCCAACAATTTGTAAATCGTGAAAAAATTTACTAGCTATTAAATTAAACTTGCTCTTTTAACCAAGGAACCGGGACGTGTGAGGGAGTCGCCTGTCAATGGCGTCATATCTGCGTTACCCTCGGTTTCCGGTTTTATTTAGCAGAAACGCTTTACTCTTACTGCAGTGTGCAACAAGTGTCATAGCAGCCACCGAGCGGACGTCATAACATCATTTTCAACACACTCAAATGTATTTAATATGATAAACAGAGCTGAGTTACCTCATACTCATGAGCGGAAAAGCAGAAATGGCGCCGGCGAAGCGTGCGTTCATCTCATTAACAATCACTCCAGCGGCCTCGCTCAACTCCCACACCACTCGGGTCTGCTCTGCTTACTACAGTAACGTTATTAATTGCATCCATGAACATGATTTCTGCATGAGTCCTGACCCGAGTCATTTCCACCAGCTGTGAGGTGAAGACCACATGTCCCAAGATTCTGTGCTCAAACTTGGCGTCATCAAACTACGCCTTTGTTTTGAATAGGCGACCTCTAGCAGACGGAAAAGTTACATAGTGGCACTGCTACTATGTAACTGTGTCACCTTTAAATAGTGAATTTATTTATTTAGAATTATTTTGCCCAAAAGATTAGCCCAATGGTGCATAACACTTCAAAACAATAATGAATAAACAAACAAATCCTTTATTTTGTGGCAGAAGATCAGTCTGACCTGTATGTCAGTTCAAACAACACATTGTGCTGTGGAACGAAGCCCCGACTTTTATCCCTTGCCAAAACTTTAAAACCCAAACAATTTCCTTCTTCCTGCAGCCGTCATGGAAGTGTCATAAATCTGTGAAATATTGCTACATGAATCCAGTAATCTGATTTGCTCCCCTGCAGAACTTCAGTCACCAGAAATCGATCCCAAACTAAAAGTGACCTGAATACTCTTGCACACGGTTGATGACAGTCATTTATATGGATCTATGAGATGTTTGAGAATGTAAGAAAGGAAACATGGCCAGAAACAAGACCAGAAAAACTGAATTATATGCTATTATAGTCTATTACAGGTAAATTATGTCACTAAGATCAATTGAGCTAGATAAGCATTTAATTCTGCCATTTTATTCCAAACATCAAATTTGTGGTTTCACCATGAAATCTGAAGAATAAAATTTTTTTAATTATATGTTGCATAACAACAATGAAACACTTTTTTTAGGTTCATTACGGCCCATATTTTTACATAATTTTCATGCCCATATTTTCACACCAAATTCTCACTGAAATGAGATACTACATGATACCATGCACCATGGCTGTATTTATTGCAATACCATAGTGCAGTTTTAGGAGGAAAAAAAAAAAGAAGAAATAATCGATATTAAAACAAATATTATATATTTTTTATATAGATATTTAACAAATCTACCGAAAATAACAATGGAAAATAATGTTCATTTAAATTTTTTTATTTATTTTAAAATAAATGGTCCATATAATGTACATTTGGCAAATCTGCCATAAAAATAATATATACTACAAATTATAATGTATAAATTGTTTTTATAAAAAAATTCATTGTTTTGCCAGAAGATGTTTTGCCTGTTTATACTTTAAAATTTTATAAATAAATAAAAATACGAGAAAAATAAAATAACATTTATTTATTTATTTATTTATTTATTTATTTATTTATTTATTTATTTATTTATTTATTTATTTATTTGTTTGTTTGTTTGTTTGTTTGTTTGTTTGTTTGTTTGTTTGTTTGTTTGTTTGTTTCATTTAAAAACTGAAAAATAATAAAAATAAATGCAATTTGTAAAAAAAAAAAAAAAAGTCTTTAAAAATTGGACCTGGACAATGCAATGTGACCTGGACATGATTTCACAATAGTCACCACAATTAAAATAAAAGTAAAAAGTTATACATTTTAGTTATTGGTTTTGAAATAGTATTTGCAAAGTATTAAAAACAAGTCATATAATTGTACCTTCCGCACAGTATCCCATGCAACCTTGTGTCGGCTGCAGGAAGTACAGCAGGAACTCGCCACAGTTTCGGACTGAGATTGGGATGCGGAAAAGGCAGCAGTCTTTCGTGCTTCCATGGAAGAACTGCCACGTGGCACAGGCTGAGAGCTGCTTGACCTCTCCCGGCCTCGGAAGAGAGCTGTCCTTAAGAGACAACCACACCGGAGCCTGCGTACCACAGCGGTTCATCTATAAAAAGAGACAGAGTTCAAGACACTGCAGTTTGGAAACTGGTCAGAACTGATCAGGGACTACTCACCTCAACGCAGCGGGTCGGCATCTCCGCAGGTTTGTTGTTTATGGAAAATCGGTACCATCCGGGCGGCAGCGAATGGTCACAGATCAGATCCTGTATCGCTGTGTTCTGAAGTTCAGTAGAGTCGAAGTCGACGCTACGATATGCGTTTCTCAAGGTCCTGTATCCACCGGGATAGCACTCTGGAGCTGGAAGAACCAAGGACACCATCAAACAAAGGCCTGTTTCCCTGAATTACAACCTTTTATATTCATAAAAGAGTTTAAAACAACCTTTCGGCAAAGACAAAGGTCAGCGCTCAGACGACAGCGAAGGAGAAGGTCGAAAACTGTGTCATTACAGTGGTTTGAAAACGTCACTCAGGTTCATTAAAACCCAAATGGGGGTTAACGTGACCTCCTCAGCGGCAGACGTTTAACCGGGGTAAAAATAACACACCTTTATCTGACCCCCTTTTCCTTGCTCATAACTTTACGCCGCAAAGGTCAGCGAAATCGGTGACGTGTGTCCGGGTCTCACGGCAAAACAGAGGGACAAGAATAGACGTGTGACTTTCAGACTAAAACCTTTTTAATCCCTTGCCATTTCTTCAGACAGCACATCTGTAACACCTTAACCCTTCTCCTTCCGGTATCTCAGAGCCAAAGTGGGTTCGATGTCACCATCTCGGGTAATTACGCTGGTAAGGGGGAGCGACAGACCCTGCCTCGCTTTTTGTATAAGGATGCCTGAGGCCCCTTGAACACTGGTAATCCTATAATGCTTCTCCTGAACATGCTAATAGAAAGTCTGAACTGGGTGTCATGCATCTCTGCTATGGTATAATGGAAGCTGAGACAGGGCAGATAGCAGACGTTATAGACAAAACAGACTGGTGGGAAAATGTAGACTTTAGACAGTACAAAGGACTTTCACTTGGTAATAATGTCAGCAAAGTAACAAAACAAAATTTGACAGCAAAGCACAACAAAACAAAGAAAAAAGCAACAAAATAAAACAAAAACTAAATTGTCAGCAAAAGAAAGCAAAAAGAAAAACAAAGCAACAAAACAAAACAAAAAGGAAAAAGCAAAGCAACAAAACGCAATTGTCAGCAAAGCACAACAGAGCAAAAAAAAGCTACAAAACAAAACAAAAACAAAATTGTCAGCAAAAGAAAGCAAAAAGAAACACAAAGCAATAAAACAAAACAAAAAGAAAAAAATCAGAGCAACGAAAAATGTCAGCAAAGTGCAACAAAGCAAAAAGAAAAAAGCAACAAAATAAAACAAAAACACGCAAAGCAAAAGAAAAAGCAACAAAACAAAAAATATAAAAGCAAAGCAAATAAAACAAAAACATATATGTTTGGACAAAATATATCATCTAGTAATTTGAATATTTAATAAAATAAATACAATTTAAATAAATAAATAAATAAAACACCAAACAACAATGGCTATAGGCACCATTACACCTTAAAAAAATAAGCAACTAGCAATTGTTATCAAAAGTATCATATCATATTAATAATGTGTAATATAAAATGAGAAATAGTATAATTTGCTGTGATTCCAGAGTTTACAATGGTGTTTTGTGGTCTTAAAAATTTCGGGTTTGCGAAAAAGAGAACAAAAATGCAGCAAATAAATAAATAGGCCTTGCCTTGCACATCATAAATAATAAGCAGAAAAAAAAAAAAAAAAAAAAAAACATTCTACTAAGCCATATCTACATACCAGAACATTCCAGAGACATTCTAGAGTCTTGGAAAAGTGAGTACCCATTTACAAACCATCAAGAACACCTTAGTAACCACCTAACAATGCCCTACACTCTCCACCAAGTTGGGATGAAAACGGACTAACCCAGCGATTGGGTTGTTTTAATCCAGCCATTGGGTTGTTTTAAGCAAACATTTAACCCAACCGCTGGGTTAAAACAACCCATTTACTGGGTTAAAACAACCTAGTCGCTGGGTTAGTCCATTTTCAACCCAGCTTGGGTTGTTTTTTAACCCAGCATTTTTTAGAGTGTAGCTACCACTCAGAACAACTTAGCAACCACCTAGCAACACTCGTATTTTGTCAGCAAGTTTTGCATGGGCAAGCGCTCACATTTTCATCTGAAAATATGAAGATCTAATTTAACCTAAATCTTCTCTCAGTGAAGCCTCAAACACAGACTTTGTTCAAAGGAACATGCGTTTCCACCAACCATTTGAAAGTCCTCATAAAGAATAAGGGCAGATGACCTTTGACCGGCGTGAAAAAGAGCAGAAAATCTCTCCTCTAATCCTGTCTGCTTTACAGAGGGAAGACGAGACCAGGCCGAAAGGGCTTTCTGCCCCACTGGAGCGCTGATGAGATCATGTCTCGGCTGGTTTAGAGTCCATAATGCCCTGCTCTTTCCAGCCTAATTCAAGGATCATTACTCTGCAATTACATCCTAAGCTTTACTCTTAGAGGTGTAATGGGGCAGGATGAAGATAAAGACATTTAAGTGTTCATTTTATAAATTCTTAATAATGGTTTGGTGGGGATGATTTGAGGGGACGTTTTTTAAGGGGAGGTAATGAAGTTTCAAGGTGGTGGGTTTAAAGATATGATGAAAGTAAAAGCAGCTACTGGGTGTTCACTACCTTCCAAGCAAAAATACATAATTCACCGATTCGGAAAGACATACGTTGGAAATCATCACTCACTCTTAGAAAAATCGGTTTTGTACCTTAGGGTACCGCCCCAGTGACAACAATGTACCTTTGTACCAGCAAAGTGACATCACAAATGTGAAATAAAATTAAACAACAGCAAATTGACAGCACATTCTTAAAATAAAAATATCTAAAAAGTGACAAAAGCAAAGCGACATCACAACTGTAAATACAATAAGTAAAATAAATAAAATAAGATAACATTAAATAAAATAAAAATAGTGACCACAGCAAAGTGACATCATAAAAGTGTAATAATATATATATATATATATATATATATATATATATATATATATATATATATATATATACACACACACACACACACACACATACAACAGCAAATTGACAAAACATCTGTAAAATAAAATAAAATTAAAAATAAAAAAAGTGAAAAGATCTAAAAGTGACAAAAGCAGTGATATCACAATAGTGAAATAAAATAAAAATAAGATCAAATAAAATAAAAAATAGTGCCCACAGCAGTGACAACAGAAATGTGAAATAAAAAAATATTGTAAAGTATTGTAAATCAAATAATAAGAATAAAAAGTGACATCACAAGTGTAAAAATATCATGCAACAGTAAATTGACAACATATCCATAAAATAAAAATAAATAAAAACATATAAATGTGACAAAAGCAAAGTGACATCACAACTGTACTGTAGTTCACAACAACATGAATTCATGAAACATAAAAAATATAAATTATTATAAATAAATAATAAAAATGACATGTAGAAAAAAAAAAACATAAAAAAAATATTTTTACTTTATCAGTTATTCAACTTTAAAGAAATCACACCAAAAACTGTCTGTTGAGAAAGTCTGAACAGAAAAGGTTATGTCAGCAGCTCATATTTAACCTATTTAAGACAGAAAGCCACATTTGGTATCTGTCTGGGCATGCAAGTGTGACAAGCAAAGTCAAATCTTACTGCACAAGGTCAAAGGTTCCACAAACACTTGTGTTTTCAGCCCTCAAACAAAAGCTGGGACAAGCGCTGCTGGGTAAACACCTCAGATGGCCCGGTTAATTTGTTGACTTAGGGACGGGGTGGATTTCAGACACTTCCACACCAGGGAAATTCACTGAAGACTTCGAATTAGAAGTGAACACCATCCATTCTCTCAACAGTTAGTGACTACAAAAGTCTTGAAGATAGAAAATGCCCATATGCAGTCAAAATGTTTACAGTTTAGAGCAAAAAATAAATGTCAATGGTTAAGATAAAGTTTTAATAAGAAATAATATAGTGAGAGATATAAAGTCTTAAAAAAATTATACACTATAAAACTATTTTTCAATGCTTTTGTGAGCGAACACAAACACAAAGTTTCTTTGGGGAGCGCAAAACAATATACGGTTTTGCACTTACTAGCATATGTTTCAAAAGTTTCTCGGAGGGAACAGCATTTTTCAGTTTTTCCTCCCATTTCATATTTTTTCCATCACAGTTTTGCTTTCACTTGAAAATGTTTTGAGAGCTAGTAAAAGTTTTGTGGGCAAACAAAAGAGTTCATCGGGGAACACCGAATTTTTGCGAACGAAACATCAGTTTTGCGCTTGCTAGAATAACATTTTGTGAGCAAACAAAGTTTCTTTGGGGAACGCAAAACTTTTGCGAGCGAAATATCGCTTTTCTTCCCCTCTCATATTATTTCCATCACCGGTTCTGACCAAAATACAGTTTATCCTCCCATTTCATGTTATTTCCATCACAGTTTTGCGTTCACTTGAAAAGTTTCCAAATGTTTTGAGAGCTAGTTAAAGTTTTGTGAGCAAACACAAGAGTTTCTCGGGGAACACTGAATTTTTGCGAGCGAAATATCAGTTTTGCGCTTGCTAGAATATTTCGAGAGAGCACAAAGGTTTTTGAGAGCAAACGTAAAGTTTCTTTGGTGAACGGGAACATTTTTGCGAGCAAAATATCGTTTTTCTTCCCATGTCATATTATTTCCATCACTGGTTTTACACTTAAATATAATGTAAACACTTCTATGTACGCTAGCATATATCTATGTTAGCATACGCTTCGATATAATGCAAATTATCGTATTTCCATTACCGGTTTTGCGCTTGCTAGCATACGTACATTTTGACACAATGTAAAAGTTTTAAAGAGAAAACGTAAAGTTTCTCGGAGGGGATGCAAAACTTTTGTGACCAAAATACAGTTTTTCCTCCCATTTCATATTATTTCCATCACAGTTTTGCAGTTTAAATGTTTTGAGAGACTGTAAAAGTTTTGTGAGCATTATTTCCATCACTGGTTTTACGCTCGCTAGCATACGCTTCGATATAACGCAGACATTTTAAAAGCACAAATGTAAAGTTTCTGGGAGAGAATGCAAAATTTGTGTAACCGAAATGATTTCTTTGGGGAACGCAAAATTTTTGCGTGCAAAATATCGTTTTTCTTTCCACCTCATATTATTTCCATTACTGGTTTTGCGCTTGCTAGCATACGCTTCGACATAGCATATAGCATAAGCGCAAATGTAAAGTTTCTTGGAGGGAATGCAAGACTTTTTTTTAAAAGAGTGTAAGTTTTGTGAGCAAACAGAGTTTCTCAGGGAACGATTTTGATATTTGATTTTGATAGTGAAATAACAGTTTTACGCTTGCAAGCATACGTTTCGATAGAATGCAAAAATCTTTGGAGCAACCCTTACGAAAATGAACCATGGTTTTACTACAAATAAAACCAAAAAACCATGGTTATTGTAGTTAAACCATGGTAACCACAAATTAGCCATGGCTTTGCTACTCTAACCATAGTTTAACCATGGTATTTGTGGTAAAACTGTGGTTATATAAATAGTAATACATTAGCCAAAAAAACAATGGTTTCTACACTTTTATAACAATAAAACCATAGTTATTTTTCGTAAGGGAAATGCTAAATTTGCGTGACCAAAATACAGTTTTGCATTCACTTGAAAAGTTTCAAAACGTTTTGAGAGATTGTAAAAGTTTTGTGAGCAAACACAAAGTTTATCGGGGAACACAAACATTTTGTGAGGGAAATATCAGTTTTGTGCTTGCTAGAATACTTTGAGAGAACGCAGTTTCTTTTGGGGAACGCAAAACTTTTACCAACAAACGCAAAAGCTTTTAAATATACTCTTTCCACCAACAGTTCACCCTTGAGACTCAGTACAATGCTGCAAATGAGAGATATAAAGTTATATAAAGACATAAAGTCATGCTTTAACCTGCCAAACTCTATATAGCCAACTCAAGACTCAACTCAACTCCTACAGAGCAAAAAATTCGATAAGAAGGATCCTGCTGAACCTAACAAGCTGCAAAGAATCTTTATTTTAAGCGTGTAGTGTTTAAGGATTGTTAAAGCTGGAGAACTTTCACACAAGTTCAGTCAGTATGTGTGTGTGAAAGGGATGCAAGGCTGGTAAATGTGAGTTATCTGTTGTGACAGTCTGCCTCTCGGCTGAATGAAGAGCTGATTACACAGCAGGAGAGGAACAGCTCCAGATATTCACACTCTCCAGCCCCGGAGAGAGAGAAATTTTCATTCAAAGAATGGAGTCTGGGTCTGTTGCGTTTATGAAATATCAGTGACCGCAGGAAACTGTCCTTGATATTAAAGCCAAAGACTTTCACAAACGCACTCATCCATTTCCTCCTCTCGGTCAGCCAGGACTTCACCCAAACCCTGAGGACTCAGCAACATCTCTTTTTCACTCCATGGTGTTGATTGAGGCTTATGAGGGATGAGATCACATGACCCAAACGCACAGCTGTCAGACATTTAATAAAGACTGAAAAGTCAATGTTGATGATTCACCGAAAAAATATCACTGAGAGGATATTGTGTAAGAGATGATCCCAAAAATTGAAACATTTAGCCAAATGTGTTGTGTACAGCTTTGTTTATCCTCAAAACTCCAGACAAAGTGAGCATTACGCTCATCACACTTGAAGCTAAATATTTACCGCTACGCTTAAAGCACTGATACACTTCAAGCAAAATCGAAAAACGAACTGGTATGACAATTTCGAACAAAATCATGCTGAAACAAATTTTGGTTGGAGTTTGTTTTGAAACAGCTTGCCAAAGCGAACAACCATTGGTCCGTGGTGATTACGTAATAAGTAGGTTTGGTTCTGAGGCTCCGCCTTCTTTGACATGGAAAAGTTCTTTGGTTCATTTGTTCTGTTCAGTCCGTCAAGGTCATATCCAAGTAAAAACACACTGGAGAGCCGCATTATAGTAGAAACTGAAGTTCTAATTGAACGTGATACTTACTTTTTTTTCATGTTTAATACTGTAAAGCTGCTTGATTTAACACAATACATCGTATAAAGTGCTGTTTATATAAACATGACCTGACTTTACCGGAGTGCTGAATTGCAGAGCTTGTGCAAAAATATGCATATCACTATGATCAGATGCTTGTGCTGTTTTCTCACCACTGTCATTTTTGTTGTGTGTTTATTTTGTTATTGAGAGGAAAGTGCACAGCACATATTTACATTTTCATTGTGGCACCTGTTAGTGGGTGAGATATATTAGGCAGCAAGTGAACATTTTGTCCTCAAAGTTGATGTGTTAGAAGCAGGAAAAATGGGCAAGCGTAAGGATTTGAGCGAGTTTGATGAGGGCCAATTTGTGATGGCTAGACGACTGGGTCAGAGCATCCCCAAAACTACAGCTCTTGTGGGGTGTTCCCGGTCTGCAGTGGTCAGTATCTATCAAAAGTGCTCCAAGGAAGGAACAGAACAGAAGAACAGGGTCATGGGCAACCAAGGCTCATTGATGCACGTGGGGAGCGAAGGCTGGCCCAGTGTGGTCTGATCAAACAGACGAGCTACTGTAGCTCAAATTGCTCAAGAAGTTAATGTTGGTTCTGATAGAAAGGTGTCAGAATACACAGAGCATCACAGTTTGTTGCGTAAGGGGCTGCATAGCCGCAGACCAGTCAGGGTGCCCATGCTGACCCCTGTTCACCGCCGAAAGCGCCAACAGTGGGCATGTGAGCATCAGAACTGGACCACAGAGCAATGGAAGAAGGTGGCCTGGTCTGAGGAATCACGTTTTCTTTTACATCACGTGGATGGCCGGGTGCGTGTGCGTCGCTTACCTGGGGAACACATGGCACCAGGATGCACTATGGGAAGAAAGCAAGCCGGCGGAGGCAGTGTGATGCTTGTTCTGCTGGGAAACCTTGAGTCCTGCCATCCATGTGGATGTTACTTTGACACGTGCCACCTACCTAAGCATTGTTGCAGACCATGTACCATGTATATAAAAAATATATTCAAAACTTTAATGTTATGTGCGGCAGCACTAAAGGGAAAAAAAAAGTATATTGTAATGCACATTATTTTCAATACTGCCAATTTTTCAAACTGTGTGAATGACTGCATTTACACCCCTTAATGGCACTGAGGCATGAGCTGGAGGAAAGGACAGTAAAGAAAAGATATCACAACCTCACTAATCAGTTTGACCCGCAATCATGAGGCTCACATTCCCACAATTACTGCACCCCTGAGGCTTAATACTCACCTACTGACTGCTCTAATGACTGCTAAAAACATCTGCACAGACAGACAGACAGAGACAGAGAGACAGAGAGAGAGAGAGAGAGAGAGAGAGAGAGCGTCGCTTCGTCGTCAATTCTATCTGAACTGCGCAGACAGACTCTCCATTTGGTGCGCAAATGGATGTCAGTGCGCGGAGTTAGAACGAAATTTCGCTCAGATTTCAAACAGATGCTCGATCCCTCTGGAGAACCGGGATATTGAGCGCTAATGAAAAAAATGTCTTTGGATTGAAAGCACATTTATCTCAACACCATGTTCCTGACGCAGCCAGACAAAAATCTTATGCACAAACAATGTTTTATGAGGTAAATTAAAACAGCCTGCATATTAACATAAAATAGAACAATAACAACTAGCTACTACTACAATAATAATAGCATATTTATAAATTAACAAGTAAACAAATGCAGCTAAAAAAAGAAGGTATACGAGGTTAATCAAATACTTTCAGAGGTTACTTATAAATAAAATACAGTAAATAATACAGTATAAACAAATTAATCAATGCAATGATATAAAAACAAAATAACAATAATCACATAATAAATATAGTAGCATCATAATGACATAAAATAATTGAAATAGGCCATTTGGCGTTACATTTTTGTGCACAAGGCTTGTGAATCTTTGAATTTGGAAAATGATACGTTCTTGAGTAAACGAACAAGCATTGCATTTCAACGTTCAAAGCTTGAAAGCTGCACGTGCAACCGCTAAAACTCTGAATAGTCTCTTTATTTCCATCAGCAGCGCAGTCTCCTGCGCCACGCAGAAACAATCGTCTTAAACGCGCGCACATGCATTCCAAACATCGCTAGTGTTTAATCAAAGCCTGTTTTTGACTTACCCAGCTGCGCGAGTAACTCCAGAGGTAGTAAACACAAGCAACAGATGCAGATGGATGACTTTAAAAAGACTTTAAAAAGTTCCATGTTTGAGTCTCACAGTTGCGCGTTTTTCCACGGGGATCCCATCAGAAAGTTTTGTCCAGTTTGGGTATACACACACACACACACACACACACACACACACACACAAAAGTTCGCGTGATTGAACACTCTGCTCCTGATGTTGGCATGTATTCCTCCCAAGACTAAGGAAGTTTCCTTGCGCGCAACATATTGTCCTTAATTTATGGGTAGTAAGAGGAGTCTTGGACCATTCTTTCCCTTGGGTGTGTGCGTGTAAATAGTCAGCTGTCTTGAAGGAGTGAAGGGGGCACTCCGAGTCAGAAGCCCTCAATTAACTGGAGAGTAGGAGGACACTTACAGGGTCTCTCTAGTGAAACAAGCTCACAAAATGCAATGAGAACCTCTGAGAATTTACTGAAACTAAAATGGAGAAAAGATGATTATTTCCATGGGGGCATGTTCCTGCACAAGGCTTCGCACTCTTAAATACGCTTCCCATTAGAAGAGAAAAAGGTTTTTACAGAAGAACTTTTTAAAGGTCCACAAAGAATTAGCTAATATCTAATTCAATGCTTTTGACCTGATGGGTTACAGACAGAAAAACAATGCTAAATGCAAATAATAGACCACAACTATTGGAGCAGACACATTTTTATTTATTTTACTCAGAAATCGCTAGTAAACTTAACAAACAATTAAAAAGAAATACAAGAATTTTCTTGTAAATATTTTAGCATAGCTATAGCTAAATAAATAAACATGTTTTATTATTACGCTAATAGCAGGTTATATAAAATCACATGTATTTATTCGTTTTAAAAGTTAATGTTTATTGTATTCTATTTATATACACTATGCTGTCAAATCGATTAATCGCGATTAATCGCATCTAAAATAAAAGTTTTTTACTTATTATATAAATACGCTCATTCATGTATATATTTAAGAAATATTTGCATGTATATACTGTATATATAATATAATTTATATAATATATAAATTGAAATATTTGATATAACGCACATTTTTCTTAAATGTATACATACATTGTTAGCTAATCTGTGTGCTTTATGTACATTTCTGATATAGTTAACGTGGACAAATCACTTTAAATTGTAATGTAGACGCATGCATTTTCTGTGAAGCTGCTTTGAAACGATGTATTGTGAAAAGCGCTATACAAATAAATGTGAATTGAACTGAATTGAATGTGTGTATTTATAAATGCATAATAATTATGCACAGTACACAAACTTTTACTTTGGATGTAATTAATCGATTTGACAGCACCAAACACACTTCTGTGGCTGATTCAACTGAAAATAGAAAATAAAACTCATATTCAGCATGCAATCTTTGCATATTGTTGGGCCTATGGTATCAATTTAATGTTGACTACTAAGATCATTTTGTACGATAAACTTAAAACTTAAACTCCAAACCCATCCTTCATCAAGGTCCCATTACTCTCATCTTTCCCCATGTGAAGTGCAGCAGGTCAGTCTCAAACAAAGGCTGAATCGGTGTGCTTTTGCTGAACAAAACTCTCAGATTATCTCTGATAATATAGTCCACAATAAAAAAACAAGTGTAACCAAACATCAGCACGAAACCACATAAATCCATAGAAAATAATGGGATTACAAAACAACACCAAAAGAACAAGAACAAGCTCAGGCCCATTTGCAATACAGCTAAAAAGCCACATGACAACCTACTAGGACAGAAAACAGGAAACATAAATTACAAACCCGATTCCAAAAAAGTTGGGACACTGTACAAATTGTGAATAAAAAAGGAATGCAATAATTTACAAATATCATAAACTTATATTTTATTCACAATAGAATACAGATAACATATCAAATGTTGAAAGTGAGACATTTTGAAATGTCATGCCAAATATTGGCTCATTTTGGATTTCATGAGAGCTACACATTCCAAAAAAGTTGGGACAGGTAGCAATAAGAGGCCGGAAAAGTTAAATCTACATATAAGGAACAGCTGGGAGAAGAGTGAGTGTGAGTGTGAGTGTGAGTGTGAGTGTGAGTGTGTAAATATACAAGTATTAGTAGGGAAGAGAGGGTCATATAGATTGTAAACCTATCATTTGATCCACACTCCGGAGCAGAAGGTGGCAGTAATGTACTAAATAAGCTGGATGCCAACCACCATAACACAAGAACATAAAAATTGTATCTGTTGCTAAGTAGGCCTGTCTTTCGCTCACTGTCCTGTTACCACAATCTACCAAGAAAGCAGTTATATAAAATAAATCATTAAAATGTGTCAGTTTAGTACTTGAGAAGTATTTGTATTATTAGCACAGCTGAAAATGGTTGTGCTGCTTAAAGAGGTGTGGAGAAAAAACAAAAAAACTAGACTACTAACATAAAAAAAAAAGGCAGTAAATGCTTAATATGGATGGTTTGAGGTGTCGAGCTGTTGTGGGAGCAATGCTTTTGAATGCTAACACATGTATATGTTTTTCAAAGACCCCAGCTGGGCTTAATTTTACCTCTTTTAATGGCTGATTGAACTACACAATGATCTGAATATACAAATATAACATCTTTACAGAGTGAAAGCATTCTTGAAACCAACATGCTGCAAAGAACCAGTGAGAAACATTTATTTAAATTCTGTTTTAGATGTTAGTTCATACTTTTAGTGTGAGTTGTAGTATCTGAGAATATCTGGCACTTTTCAATATCAGCTGATTATCTTGGAAGCATCCAGCTTTTTGTCTTAAAGCTTCAGGCCACCTTGCCTCTCTGGGCTTCTCCAAACCAAATTCCTGACTGGCCAAATGTGTATATCCATCTCAATCCCTTGGCACAGAGCAACTCGGATGCCACCTGGAAGAGGGTGAGATGGTTGCACTGCCTGAGGCTGAAGTTTTAGCCGTTATATCCGCTTCTAATGCCTACAGTCTGGCTGAGAGCAGAAGTTGAGGTCCCTGTCATGAACTGGCTTTAGTGAAGGTCTTTGGGTCTCATTCCCCCTCAAGCTGTTGGATTAAAGTTCAAAACCCATGCCAAGGAAGAGCCTTTGGAATTGGACTGGAAAAAATCCTTCATCCCTCCTCACAGTTGATGTGCATCTCTGAGAAGGGATTTTCCTTTGAGCTGCAGCTTTGAATAGAAGATCCCCAGAAGTTGTGATCAAGGACCATTGGTATGTTCTGAAATCTTTTACCATCACAAGAGAAATATAAAAGTTCTCAGATCATTTGCCTGAGACGGCGAAAGCATCTGGACTTTACACTTGAGAGGAGCTTTCTGAGATCCCCCTTTTTTTTTCCCTCAGAATTTTTCTTCATTCTAGTGTGGCCAAATACCTACCTGTACCAGGGTTATTATTATTATTAACTAAAATGTATACCACACATGCATACACAAATAATCTGTCATCATTTACTGTCATTCCAAACCTGTAAGACTTTCACCTTCAAAACACAAATGAAGATATTTTTAATGAAATCTGACATTTATGTCCCTCCATTGACAGTGTACACAATTGCACTTTGACGCGTCAAAAAGTCCATACAGAGATTGAAAAACGAATCCATATGAACTGAGAGGTTTAGTCCAAATTTTCTGTAGAGACTTGATTGCTTTATATGACGAACAGTCAATTTAGCTTTTACTCACATATAAACATTCATCAACTGAACTCACACATAAGTTGTGGTAAACAGAAATTCAAGCATGCTTGCTTGACGTGCGAGAACCAATGAGATTCATTCTCATGCATTATGCAGCACGTTTGAGAGTCCTCAAGAACCAATGAGATTCATTCTCATGTTATGTAGCATGTTTGAGAGTCCTCAAGAGCCAGTGAGGTTCATTCTTGTGTTACACAGCACGTTTGAGAGTCCTCAAGAACCAATGAGATTCATTCTCATGTTATATAGCATGTTTGAGCTTCAGCAAGAACCAGTGAGGTTCATTCTCGTCTTTACGCTGCACGTTTGAGCTTCAGCAAGAACCAGTGAGGTTCATTATCTTGTTACGCAGCACGTTTGAGCTTCTGCAAGAACCAATGAGGTTCATTCTCGTGTTATGCAGCACGTTTGAACTTCAGGAAGAACCAATGAGGTTCATTCTCGTGTTGCACAGCACGTTTGAGCTTCCACAAGAACCAATGAGGTTCATTCTCGAGTTACACAAGACTTTTGAGCTTCCTCAAGAACCATTGAGGTTCATTCTCATGTTACTCAGCATGTTTGAGCTTCAGCAAGAACCAGTGAGGTTCATTCTCGTGTTATATAGCACGTTTGAGCTTCAGCAAGAACCAATGAGGTTCATTCTCGAGTTACACAAGACTTTTGAGCTTCCTCAAGAACCATTGAGGTTCATTCTCATGTTACTCAGCATGTTTGAGCTTCAGCAAGAACCAGTGAGGTTCATTCTCGTGTTATATAGCACGTTTGAGCTTCAGCAAGAACCAATGAGGTTCATTCTCGTGTTATATAGCACGTTTGAGCTTCAGCAAGAACCAATGAGGTTCATTCTCGTGTTATATAGCACGTTTGAGCTTCAGCAAGAACCAATGGGGTTCATTCCATTCTCGTGCATCAAGCATGTATGGTTGAGCTTGTTTGTGTTTGCTGATCAATGTTTATATGTGAATAAAAGCCTAAATTCAATCTGTTCATCATATAAATTTGGACTAAATCGTTCAATTCATATGGATTAGACTTGAACTTATTTGCCAAGATTTTTCTTAATAGTGCTCGTGTATCTGTTTTTTAATGAAGTTGACATTTTCTAAATGTGACACTGAAGACTCTCACCTTATAAAATGAATCTAAAGGCATTCAATAAAGTGAACTTCAAACTTCTTCACCAGCTTGAATGTGAAAAACATAAGTAGGACTTTTCTGTAATTTATTCTAAAAAATAAAAACCCTTCTGAAACAATACGTCTTGAGATGCTAAATCAGAATCTTTCATGTTTTAAAAGGTCATGCTGTCGCATAAAGGTGGCAGTTTAGGAAACCTGTCACTCTGAAAGCCCTCTTAGACCTTGAAATACAACTTCAAAGGTCTCTTATTAAAATGTTCATCTCTTCCATGCAATTTTGTTCCTAGGAAAGAGCTGACGGTGTTACCAGCACAGATTTCAGGTTTCTTTATTCTCAACGCATAAAGGCATTGAAATTTGATTTTTAAAAAAAGAAGAAATTGAAATGCAATGACATTGACATACAATTAATTATTCCCTCAGTGCTATAAGAGACACTTTTCTGTCAGTTTAAGTTCAGATCTACGGAGGCCTATTTAATGCTAACTTCTCTAAAGCTATTTTAGGCAAAAACTATTCTTATCAATGTCTTTCATGCTGAGCTTTTGACTGAGATTGTCTCGCTATCACAAACACAAACACGCACATGTGTTTTTCCCCCATCTGAAACTGGCTTTTGTCAGTATATTCTGTTGACAAGGCTCCAGTCTTGCTTTCTTTGCTCTAACGCTCATAAACAAACTTCACAGGGGGTTGAGTGTCAAATCAGCAGGTAACAAGCCAAGCCGTCTCCATTCTCCTGAGCGTTATGTCGTTTAAGGTAGTATTTGGTCATTTATGAAATGTTACGTTCAGGCCCAAATCCGTCAAAGCTTTTGCACAGTCCTGTTTCAAGCCTTTAACGTCGACAAAACTGAGAGGAAAAGGTATTCACTTCTTCAACTCTTGCTGTGCTAATATAGTCATCGTTATTTCAGAATATTTCTCAGAAGATCGTGAAATCTTTTTTTGACTCTTGTAGATAAACCGAGTTGTCTTTACCTTTTGTACCATTTGAAAATCAGGAGTTTCTTTTTCGAGTTTGCTCTCATCTAGTAGTTCATTCTAACTGTTAACCAAGTCATATTTTACCACTTCAGACCTAAAGTACCAGGGTCTTAAGGGGCATTTAAACACCACTGTTTTCAACTAAAACTGAAAAACTTCTTATGCATTTGGCATTCATTTACATGACAACGGCGTTTTGTGGGACTGACAACAAACTTTTAAAAACGTCTTTCATAGTACAATTTGAATGATACCATTATTTTCACGGCGTAATCTCCAAAAATGCACATTTGTAAAAACGATGACGTCAGATGCGTTTTAGATGTTCAGGCCCTAGGCGTGTAGACGTGGGTTTCACGTATCTGTGTGAACGGGGATCATTTTGACATGGTTATCATCTGTACGCAAACATTTTTAAAAACACAAAAGGACAAAACTTTTCAGTTTAGTACATCGTTTTCGTATAAACGTATCCTTAAGTCAAATATTTTAGGGAAGAACTGCAAAGAAACAACTATTCGTGGTAGTGGTCAGATGTTATTAGCTCCAATAGTTATTTCAATGCTGTTGTTAAGGCCCGTTCTCACTAAGGAGAATTATAATGATAAAGATATATTTCAAAAAAATAAAAGAGTTCACACCACAACGATAACAGCACAGATAAACTGTATCATTGGAATCAGCTTCAGAACGATTCTTTCCAGCTGATGAATCCATCCTGCTTTAAACAGCTGGAGCATTTAAAGTGGCAGACAACAAACCGGCGTGGCGTGGCGTGGCGTGGCGTGGCGTGGCGTGGCGTGGCGTGGCGTGGCGTGGCGTGGCGTGGCGTGGCGTGGCGTGGCGTGGCGTGGCGTGGCGTGGCGTGGCGTGGCGTGGCGTGGCGTGGCGTGGCGTGGCGTGGCGTCTCACCAACAGCAGGTTACATATAACAAATCTAAACAAAGACACATAGTAAACATGAGGGCTTAAATACACACAAAGACTAATGACTAGACAAGGGACACCTGTGAACAATCAACCAATGAACCAATGAGAACATGATAACATAGAACACATGACAAGGGAGCACATGGCAGGATCACATGACTAGAGCATCACACAAACAAGGGTGTCATTGTGACATAAAACATGAACATGAAACAAAACCAGGGGTCTCCAAACTCAGTCCTGGGCGAGGGACTCAAATGTGATTATAACTTTGAAAAGCACCAAAAAATATTTCAACTCAATTATAGAAAGGTTGGAATTTATAAATTGATAAAAAAATTTTTACAAAAACAAACATTTTATAGTGATTCCAAACGTGCAAATGTTAGCATGTTAAACACCAATAATTAATTCAACCCCGCCATATTTAGAATATTTGGAAATTTGAATAAATTTATCAAATATCAAAAAGTTGTATATATTTATTTATTACTATACAAATAATAAATCACAGCCTACTATTGTTAGCTAATTATTATTTAAACAACCCATCATATTTCTCGTTCAAAACATGTTTTCATTCAAAACATACTTTGTCAACCCTGTTGAAATTTGATGCAAAATCTATTAGGCCTTAAACATATCATTGCACTATGTCAGTAATAATAAAAACAACATGTGTACCCCGCATCCACCCAATTTAAACCCCCCCCATTTTACCACCAGCTCTCCAAACAGTGGAGTAAACAAGAAAAAATCTTTATGACCGGCTGTTAAAAAGCTCTATAAAGCTGACTGTAAATGTTTTCAGGCCAAACCCGCAAAGACATCAGTGTCTGAGCATTATCAAGCTCAGGAAGGACTCTGATATCTCGCCCTCTCCTAGAGCTTTCCTCTGACCGCTTAAAGCTACTTCACAAGAGAGAAAACATCATCCGGATGCTTTGATCTTAACCCTCTCCCAGGGAATCGCAGACTACGGGGCTGAAACCTGTTCCAGATGTCACCCGTGATGTTTACGATGAGAAAATGCAAACTAAAACCACGTCAAAGGAGGAGCTGACTTCTTGCTACTGACTGTCAGTCATCCGACGACTTGCTGAGAACCCACTTGTTTAAATGGACTTTTAATGTTTTTGTTAGTATTTTCAGAGTATTCTAAAGACAATCCAAATAGCCTCCATTTAATTTTGACTTGAATGAGGGGCAAAATGAACTTTTTTTTTCTCATGGTTTATGTAAAAAGGTGAATTAAGACATTCACTATATCTTTTAGACACATAAAACATCCATGTTTCATTATTGGGTGCTTTAATAATAGAATTGCATATGTGACATCATTGTGTAAACAAAATGAATTGTGAATTGTTGGTGAATTGGCAATTTTTTTTTTTTTAACCAGTTCATTGAAAAGAACTGTCCGAAAGAACCAGTTTGCTGAAAAGAATCTGACTTCCACTCACTAAGGTGGAGCTGGGGAAGGTTGAGGGCTTCTGAAAGTGAGCTGGAATTTCTACAGCAAATGTTGAGCAGCATTTAAAAAGCTAAGCATCAAGCTCATTGGCTACTGATACAGCAGGAACCAATCAGCTGTGCCTTATAAAGAAAGACATGATTGCAAGCAGATTGAGTTAAAGGGATAGTTCACCCAAAAATTTAATTTACATACCCTGAAGGTGTTCCAAACCTGTATACATTTCTTTGAAGAGGACAGGGAGATATTTGGAAGAATGTTTGTAACCAAGCAAATCTCGGCAGCAATTGACTACTATAGTGGGGGGCGGGGGGGAATACTATGGTAGTCAATGGCTGCCGAGATCTGCTTGGTATAATATCTTCCTTTGTGTTCAGTAGAAGAAAGAAATTCATACAGGTTTGGAACAACTTGAGGGTGACTAAATGATGACAGAATTTTCAGTTTTGGATGAACTATCCCTTTAAGACATATCAGCCTGCGCCATCTAGAGTTTCATGACAGAACTTTGTATTTACAATTATTTTTTTTAATTTATAATAAAAACAAACAAAAGCCAACAAAATCTATTCTCATCACTTCATAAAATTATTGTAGAACCACTGTAGTGAGATGGACTTTGTAACGACGTCTTTAGTACCTTTTATGGGTTTTGAGAGAGGAAATTACATTGCTGTCAATGCCTTTCTGAGCCATCGGATTTCAACAAAAATATCTTCAGGTCTTACGGGTGTCAAACGGCATGAGGCTAAGTAATTAATATACAGAATTTTTTATTTTTGAGTGAACTAACCCTTTAATACTCTTATCCAAAGCGACTTACATTGCATTCAAGGTACACATTTTTACATTTTGTCAGTTCTTGCTTTCCCTGGGAATCGAACCCACGACCTTGGCATTGCTCTTATTGTTTGAGCTACAGGAAAGCTATGCATAATATGCAAAGAAATCTAAAAGTGAATTTATTTACATTGATCCCCCGTAGCAGTCTCAAAACATTGGTTTCTTTGTTTAAGAATCCAAACAAACCAATAGCTTGAGTTTGGCGCGGGGCTATCTGTTTGGCCAACCGATGACAGAGAAGGGAGTGTAGAAATGGCACATTTAATTTGTCTAAAATCATTTTAGTGCAAAACATTCTTACAGTTATAACACATTTTCTTCAGGTGTCCTATTTCAAAGCCAGGTAACACTTTAAACTGATGGTCACTTTTGAACTGTTGACTATAAGTAACGTTGCAACATCTCAACTAACACTCATTAGAGTATTAGTAGACTGTCTGCTTAATATCTTATAACTTTTTATTGTGATGGTCCTCCAAAAGTCATTTTGCTGATTATAAGTAACTTTGCAGCTACATGTCAACTTATTCTAACTCTAACCCTATCAGTCTACTAATAATGAGAGTTAGTAGACATGTAGGTGCAATGTTACTTATAGTCAACAGAAGTTGTTTAAAGGGGTCATGAACTAGCTTTTTAAAAATGTTTTATATTGTTATCTGAGGTCAACTAATGATGTTTGCATGGTTTTTACATTCAAAAAACATCATAATGAATAAGTAATAGGCTATTTTGTACCCTGACTTTGAGGCTTTCTCCTGGAATGCTCGGTTTTTATGGGCGTGCCGCACTGAAGACTTGGAAGTAAACGCCCACTGCTATGATTGGATAAGATTTGCATATTACAATGAGCTTCAGCTCCCCTGTCAGTGCATGTGGGAATTGTTTTGAAAGCGTGTGGGGAAACGGCAACCGGAATGATTCGCTCACAGGGCTCACAAAATGTCTTTATCAAACAAATACAATGATTTATCTCTCATCCACCCGCGATTGATTGGAATGTTATTTTTTTATTACTTGCCCCGCCACACACACACACAATTGTATTTTTCCTTCAAATATCAAGTCAAGAGAGTGAACAACGCACATCAAGAAAGGAATGTTATTTCACTATTTAAGATAGCCCATCAGCAGGCCGGGTTTACGTTTTGGTAGCCCATCTGGAAAACGGGACATTGGGCTTTGCGAGCCCTGGCCCATACATGTCCGAGTCTGATCCTGAATAGCTATGAACCAATAACCAGCCTTTGACAGCGTGCTAAGGTATGTTCAGTTAGACATGTACACATAATCAATAGATCTATATCAAACGATTTGTAACAATGCAATACTATCATATATACAAAACAATTTTTACTCAAATTTGTGTGTTGCTTCATTCATTCATGTAATCTCATTCTGTCTGCAAATCCAGTCTCTTGTTTACAAACGAATCCATGGTGAATTTAAGGAACAAACGCGCAATGTCTTCCCCACATGAGCTGGATATTCATTAAAAATAAAGTTCAACCATGCATTCATAATATTGGAATCCGAATGAAGCTTATGCAGAATGTTTATTGCTTAGAAGTTGGATCCGGTTTAGCTCTATGTAGGCCTGTGTCATGTCAGTGGCACGAGTCAGTGGGCGGGGCTACAGAATCAGGCATTCTTCTTCTTATGTTGAGGTGATGTTTCACCACACTCTGACGTCAAGGTGTGGCATATTCTGAGCTCGGGCGTTTGCTGGGCCTGGTGTCAATAAAAGCTTTTCTATGACTAATAAGGTTTCAGCTCTGAAACTTACAGGATATTCTTATGTTACCATGACCTTTTATATATCAAAAGCTCAAGGGAAAGTTGATTTCTTAATTTATGACCCCTTTAAAAGGACCATCCAAATAAAGTGAAAGGCAAATAAACTTTGAACAGGTAACACAGCTACATACCCAGAGCAGGCACAGAACTTGTTTTTACAAAGACAACACTAAAAGCCTCTAATGTTGCAGCACTGATGTCCTCCATCTCAGAGGTGTCTGAGAAACACTATAATGAGGGGATAAAGGGGTTTTACGGGCCCACATCATTCACAGAGCGAACAGCAGGACGTTGAGGTTCGTTACTGTAGACCGCAGGAGTTTTTCTCCACACTGGTGTCCACCATATGTGATTTATTATTAATTAAACATCATTACAGATCAGGCTGGACCCATTTTATGTAACCATGTGCTCCAAGTTAATTAATCATCCTCCTCTATCAAAAGGTTAAATGTATACTCATAAATGTTAAATAGCTTTTATATGATTTCACTTACAAATAATGTGGCACCATGGTACAGGGATTTCATCAGAGAATACATATATAGACTGTGTGGGTTTATATATATATATAAATAAACCCTTGGTTTGCTTTTAACATGTGCTTTAAGTAACTTCAGATCTTAGAGGTGTTTTGGTCACTGCAGTGAGTGAATCAGCGTTATCAGATATATCCTGTCGCTTCACTAAGAAAACAGATCAAACAGACGTGGAGGTGGACGGTTTGAAGGCGAGTTCAGACGTGACACTGCATGCAAGATATAGACTGGTGCAGAGAAACAGAATGAGAAAGAGGGGAGCTGATGCAGGGGTCAGCAGGAGTCTGTCTGGTTGTTGGTTTGTTGAAAGTCAATACAATTTTCGCTGCAGGGGTTACAGCATCATGATAAGGAGAGCTTCAGACTGTTATTTACTGCTACAGTGCATCAGAGTTATTAAAAGTTAATTCAGAAGCCTGAATGCACAAGCACTCATATTGCTGCTGCTGACTGGGGTGGATAATTTGCAATGGTACAGTTTTTGTGCACAGATTTCCTGGTAAAACATGCCTAAAATACTTAAGATATGTGTTACATAACAGAAGGGATGGAGACAAGGTATACAGGTTAGTGAATGTTTATTGAACAACCAAATGAGATAACGGAAGTGCAGATCTTGAGTTTCGTCTGAGTCTGATGATGATGATGATATCGGAATGACACAGTCTTTATACTTGCAGATGAGGCGGGCTGGAGACGGAACTGGATCGAGGGAGACTCTGGAGGATCACACAAGACGAGGGAACACGATGGAGACTTGGAAGAACACAGGAGGCAGGTAAGTAGGTTGTAGAAGTCCTTGAGGTAAGCATGAAGGCAAGTATCTTACATGCTAACGAGACCGGACAGTGAATGTGTGAGTGTCTTTTGTGCCGTGGGTGTTTGCTGTGATGATGGGATGCAGGTGATCGTGATTAGTACTCTGGTGAAGGTGTGCGTTGTGACTGGATGATGTGGGAGCCTGACTTGTCTGAGACTATTATTACTTAATAAGAGACTACAGATAGCTACTGCTCAATGTCAATACGAGAAGTGCTAGCAATAGAAGTTTCAAACATCATCCAGGATAATTACAAGCAGAACAGGGAGTTTACAATAAACTTTAAACTTTTGTGAGATAAGGTCTGATATAAAAAAATCATATATTTTACATTGCTATCGATTTTAGAATCTGTCGTTGTCAAACCTAGATACTAACATGAAAATGTCAGAACCATAGACTGTAAAAAAAAAATATGGACGACGTGTCTTCATTCTCTTCCACTGAGCAAATGCGAAACCTCCGGAGGTCCGAATATGGCGCTGACATCTTGCGCAGATTTGGGACTGAGTCTGTGCAGTAGAGATTTCGGGACCAGAATCTGCGCAGTAGAGAGCAGGAAGTAAAGGGTGCGATATCAAAATCCCGCCCACACTTTCACAGATGCAGAACAATTCATGATGTCAGTGTGAAATAAACAGTTATGGAAACTTAGAAATTAAAGCTAAAGCTCCAATCTCCTCCCGAAAATCCCCCAGAAAAGTCTGTTAGTGCCTCAGTGACAACTTCACTCAGAGACGCCGTCAATCTCAGCTGTCAATCATGACGTCACACCCCCCAATTTTCAACTATTATATAGTAGGGAAGTATGTGATTTTGAATGCAGTCACCCACTTGTTTCAATGCTGAATGAATCTGTTTTTGAACAAATCGGTTGAAAGAATGATTGACTCAGTCATAAAGACACGTGTTGCATTCATGAATGAATCAGCGCTGCTGAATAAATCAGTTTGAATAAATGATTTGATTGAGTAAAGGATTTAAATAACATTATAAATATCTTAATACAAATACATAGGGCCCTATTTTAATGATTGAACACATGGTCTAAAACGTACAGTGCAGGTGCACTCAGAGCGTGTTCAAATCCACTTTTGCTAGTTTAATGATGGGAACGGTCGGCGTGCCCAGCGTAATAACGTAAAATAAACCAGAGTCTTATCTCTCATTCCCTTTAAAAGCCAGTTGCACTTGCACCATGGCAGATTTGCTATTTACATGGCGGAATATAGACACTCTCAATGAGTCAGTACGTGTGTATTCCCATGTTTGGTTAAATAAGTAGCCAATTTCATTAGTCATTACTGCAAAAAGATAATTCTGATACATGCAATGACTAACCATTATGACATGTAGGCATTTTTATCTTTATGTACACAATAATAATCGTTTACATTTTAATCCTTTTATTTTTTATATTTGGCATGTTTGTGCACTGCTGTGTCTAATAAGCGGAGTGTGTGTGTGTAATAAGCTAATTACTTATGGTCAATTCAGAGGCTGCATCCTTCGAAGGCTGTGAGGGTTGGGACTTTTATTTTTTTAAAGTTATATTAAACTGAAAACTAAACAGGGTTCACAAACTGTCTAAATATGTTCATCATGGTCCATTTCTGTATATAATTAAGAGTATAAACTATATATAAATCACATATTGGTAAGAAATAAGTCAACATTTGAACGGTTTATAAGGTTGTTGTTGTTTTACATTTGTATCATTAGATTTGAGTAAGCTGAAACCATAGACTGTAAATTTTTTTTTTTTTAAATGGACGTAGTGTCCATGATGTCACCAATAGGATTCTGAAGAGCAGTTCTGAAGCGTAAAGTAGGGTCGAGTTTGCCGTTGCCATCTTGGCAGCACGTCATTCCTGCAACTGACAATGGGCAAAGAGGCGGGACGTGGGTGGAGCTGAGGGGACATGATGGCTAACAGACAGCAGACAAACAGCTATCCACCTGTCACTCAAAGTGACCACGCCCTTAATTATGCAGAAATTTAAAGGAACACGCACAGAGATAAAAAAATGGTATGTATGGACTTATCTAACTCTGGGGGATACGGTGAATAAGCTAAAGTCCCAAAAAGTCAGCGTGTTCCTTTGAGGCTTTATGAAATGTAAACGAATGAGTTATAAAACTCCCCCCTCACAGTTGTCATGAAGGGCAAAATTAGCTATATAGACCAAAACCACAATTTGTACCAGGCTGTAAACATGGGGCTCAATGAGATTCTGCTACCTTTTGGAGCCTGTCCCTATAGGCCAGTCGATGAATTGCAGTTTAAGTCACTTCTGTATTGGCTTCAAGAGAAACTGGGTGAGGTTGCCGTTTGGCTGAAACCCAATACTTACATTTAAAAGTGTTTCAGCAATTTCTCTCAAAAGAAAGCCTGCCATCACTGGCGTGCAATGAATTCTGGGGTAGGCAAGGTCATGAAGGATCCATCTGTTATATCCTTAATTTCACAGGAAACGAAGGACGCATTTGAAGGAGCCTTTGAGTTGGGACCGTTTTCGTAGCCCTGTGGTGATGCAATTGGCCTTCAAGTGCGCATTTCGAATGATAGATCCTCTGAATTGGAACGCAGCTCATGATTATACAGAATATTGAAATATATAAGGTCACAACCTCAAGGTTGAGAACCTGTGCTTTAACTGCATGAAATATCCTTTTTGCTATAGGCTATTTTAAAATCGATTTGGTCTGAACTGACCTGTGCAGATTTAGTTTATTGATTTGTAACATGCTGTCAGACTGACTCAAGTCTGACAGACTCATAAAATGCCTTATCTGTGCACACCTATGAACACAGACACACACAATATTCCCTTCAAAACTAAACAACTGAATGACTTTTCTCTGGACCAGGTGCTTCCGCAGATAAGACCTGAGGAGGTGTGAGTACACGAAAACAGAGATGAACAAATAAAAACTATGATTTCTCATTAATAGGTTCTGCAGTGACAAATAGGCTATGGGAAAGGAAACGAGATATAAAATTTACATTATGAGAAATAGTCACATTCATTTTGAAATGTATATGATGAATATCCATTTTAGAGTAGCCTATACCAGAAACATTCCCTTTTCCCCTCATGTAGCTACGTCTTAATTAGTTACGTCCTCAAACAGAAGGTGAAGTGTCCCTGTTCTAATTTAATCAAAGACTGTTTCTAAACAGTAATTACAGTGATTAAGAAAATTAAGGGGAAAAGGAAGAGGTTTTCTTCACCGCTTCTACTCTCGGCTGATTACAAGCCACTTTGAGAGCCGACTGGCAGCCAAATGTTACGCAGTGGCTCATGCACTGTAATTACTCGAGTTAGCACTGAGCTTCAAACCACTGCTTTTGAACTGCAGCCTCAAAACGGTGGGAATAAATCACAGAGGTGAGCGTAATGACTACTAATGGTCATAAAAATTGTTTAATAACAGATTAAGGATCTTTTATGGTTATTTTGCTGGTTAGCACAGTTCAATTAACTATGCCATCTGACTGCAAAGAACAACAATCTCCATTGAAGGGCATTCAAAACTACAAACATTTAACACTTTAGAATAATGGTTTGTCATTTTAGGGGCGAGTGGGGTAAGATAAGTCCTTTTTACTTATGTGGTCCTCAAGATAAGAGAAAAGATCCCGTGGCTCAGTTTACCCCAGGTTAGGGGTAAGTTGCACCATCTGGGTGTAAAATGACCATCTACTGTAATTGAATCTGAATCAAACCCACTTGAAACCACAAAACCAGTCAAAAGGGTAAATTTTTTTTTAAATTGAGATTTATACATTCCGAAGATGAACGAAGATCTTACGGGTTTGGAACAACATGTGGGTGAGTAATGACAGAATTTTCATTTTCATTTCATTTTGGGTGAACTACCCTTTTAAGCCAAGCTTTTAAAATGTTACAGTTTACACTACATTTTCCAATCTCATAGCTTCCCGGGCACCAATATTTTAAAGATTTATAAAAGACAAATCACTTTCTAGCCAAATACAATTTCACTATGGAGATAAAAAGATCGTGATTTTTCGGTAGTATTACAGCACAGTATGGAGTGTTTATTAGCAATGTTTGTTGTTTGAATTTGGTATCTATTAGAACACTTGAACCTGGAGACAGTGACACGTGACGTCAGAATTATCAAATGGATTGGCTGCATTAGCACGGAGGAACCATGGCGCCTGATCTGATAGGATTTTAAACCCCAACAAGATTTTAAATTAGGCAGCGGCTATTTGCACCAAGTGTAAATAGCAACTAGATTCAATTTACACTAACTGAAAATAAAATTCTTAGTGATAGATGATGTTTACACTAAGTGCACATAGCTGTAGATGCTATTTACTAAGTGAAAATAGTGAAATATTCTATTTACACCATATAAAAGTTTCAGTTCTTTGCAATATAAATAGTAAATTACATGTAATTTATACTTTATTTTGAAAGATACGTACTATTTGCACCTCAGTATTGTTGTACAACAGGATGCAATAATCTAGAGTTTAAATGATTATATTTATTTAAATTATGCCGAAGCCCTCCATATATCTACCCCTAACACTACCCAATATTGCTTTTGTTAAACATTTCATTAGGCACTTTATCTCCACATTTAGAACATTTTCTTAATTTTTATTGAAAATAAATGCCTTTCCGATGTGATCTGTGATGAGAAAAGAGAGAAGAGCAAGCTCTGCAAAAGGCGGATTCGAACCCGTGTTGATCGCGTCAAAATAATGATCCATTAGCCATATGCTTTACTGATTGCACCACTGAAGATGTTGAATTATGAGTGTATTTTTTAAATGTTGTTTGTCACAGCCAGGCATTGTTAGGCAGAGTTAGTATGAATAGACACTCCGTTTAAGATTACTGCCATGCATTTTTATTTGTGATCACAGTCTGACTAATACATTTATAATTGTAGATCATAAGGATGCTTGCAAACTTTTATGAGGGAGCATGATGTTAACTTCATCTCTGCTGTGTGTTTACAAGGAAAGAAAGCGATTACATGTGGTGTAAACAAGCTTTAAAAAAAAAGACACCTGCTATAATTCTTTAGGACTTTAATTAGTAACCTAATGTACCTAATTTTAAACAGTAGGAAACTCACTTTTGCAGCAGACAGGTCTCTGCATATCAAGGATCTTTTAAGGATCTTTGGTGAATAAATTGTGCTTCTAATCTCTTGCATTCTAAGTATGGTTTTTATGCATGTACACTGGCTGGTGTGTGACTGGGATTTAGTTTGACAGGAACTTTGTGCCCCCTGCTGTCTTTAAATACTCATAAAAGTTTCTGAAGAACTCCTGGGGACTTGAGTCGGACAACTCCTTCACTGGATTACAGGTTAGATTACTTGCAGGTGACAACGCATAGATAAAACATACAAGACGTGTGGATTAGTGGATTCATATCATCATTTTGTTATCAAAGTACTTGAAATCTGCTGCGAAGAACTTTGAAACCCTACTGAAATGAATATAAATGAACACGAGTAGCTATACCTCCAGATATTAGCCGCTAATAAAATAATCTTTTTTGACTGTTTGACACATTAAAAAGTTCACAAAAGCAGAAATCTGAAACTTCAAATTAAAGATAAACACTTTGGAAAACTTTAAATGTGTCATTTTAGCAATGAATAGGCTAGATGAGCCATTTCACTTTGAAATTAGAAACTCCTAGAAATTAATTTTTGCATGCCTGTAGGCCTATAAGACAAACCTGTTCTGAAAGATGACAAGACTTTGGCACATGTGCAAGGACGTACAAGTAGTCAAACTTTCAAAGTAAACATGATTACTTCGTTGCTTTTCACATAACTATAATCTAAGAACGTTTTCAGGACATTAACATTTAAAAAGGCTTTAATGATCAGCTAGTACAGTTAAAAAATAAAAATAAAAAACACCTTATATTAGAAGTATTAAAGGGACCCATAAAATGGTGAGCTCGTGCTGTTGCTCTTCGCTCTTGGTGTCCGGGAAGCTCCATCCATCCGTCCATCTGTGTATGTCCGTCCGTCCGTCCGTCCGTCCATCTGTGTATGTCCGTCCGTCT